>OY757244.1:71268251-72468251 GCA_963583935.1 Diaperis boleti
TTTTCGGAATTTTTTTACGAGCGAACCGTGCAAGATAGGACGTTTCTGAGGGCGCCAATCGAAAGAGGACGAAAAAATCTTTTTATGTTGATGGTTACGTCGCAATAAGTCGAATACTTTAGGAGTAAGGGAGGATTAACGAAAAATTGAAATTTTTTGAACCTCAAGGGGGTAAATTTTGAAAACTTCCAAAAAAATTTTTTGTTTCAAAAGGCTTTTAAACTAACATTATCTGATGTAAATTGACCCGAGAAAGTCGCCTGCACCATCAGTTTCCCCCTAAATATAGCCGTTTTCGAGTTATAGACGTTTTTTGAAAATTCTTCCAAATGCCTCAAAAGTTATTTTTTCTGATAGAACTCGACCTCCTGAATCCAACGGTGCAAGCCGCACCTCGATATCTCTAACCGTTTCGGAGATATGGCGTTTTAAAGTTTTGGCACTTGCACAAATTTCGTGAAGTTGGTGAACTCCCGAAAACATTTTCGCTCATATCTCGGAAACTATAGCTCGATGAAATGATTTATGGGTATCTGCGTATTCGTCTTAAAATTCTCTTTAATATGAGTATGTCTTATGTCCTTTAATGCGTCATTTGAGAAAGCTATGACCCAAAGAATGAAAATTTTGGGTAACTTTTTGGAATTTTTCGGAATTTTTTTACGAGCGAACCGTGCAAGATAGGACGTTTCTGAGGGCGCCAATCGAAAGAGGACGAAAAAATCTATTTATGTTGATGGTTACGTCGCAATAAGTCGAATACTTTAGGAGTAAGGGAGGATTAACGAAAAATTGAAATTTTTTGAACCTCAAGGGGGTAAATTTTGAAAATTTCCAAAAAAAATTTTTGTTTCAAAAGGCTTTTAAACTAACATTATCTGATGTAAATTGACCCGAGAAAGTCGCCTGCACCATCAGTTTCCCCCTAAATATAGCCGTTTTCGAGTTATAGACGTTTTTTGAAAATTCTTCCAAATGCCTCAAAAGTTGTTTTTTTCTGATAGAACTCGACCTCCTGAATCCAACGGTGCAAGCCGCACCTCGATATCTCTAACCGTTTCGGAGATATGGCGTTTTAAAGTTTTGGCACTTGCACAAATTTCGTGAAGTTGGTGAACTCCCGAAAACATTTTCGCTCATATCTCGGAAACTATAGCTCGATGAAATGATTTATGGGTATCTGCGTATTCGTCTTAAAATTCTCTTTAATATGAGTATGTCTTATGTCCTTTAATGCGTCATTTGAGAAAGCTATGACCCAAAGAATGAAAATTTTGGGTAACTTTTTGGAATTTTTCGGAATTTTTTTACGAGCGAACCGTGCAAGATAGGACGTTTCTGAGGGCGCCAATCGAAAGAGGACGAAAAAATCTATTTATGTTGATGGTTACGTCGCAATAAGTCGAATACTTTAGGAGTAAGGGAGGATTAACGAAAAATTGAAATTTTTTGAACCTCAAGGGGGTAAATTTTGAAAATTTCCAAAAAAAATTTTTGTTTCAAAAGGCTTTTAAACTAACATTATCTGATGTAAATTGACCCGAGAAAGTCGCCTGCACCATCAGTTTCCCCCTAAATATAGCCGTTTTCGAGTTATAGACGTTTTTTGAAAATTCTTCCAAATGCCTCAAAAGTTGTTTTTTTCTGATAGAACTCGACCTCCTGAATCCAACGGTGCAAGCCGCACCTCGATATCTCTAACCGTTTCGGAGATATGGCGTTTTAAAGTTTTGGCACTTGCACAAATTTCGTGAAGTTGGTGAACTCCCGAAAACATTTTCGCTCATATCTCGGAAACTATAGCTCGATGAAATGGTTTATGGGTATCTGCGTATTCGTCTTAAAATTCTCTTTAATATGAGTATGTCTTATGTCCTTTAATGCGTCATTTGAGAAAGCTATGACCCAAAGAATGAAAATTTTGGGTAACTTTTTGGAATTTTTCGGATTTTTTTTACGAGCGAACCGTGCAAGATAGGACGTTTCTGAGGGCGCCAATCGAAAGAGGACGAAAAAATCTATTTATGTTGATGGTTACGTCGCAATAGGTCGAATACTTTAGGAGTAAGGGAGGATTAACGAAAAATTGAAATTTTTTGAACCTCAAGGGGGTAAATTTTGAAAATTTCCAAAAAAATTTTTTGTTTCAAAAGGCTTTTAAACTAACATTATCTGATGTAAATTGACCCGAGAAAGTCGCCTGCACCATCAGTTTCCCCCTAAATATAGCCGTTTTCGAGTTATAGACGTTTTTTGAAAATTCTTCCAAATGCCTCAAAAGTTGTTTTTTTCTGATAGAACTCGACCTCCTGAATCCAACGGTGCAAGCCGCACCTCGATATCTCTAACCGTTTCGGAGATATGGCGTTTTAAAGTTTTGGCACTTGCACAAATTTCGTGAAGTTGGTGAACTCCCGAAAACATTTTCGCTCATATCTCGGAAACTATAGCTCGATGAAATGATTTATGGGTATCTGCGTATTCGTCTTAAAATTCTCTTTAATATGAGTATGTCTTATGTCCTTTAATGCGTCATTTGAGAAAGCTATGACCCAAAGAATGAAAATTTTGGGTAACTTTTTGGAATTTTTCGGAATTTTTTTACGAGCGAACCGTGCAAGATAGGACGTTTCTGAGGGCGCCAATCGAAAGAGGACGAAAAAATCTATTTATGTTGATGGTTACGTCGCAATAAGTCGAATACTTTAGGAGTAAGGGAGGATTAACGAAAAATTGAAATTTTTTGAACCTCAAGGGGGTAAATTTTGAAAATTTCCAAAAAAATTTTTTGTTTCAAAAGGCTTTTAAACTAACATTATCTGATGTAAATTGACCCGAGAAAGTCGCCTGCACCATCAGTTTCCCCCTAAATATAGCCGTTTTCGAGTTATAGACGTTTTTTGAAAATTCTTCCAAATGCCTCAAAAGTTGTTTTTTTCTGATAGAACTCGACCTCCTGAATCCAACGGTGCAAGCCGCACCTCGATATCTCTAACCGTTTCGGAGATATGGCGTTTTAAAGTTTTGGCACTTGCACAAATTTCGTGAAGTTGGTGAACTCCCAAAAACATTTTCGCTCATATCTCGGAAACTATAGCTCGATGAAATGATTTATGGGTATCTGCGTATTCGTCTTAAAATTCTCTTTAATATGAGTATGTCTTATGTCCTTTAATGCGTCATTTGAGAAAGCTATGACCCAAAGAATGAAAATTTTGGGTAACTTTTTGGAATTTTTCGGAATTTTTTTACGAGCGAACCGTGCAAGATAGGACGTTTCTGAGGGCGCCAATCGAAAGAGGACGAAAAAATCTATTTATGTTGATGGTTACGTCGCAATAAGTCGAATACTTTAGGAGTAAGGGAGGATTAACGAAAAATTGAAATTTTTTGAACCTCAAGGGGGTAAATTTTGAAAATTTCCAAAAAAATTTTTTGTTTCAAAAGGCTTTTAAACTAACATTATCTGATGTAAATTGACCCGAGAAAGTCGCCTGCACCATCAGTTTCCCCCTAAATATAGCCGTTTTCGAGTTATAGACGTTTTTTGAAAATTCTTCCAAATGCCTCAAAAGTTGTTTTTTTCTGATAGAACTCGACCTCCTGAATCCAACGGTGCAAGCCGCACCTCGATATCTCTAACCGTTTCGGAGATATGGCGTTTTAAAGTTTTGGCACTTGCACAAATTTCGTGAAGTTGGTGAACTCCCGAAAACATTTTCGCTCATATCTCGGAAACTATAGCTCGATGAAATGATTTATGGGTATCTGCGTATTCGTCTTAAAATTCTCTTTAATATGAGTATGTCTTATGTCCTTTAATGCGTCATTTGAGAAAGCTATGACCCAAAGAATGAAAATTTTGGGTAACTTTTTGGAATTTTTCGGAATTTTTTTACGAGCGAACCGTGCAAGATAGGACGTTTCTGAGGGCGCCAATCGAAAGAGGACGAAAAAATCTATTTATGTTGATGGTTACGTCGCAATAAGTCGAATACTTTAGGAGTAAGGGAGGATTAACGAAAAATTGAAATTTTTTGAACCTCAAGGGGGTAAATTTTGAAAATTTCCAAAAAAATTTTTTGTTTCAAAAGGCTTTTAAACTAACATTATCTGATGTAAATTGACCCGAGAAAGTCGCCTGCACCATCAGTTTCCCCCTAAATATAGCCGTTTTCGAGTTATAGACGTTTTTTGAAAATTCTTCCAAATGCCTCAAAAGTTGTTTTTTTCTGATAGAACTCGACCTCCTGAATCCAACGGTGCAAGCCGCACCTCGATATCTCTAACCGTTTCGGAGATATGGCGTTTTAAAGTTTTGGCACTTGCACAAATTTCGTGAAGTTGGTGAACTCCCGAAAACATTTTCGCTCATATCTCGGAAACTATAGCTCGATGAAATGATTTATGGGTATCTGCGTATTCGTCTTAAAATTCTCTTTAATATGAGTATGTCTTATGTCCTTTAATGCGTCATTTGAGAAAGCTATGACCCAAAGAATGAAAATTTTGGGTAACTTTTTGGAATTTTTCGGAATTTTTTTACGAGCGAACCGTGCAAGATAGGACGTTTCTGAGGGCGCCAATCGAAAGAGGACGAAAAAATCTATTTATGTTGATGGTTACGTCGCAATAAGTCGAATACTTTAGGAGTAAGGGAGGATTAACGAAAAATTGAAATTTTTTGAACCTCAAGGGGGTAAATTTTGAAAATTTCCAAAAAAAATTTTTGTTTCAAAAGGCTTTTAAACTAACATTATCTGATGTAAATTGACCCGAGAAAGTCGCCTGCACCATCAGTTTCCCCCTAAATATAGCCGTTTTCGAGTTATAGACGTTTTTTGAAAATTCTTCCAAATGCCTCAAAAGTTATTTTTTCTGATAGAACTCGACCTCCTGAATCCAACAGTGCAAGCCGCACCTCGATATCTCTAACCGTTTCGGAGATATGGCGTTTTAAAATTTTGGCACTTGCACAAATTTCGTGAAGTTGGTGAACTCCCGAAAACATTTTCGCTCATATCTCGGAAACTATAGCTCGATGAAATGATTTATGGGTATCTGCGTATTGGTCTTAAAATTCTCTTTAATATGAGTATGTGCTATGTCCTTTAATGCGTCATTTGAGAAAGCTATGACCCAAAGAATGAAAATTTTGGGTAACTTTTTGGAATTTTTCGGATTTTTTTTACGAGCGAACCGTGCAAGATAGGACGTTTCTGAGGGCGCCAATCGAAAGAGGACGAAAAAATCTATTTATGTTGATGGTTACGTCGCAATAAGTCGAATACTTTAGGAGTAAGGGAGGATTAACGAAAAATTGAAATTTTTTGAACCTCAAGGGGGTAAATTTTGAAAATTTCCAAAAAAAATTTTTGTTTCAAAAGGCTTTTAAACTAACATTATCTGATGTAAATTGACCCGAGAAAGTCGCCTGCACCATCAGTTTCCCCCTAAATATAGCCGTTTTCGAGTTATAGACGTTTTTTGAAAATTCTTCCAAATGCCTCAAAAGTTGTTTTTTTCTGATAGAACTCGACCTCCTGAATCCAACGGTGCAAGCCGCACCTCGATATCTCTAACCGTTTCGGAGATATGGCGTTTTAAAGTTTTGGCACTTGCACAAATTTCGTGAAGTTGGTGAACTCCCGAAAACATTTTCGCTCATATCTCGGAAACTATAGCTCGATGAAATGATTTATGGGTATCTGCGTATTCGTCTTAAAATTCTCTTTAATATGAGTATGTCTTATGTCCTTTAATGCGTCATTTGAGAAAGCTATGACCCAAAGAATGAAAATTTTGGGTAACTTTTTGGAATTTTTCGGAATTTTTTTACGAGCGAACCGTGCAAGATAGGACGTTTCTGAGGGCGCCAATCGAAAGAGGACGAAAAAATCTATTTATGTTGATGGTTACGTCGCAATAAGTCGAATACTTTAGGAGTAAGGGAGGATTAACGAAAAATTGAAATTTTTTGAACCTCAAGGGGGTAAATTTTGAAAATTTCCAAAAAAAATTTTTGTTTCAAAAGGCTTTTAAACTAACATTATCTGATGTAAATTGACCCGAGAAAGTCGCCTGCACCATCAGTTTCCCCCTAAATATAGCCGTTTTCGAGTTATAGACGTTTTTTGAAAATTCTTCCAAATGCCTCAAAAGTTGTTTTTTTCTGATAGAACTCGACCTCCTGAATCCAACGGTGCAAGCCGCACCTCGATATCTCTAACCGTTTCGGAGATATGGCGTTTTAAAGTTTTGGCACTTGCACAAATTTCGTGAAGTTGGTGAACTCCCGAAAACATTTTCGCTCATATCTCGGAAACTATAGCTCGATGAAATGATTTATGGGTATCTGCGTATTCGTCTTAAAATTCTCTTTAATATGAGTATGTCTTATGTCCTTTAATGCGTCATTTGAGAAAGCTATGACCCAAAGAATGAAAATTTTGGGTAACTTTTTGGAATTTTTCGGAATTTTTTTACGAGCGAACCGTGCAAGATAGGACGTTTCTGAGGGCGCCAATCGAAAGAGGACGAAAAAATCTATTTATGTTGATGGTTACGTCGCAATAAGTCGAATACTTTAGGAGTAAGGGAGGATTAACGAAAAATTGAAATTTTTTGAACCTCAAGGGGGTAAATTTTGAAAATTTCCAAAAAAAATTTTTGTTTCAAAAGGCTTTTAAACTAACATTATCTGATGTAAATTGACCCGAGAAAGTCGCCTGCACCATCAGTTTCCCCCTAAATATAGCCGTTTTCGAGTTATAGACGTTTTTTGAAAATTCTTCCAAATGCCTCAAAAGTTGTTTTTTTCTGATAGAACTCGACCTCCTGAATCCAACGGTGCAAGCCGCACCTCGATATCTCTAACCGTTTCGGAGATATGGCGTTTTAAAGTTTTGGCACTTGCACAAATTTCGTGAAGTTGGTGAACTCCCGAAAACATTTTCGCTCATATCTCGGAAACTATAGCTCGATGAAATGATTTATGGGTATCTGCGTATTCGTCTTAAAATTCTCTTTAATATGAGTATGTCTTATGTCCTTTAATGCGTCATTTGAGAAAGCTATGACCCAAAGAATGAAAATTTTGGGTAACTTTTTGGAATTTTTCGGAATTTTTTTACGAGCGAACCGTGCAAGATAGGACGTTTCTGAGGGCGCCAATCGAAAGAGGACGAAAAAATCTATTTATGTTGATGGTTACGTCGCAATAAGTCGAATACTTTAGGAGTAAGGGAGGATTAACGAAAAATTGAAATTTTTTGAACCTCAAGGGGGTAAATTTTGAAAATTTCCAAAAAAAATTTTTGTTTCAAAAGGCTTTTAAACTAACATTATCTGATGTAAATTGACCCGAGAAAGTCGCCTGCACCATCAGTTTCCCCCTAAATATAGCCGTTTTCGAGTTATAGACGTTTTTTGAAAATTCTTCCAAATGCCTCAAAAGTTATTTTTTCTGATAGAACTCGACCTCCTGAATCCAACAGTGCAAGCCGCACCTCGATATCTCTAACCGTTTCGGAGATATGGCGTTTTAAAATTTTGGCACTTGCACAAATTTCGTGAAGTTGGTGAACTCCCGAAAACATTTTCGCTCATATCTCGGAAACTATAGCTCGATGAAATGATTTATGGGTATCTGCGTATTGGTCTTAAAATTCTCTTTAATATGAGTATGTGCTATGTCCTTTAATGCGTCATTTGAGAAAGCTATGACCCAAAGAATGAAAATTTTGGGTAACTTTTTGGAATTTTTCGGATTTTTTTTACGAGCGAACCGTGCAAGATAGGACGTTTCTGAGGGCGCCAATCGAAAGAGGACGAAAAAATCTATTTATGTTGATGGTTACGTCGCAATAAGTCGAATACTTTAGGAGTAAGGGAGGATTAACGAAAAATTGAAATTTTTTGAACCTCAAGGGGGTAAATTTTGAAAATTTCCAAAAAAAATTTTTGTTTCAAAAGGCTTTTAAACTAACATTATCTGATGTAAATTGACCCGAGAAAGTCGCCTGCACCATCAGTTTCCCCCTAAATATAGCCGTTTTCGAGTTATAGACGTTTTTTGAAAATTCTTCCAAATGCCTCAAAAGTTGTTTTTTCTGATAGAACTCGACCTCCTGAATCCAACGGTGCAAGCCGCACCTCGATATCTCTAACCGTTTCGGAGATATGGCGTTTTAAAGTTTTGGCACTTGCACAAATTTCGTGAAGTTGGTGAACTCCCGAAAACATTTTCGCTCATATCTCGGAAACTATAGCTCGATGAAATGATTTATGGGTATCTGCGTATTCGTCTTAAAATTCTCTTTAATATGAGTATGTCTTATGTCCTTTAATGCGTCATTTGAGAAAGCTATGACCCAAAGAATGAAAATTTTGGGTAACTTTTTGGAATTTTTCGGAATTTTTTTACGAGCGAACCGTGCAAGATAGGACGTTTCTGAGGGCGCCAATCGAAAGAGGACGAAAAAATCTTTTTATGTTGATGGTTACGTCGCAATAAGTCGAATACTTTAGGAGTAAGGGAGGATTAACGAAAAATTGAAATTTTTTGAACCTCAAGGGGGTAAATTTTGAAAATTTCCAAAAAATTTTTTTGTTTCAAAAGGCTTTTAAACTAACATTATCTGATGTAAATTGACCCGAGAAAGTCGCCTGCACCATCAGTTTCCCCCTAAATATAGCCGTTTTCGAGTTATAGACGTTTTTTGAAAATTCTTCCAAATGCCTCAAAAGTTATTTTTTCTGATAGAACTCGACCTCCTGAATCCAACGGTGCAAGCCGCACCTCGATATCTCTAACCGTTTCGGAGATATGGCGTTTTAAAGTTTTGGCACTTGCACAAATTTCGTGAAGTTGGTGAACTCCCGAAAACATTTTCGCTCATATCTCGGAAACTATAGCTCGATGAAATGATTTATGGGTATCTGCGTATTCGTCTTAAAATTCTCTTTAATATGAGTATGTCTTATGTCCTTTAATGCGTCATTTGAGAAAGCTATGACCCAAAGAATGAAAATTTTGGGTAACTTTTTGGAATTTTTCGGAATTTTTTTACGAGCGAACCGTGCAAGATAGGACGTTTCTGAGGGCGCCAATCGAAAGAGGACGAAAAAATCTATTTATGTTGATGGTTACGTCGCAATAAGTCGAATACTTTAGGAGTAAGGGAGGATTAACGAAAAATTGAAATTTTTTGAACCTCAAGGGGGTAAATTTTGAAAATTTCCAAAAAAAATTTTTGTTTCAAAAGGCTTTTAAACTAACATTATCTGATGTAAATTGACCCGAGAAAGTCGCCTGCACCATCAGTTTCCCCCTAAATATAGCCGTTTTCGAGTTATAGACGTTTTTTGAAAATTCTTCCAAATGCCTCAAAAGTTGTTTTTTTCTGATAGAACTCGACCTCCTGAATCCAACGGTGCAAGCCGCACCTCGATATCTCTAACCGTTTCGGAGATATGGCGTTTTAAAGTTTTGGCACTTGCACAAATTTCGTGAAGTTGGTGAACTCCCGAAAACATTTTCGCTCATATCTCGGAAACTATAGCTCGATGAAATGATTTATGGGTATCTGCGTATTCGTCTTAAAATTCTCTTTAATATGAGTATGTCTTATGTCCTTTAATGCGTCATTTGAGAAAGCTATGACCCAAAGAATGAAAATTTTGGGTAACTTTTTGGAATTTTTCGGAATTTTTTTACGAGCGAACCGTGCAAGATAGGACGTTTCTGAGGGCGCCAATCGAAAGAGGACGAAAAAATCTATTTATGTTGATGGTTACGTCGCAATAAGTCGAATACTTTAGGAGTAAGGGAGGATTAACGAAAAATTGAAATTTTTTGAACCTCAAGGGGGTAAATTTTGAAAATTTCCAAAAAAATTTTTTGTTTCAAAAGGCTTTTAAACTAACATTATCTGATGTAAATTGACCCGAGAAAGTCGCCTGCACCATCAGTTTCCCCCTAAATATAGCCGTTTTCGAGTTATAGACGTTTTTTGAAAATTCTTCCAAATGCCTCAAAAGTTGTTTTTTTCTGATAGAACTCGACCTCCTGAATCCAACGGTGCAAGCCGCACCTCGATATCTCTAACCGTTTCGGAGATATGGCGTTTTAAAGTTTTGGCACTTGCACAAATTTCGTGAAGTTGGTGAACTCCCGAAAACATTTTCGCTCATATCTCGGAAACTATAGCTCGATGAAATGATTTATGGGTATCTGCGTATTCGTCTTAAAATTCTCTTTAATATGAGTATGTCTTATGTCCTTTAATGCGTCATTTGAGAAAGCTATGACCCAAAGAATGAAAATTTTGGGTAACTTTTTGGAATTTTTCGGAATTTTTTTACGAGCGAACCGTGCAAGATAGGACGTTTCTGAGGGCGCCAATCGAAAGAGGACGAAAAAATCTATTTATGTTGATGGTTACGTCGCAATAAGTCGAATACTTTAGGAGTAAGGGAGGATTAACGAAAAATTGAAATTTTTTGAACCTCAAGGGGGTAAATTTTGAAAATTTCCAAAAAAATTTTTTGTTTCAAAAGGCTTTTAAACTAACATTATCTGATGTAAATTGACCCGAGAAAGTCGCCTGCACCATCAGTTTCCCCCTAAATATAGCCGTTTTCGAGTTATAGACGTTTTTTGAAAATTCTTCCAAATGCCTCAAAAGTTGTTTTTTTCTGATAGAACTCGACCTCCTGAATCCAACGGTGCAAGCCGCACCTCGATATCTCTAACCGTTTCGGAGATATGGCGTTTTAAAGTTTTGGCACTTGCACAAATTTCGTGAAGTTGGTGAACTCCCGAAAACATTTTCGCTCATATCTCGGAAACTATAGCTCGATGAAATGATTTATGGGTATCTGCGTATTCGTCTTAAAATTCTCTTTAATATGAGTATGTCTTATGTCCTTTAATGCGTCATTTGAGAAAGCTATGACCCAAAGAATGAAAATTTTGGGTAACTTTTTGGAATTTTTCGGAATTTTTTTACGAGCGAACCGTGCAAGATAGGACGTTTCTGAGGGCGCCAATCGAAAGAGGACGAAAAAATCTATTTATGTTGATGGTTACGTCGCAATAAGTCGAATACTTTAGGAGTAAGGGAGGATTAACGAAAAATTGAAATTTTTTGAACCTCAAGGGGGTAAATTTTGAAAATTTCCAAAAAAATTTTTTGTTTCAAAAGGCTTTTAAACTAACATTATCTGATGTAAATTGACCCGAGAAAGTCGCCTGCACCATCAGTTTCCCCCTAAATATAGCCGTTTTCGAGTTATAGACGTTTTTTGAAAATTCTTCCAAATGCCTCAAAAGTTGTTTTTTTCTGATAGAACTCGACCTCCTGAATCCAACGGTGCAAGCCGCACCTCGATATCTCTAACCGTTTCGGAGATATGGCGTTTTAAAGTTTTGGCACTTGCACAAATTTCGTGAAGTTGGTGAACTCCCGAAAACATTTTCGCTCATATCTCGGAAACTATAGCTCGATGAAATGATTTATGGGTATCTGCGTATTCGTCTTAAAATTCTCTTTAATATGAGTATGTCTTATGTCCTTTAATGCGTCATTTGAGAAAGCTATGACCCAAAGAATGAAAATTTTGGGTAACTTTTTGGAATTTTTCGGAATTTTTTTACGAGCGAACCGTGCAAGATAGGACGTTTCTGAGGGCGCCAATCGAAAGAGGACGAAAAAATCTATTTATGTTGATGGTTACGTCGCAATAAGTCGAATACTTTAGGAGTAAGGGAGGATTAACGAAAAATTGAAATTTTTTGAACCTCAAGGGGGTAAATTTTGAAAATTTCCAAAAAAATTTTTTGTTTCAAAAGGCTTTTAAACTAACATTATCTGATGTAAATTGACCCGAGAAAGTCGCCTGCACCATCAGTTTCCCCCTAAATATAGCCGTTTTCGAGTTATAGACGTTTTTTGAAAATTCTTCCAAATGCCTCAAAAGTTGTTTTTTTCTGATAGAACTCGACCTCCTGAATCCAACGGTGCAAGCCGCACCTCGATATCTCTAACCGTTTCGGAGATATGGCGTTTTAAAGTTTTGGCACTTGCACAAATTTCGTGAAGTTGGTGAACTCCCGAAAACATTTTCGCTCATATCTCGGAAACTATAGCTCGATGAAATGATTTATGGGTATCTGCGTATTCGTCTTAAAATTCTCTTTAATATGAGTATGTCTTATGTCCTTTAATGCGTCATTTGAGAAAGCTATGACCCAAAGAATGAAAATTTTGGGTAACTTTTTGGAATTTTTCGGAATTTTTTTACGAGCGAACCGTGCAAGATAGGACGTTTCTGAGGGCGCCAATCGAAAGAGGACGAAAAAATCTATTTATGTTGATGGTTACGTCGCAATAAGTCGAATACTTTAGGAGTAAGGGAGGATTAACGAAAAATTGAAATTTTTTGAACCTCAAGGGGGTAAATTTTGAAAATTTCCAAAAAAATTTTTTGTTTCAAAAGGCTTTTAAACTAACATTATCTGATGTAAATTGACCCTAGAAAGTCGCCTGCACCATCAGTTTCCCCCTAAATATAGCCGTTTTCGAGTTATAGACGTTTTTTGAAAATTCTTCCAAATGCCGCAAAAGTTGTTTTTTTCTGATAGAACTCGACCTCCTGAATCCAACGGTGCAAGCCGCACCTCGATATCTCTAACCGTTTCGGAGATATGGCGTTTTAAAGTTTTGGCACTTGCACAAATTTCGTGAAGTTGGTGAACTCCCGAAAACATTTTCGCTCATATCTCGGAAACTATAGCTCGATGAAATGATTTATGGGTATCTGCGTATTCGTCTTAAAATTCTCTTTAATATGAGTATGTCTTATGTCCTTTAATGCGTCATTTGAGAAAGCTATGACCCAAAGAATGAAAATTTTGGGTAACTTTTTGGAATTTTTCGGAATTTTTTTACGAGCGAACCGTGCAAGATAGGACGTTTCTGAGGGCGCCAATCGAAAGAGGACGAAAAAATCTATTTATGTTGATGGTTACGTCGCAATAAGTCGAATACTTTAGGAGTAAGGGAGGATTAACGAAAAATTGAAATTTTTTGAACCTCAAGGGGGTAAATTTTGAAAATTTCCAAAAAAAATTTTTGTTTCAAAAGGCTTTTAAACTAACATTATCTGATGTAAATTGACCCGAGAAAGTCGCCTGCACCATCAGTTTCCCCCTAAATATAGCCGTTTTCGAGTTATAGACGTTTTTTGAAAATTCTTCCAAATGCCTCAAAAGTTGTCTTTTTCTGATAGAACTCGACCTCCTGAATCCAACGGTGCAAGCCGCACCTCGATATCTCTAACCGTTTCGGAGATATGGCGTTTTAAAGTTTTGGCACTTGCACAAATTTCGTGAAGTTGGTGAACTCCCGAAAACATTTTCGCTCATATCTCGGAAACTATAGCTCGATGAAATGATTTATGGGTATCTGCGTATTCGTCTTAAAATTCTCTTTAATATGAGTATGTCTTATGTCCTTTAATGCGTCATTTGAGAAAGCTATGACCCAAAGAATGAAAATTTTGGGTAACTTTTTGGAATTTTTCGGAATTTTTTTACGAGCGAACCGTGCAAGATAGGACGTTTCTGAGGGCGCCAATCGAAAGAGGACGAAAAAATCTATTTATGTTGATGGTTACGTCGCAATAAGTCGAATACTTTAGGAGTAAGGGAGGATTAACGAAAAATTGAAATTTTTTGAACCTCAAGGGGGTAAATTTTGAAAATTTCCAAAAAAAATTTTTGTTTCAAAAGGCTTTTAAACTAACATTATCTGATGTAAATTGACCCGAGAAAGTCGCCTGCACCATCAGTTTCCCCCTAAATATAGCCGTTTTCGAGTTATAGACGTTTTTTGAAAATTCTTCCAAATGCCTCAAAAGTTGCTTTTTTCTGATAGAACTCGACCTCCTGAATCCAACGGTGCAAGCCGCACCTCGATATCTCTAACCGTTTCGGAGATATGGCGTTTTAAAGTTTTGGCACTTGCACAAATTTCGTGAAGTTGGTGAACTCCCGAAAACATTTTCGCTCATATCTCGGAAACTATAGCTCGATGAAATGATTTATGGGTATCTGCGTATTCGTCTTAAAATTCTCTTTAATATGAGTATGTCTTATGTCCTTTAATGCGTCATTTGAGAAAGCTATGACCCAAAGAATGAAAATTTTGGGTAACTTTTTGGAATTTTTCGGAATTTTTTTACGAGCGAACCGTGCAAGATAGGACGTTTCTGAGGGCGCCAATCGAAAGAGGACGAAAAAATCTATTTATGTTGATGGTTACGTCGCAATAAGTCGAATACTTTAGGAGTAAGGGAGGATTAACGAAAAATTGAAATTTTTTGAACCTCAAGGGGGTAAATTTTGAAAATTTCCAAAAAAATTTTTTGTTTCAAAAGGCTTTTAAACTAACATTATCTGATGTAAATTGACCCTAGAAAGTCGCCTGCACCATCAGTTTCCCCCTAAATATAGCCGTTTTCGAGTTATAGACGTTTTTTGAAAATTCTTCCAAATGCCGCAAAAGTTGTTTTTTTCTGATAGAACTCGACCTCCTGAATCCAACGGTGCAAGCCGCACCTCGATATCTCTAACCGTTTCGGAGATATGGCGTTTTAAAGTTTTGGCACTTGCACAAATTTCGTGAAGTTGGTGAACTCCCGAAAACATTTTCGCTCATATCTCGGAAACTATAGCTCGATGAAATGATTTATGGGTATCTGCGTATTCGTCTTAAAATTCTCTTTAATATGAGTATGTCTTATGTCCTTTAATGCGTCATTTGAGAAAGCTATGACCCAAAGAATGAAAATTTTGGGTAACTTTTTGGAATTTTTCGGAATTTTTTTACGAGCGAACCGTGCAAGATAGGACGTTTCTGAGGGCGCCAATCGAAAGAGGACGAAAAAATCTATTTATGTTGATGGTTACGTCGCAATAAGTCGAATACTTTAGGAGTAAGGGAGGATTAACGAAAAATTGAAATTTTTTGAACCTCAAGGGGGTAAATTTTGAAAATTTCCAAAAAAAATTTTTGTTTCAAAAGGCTTTTAAACTAACATTATCTGATGTAAATTGACCCGAGAAAGTCGCCTGCACCATCAGTTTCCCCCTAAATATAGCCGTTTTCGAGTTATAGACGTTTTTTGAAAATTCTTCCAAATGCCTCAAAAGTTGTCTTTTTCTGATAGAACTCGACCTCCTGAATCCAACGGTGCAAGCCGCACCTCGATATCTCTAACCGTTTCGGAGATATGGCGTTTTAAAGTTTTGGCACTTGCACAAATTTCGTGAAGTTGGTGAACTCCCGAAAACATTTTCGCTCATATCTCGGAAACTATAGCTCGATGAAATGATTTATGGGTATCTGCGTATTCGTCTTAAAATTCTCTTTAATATGAGTATGTCTTATGTCCTTTAATGCGTCATTTGAGAAAGCTATGACCCAAAGAATGAAAATTTTGGGTAACTTTTTGGAATTTTTCGGAATTTTTTTACGAGCGAACCGTGCAAGATAGGACGTTTCTGAGGGCGCCAATCGAAAGAGGACGAAAAAATCTATTTATGTTGATGGTTACGTCGCAATAAGTCGAATACTTTAGGAGTAAGGGAGGATTAACGAAAAATTGAAATTTTTTGAACCTCAAGGGGGTAAATTTTGAAAATTTCCAAAAAAAATTTTTGTTTCAAAAGGCTTTTAAACTAACATTATCTGATGTAAATTGACCCGAGAAAGTCGCCTGCACCATCAGTTTCCCCCTAAATATAGCCGTTTTCGAGTTATAGACGTTTTTTGAAAATTCTTCCAAATGCCTCAAAAGTTGTTTTTTTCTGATAGAACTCGACCTCCTGAATCCAACGGTGCAAGCCGCACCTCGATATCTCTAACCGTTTCGGAGATATGGCGTTTTAAAGTTTTGGCACTTGCACAAATTTCGTGAAGTTGGTGAACTCCCGAAAACATTTTCGCTCATATCTCGGAAACTATAGCTCGATGAAATGATTTATGGGTATCTGCGTATTCGTCTTAAAATTCTCTTTAATATGAGTATGTCTTATGTCCTTTAATGCGTCATTTGAGAAAGCTATGACCCAAAGAATGAAAATTTTGGGTAACTTTTTGGAATTTTTCGGAATTTTTTTACGAGCGAACCGTTCAAGATAGGACGTTTCTGAGGGCGCCAATCGAAAGAGGACGAAAAAATCTATTTATGTTGATGGTTACGTCGCAATAAGTCGAATACTTTAGGAGTAAGGGAGGATTAACGAAAAATTGAAATTTTTTGAACCTCAAGGGGGTAAATTTTGAAAATTTCCAAAAAAAATTTTTGTTTCAAAAGGCTTTTAAACTAACATTATCTGATGTAAATTGACCCGAGAAAGTCGCCTGCACCATCAGTTTCCCCCTAAATATAGCCGTTTTCGAGTTATAGACGTTTTTTGAAAATTCTTCCAAATGCCTCAAAAGTTGTTTTTTTCTGATAGAACTCGACCTCCTGAATCCAACGGTGCAAGCCGCACCTCGATATCTCTAACCGTTTCGGAGATATGGCGTTTTAAAGTTTTGGCACTTGCACAAATTTCGTGAAGTTGGTGAACTCCCGAAAACATTTTCGCTCATATCTCGGAAACTATAGCTCGATGAAATGATTTATGGGTATCTGCGTATTCGTCTTAAAATTCTCTTTAATATGAGTATGTCTTATGTCCTTTAATGCGTCATTTGAGAAAGCTATGACCCAAAGAATGAAAATTTTGGGTAACTTTTTGGAATTTTTCGGATTTTTTTTACGAGCGAACCGTGCAAGATAGGACGTTTCTGAGGGCGCCAATCGAAAGAGGACGAAAAAATCTATTTATGTTGATGGTTACGTCGCAATAAGTCGAATACTTTAGGAGTAAGGGAGGATTAACGAAAAATTGAAATTTTTTGAACCTCAAGGGGGTAAATTTTGAAAATTTCCAAAAAAAATTTTTGTTTCAAAAGGCTTTTAAACTAACATTATCTGATGTAAATTGACCCGAGAAAGTCGCCTGCACCATCAGTTTCCCCCTAAATATAGCCGTTTTCGAGTTATAGACGTTTTTTGAAAATTCTTCCAAATGCCTCAAAAGTTGTTTTTTTCTGATAGAACTCGACCTCCTGAATCCAACGGTGCAAGCCGCACCTCGATATCTCTAACCGTTTCGGAGATATGGCGTTTTAAAGTTTTGGCACTTGCACAAATTTCGTGAAGTTGGTGAACTCCCGAAAACATTTTCGCTCATATCTCGGAAACTATAGCTCGATGAAATGATTTATGGGTATCTGCGTATTCGTCTTAAAATTCTCTTTAATATGAGTATGTCTTATGTCCTTTAATGCGTCATTTGAGAAAGCTATGACCCAAAGAATGAAAATTTTGGGTAACTTTTTGGAATTTTTCGGAATTTTTTTACGAGCGAACCGTGCAAGATAGGACGTTTCTGAGGGCGCCAATCGAAAGAGGACGAAAAAATCTATTTATGTTGATGGTTACGTCGCAATAAGTCGAATACTTTAGGAGTAAGGGAGGATTAACGAAAAATTGAAATTTTTTGAACCTCAAGGGGGTAAATTTTGAAAATTTCCAAAAAAAATTTTTGTTTCAAAAGGCTTTTAAACTAACATTATCTGATGTAAATTGACCCGAGAAAGTCGCCTGCACCATCAGTTTCCCCCTAAATATAGCCGTTTTCGAGTTATAGACGTTTTTTGAAAATTCTTCCAAATGCCTCAAAAGTTGTTTTTTTCTGATAGAACTCGACCTCCTGAATCCAACGGTGCAAGCCGCACCTCGATATCTCTAACCGTTTCGGAGATATGGCGTTTTAAAGTTTTGGCACTTGCACAAATTTCGTGAAGTTGGTGAACTCCCGAAAACATTTTCGCTCATATCTCGGAAACTATAGCTCGATGAAATGATTTATGGGTATCTGCGTATTCGTCTTAAAATTCTCTTTAATATGAGTATGTCTTATGTCCTTTAATGCGTCATTTGAGAAAGCTATGACCCAAAGAATGAAAATTTTGGGTAACTTTTTGGAATTTTTCGGAATTTTTTTACGAGCGAACCGTGCAAGATAGGACGTTTCTGAGGGCGCCAATCGAAAGAGGACGAAAAAATCTATTTATGTTGATGGTTACGTCGCAATAAGTCGAATACTTTAGGAGTAAGGGAGGATTAACGAAAAATTGAAATTTTTTGAACCTCAAGGGGGTAAATTTTGAAAATTTCCAAAAAAAATTTTTGTTTCAAAAGGCTTTTAAACTAACATTATCTGATGTAAATTGACCCGAGAAAGTCGCCTGCACCATCAGTTTCCCCCTAAATATAGCCGTTTTCGAGTTATAGACGTTTTTTGAAAATTCTTCCAAATGCCTCAAAAGTTGTTTTTTTCTGATAGAACTCGACCTCCTGAATCCAACGGTGCAAGCCGCACCTCGATATCTCTAACCGTTTCGGAGATATGGCGTTTTAAAGTTTTGGCACTTGCACAAATTTCGTGAAGTTGGTGAACTCCCGAAAACATTTTCGCTCATATCTCGGAAACTATAGCTCGATGAAATGATTTATGGGTATCTGCGTATTCGTCTTAAAATTCTCTTTAATATGAGTATGTCTTATGTCCTTTAATGCGTCATTTGAGAAAGCTATGACCCAAAGAATGAAAATTTTGGGTAACTTTTTGGAATTTTTCGGAATTTTTTTACGAGCGAACCGTTCAAGATAGGACGTTTCTGAGGGCGCCAATCGAAAGAGGACGAAAAAATCTATTTATGTTGATGGTTACGTCGCAATAAGTCGAATACTTTAGGAGTAAGGGAGGATTAACGAAAAATTGAAATTTTTTGAACCTCAAGGGGGTAAATTTTGAAAATTTCCAAAAAAAATTTTTGTTTCAAAAGGCTTTTAAACTAACATTATCTGATGTAAATTGACCCGAGAAAGTCGCCTGCACCATCAGTTTCCCCCTAAATATAGCCGTTTTCGAGTTATAGACGTTTTTTGAAAATTCTTCCAAATGCCTCAAAAGTTGTTTTTTTCTGATAGAACTCGACCTCCTGAATCCAACGGTGCAAGCCGCACCTCGATATCTCTAACCGTTTCGGAGATATGGCGTTTTAAAGTTTTGGCACTTGCACAAATTTCGTGAAGTTGGTGAACTCCCGAAAACATTTTCGCTCATATCTCGGAAACTATAGCTCGATGAAATGATTTATGGGTATCTGCGTATTCGTCTTAAAATTCTCTTTAATATGAGTATGTCTTATGTCCTTTAATGCGTCATTTGAGAAAGCTATGACCCAAAGAATGAAAATTTTGGGTAACTTTTTGGAATTTTTCGGATTTTTTTTACGAGCGAACCGTGCAAGATAGGACGTTTCTGAGGGCGCCAATCGAAAGAGGACGAAAAAATCTATTTATGTTGATGGTTACGTCGCAATAAGTCGAATACTTTAGGAGTAAGGGAGGATTAACGAAAAATTGAAATTTTTTGAACCTCAAGGGGGTAAATTTTGAAAATTTCCAAAAAAAATTTTTGTTTCAAAAGGCTTTTAAACTAACATTATCTGATGTAAATTGACCCGAGAAAGTCGCCTGCACCATCAGTTTCCCCCTAAATATAGCCGTTTTCGAGTTATAGACGTTTTTTGAAAATTCTTCCAAATGCCTCAAAAGTTGTTTTTTTCTGATAGAACTCGACCTCCTGAATCCAACGGTGCAAGCCGCACCTCGATATCTCTAACCGTTTCGGAGATATGGCGTTTTAAAGTTTTGGCACTTGCACAAATTTCGTGAAGTTGGTGAACTCCCGAAAACATTTTCGCTCATATCTCGGAAACTATAGCTCGATGAAATGATTTATGGGTATCTGCGTATTCGTCTTAAAATTCTCTTTAATATGAGTATGTCTTATGTCCTTTAATGCGTCATTTGAGAAAGCTATGACCCAAAGAATGAAAATTTTGGGTAACTTTTTGGAATTTTTCGGATTTTTTTTACGAGCGAACCGTGCAAGATAGGACGTTTCTGAGGGCGCCAATCGAAAGAGGACGAAAAAATCTATTTATGTTGATGGTTACGTCGCAATAAGTCGAATACTTTAGGAGTAAGGGAGGATTAACGAAAAATTGAAATTTTTTGAACCTCAAGGGGGTAAATTTTGAAAATTTCCAAAAAAAATTTTTGTTTCAAAAGGCTTTTAAACTAACATTATCTGATGTAAATTGACCCGAGAAAGTCGCCTGCACCATCAGTTTCCCCCTAAATATAGCCGTTTTCGAGTTATAGACGTTTTTTGAAAATTCTTCCAAATGCCTCAAAAGTTGTTTTTTTCTGATAGAACTCGACCTCCTGAATCCAACGGTGCAAGCCGCACCTCGATATCTCTAACCGTTTCGGAGATATGGCGTTTTAAAGTTTTGGCACTTGCACAAATTTCGTGAAGTTGGTGAACTCCCGAAAACATTTTCGCTCATATCTCGGAAACTATAGCTCGATGAAATGATTTATGGGTATCTGCGTATTCGTCTTAAAATTCTCTTTAATATGAGTATGTCTTATGTCCTTTAATGCGTCATTTGAGAAAGCTATGACCCAAAGAATGAAAATTTTGGGTAACTTTTTGGAATTTTTCGGAATTTTTTTACGAGCGAACCGTGCAAGATAGGACGTTTCTGAGGGCGCCAATCGAAAGAGGACGAAAAAATCTATTTATGTTGATGGTTACGTCGCAATAAGTCGAATACTTTAGGAGTAAGGGAGGATTAACGAAAAATTGAAATTTTTTGAACCTCAAGGGGGTAAATTTTGAAAATTTCCAAAAAAAATTTTTGTTTCAAAAGGCTTTTAAACTAACATTATCTGATGTAAATTGACCCGAGAAAGTCGCCTGCACCATCAGTTTCCCCCTAAATATAGCCGTTTTCGAGTTATAGACGTTTTTTGAAAATTCTTCCAAATGCCTCAAAAGTTGTTTTTTTCTGATAGAACTCGACCTCCTGAATCCAACGGTGCAAGCCGCACCTCGATATCTCTAACCGTTTCGGAGATATGGCGTTTTAAAGTTTTGGCACTTGCACAAATTTCGTGAAGTTGGTGAACTCCCGAAAACATTTTCGCTCATATCTCGGAAACTATAGCTCGATGAAATGATTTATGGGTATCTGCGTATTCGTCTTAAAATTCTCTTTAATATGAGTATGTCTTATGTCCTTTAATGCGTCATTTGAGAAAGCTATGACCCAAAGAATGAAAATTTTGGGTAACTTTTTGGAATTTTTCGGAATTTTTTTACGAGCGAACCGTGCAAGATAGGACGTTTCTGAGGGCGCCAATCGAAAGAGGACGAAAAAATCTATTTATGTTGATGGTTACGTCGCAATAAGTCGAATACTTTAGGAGTAAGGGAGGATTAACGAAAAATTGAAATTTTTTGAACCTCAAGGGGGTAAATTTTGAAAATTTCCAAAAAAAATTTTTGTTTCAAAAGGCTTTTAAACTAACATTATCTGATGTAAATTGACCCGAGAAAGTCGCCTGCACCATCAGTTTCCCCCTAAATATAGCCGTTTTCGAGTTATAGACGTTTTTTGAAAATTCTTCCAAATGCCTCAAAAGTTGTTTTTTTCTGATAGAACTCGACCTCCTGAATCCAACGGTGCAAGCCGCACCTCGATATCTCTAACCGTTTCGGAGATATGGCGTTTTAAAGTTTTGGCACTTGCACAAATTTCGTGAAGTTGGTGAACTCCCGAAAACATTTTCGCTCATATCTCGGAAACTATAGCTCGATGAAATGATTTATGGGTATCTGCGTATTCGTCTTAAAATTCTCTTTAATATGAGTATGTCTTATGTCCTTTAATGCGTCATTTGAGAAAGCTATGACCCAAAGAATGAAAATTTTGGGTAACTTTTTGGAATTTTTCGGAATTTTTTTACGAGCGAACCGTTCAAGATAGGACGTTTCTGAGGGCGCCAATCGAAAGAGGACGAAAAAATCTATTTATGTTGATGGTTACGTCGCAATAAGTCGAATACTTTAGGAGTAAGGGAGGATTAACGAAAAATTGAAATTTTTTGAACCTCAAGGGGGTAAATTTTGAAAATTTCCAAAAAAAATTTTTGTTTCAAAAGGCTTTTAAACTAACATTATCTGATGTAAATTGACCCGAGAAAGTCGCCTGCACCATCAGTTTCCCCCTAAATATAGCCGTTTTCGAGTTATAGACGTTTTTTGAAAATTCTTCCAAATGCCTCAAAAGTTGTTTTTTTCTGATAGAACTCGACCTCCTGAATCCAACGGTGCAAGCCGCACCTCGATATCTCTAACCGTTTCGGAGATATGGCGTTTTAAAGTTTTGGCACTTGCACAAATTTCGTGAAGTTGGTGAACTCCCGAAAACATTTTCGCTCATATCTCGGAAACTATAGCTCGATGAAATGATTTATGGGTATCTGCGTATTCGTCTTAAAATTCTCTTTAATATGAGTATGTCTTATGTCCTTTAATGCGTCATTTGAGAAAGCTATGACCCAAAGAATGAAAATTTTGGGTAACTTTTTGGAATTTTTCGGAATTTTTTTACGAGCGAACCGTGCAAGATAGGACGTTTCTGAGGGCGCCAATCGAAAGAGGACGAAAAAATCTATTTATGTTGATGGTTACGTCGCAATAAGTCGAATACTTTAGGAGTAAGGGAGGATTAACGAAAAATTGAAATTTTTTGAACCTCAAGGGGGTAAATTTTGAAAATTTCCAAAAAAATTTTTTGTTTCAAAAGGCTTTTAAACTAACATTATCTGATGTAAATTGACCCGAGAAAGTCGCCTGCACCATCAGTTTCCCCCTAAATATAGCCGTTTTCGAGTTATAGACGTTTTTTGAAAATTCTTCCAAATGCCTCAAAAGTTGTTTTTTTCTGATAGAACTCGACCTCCTGAATCCAACGGTGCAAGCCGCACCTCGATATCTCTAACCGTTTCGGAGATATGGCGTTTTAAAGTTTTGGCACTTGCACAAATTTCGTGAAGTTGGTGAACTCCCGAAAACATTTTCGCTCATATCTCGGAAACTATAGCTCGATGAAATGATTTATGGGTATCTGCGTATTCGTCTTAAAATTCTCTTTAATATGAGTATGTCTTATGTCCTTTAATGCGTCATTTGAGAAAGCTATGACCCAAAGAATGAAAATTTTGGGTAACTTTTTGGAATTTTTCGGATTTTTTTTACGAGCGAAC
This sequence comes from Diaperis boleti, assembly GCA_963583935.1. Lineage (NCBI taxonomy): Eukaryota > Metazoa > Arthropoda > Insecta > Coleoptera > Tenebrionidae > Diaperis > Diaperis boleti. Next base: position 71,291,565 of record OY757244.1, read on the forward strand.
CGTTCAAGATAGGACGTTTCTGAGGGCGCCAATCGAAAGAGGACGAAAAAATCTATTTATGTTGATGGTTACGTCGCAATAAGTCGAATACTTTAGGAGTAAGGGAGGATTAACGAAAAATTGAAATTTTTTGAACCTCAAGGGGGTAAATTTTGAAAATTTCCAAAAAAAATTTTTGTTTCAAAAGGCTTTTAAACTAACATTATCTGATGTAAATTGACCCGAGAAAGTCGCCTGCACCATCAGTTTCCCCCTAAATATAGCCGTTTTCGAGTTATAGACGTTTTTTGAAAATTCTTCCAAATGCCTCAAAAGTTGTTTTTTTCTGATAGAACTCGACCTCCTGAATCCAACGGTGCAAGCCGCACCTCGATATCTCTAACCGTTTCGGAGATATGGCGTTTTAAAGTTTTGGCACTTGCACAAATTTCGTGAAGTTGGTGAACTCCCGAAAACATTTTCGCTCATATCTCGGAAACTATAGCTCGATGAAATGATTTATGGGTATCTGCGTATTCGTCTTAAAATTCTCTTTAATATGAGTATGTCTTATGTCCTTTAATGCGTCATTTGAGAAAGCTATGACCCAAAGAATGAAAATTTTGGGTAACTTTTTGGAATTTTTCGGAATTTTTTTACGAGCGAACCGTGCAAGATAGGACGTTTCTGAGGGCGCCAATCGAAAGAGGACGAAAAAATCTATTTATGTTGATGGTTACGTCGCAATAAGTCGAATACTTTAGGAGTAAGGGAGGATTAACGAAAAATTGAAATTTTTTGAACCTCAAGGGGGTAAATTTTGAAAATTTCCAAAAAAAATTTTTGTTTCAAAAGGCTTTTAAACTAACATTATCTGATGTAAATTGACCCGAGAAAGTCGCCTGCACCATCAGTTTCCCCCTAAATATAGCCGTTTTCGAGTTATAGACGTTTTTTGAAAATTCTTCCAAATGCCTCAAAAGTTGTTTTTTTCTGATAGAACTCGACCTCCTGAATCCAACGGTGCAAGCCGCACCTCGATATCTCTAACCGTTTCGGAGATATGGCGTTTTAAAGTTTTGGCACTTGCACAAATTTCGTGAAGTTGGTGAACTCCCGAAAACATTTTCGCTCATATCTCGGAAACTATAGCTCGATGAAATGATTTATGGGTATCTGCGTATTCGTCTTAAAATTCTCTTTAATATGAGTATGTCTTATGTCCTTTAATGCGTCATTTGAGAAAGCTATGACCCAAAGAATGAAAATTTTGGGTAACTTTTTGGAATTTTTCGGAATTTTTTTACGAGCGAACCGTGCAAGATAGGACGTTTCTGAGGGCGCCAATCGAAAGAGGACGAAAAAATCTATTTATGTTGATGGTTACGTCGCAATAAGTCGAATACTTTAGGAGTAAGGGAGGATTAACGAAAAATTGAAATTTTTTGAACCTCAAGGGGGTAAATTTTGAAAATTTCCAAAAAAATTTTTTGTTTCAAAAGGCTTTTAAACTAACATTATCTGATGTAAATTGACCCGAGAAAGTCGCCTGCACCATCAGTTTCCCCCTAAATATAGCCGTTTTCGAGTTATAGACGTTTTTTGAAAATTCTTCCAAATGCCTCAAAAGTTGTTTTTTTCTGATAGAACTCGACCTCCTGAATCCAACGGTGCAAGCCGCACCTCGATATCTCTAACCGTTTCGGAGATATGGCGTTTTAAAGTTTTGGCACTTGCACAAATTTCGTGAAGTTGGTGAACTCCCGAAAACATTTTCGCTCATATCTCGGAAACTATAGCTCGATGAAATGATTTATGGGTATCTGCGTATTCGTCTTAAAATTCTCTTTAATATGAGTATGTCTTATGTCCTTTAATGCGTCATTTGAGAAAGCTATGACCCAAAGAATGAAAATTTTGGGTAACTTTTTGGAATTTTTCGGAATTTTTTTACGAGCGAACCGTGCAAGATAGGACGTTTCTGAGGGCGCCAATCGAAAGAGGACGAAAAAATCTATTTATGTTGATGGTTACGTCGCAATAAGTCGAATACTTTAGGAGTAAGGGAGGATTAACGAAAAATTGAAATTTTTTGAACCTCAAGGGGGTAAATTTTGAAAATTTCCAAAAAAAATGTTTGTTTCAAAAGGCTTTTAAACTAACATTATCTGATGTAAATTGACCCGAGAAAGTCGCCTGCACCATCAGTTTCCCCCTAAATATAGCCGTTTTCGAGTTATAGACGTTTTTTGAAAATTCTTCCAAATGCCTCAAAAGTTGTTTTTTTCTGATAGAACTCGACCTCCTGAATCCAACGGTGCAAGCCGCACCTCGATATCTCTAACCGTTTCGGAGATATGGCGTTTTAAAGTTTTGGCACTTGCACAAATTTCGTGAAGTTGGTGAACTCCCGAAAACATTTTCGCTCATATCTCGGAAACTATAGCTCGATGAAATGATTTATGGGTATCTGCGTATTCGTCTTAAAATTCTCTTTAATATGAGTATGTCTTATGTCCTTTAATGCGTCATTTGAGAAAGCTATGACCCAAAGAATGAAAATTTTGGGTAACTTTTTGGAATTTTTCGGATTTTTTTTACGAGCGAACCGTTCAAGATAGGACGTTTCTGAGGGCGCCAATCGAAAGAGGACGAAAAAATCTATTTATGTTGATGGTTACGTCGCAATAAGTCGAATACTTTAGGAGTAAGGGAGGATTAACGAAAAATTGAAATTTTTTGAACCTCAAGGGGGTAAATTTTGAAAATTTCCAAAAAAAATTTTTGTTTCAAAAGGCTTTTAAACTAACATTATCTGATGTAAATTGACCCGAGAAAGTCGCCTGCACCATCAGTTTCCCCCTAAATATAGCCGTTTTCGAGTTATAGACGTTTTTTGAAAATTCTTCCAAATGCCTCAAAAGTTGTTTTTTTCTGATAGAACTCGACCTCCTGAATCCAACGGTGCAAGCCGCACCTCGATATCTCTAACCGTTTCGGAGATATGGCGTTTTAAAGTTTTGGCACTTGCACAAATTTCGTGAAGTTGGTGAACTCCCGAAAACATTTTCGCTCATATCTCGGAAACTATAGCTCGATGAAATGATTTATGGGTATCTGCGTATTCGTCTTAAAATTCTCTTTAATATGAGTATGTCTTATGTCCTTTAATGCGTCATTTGAGAAAGCTATGACCCAAAGAATGAAAATTTTGGGTAACTTTTTGGAATTTTTCGGAATTTTTTTACGAGCGAACCGTGCAAGATAGGACGTTTCTGAGGGCGCCAATCGAAAGAGGACGAAAAAATCTATTTATGTTGATGGTTACGTCGCAATAAGTCGAATACTTTAGGAGTAAGGGAGGATTAACGAAAAATTGAAATTTTTTGAACCTCAAGGGGGTAAATTTTGAAAATTTCCAAAAAAATTTTTTGTTTCAAAAGGCTTTTAAACTAACATTATCTGATGTAAATTGACCCGAGAAAGTCGCCTGCACCATCAGTTTCCCCCTAAATATAGCCGTTTTCGAGTTATAGACGTTTTTTGAAAATTCTTCCAAATGCCTCAAAAGTTGTTTTTTTCTGATAGAACTCGACCTCCTGAATCCAACGGTGCAAGCCGCACCTCGATATCTCTAACCGTTTCGGAGATATGGCGTTTTAAAGTTTTGGCACTTGCACAAATTTCGTGAAGTTGGTGAACTCCCGAAAACATTTTCGCTCATATCTCGGAAACTATAGCTCGATGAAATGATTTATGGGTATCTGCGTATTCGTCTTAAAATTCTCTTTAATATGAGTATGTCTTATGTCCTTTAATGCGTCATTTGAGAAAGCTATGACCCAAAGAATGAAAATTTTGGGTAACTTTTTGGAATTTTTCGGAATTCTTTTACGAGCGAACCGTGCAAGATAGGACGTTTCTGAGGGCGCCAATCGAAAGAGGACGAAAAAATCTATTTATGTTGATGGTTACGTCGCAATAAGTCGAATACTTTAGGAGTAAGGGAGGATTAACGAAAAATTGAAATTTTTTGAACCTCAAGGGGGTAAATTTTGAAAATTTCCAAAAAAAATTTTTGTTTCAAAAGGCTTTTAAACTAACATTATCTGATGTAAATTGACCCGAGAAAGTCGCCTGCACCATCAGTTTCCCCCTAAATATAGCCGTTTTCGAGTTATAGACGTTTTTTGAAAATTCTTCCAAATGCCTCAAAAGTTGTTTTTTTCTGATAGAACTCGACCTCCTGAATCCAACGGTGCAAGCCGCACCTCGATATCTCTAACCGTTTCGGAGATATGGCGTTTTAAAGTTTTGGCACTTGCACAAATTTCGTGAAGTTGGTGAACTCCCGAAAACATTTTCGCTCATATCTCGGAAACTATAGCTCGATGAAATGGTTTATGGGTATCTGCGTATTCGTCTTAAAATTCTCTTTAATATGAGTATGTCTTATGTCCTTTAATGCGTCATTTGAGAAAGCTATGACCCAAAGAATGAAAATTTTGGGTAACTTTTTGGAATTTTTCGGATTTTTTTTACGAGCGAACCGTGCAAGATAGGACGTTTCTGAGGGCGCCAATCGAAAGAGGACGAAAAAATCTATTTATGTTGATGGTTACGTCGCAATAAGTCGAATACTTTAGGAGTAAGGGAGGATTAACGAAAAATTGAAATTTTTTGAACCTCAAGGGGGTAAATTTTGAAAATTTCCAAAAAAAATTTTTGTTTCAAAAGGCTTTTAAACTAACATTATCTGATGTAAATTGACCCGAGAAAGTCGCCTGCACCATCAGTTTCCCCCTAAATATAGCCGTTTTCGAGTTATAGACGTTTTTTGAAAATTCTTCCAAATGCCTCAAAAGTTGTTTTTTTCTGATAGAACTCGACCTCCTGAATCCAACGGTGCAAGCCGCACCTCGATATCTCTAACCGTTTCGGAGATATGGCGTTTTAAATTTTTGGCACTTGCACAAATTTCGTGAAGTTGGTGAACTCCCGAAAACATTTTCGCTCATATCTCGGAAACTATAGCTCGATGAAATGATTTATGGGTATCTGCGTATTCGTCTTAAAATTCTCTTTAATATGAGTATGTCTTATGTCCTTTAATGCGTCATTTGAGAAAGCTATGACCCAAAGAATGAAAATTTTGGGTAACTTTTTGGAATTTTTCGGAATTTTTTTACGAGCGAACCGTGCAAGATAGGACGTTTCTGAGGGCGCCAATCGAAAGAGGACGAAAAAATCTATTTATGTTGATGGTTACGTCGCAATAAGTCGAATACTTTAGGAGTAAGGGAGGATTAACGAAAAATTGAAATTTTTTGAACCTCAAGGGGGTAAATTTTGAAAATTTCCAAAAAAAATTTTTGTTTCAAAAGGCTTTTAAACTAACATTATCTGATGTAAATTGACCCGAGAAAGTCGCCTGCACCATCAGTTTCCCCCTAAATATAGCCGTTTTCGAGTTATAGACGTTTTTTGAAAATTCTTCCAAATGCCTCAAAAGTTGTTTTTTTCTGATAGAACTCGACCTCCTGAATCCAACGGTGCAAGCCGCACCTCGATATCTCTAACCGTTTCGGAGATATGGCGTTTTAAAGTTTTGGCACTTGCACAAATTTCGTGAAGTTGGTGAACTCCCGAAAACATTTTCGCTCATATCTCGGAAACTATAGCTCGATGAAATGATTTATGGGTATCTGCGTATTCGTCTTAAAATTCTCTTTAAAATGAGTATGTCTTATGTCCTTTAATGCGTCATTTGAGAAAGCTATGACCCAAAGAATGAAAATTTTGGGTAACTTTTTGGAATTTTTCGGAATTTTTTTACGAGCGAACCGTGCAAGATAGGACGTTTCTGAGGGCGCCAATCGAAAGAGGACGAAAAAATCTATTTATGTTGATGGTTACGTCGCAATAAGTCGAATACTTTAGGAGTAAGGGAGGATTAACGAAAAATTGAAATTTTTTGAACCTCAAGGGGGTAAATTTTGAAAATTTCCAAAAAAAATTTTTGTTTCAAAAGGCTTTTAAACTAACATTATCTGATGTAAATTGACCCGAGAAAGTCGCCTGCACCATCAGTTTCCCCCTAAATATAGCCGTTTTCGAGTTATAGACGTTTTTTGAAAATTCTTCCAAATGCCTCAAAAGTTGTTTTTTTCTGATAGAACTCGACCTCCTGAATCCAACGGTGCAAGCCGCACCTCGATATCTCTAACCGTTTCGGAGATATGGCGTTTTAAAGTTTTGGCACTTGCACAAATTTCGTGAAGTTGGTGAACTCCCGAAAACATTTTCGCTCATATCTCGGAAACTATAGCTCGATGAAATGATTTATGGGTTTCTGCGTATTCGTCTTAAAATTCTCTTTAATATGAGTATGTCTTATGTCCTTTAATGCGTCATTTGAGAAAGCTATGACCCAAAGAATGAAAATTTTGGGTAACTTTTTGGAATTTTTCGGAATTTTTTTACGAGCGAACCGTGCAAGATAGGACGTTTCTGAGGGCGCCAATCGAAAGAGGACGAAAAAATCTATTTATGTTGATGGTTACGTCGCAATAAGTCGAATACTTTAGGAGTAAGGGAGGATTAACGAAAAATTGAAATTTTTTGAACCTCAAGGGGGTAAATTTTGAAAATTTCCAAAAAAAATTTTTGTTTCAAAAGGCTTTTAAACTAACATTATCTGATGTAAATTGACCCGAGAAAGTCGCCTGCACCATCAGTTTCCCCCTAAATATAGCCGTTTTCGAGTTATAGACGTTTTTTGAAAATTCTTCCAAATGCCTCAAAAGTTATTTTTTTCTGATAGAACTCGACCTCCTGAATCCAACGGTGCAAGCCGCACCTCGATATCTCTAACCGTTTCGGAGATATGGCGTTTTAAAGTTTTGGCACTTGCACAAATTTCGTGAAGTTGGTGAACTCCCGAAAACATTTTCGCTCATATCTCGGAAACTATAGCTCGATGAAATGATTTATGGGTTTCTGCGTATTCGTCTTAAAATTCTCTTTAATATGAGTATGTCTTATGTCCTTTAATGCGTCATTTGAGAAAGCTATGACCCAAAGAATGAAAATTTTGGGTAACTTTTTGGAATTTTTCGGAATTTTTTTACGAGCGAACCGTGCAAGATAGGACGTTTCTGAGGGCGCCAATCGAAAGAGGACGAAAAAATCTATTTATGTTGATGGTTACGTCGCAATAAGTCGAATACTTTAGGAGTAAGGGAGGATTAACGAAAAATTGAAATTTTTTGAACCTCAAGGGGGTAAATTTTGAAAATTTCCAAAAAAAATTTTTGTTTCAAAAGGCTTTTAAACTAACATTATCTGATGTAAATTGACCCGAGAAAGTCGCCTGCACCATCAGTTTCCCCCTAAATATAGCCGTTTTCGAGTTATAGACGTTTTTTGAAAATTCTTCCAAATGCCTCAAAAGTTGTTTTTTTCTGATAGAACTCGACCTCCTGAATCCAACGGTGCAAGCCGCACCTCGATATCTCTAACCGTTTCGGAGATATGGCGTTTTAAAGTTTTGGCACTTGCACAAATTTCGTGAAGTTGGTGAACTCCCGAAAACATTTTCGCTCATATCTCGGAAACTATAGCTCGATGAAATGATTTATGGGTATCTGCGTATTCGTCTTAAAATTCTCTTTAAAATGAGTATGTCTTATGTCCTTTAATGCGTCATTTGAGAAAGCTATGACCCAAAGAATGAAAATTTTGGGTAACTTTTTGGAATTTTTCGGAATTTTTTTACGAGCGAACCGTGCAAGATAGGACGTTTCTGAGGGCGCCAATCGAAAGAGGACGAAAAAATCTATTTATGTTGATGGTTACGTCGCAATAAGTCGAATACTTTAGGAGTAAGGGAGGATTAACGAAAAATTGAAATTTTTTGAACCTCAAGGGGGTAAATTTTGAAAATTTCCAAAAAAAATTTTTGTTTCAAAAGGCTTTTAAACTAACATTATCTGATGTAAATTGACCCGAGAAAGTCGCCTGCACCATCAGTTTCCCCCTAAATATAGCCGTTTTCGAGTTATAGACGTTTTTTGAAAATTCTTCCAAATGCCTCAAAAGTTGTTTTTTTCTGATAGAACTCGACCTCCTGAATCCAACGGTGCAAGCCGCACCTCGATATCTCTAACCGTTTCGGAGATATGGCGTTTTAAAGTTTTGGCACTTGCACAAATTTCGTGAAGTTGGTGAACTCCCGAAAACATTTTCGCTCATATCTCGGAAACTATAGCTCGATGAAATGATTTATGGGTATCTGCGTATTCGTCTTAAAATTCTCTTTAAAATGAGTATGTCTTATGTCCTTTAATGCGTCATTTGAGAAAGCTATGACCCAAAGAATGAAAATTTTGGGTAACTTTTTGGAATTTTTCGGAATTTTTTTACGAGCGAACCGTGCAAGATAGGACGTTTCTGAGGGCGCCAATCGAAAGAGGACGAAAAAATCTATTTATGTTGATGGTTACGTCGCAATAAGTCGAATACTTTAGGAGTAAGGGAGGATTAACGAAAAATTGAAATTTTTTGAACCTCAAGGGGGTAAATTTTGAAAATTTCCAAAAAAAATTTTTGTTTCAAAAGGCTTTTAAACTAACATTATCTGATGTAAATTGACCCGAGAAAGTCGCCTGCACCATCAGTTTCCCCCTAAATATAGCCGTTTTCGAGTTATAGACGTTTTTTGAAAATTCTTCCAAATGCCTCAAAAGTTATTTTTTTCTGATAGAACTCGACCTCCTGAATCCAACGGTGCAAGCCGCACCTCGATATCTCTAACCGTTTCGGAGATATGGCGTTTTAAAGTTTTGGCACTTGCACAAATTTCGTGAAGTTGGTGAACTCCCGAAAACATTTTCGCTCATATCTCGGAAACTATAGCTCGATGAAATGATTTATGGGTTTCTGCGTATTCGTCTTAAAATTCTCTTTAATATGAGTATGTCTTATGTCCTTTAATGCGTCATTTGAGAAAGCTATGACCCAAAGAATGAAAATTTTGGGTAACTTTTTGGAATTTTTCGGAATTTTTTTACGAGCGAACCGTGCAAGATAGGACGTTTCTGAGGGCGCCAATCGAAAGAGGACGAAAAAATCTATTTATGTTGATGGTTACGTCGCAATAAGTCGAATACTTTAGGAGTAAGGGAGGATTAACGAAAAATTGAAATTTTTTGAACCTCAAGGGGGTAAATTTTGAAAATTTCCAAAAAAAATTTTTGTTTCAAAAGGCTTTTAAACTAACATTATCTGATGTAAATTGACCCGAGAAAGTCGCCTGCACCATCAGTTTCCCCCTAAATATAGCCGTTTTCGAGTTATAGACGTTTTTTGAAAATTCTTCCAAATGCCTCAAAAGTTGTTTTTTTCTGATAGAACTCGACCTCCTGAATCCAACGGTGCAAGCCGCACCTCGATATCTCTAACCGTTTCGGAGATATGGCGTTTTAAAGTTTTGGCACTTGCACAAATTTCGTGAAGTTGGTGAACTCCCGAAAACATTTTCGCTCATATCTCGGAAACTATAGCTCGATGAAATGATTTATGGGTATCTGCGTATTCGTCTTAAAATTCTCTTTAAAATGAGTATGTCTTATGTCCTTTAATGCGTCATTTGAGAAAGCTATGACCCAAAGAATGAAAATTTTGGGTAACTTTTTGGAATTTTTCGGAATTTTTTTACGAGCGAACCGTGCAAGATAGGACGTTTCTGAGGGCGCCAATCGAAAGAGGACGAAAAAATCTATTTATGTTGATGGTTACGTCGCAATAAGTCGAATACTTTAGGAGTAAGGGAGGATTAACGAAAAATTGAAATTTTTTGAACCTCAAGGGGGTAAATTTTGAAAATTTCCAAAAAAAATTTTTGTTTCAAAAGGCTTTTAAACTAACATTATCTGATGTAAATTGACCCGAGAAAGTCGCCTGCACCATCAGTTTCCCCCTAAATATAGCCGTTTTCGAGTTATAGACGTTTTTTGAAAATTCTTCCAAATGCCTCAAAAGTTGTTTTTTTCTGATAGAACTCGACCTCCTGAATCCAACGGTGCAAGCCGCACCTCGATATCTCTAACCGTTTCGGAGATATGGCGTTTTAAAGTTTTGGCACTTGCACAAATTTCGTGAAGTTGGTGAACTCCCGAAAACATTTTCGCTCATATCTCGGAAACTATAGCTCGATGAAATGATTTATGGGTATCTGCGTATTCGTCTTAAAATTCTCTTTAATATGAGTATGTCTTATGTCCTTTAATGCGTCATTTGAGAAAGCTATGACCCAAAGAATGAAAATTTTGGGTAACTTTTTGGAATTTTTCGGAATTTTTTTACGAGCGAACCGTGCAAGATAGGACGTTTCTGAGGGCGCCAATCGAAAGAGGACGAAAAAATCTATTTATGTTGATGGTTACGTCGCAATAAGTCGAATACTTTAGGAGTAAGGGAGGATTAACGAAAAATTGAAATTTTTTGAACCTCAAGGGGGTAAATTTTGAAAATTTCCAAAAAAAATTTTTGTTTCAAAAGGCTTTTAAACTAACATTATCTGATGTAAATTGACCCGAGAAAGTCGCCTGCACCATCAGTTTCCCCCTAAATATAGCCGTTTTCGAGTTATAGACGTTTTTTGAAAATTCTTCCAAATGCCTCAAAAGTTATTTTTTTCTGATAGAACTCGACCTCCTGAATCCAACGGTGCAAGCCGCACCTCGATATCTCTAACCGTTTCGGAGATATGGCGTTTTAAAGTTTTGGCACTTGCACAAATTTCGTGAAGTTGGTGAACTCCCGAAAACATTTTCGCTCATATCTCGGAAACTATAGCTCGATGAAATGATTTATGGGTTTCTGCGTATTCGTCTTAAAATTCTCTTTAATATGAGTATGTCTTATGTCCTTTAATGCGTCATTTGAGAAAGCTATGACCCAAAGAATGAAAATTTTGGGTAACTTTTTGGAATTTTTCGGAATTTTTTTACGAGCGAACCGTGCAAGATAGGACGTTTCTGAGGGCGCCAATCGAAAGAGGACGAAAAAATCTATTTATGTTGATGGTTACGTCGCAATAAGTCGAATACTTTAGGAGTAAGGGAGGATTAACGAAAAATTGAAATTTTTTGAACCTCAAGGGGGTAAATTTTGAAAATTTCCAAAAAAAATTTTTGTTTCAAAAGGCTTTTAAACTAACATTATCTGATGTAAATTGACCCGAGAAAGTCGCCTGCACCATCAGTTTCCCCCTAAATATAGCCGTTTTCGAGTTATAGACGTTTTTTGAAAATTCTTCCAAATGCCTCAAAAGTTATTTTTTTCTGATAGAACTCGACCTCCTGAATCCAACGGTGCAAGCCGCACCTCGATATCTCTAACCGTTTCGGAGATATGGCGTTTTAAAGTTTTGGCACTTGCACAAATTTCGTGAAGTTGGTGAACTCCCGAAAACATTTTCGCTCATATCTCGGAAACTATAGCTCGATGAAATGATTTATGGGTATCTGCGTATTCGTCTTAAAATTCTCTTTAATATGAGTATGTCTTATGTCCTTTAATGCGTCATTTGAGAAAGCTATGACCCAAAGAATGAAAATTTTGGGTAACTTTTTGGAATTTTTCGGAATTTTTTTACGAGCGAACCGTGCAAGATAGGACGTTTCTGAGGGCGCCAATCGAAAGAGGACGAAAAAATCTATTTATGTTGATGGTTACGTCGCAATAAGTCGAATACTTTAGGAGTAAGGGAGGATTAACGAAAAATTGAAATTTTTTGAACCTCAAGGGGGTAAATTTTGAAAATTTCCAAAAAAAATTTTTGTTTCAAAAGGCTTTTAAACTAACATTATCTGATGTAAATTGACCCGAGAAAGTCGCCTGCACCATCAGTTTCCCCCTAAATATAGCCGTTTTCGAGTTATAGACGTTTTTTGAAAATTCTTCCAAATGCCTCAAAAGTTGTTTTTTTCTGATAGAACTCGACCTCCTGAATCCAACGGTGCAAGCCGCACCTCGATATCTCTAACCGTTTCGGAGATATGGCGTTTTAAAGTTTTGGCACTTGCACAAATTTCGTGAAGTTGGTGAACTCCCGAAAACATTTTCGCTCATATCTCGGAAACTATAGCTCGATGAAATGATTTATGGGTATCTGCGTATTCGTCTTAAAATTCTCTTTAATATGAGTATGTCTTATGTCCTTTAATGCGTCATTTGAGAAAGCTATGACCCAAAGAATGAAAATTTTGGGTAACTTTTTGGAATTTTTCGGAATTTTTTTACGAGCGAACCGTGCAAGATAGGACGTTTCTGAGGGCGCCAATCGAAAGAGGACGAAAAAATCTATTTATGTTGATGGTTACGTCGCAATAAGTCGAATACTTTAGGAGTAAGGGAGGATTAACGAAAAATTGAAATTTTTTGAACCTCAAGGGGGTAAATTTTGAAAATTTCCAAAAAAAATTTTTGTTTCAAAAGGCTTTTAAACTAACATTATCTGATGTAAATTGACCCGAGAAAGTCGCCTGCACCATCAGTTTCCCCCTAAATATAGCCGTTTTCGAGTTATAGACGTTTTTTGACAATTCTTCCAAATGCCTCAAAAGTTATTTTTTTCTGATAGAACTCGACCTCCTGAATCCAACGGTGCAAGCCGCACCTCGATATCTCTAACCGTTTCGGAGATATGGCGTTTGAAAGTTTTGGCACTTGCACAAATTTCGTGAAGTTGGTGAACTCCCGAAAACATTTTCGCTCATATCTCGGAAACTATAGCTCGATGAAATGATTTATGGGTATCTGCGTATTCGTCTTAAAATTCTCTTTAATATGAGTATGTCTTATGTCCTTTAATGCGTCATTTGAGAAAGCTATGACCCAAAGAATGAAAATTTTGGGTAACTTTTTGGAATTTTTCGGAATTTTTTTACGAGCGAACCGTGCAAGATAGGACGTTTCTGAGGGCGCCAATCGAAAGAGGACGAAAAAATCTATTTATGTTGATGGTTACGTCGCAATAGGTCGAATACTTTAGGAGTAAGGGAGGATTAACGAAAAATTGAAATTTTTTGAACCTCAAGGGGGTAAATTTTGAAAATTTCCAAAAAAATTTTTTGTTTCAAAAGGCTTTTAAACTAACATTATCTGATGTAAATTGACCCGAGAAAGTCGCCTGCACCATCAGTTTCCCCCTAAATATAGCCGTTTTCGAGTTATAGACGTTTTTTGAAAATTCTTCCAAATGCCTCAAAAGTTGTTTTTTTCTGATAGAACTCGACCTCCTGAATCCAACGGTGCAAGCCGCACCTCGATATCTCTAACCGTTTCGGAGATATGGCGTTTTAAAGTTTTGGCACTTGCACAAATTTCGTGAAGTTGGTGAACTCCCGAAAACATTTTCGCTCATATCTCGGAAACTATAGCTCGATGAAATGATTTATGGGTATCTGCGTATTCGTCTTAAAATTCTCTTTAATATGAGTATGTCTTATGTCCTTTAATGCGTCATTTGAGAAAGCTATGACCCAAAGAATGAAAATTTTGGGTAACTTTTTGGAATTTTTCGGAATTTTTTTACGAGCGAACCGTGCAAGATAGGACGTTTCTGAGGGCGCCAATCGAAAGAGGACGAAAAAATCTATTTATGTTGATGGTTACGTCGCAATAAGTCGAATACTTTAGGAGTAAGGGAGGATTAACGAAAAATTGAAATTTTTTGAACCTCAAGGGGGTAAATTTTGAAAATTTCCAAAAAAATTTTTTGTTTCAAAAGGCTTTTAAACTAACATTATCTGATGTAAATTGACCCGAGAAAGTCGCCTGCACCATCAGTTTCCCCCTAAATATAGCCGTTTTCGAGTTATAGACGTTTTTTGAAAATTCTTCCAAATGCCTCAAAAGTTGTTTTTTTCTGATAGAACTCGACCTCCTGAATCCAACGGTGCAAGCCGCACCTCGATATCTCTAACCGTTTCGGAGATATGGCGTTTTAAAGTTTTGGCACTTGCACAAATTTCGTGAAGTTGGTGAACTCCCGAAAACATTTTCGCTCATATCTCGGAAACTATAGCTCGATGAAATGATTTATGGGTATCTGCGTATTCGTCTTAAAATTCTCTTTAATATGAGTATGTCTTATGTCCTTTAATGCGTCATTTGAGAAAGCTATGACCCAAAGAATGAAAATTTTGGGTAACTTTTTGGAATTTTTCGGAATTTTTTTACGAGCGAACCGTGCAAGATAGGACGTTTCTGAGGGCGCCAATCGAAAGAGGACGAAAAAATCTATTTATGTTGATGGTTACGTCGCAATAGGTCGAATACTTTAGGAGTAAGGGAGGATTAACGAAAAATTGAAATTTTTTGAACCTCAAGGGGGTAAATTTTGAAAATTTCCAAAAAAATTTTTTGTTTCAAAAGGCTTTTAAACTAACATTATCTGATGTAAATTGACCCGAGAAAGTCGCCTGCACCATCAGTTTCCCCCTAAATATAGCCGTTTTCGAGTTATAGACGTTTTTTGAAAATTCTTCCAAATGCCTCAAAAGTTGTTTTTTTCTGATAGAACTCGACCTCCTGAATCCAACGGTGCAAGCCGCACCTCGATATCTCTAACCGTTTCGGAGATATGGCGTTTTAAAGTTTTGGCACTTGCACAAATTTCGTGAAGTTGGTGAACTCCCGAAAACATTTTCGCTCATATCTCGGAAACTATAGCTCGATGAAATGATTTATGGGTATCTGCGTATTCGTCTTAAAATTCTCTTTAATATGAGTATGTCTTATGTCCTTTAATGCGTCATTTGAGAAAGCTATGACCCAAAGAATGAAAATTTTGGGTAACTTTTTGGAATTTTTCGGAATTTTTTTACGAGCGAACCGTGCAAGATAGGACGTTTCTGAGGGCGCCAATCGAAAGAGGACGAAAAAATCTATTTATGTTGATGGTTACGTCGCAATAAGTCGAATACTTTAGGAGTAAGGGAGGATTAACGAAAAATTGAAATTTTTTGAACCTCAAGGGGGTAAATTTTGAAAATTTCCAAAAAAATTTTTTGTTTCAAAAGGCTTTTAAACTAACATTATCTGATGTAAATTGACCCGAGAAAGTCGCCTGCACCATCAGTTTCCCCCTAAATATAGCCGTTTTCGAGTTATAGACGTTTTTTGAAAATTCTTCCAAATGCCTCAAAAGTTGTTTTTTTCTGATAGAACTCGACCTCCTGAATCCAACGGTGCAAGCCGCACCTCGATATCTCTAACCGTTTCGGAGATATGGCGTTTTAAAGTTTTGGCACTTGCACAAATTTCGTGAAGTTGGTGAACTCCCGAAAACATTTTCGCTCATATCTCGGAAACTATAGCTCGATGAAATGATTTATGGGTATCTGCGTATTCGTCTTAAAATTCTCTTTAATATGAGTATGTCTTATGTCCTTTAATGCGTCATTTGAGAAAGCTATGACCCAAAGAATGAAAATTTTGGGTAACTTTTTGGAATTTTTCGGAATTTTTTTACGAGCGAACCGTGCAAGATAGGACGTTTCTGAGGGCGCCAATCGAAAGAGGACGAAAAAATCTATTTATGTTGATGGTTACGTCGCAATAAGTCGAATACTTTAGGAGTAAGGGAGGATTAACGAAAAATTGAAATTTTTTGAACCTCAAGGGGGTAAATTTTGAAAATTTCCAAAAAAAATTTTTGTTTCAAAAGGCTTTTAAACTAACATTATCTGATGTAAATTGACCCGAGAAAGTCGCCTGCACCATCAGTTTCCCCCTAAATATAGCCGTTTTCGAGTTGTAGACGTTTTTTGGAAATTCTTCCAAATGCCTCAAAAGTCGTTTTTTCTGATAGAACTCGACCTCCTGAATCCAACGGTGCAAGCCGCACCTCGATATCTCTAACCGTTTCGGAGATATGGCGTTTGAAAGTTTTGGCACTTGCACAAATTTCGTGAAGTTGGTGAACTCCCGAAAACATTTTCGCTCATATCTCGGAAACTATAGCTCGATGAAATGATTTATGGGTATCTGCGTATTCGTCTTAAAATTCTCTTTAATATGAGTATGTCTTATGTCCTTTAATGCGTCATTTGAGAAAGCTATGACCCAAAGAATGAAAATTTTGGGTAACTTTTTGGAATTTTTCGGAATTTTTTTACGAGCGAACCGTGCAAGATAGGACGTTTCTGAGGGCGCCAATCGAAAGAGGACGAAAAAATCTATTTATGTTGATGGTTACGTCGCAATAGGTCGAATACTTTAGGAGTAAGGGAGGATTAACGAAAAATTGAAATTTTTTGAACCTCAAGGGGGTAAATTTTGAAAATTTCCAAAAAAATTTTTTGTTTCAAAAGGCTTTTAAACTAACATTATCTGATGTAAATTGACCCGAGAAAGTCGCCTGCACCATCAGTTTCCCCCTAAATATAGCCGTTTTCGAGTTATAGACGTTTTTTGAAAATTCTTCCAAATGCCTCAAAAGTTGTTTTTTTCTGATAGAACTCGACCTCCTGAATCCAACGGTGCAAGCCGCACCTCGATATCTCTAACCGTTTCGGAGATATGGCGTTTTAAAGTTTTGGCACTTGCACAAATTTCGTGAAGTTGGTAAACTCCCGAAAACATTTTCGCTCATATCTCGGAAACTATAGCTCGA
Source organism: Diaperis boleti (assembly GCA_963583935.1). NCBI lineage: Eukaryota > Metazoa > Arthropoda > Insecta > Coleoptera > Tenebrionidae > Diaperis > Diaperis boleti. The sequence continues at coordinate 71,308,228 of OY757244.1, forward strand.
TGAAATGATTTATGGGTATCTGCGTATTCGTCTTAAAATTCTCTTTAATATGAGTATGTCTTATGTCCTTTAATGCGTCATTTGAGAAAGCTATGACCCAAAGAATGAAAATTTTGGGTAACTTTTTGGAATTTTCCGGAATTTTTTTACGAGCGAACCGTGCAAGATAGGACGTTTCTGAGGGCGCCAATCGAAAGAGGACGAAAAAATCTATTTATGTTGATGGTTACGTCGCAATAAGTCGAATACTTTAGGAGTAAGGGAGGATTAACGAAAAATTGAAATTTTTTGAACCTCAAGGGGGTAAATTTTGAAAATTTCCAAAAAAATTTTTTGTTTCAAAAGGCTTTTAAACTAACATTATCTGATGTAAATTGACCCGAGAAAGTCGCCTGCACCATCAGTTTCCCCCTAAATATAACCGTTTTCGAGTTATAGACGTTTTTTGAAAATTCTTCCAAATGCCTCAAAAGTTGTTTTTTTCTGATAGAACTCGACCTCCTGAATCCAACGGTGCAAGCCGCACCTCGATATCTCTAACCGTTTCGGAGATATGGCGTTTTAAAGTTTTGGCACTTGCACAAATTTCGTGAAGTTGGTGAACTCCCGAAAACATTTTCGCTCATATCTCGGAAACTATAGCTCGATGAAATGATTTATGGGTATCTGCGTATTCGTCTTAAAATTCTCTTTAATATGAGTATGTCTTATGTCCTTTAATGCGTCATTTGAGAAAGCTATGACCCAAAGAATGAAAATTTTGGGTAACTTTTTGGAATTTTTCGGATTTTTTTTACGAGCGAACCGTGCAAGATAGGACGTTTCTGAGGGCGCCAATCGAAAGAGGACGAAAAAATCTATTTATGTTGATGGTTACGTCGCAATAAGTCGAATACTTTAGGAGTAAGGGAGGATTAACGAAAAATTGAAATTTTTTGAACCTCAAGGGGGTAAATTTTGAAAATTTCCAAAAAAAATTTTTGTTTCAAAAGGCTTTTAAACTAACATTATCTGATGTAAATTGACCCGAGAAAGTCGCCTGCACCATCAGTTTCCCCCTAAATATAGCCGTTTTCGAGTTGTAGACGTTTTTTGAAAATTCTTCCAAATGCCTCAAAAGTCGTTTTTTCTGATAGAACTCGACCTCCTGAATCCAACGGTGCAAGCCGCACCTCGATATCTCTAACCGTTTCGGAGATATGGCGTTTGAAAGTTTTGGCACTTGCACAAATTTCGTGAAGTTGGTGAACTCCCGAAAACATTTTCGCTCATATCTCGGAAACTATAGCTCGATGAAATGATTTATGGGTATCTGCGTATTCGTCTTAAAATTCTCTTTAATATGAGTATGTCTTATGTCCTTTAATGCGTCATTTGAGAAAGCTATGACCCAAAGAATGAAAATTTTGGGTAACTTTTTGGAATTTTTCGGAATTTTTTTACGAGCGAACCGTGCAAGATAGGACGTTTCTGAGGGCGCCAATCGAAAGAGGACGAAAAAATCTATTTATGTTGATGGTTACGTCGCAATAAGTCGAATACTTTAAGAGTAAGGGAGGATTAACGAAAAATTGAAATTTTTTGAACCTCAAGGGGGTAAATTTTGAAAATTTCCAAAAAAAATTTTTGTTTCAAAAGGCTTTTAAACTAACATTATCTGATGTAAATTGACCCGAGAAAGTCGCCTGCACCATCAGTTTCCCCCTAAATATAGCCGTTTTCGAGTTATAGACGTTTTTTGAAAATTCTTCCAAATGCCTCAAAAGTTATTTTTTTTTGATAGAACTCGACCTCCTGAATCCAACGGTGCAAGCCGCACCTCGATATCTCTAACCGTTTCGGAGATATGGCGTTTTAAAGTTTTGGCACTTGCACAAATTTCGTGAAGTTGGTGAACTCCCGAAAACATTTTCGCTCATATCTCGGAAACTATAGCTCGATGAAATGATTTATGGGTATCTGCGTATTCGTCTTAAAATTCTCTTTAATATGAGTATGTCTTATGTCCTTTAATGCGTCATTTGAGAAAGCTATGACCCAAAGAATGAAAATTTTGGGTAACTTTTTGGAATTTTTCGGAATTTTTTTACGAGCGAACCGTGCAAGATAGGACGTTTCTGAGGGCGCCAATCGAAAGAGGACGAAAAAATCTATTTATGTTGATGGTTACGTCGCAATAAGTCGAATACTTTAGGAGTAAGGGAGGATTAACGAAAAATTGAAATTTTTTGAACCTCAAGGGGGTAAATTTTGAAAATTTCCAAAAAAAATTTTTGTTTCAAAAGGCTTTTAAACTAACATTATCTGATGTAAATTGACCCGAGAAAGTCGCCTGCACCATCAGTTTCCCCCTAAATATAGCCGTTTTCGAGTTATAGACGTTTTTTGAAAATTCTTCCAAATGCCTCAAAAGTTGTTTTTTTCTGATAGAACTCGACCTCCTGAATCCAACGGTGCAAGCCGCACCTCGATATCTCTAACCGTTTCGGAGATATGGCGTTTTAAAGTTTTGGCACTTGCACAAATTTCGTGAAGTTGGTGAACTCCCGAAAACATTTTCGCTCATATCTCGGAAACTATAGCTCGATGAAATGATTTATGGGTATCTGCGTATTCGTCTTAAAATTCTCTTTAAAATGAGTATGGCTTATGTCCTTTAATGCGTCATTTGAGAAAGCTATGACCCAAAGAATGAAAATTTTGGGTAACTTTTTGGAATTTTTCGGAATTTTTTTACGAGCGAACCGTGCAAGATAGGACGTTTCTGAGGGCGCCAATCGAAAGAGGACGAAAAAATCTATTTATGTTGATGGTTACGTCGCAATAAGTCGAATACTTTAGGAGTAAGGGAGGATTAACGAAAAATTTAAATTTTTTGAACCTCAAGGGGGTAAATTTTGAAAATTTCCAAAAAAAATTTTTGTTTCAAAAGGCTTTTAAACTAACATTATCTGATGTAAATTGACCCGAGAAAGTCGCCTGCACCATCAGTTTCCCCCTAAATATAGCCGTTTTCGAGTTATAGACGTTTTTTGAAAATTCTTCCAAATGCCTCAAAAGTTGTTTTTTTCTGATAGAACTCGACCTCCTGAATCCAACGGTGCAAGCCGCACCTCGATATCTCTAACCGTTTCGGAGATATGGCGTTTTAAAGTTTTGGCACTTGCACAAATTTCGTGAAGTTGGTAAACTCCCGAAAACATTTTCGCTCATATCTCGGAAACTATAGCTCGATGAAATGATTTATGGGTATCTGCGTATTCGTCTTAAAATTCTCTTTAATATGAGTATGTCTTATGTCCTTTAATGCGTCATTTGAGAAAGCTATGACCCAAAGAATGAAAATTTTGGGTAACTTTTTGGAATTTTTCGGAATTTTTTTACGAGCGAACCGTGCAAGATAGGACGTTTCTGAGGGCGCCAATCGAAAGAGGACGAAAAAATCTATTTATGTTGATGGTTACGTCGCAATAAGTCGAATACTTTAGGAGTAAGGGAGGATTAACGAAAAATTGAAATTTTTTGAACCTCAAGGGGGTAAATTTTGAAAATTTCCAAAAAAAATTTTTGTTTCAAAAGGCTTTTAAACTAACATTATCTGATGTAAATTGACCCGAGAAAGTCGCCTGCACCATCAGTTTCCCCCTAAATATAGCCGTTTTCGAGTTGTAGACGTTTTTTGGAAATTCTTCCAAATGCCTCAAAAGTCGTTTTTTCTGATAGAACTCGACCTCCTGAATCCAACGGTGCAAGCCGCACCTCGATATCTCTAACCGTTTCGGAGATATGGCGTTTGAAAGTTTTGGCACTTGCACAAATTTCGTGAAGTTGGTGAACTCCCGAAAACATTTTCGCTCATATCTCGGAAACTATAGCTCGATGAAATGATTTATGGGTATCTGCGTATTCGTCTTAAAATTCTCTTTAATATGAGTATGTCTTATGTCCTTTAATGCGTCATTTGAGAAAGCTATGACCCAAAGAATGAAAATTTTGGGTAACTTTTTGGAATTTTTCGGAATTTTTTTACGAGCGAACCGTGCAAGATAGGACGTTTCTGAGGGCGCCAATCGAAAGAGGACGAAAAAATCTATTTATGTTGATGGTTACGTCGCAATAGGTCGAATACTTTAGGAGTAAGGGAGGATTAACGAAAAATTGAAATTTTTTGAACCTCAAGGGGGTAAATTTTGAAAATTTCCAAAAAAATTTTTTGTTTCAAAAGGCTTTTAAACTAACATTATCTGATGTAAATTGACCCGAGAAAGTCGCCTGCACCATCAGTTTCCCCCTAAATATAGCCGTTTTCGAGTTATAGACGTTTTTTGAAAATTCTTCCAAATGCCTCAAAAGTTGTTTTTTTCTGATAGAACTCGACCTCCTGAATCCAACGGTGCAAGCCGCACCTCGATATCTCTAACCGTTTCGGAGATATGGCGTTTTAAAGTTTTGGCACTTGCACAAATTTCGTGAAGTTGGTGAACTCCCGAAAACATTTTCGCTCATATCTCGGAAACTATAGCTCGATGAAATGATTTATGGGTATCTGCGTATTCGTCTTAAAATTCTCTTTAATATGAGTATGTCTTATGTCCTTTAATGCGTCATTTGAGAAAGCTATGACCCAAAGAATGAAAATTTTGGGTAACTTTTTGGAATTTTTCGGAATTTTTTTACGAGCGAACCGTGCAAGATAGGACGTTTCTGAGGGCGCCAATCGAAAGAGGACGAAAAAATCTATTTATGTTGATGGTTACGTCGCAATAAGTCGAATACTTTAGGAGTAAGGGAGGATTAACGAAAAATTGAAATTTTTTGAACCTCAAGGGGGTAAATTTTGAAAATTTCCAAAAAAAATTTTTGTTTCAAAAGGCTTTTAAACTAACATTATCTGATGTAAATTGACCCGAGAAAGTCGCCTGCACCATCAGTTTCCCCCTAAATATAGCCGTTTTCGAGTTGTAGACGTTTTTTGGAAATTCTTCCAAATGCCTCAAAAGTCGTTTTTTCTGATAGAACTCGACCTCCTGAATCCAACGGTGCAAGCCGCACCTCGATATCTCTAACCGTTTCGGAGATATGGCGTTTGAAAGTTTTGGCACTTGCACAAATTTCGTGAAGTTGGTGAACTCCCGAAAACATTTTCGCTCATATCTCGGAAACTATAGCTCGATGAAATGATTTATGGGTATCTGCGTATTCGTCTTAAAATTCTCTTTAATATGAGTATGTCTTATGTCCTTTAATGCGTCATTTGAGAAAGCTATGACCCAAAGAATGAAAATTTTGGGTAACTTTTTGGAATTTTTCGGAATTTTTTTACGAGCGAACCGTGCAAGATAGGACGTTTCTGAGGGCGCCAATCGAAAGAGGACGAAAAAATCTATTTATGTTGATGGTTACGTCGCAATAGGTCGAATACTTTAGGAGTAAGGGAGGATTAACGAAAAATTGAAATTTTTTGAACCTCAAGGGGGTAAATTTTGAAAATTTCCAAAAAAATTTTTTGTTTCAAAAGGCTTTTAAACTAACATTATCTGATGTAAATTGACCCGAGAAAGTCGCCTGCACCATCAGTTTCCCCCTAAATATAGCCGTTTTCGAGTTATAGACGTTTTTTGAAAATTCTTCCAAATGCCTCAAAAGTTGTTTTTTTCTGATAGAACTCGACCTCCTGAATCCAACGGTGCAAGCCGCACCTCGATATCTCTAACCGTTTCGGAGATATGGCGTTTTAAAGTTTTGGCACTTGCACAAATTTCGTGAAGTTGGTAAACTCCCGAAAACATTTTCGCTCATATCTCGGAAACTATAGCTCGATGAAATGATTTATGGGTATCTGCGTATTCGTCTTAAAATTCTCTTTAATATGAGTATGTCTTATGTCCTTTAATGCGTCATTTGAGAAAGCTATGACCCAAAGAATGAAAATTTTGGGTAACTTTTTGGAATTTTCCGGAATTTTTTTACGAGCGAACCGTGCAAGATAGGACGTTTCTGAGGGCGCCAATCGAAAGAGGACGAAAAAATCTATTTATGTTGATGGTTACGTCGCAATAAGTCGAATACTTTAGGAGTAAGGGAGGATTAACGAAAAATTGAAATTTTTTGAACCTCAAGGGGGTAAATTTTGAAAATTTCCAAAAAAATTTTTTGTTTCAAAAGGCTTTTAAACTAACATTATCTGATGTAAATTGACCCGAGAAAGTCGCCTGCACCATCAGTTTCCCCCTAAATATAACCGTTTTCGAGTTATAGACGTTTTTTGAAAATTCTTCCAAATGCCTCAAAAGTTGTTTTTTTCTGATAGAACTCGACCTCCTGAATCCAACGGTGCAAGCCGCACCTCGATATCTCTAACCGTTTCGGAGATATGGCGTTTTAAAGTTTTGGCACTTGCACAAATTTCGTGAAGTTGGTGAACTCCCGAAAACATTTTCGCTCATATCTCGGAAACTATAGCTCGATGAAATGATTTATGGGTATCTGCGTATTCGTCTTAAAATTCTCTTTAATATGAGTATGTCTTATGTCCTTTAATGCGTCATTTGAGAAAGCTATGACCCAAAGAATGAAAATTTTGGGTAACTTTTTGGAATTTTTCGGATTTTTTTTACGAGCGAACCGTGCAAGATAGGACGTTTCTGAGGGCGCCAATCGAAAGAGGACGAAAAAATCTATTTATGTTGATGGTTACGTCGCAATAAGTCGAATACTTTAGGAGTAAGGGAGGATTAACGAAAAATTGAAATTTTTTGAACCTCAAGGGGGTAAATTTTGAAAATTTCCAAAAAAAATTTTTGTTTCAAAAGGCTTTTAAACTAACATTATCTGATGTAAATTGACCCGAGAAAGTCGCCTGCACCATCAGTTTCCCCCTAAATATAGCCGTTTTCGAGTTGTAGACGTTTTTTGAAAATTCTTCCAAATGCCTCAAAAGTCGTTTTTTCTGATAGAACTCGACCTCCTGAATCCAACGGTGCAAGCCGCACCTCGATATCTCTAACCGTTTCGGAGATATGGCGTTTGAAAGTTTTGGCACTTGCACAAATTTCGTGAAGTTGGTGAACTCCCGAAAACATTTTCGCTCATATCTCGGAAACTATAGCTCGATGAAATGATTTATGGGTATCTGCGTATTCGTCTTAAAATTCTCTTTAATATGAGTATGTCTTATGTCCTTTAATGCGTCATTTGAGAAAGCTATGACCCAAAGAATGAAAATTTTGGGTAACTTTTTGGAATTTTTCGGAATTCTTTTACGAGCGAACCGTGCAAGATAGGACGTTTCTGAGGGCGCCAATCGAAAGAGGACGAAAAAATCTATTTATGTTGATGGTTACGTCGCAATAAGTCGAATACTTTAGGAGTAAGGGAGGATTAACGAAAAATTGAAATTTTTTGAACCTCAAGGGGGTAAATTTTGAAAATTTCCAAAAAAAAATTTTGTTTCAAAAGGCTTTTAAACTAACATTATCTGATGTAAATTGACCCGAGAAAGTCGCCTGCACCATCAGTTTCCCCCTAAATATAGCCGTTTTCGAGTTATAGACGTTTTTTGAAAATTCTTCCAAATGCCTCAAAAGTTATTTTTTTCTGATAGAACTCGACCTCCTGAATCCAACGGTGCAAGCCGCACCTCGATATCTCTAACCGTTTCGGAGATATGGCGTTTTAAAGTTTTGGCACTTGCACAAATTTCGTGAAGTTGGTGAACTCCCGAAAACATTTTCGCTCATATCTCGGAAACTATAGCTCGATGAAATGATTTATGGGTATCTGCGTATTCGTCTTAAAATTCTCTTTAATATGAGTATGTCTTATGTCCTTTAATGCGTCATTTGAGAAAGCTATGACCCAAAGAATGAAAATTTTGGGTAACTTTTTGGAATTTTTCGGAATTTTTTTACGAGCGAACCGTGCAAGATAGGACGTTTCTGAGGGCGCCAATCGAAAGAGGACGAAAAAATCTATTTATGTTGATGGTTACGTCGCAATAAGTCGAATACTTTAGGAGTAAGGGAGGATTAACGAAAAATTGAAATTTTTTGAACCTCAAGGGGGTAAATTTTGAAAATTTCCAAAAAAAATTTTTGTTTCAAAAGGCTTTTAAACTAACATTATCTGATGTAAATTGACCCGAGAAAGTCGCCTGCACCATCAGTTTCCCCCTAAATATAGCCGTTTTCGAGTTATAGACGTTTTTTGAAAATTCTTCCAAATGCCTCAAAAGTTGTTTTTTTCTGATAGAACTCGACCTCCTGAATCCAACGGTGCAAGCCGCACCTCGATATCTCTAACCGTTTCGGAGATATGGCGTTTTAAAGTTTTGGCACTTGCACAAATTTCGTGAAGTTGGTGAACTCCCGAAAACATTTTCGCTCATATCTCGGAAACTATAGCTCGATGAAATGATTTATGGGTATCTGCGTATTCGTCTTAAAATTCTCTTTAAAATGAGTATGGCTTATGTCCTTTAATGCGTCATTTGAGAAAGCTATGACCCAAAGAATGAAAATTTTGGGTAACTTTTTGGAATTTTTCGGAATTTTTTTACGAGCGAACCGTGCAAGATAGGACGTTTCTGAGGGCGCCAATCGAAAGAGGACGAAAAAATCTATTTATGTTGATGGTTACGTCGCAATAAGTCGAATACTTTAGGAGTAAGGGAGGATTAACGAAAAATTGAAATTTTTTGAACCTCAAGGGGGTAAATTTTGAAAATTTCCAAAAAAAATTTTTGTTTCAAAAGGCTTTTAAACTAACATTATCTGATGTAAATTGACCCGAGAAAGTCGCCTGCACCATCAGTTTCCCCCTAAATATAGCCGTTTTCGAGTTATAGACGTTTTTTGAAAATTCTTCCAAATGCCTCAAAAGTTGTTTTTTTCTGATAGAACTCGACCTCCTGAATCCAACGGTGCAAGCCGCACCTCGATATCTCTAACCGTTTCGGAGATATGGCGTTTTAAAGTTTTGGCACTTGCACAAATTTCGTGAAGTTGGTAAACTCCCGAAAACATTTTCGCTCATATCTCGGAAACTATAGCTCGATGAAATGATTTATGGGTATCTGCGTATTCGTCTTAAAATTCTCTTTAAAATGAGTATGGCTTATGTCCTTTAATGCGTCATTTGAGAAAGCTATGACCCAAAGAATGAAAATTTTGGGTAACTTTTTGGAATTTTTCGGAATTTTTTTACGAGCGAACCGTGCAAGATAGGACGTTTCTGAGGGCGCCAATCGAAAGAGGACGAAAAAATCTATTTATGTTGATGGTTACGTCGCAATAAGTCGAATACTTTAGGAGTAAGGGAGGATTAACGAAAAATTGAAATTTTTTGAACCTCAAGGGGGTAAATTTTGAAAATTTCCAAAAAAAATTTTTATTTCAAAAGGCTTTTAAACTAACATTATCTGATGTAAATTGACCCGAGAAAGTCGCCTGCACCATCAGTTTCCCCCTAAATATAGCCGTTTTCGAGTTATAGACGTTTTTTGAAAATTCTTCCAAATGCCTCAAAAGTTGTTTTTTTCTGATAGAACTCGACCTCCTGAATCCAACGGTGCAAGCCGCACCTCGATATCTCTAACCGTTTCGGAGATATGGCGTTTTAAAGTTTTGGCACTTGCACAAATTTCGTGAAGTTGGTAAACTCCCGAAAACATTTTCGCTCATATCTCGGAAACTATAGCTCGATGAAATGATTTATGGGTATCTGCGTATTCGTCTTAAAATTCTCTTTAATATGAGTATGTCTTATGTCCTTTAATGCGTCATTTGAGAAAGCTATGACCCAAAGAATGAAAATTTTGGGTAACTTTTTGGAATTTTCCGGAATTTTTTTACGAGCGAACCGTGCAAGATAGGACGTTTCTGAGGGCGCCAATCGAAAGAGGACGAAAAAATCTATTTATGTTGATGGTTACGTCGCAATAAGTCGAATACTTTAGGAGTAAGGGAGGATTAACGAAAAATTGAAATTTTTTGAACCTCAAGGGGGTAAATTTTGAAAATTTCCAAAAAAATTTTTTGTTTCAAAAGGCTTTTAAACTAACATTATCTGATGTAAATTGACCCGAGAAAGTCGCCTGCACCATCAGTTTCCCCCTAAATATAGCCGTTTTCGAGTTATAGACGTTTTTTGAAAATTCTTCCAAATGCCTCAAAAGTTGTTTTTTTCTGATAGAACTCGACCTCCTGAATCCAACGGTGCAAGCCGCACCTCGATATCTCTAACCGTTTCGGAGATATGGCGTTTTAAAGTTTTGGCACTTGCACAAATTTCGTGAAGTTGGTGAACTCCCGAAAACATTTTCGCTCATATCTCGGAAACTATAGCTCGATGAAATGATTTATGGGTATCTGCGTATTCGTCTTAAAATTCTCTTTAATATGAGTATGTCTTATGTCCTTTAATGCGTCATTTGAGAAAGCTATGACCCAAAGAATGAAAATTTTGGGTAACTTTTTGGAATTTTTCGGATTTTTTTTACGAGCGAACCGTGCAAGATAGGACGTTTCTGAGGGCGCCAATCGAAAGAGGACGAAAAAATCTATTTATGTTGATGGTTACGTCGCAATAAGTCGAATACTTTAGGAGTAAGGGAGGATTAACGAAAAATTGAAATTTTTTGAACCTCAAGGGGGTAAATTTTGAAAATTTCCAAAAAAAATTTTTGTTTCAAAAGGCTTTTAAACTAACATTATCTGATGTAAATTGACCCGAGAAAGTCGCCTGCACCATCAGTTTCCCCCTAAATATAGCCGTTTTCGAGTTGTAGACGTTTTTTGAAAATTCTTCCAAATGCCTCAAAAGTCGTTTTTTTCTGATAGAACTCGACCTCCTGAATCCAACGGTGCAAGCCGCACCTCGATATCTCTAACCGTTTCGGAGATATGGCGTTTGAAAGTTTTGGCACTTGCACAAATTTCGTGAAGTTGGTGAACTCCCGAAAACATTTTCGCTCATATCTCGGAAACTATAGCTCGATGAAATGATTTATGGGTATCTGCGTATTCGTCTTAAAATTCTCTTTAATATGAGTATGTCTTATGTCCTTTAATGCGTCATTTGAGAAAGCTATGACCCAAAGAATGAAAATTTTGGGTAACTTTTTGGAATTTTTCGGATTTTTTTTACGAGCGAACCGTGCAAGATAGGACGTTTCTGAGGGCGCCAATCGAAAGAGGACGAAAAAATCTATTTATGTTGATGGTTACGTCGCAATAAGTCGAATACTTTAGGAGTAAGGGAGGATTAACGAAAAATTGAAATTTTTTGAACCTCAAGGGGGTAAATTTTGAAAATTTCCAAAAAAAATTTTTGTTTCAAAAGGCTTTTAAACTAACATTATCTGATGTAAATTGACCCGAGAAAGTCGCCTGCACCATCAGTTTCCCCCTAAATATAGCCGTTTTCGAGTTGTAGACGTTTTTTGAAAATTCTTCCAAATGCCTCAAAAGTCGTTTTTTCTGATAGAACTCGACCTCCTGAATCCAACGGTGCAAGCCGCACCTCGATATCTCTAACCGTTTCGGAGATATGGCGTTTGAAAGTTTTGGCACTTGCACAAATTTCGTGAAGTTGGTGAACTCCCGAAAACATTTTCGCTCATATCTCGGAAACTATAGCTCGATGAAATGATTTATGGGTATCTGCGTATTCGTCTTAAAATTCTCTTTAATATGAGTATGTCTTATGTCCTTTAATGCGTCATTTGAGAAAGCTATGACCCAAAGAATGAAAATTTTGGGTAACTTTTTGGAATTTTTCGGAATTTTTTTACGAGCGAACCGTGCAAGATAGGACGTTTCTGAGGGCGCCAATCGAAAGAGGACGAAAAAATCTATTTATGTTGATGGTTACGTCGCAATAGGTCGAATACTTTAGGAGTAAGGGAGGATTAACGAAAAATTGAAATTTTTTGAACCTCAAGGGGGTAAATTTTGAAAATTTCCAAAAAAATTTTTTGTTTCAAAAGGCTTTTAAACTAACATTATCTGATGTAAATTGACCCGAGAAAGTCGCCTGCACCATCAGTTTCCCCCTAAATATAGCCGTTTTCGAGTTATAGACGTTTTTTGAAAATTCTTCCAAATGCCTCAAAAGTTGTTTTTTTCTGATAGAACTCGACCTCCTGAATCCAACGGTGCAAGCCGCACCTCGATATCTCTAACCGTTTCGGAGATATGGCGTTTTAAAGTTTTGGCACTTGCACAAATTTCGTGAAGTTGGTGAACTCCCGAAAACATTTTCGCTCATATCTCGGAAACTATAGCTCGATGAAATGATTTATGGGTATCTGCGTATTCGTCTTAAAATTCTCTTTAAAATGAGTATGTCTTATGTCCTTTAATGCGTCATTTGAGAAAGCTATGACCCAAAGAATGAAAATTTTGGGTAACTTTTTGGAATTTTTCGGAATTTTTTTACGAGCGAACCGTGCAAGATAGGACGTTTCTGAGGGCGCCAATCGAAAGAGGACGAAAAAATCTATTTATGTTGATGGTTACGTCGCAATAAGTCGAATACTTTAGGAGTAAGGGAGGATTAACGAAAAATTGAAATTTTTTGAACCTCAAGGGGGTAAATTTTGAAAATTTCCAAAAAAAATTTTTGTTTCAAAAGGCTTTTAAACTAACATTATCTGATGTAAATTGACCCGAGAAAGTCGCCTGCACCATCAGTTTCCCCCTAAATATAGCCGTTTTCGAGTTGTAGACGTTTTTTGAAAATTCTTCCAAATGCCTCAAAAGTCGTTTTTTCTGATAGAACTCGACCTCCTGAATCCAACGGTGCAAGCCGCACCTCGATATCTCTAACCGTTTCGGAGATATGGCGTTTGAAAGTTTTGGCACTTGCACAAATTTCGTGAAGTTGGTGAACTCCCGAAAACATTTTCGCTCATATCTCGGAAACTATAGCTCGATGAAATGATTTATGGGTATCTGCGTATTCGTCTTAAAATTCTCTTTAATATGAGTATGTCTTATGTCCTTTAATGCGTCATTTGAGAAAGCTATGACCCAAAGAATGAAAATTTTGGGTAACTTTTTGGAATTTTTCGGAATTTTTTTACGAGCGAACCGTGCAAGATAGGACGTTTCTGAGGGCGCCAATCGAAAGAGGACGAAAAAATCTATTTATGTTGATGGTTACGTCGCAATAAGTCGAATACTTTAGGAGTAAGGGAGGATTAACGAAAAATTGAAATTTTTTGAACCTCAAGGGGGTAAATTTTGAAAATTTCCAAAAAAAATTTTTGTTTCAAAAGGCTTTTAAACTAACATTATCTGATGTAAATTGACCCGAGAAAGTCGCCTGCACCATCAGTTTCCCCCTAAATATAGCCGTTTTCGAGTTATAGACGTTTTTTGAAAATTCTTCCAAATGCCTCAAAAGTTGTTTTTTTCTGATAGAACTCGACCTCCTGAATCCAACGGTGCAAGCCGCACCTCGATATCTCTAACCGTTTCGGAGATATGGCGTTTGAAAGTTTTGGCACTTGCACAAATTTCGTGAAGTTGGTGAACTCCCGAAAACATTTTCGCTCATATCTCGGAAACTATAGCTCGATGAAATGATTTATGGGTATCTGCGTATTCGTCTTAAAATTCTCTTTAATATGAGTATGTCTTATGTCCTTTAATGCGTCATTTGAGAAAGCTATGACCCAAAGAATGAAAATTTTGGGTAACTTTTTGGAATTTTTCGGAATTTTTTTACGAGCGAACCGTGCAAGATAGGACGTTTCTGAGGGCGCCAATCGAAAGAGGACGAAAAAATCTATTTATGTTGATGGTTACGTCGCAATAAGTCGAATACTTTAGGAGTAAGGGAGGATTAACGAAAAATTGAAATTTTTTGAACCTCAAGGGGGTAAATTTTGAAAATTTCCAAAAAAAATTTTTGTTTCAAAAGGCTTTTAAACTAACATTATCTGATGTAAATTGACCCGAGAAAGTCGCCTGCACCATCAGTTTCCCCCTAAATATAGCCGTTTTCGAGTTGTAGACGTTTTTTGAAAATTCTTCCAAATGCCTCAGAAGTTATTTTTTTCTGATAGAACTCGACCTCCTGAATCCAACGGTGCAAGCCGCACCTCGATATCTCTAACCGTTTCGGAGATATGGCGTTTGAAAGTTTTGGCACTTGCACAAATTTCGTGAAGTTGGTGAACTCCCGAAAACATTTTCGCTCATATCTCGGAAACTATAGCTCGATGAAATGATTTATGGGTATCTGCGTATTCGTCTTAAAATTCTCTTTAATATGAGTATGTCTTATGTCCTTTAATGCGTCATTTGAGAAAGCTATGACCCAAAGAATGAAAATTTTGGGTAACTTTTTGGAATTTTTCGGAATTTTTTTACGAGCGAACCGTGCAAGATAGGACGTTTCTGAGGGCGCCAATCGAAAGAGGACGAAAAAATCTATTTATGTTGATGGTTACGTCGCAATAGGTCGAATACTTTAGGAGTAAGGGAGGATTAACGAAAAATTGAAATTTTTTGAACCTCAAGGGGGTAAATTTTGAAAATTTCCAAAAAAATTTTTTGTTTCAAAAGGCTTTTAAACTAACATTATCTGATGTAAATTGACCCGAGAAAGTCGCCTGCACCATCAGTTTCCCCCTAAATATAGCCGTTTTCGAGTTATAGACGTTTTTTGAAAATTCTTCCAAATGCCTCAAAAGTTGTTTTTTTCTGATAGAACTCGACCACCTGAATCCAACGGTGCAAGCCGCACCTCGATATCTCTAACCGTTTCGGAGATATGGCGTTTTAAAGTTTTGGCACTTGCACAAATTTCGTGAAGTTGGTGAACTCCCGAAAACATTTTCGCTCATATCTCGGAAACTATAGCTCGATGAAATGATTTATGGGTATCTGCGTATTCGTCTTAAAATTCTCTTTAATATGAGTATGTCTTATGTCCTTTAATGCGTCATTTGAGAAAGCTATGACCCAAAGAATGAAAATTTTGGGTAACTTTTTGGAATTTTTCGGAATTCTTTTACGAGCGAACCGTGCAAGATAGGACGTTTCTGAGGGCGCCAATCGAAAGAGGACGAAAAAATCTATTTATGTTGATGGTTACGTCGCAATAAGTCGAATACTTTAGGAGTAAGGGAGGATTAACGAAAAATTGAAATTTTTTGAACCTCAAGGGGGTAAATTTTGAAAATTTCCAAAAAAAATTTTTGTTTCAAAAGGCTTTTAAACTAACATTATCTGATGTAAATTGACCCGAGAAAGTCGCCTGCACCATCAGTTTCCCCCTAAATATAGCCGTTTTCGAGTTATAGACGTTTTTTGAAAATTCTTCCAAATGCCTCAAAAGTTATTTTTTTCTGATAGAACTCGACCTCCTGAATCCAACGGTGCAAGCCGCACCTCGATATCTCTAACCGTTTCGGAGATATGGCGTTTTAAAGTTTTGGCACTTGCACAAATTTCGTGAAGTTGGTGAACTCCCGAAAACATTTTCGCTCATATCTCGGAAACTATAGCTCGATGAAATGATTTATGGGTATCTGCGTATTCGTCTTAAAATTCTCTTTAATATGAGTATGTCTTATGTCCTTTAATGCGTCATTTGAGAAAGCTATGACCCAAAGAATGAAAATTTTGGGTAACTTTTTGGAATTTTTCGGAATTTTTTTACGAGCGAACCGTGCAAGATAGGACGTTTCTGAGGGCGCCAATCGAAAGAGGACGAAAAAATCTATTTATGTTGATGGTTACGTCGCAATAAGTCGAATACTTTAGGAGTAAGGGAGGATTAACGAAAAATTGAAATTTTTTGAACCTCAAGGGGGTAAATTTTGAAAATTTCCAAAAAAAATTTTTGTTTCAAAAGGCTTTTAAACTAACATTATCTGATGTAAATTGACCCGAGAAAGTCGCCTGCACCATCAGTTTCCCCCTAAATATAGCCGTTTTCGAGTTATAGACGTTTTTTGAAAATTCTTCCAAATGCCTCAAAAGTTGTTTTTTTCTGATAGAACTCGACCTCCTGAATCCAACGGTGCAAGCCGCACCTCGATATCTCTAACCGTTTCGGAGATATGGCGTTTTAAAGTTTTGGCACTTGCACAAATTTCGTGAAGTTGGTGAACTCCCGAAAACATTTTCGCTCATATCTCGGAAACTATAGCTCGATGAAATGATTTATGGGTATCTGCGTATTCGTCTTAAAATTCTCTTTAAAATGAGTATGGCTTATGTCCTTTAATGCGTCATTTGAGAAAGCTATGACCCAAAGAATGAAAATTTTGGGTAACTTTTTGGAATTTTTCGGAATTTTTTTACGAGCGAACCGTGCAAGATAGGACGTTTCTGAGGGCGCCAATCGAAAGAGGACGAAAAAATCTATTTATGTTGATGGTTACGTCGCAATAAGTCGAATACTTTAGGAGTAAGGGAGGATTAACGAAAAATTGAAATTTTTTGAACCTCAAGGGGGTAAATTTTGAAAATTTCCAAAAAAAATTTTTGTTTCAAAAGGCTTTTAAACTAACATTATCTGATGTAAATTGACCCGAGAAAGTCGCCTGCACCATCAGTTTCCCCCTAAATATAGCCGTTTTCGAGTTATAGACGTTTTTTGAAAATTCTTCCAAATGCCTCAAAAGTTGTTTTTTTCTGATAGAACTCGACCTCCTGAATCCAACGGTGCAAGCCGCACCTCGATATCTCTAACCGTTTCGGAGATATGGCGTTTTAAAGTTTTGGCACTTGCACAAATTTCGTGAAGTTGGTAAACTCCCGAAAACATTTTCGCTCATATCTCGGAAACTATAGCTCGATGAAATGATTTATGGGTATCTGCGTATTCGTCTTAAAATTCTCTTTAATATGAGTATGTCTTATGTCCTTTAATGCGTCATTTGAGAAAGCTATGACCCAAAGAATGAAAATTTTGGGTAACTTTTTGGAATTTTCCGGAATTTTTTTACGAGCGAACCGTGCAAGATAGGACGTTTCTGAGGGCGCCAATCGAAAGAGGACGAAAAAATCTATTTATGTTGATGGTTACGTCGCAATAAGTCGAATACTTTAGGAGTAAGGGAGGATTAACGAAAAATTGAAATTTTTTGAACCTCAAGGGGGTAAATTTTGAAAATTTCCAAAAAAATTTTTTGTTTCAAAAGGCTTTTAAACTAACATTATCTGATGTAAATTGACCCGAGAAAGTCGCCTGCACCATCAGTTTCCCCCTAAATATAGCCGTTTTCGAGTTATAGACGTTTTTTGAAAATTCTTCCAAATGCCTCAAAAGTTGTTTTTTTCTGATAGAACTCGACCTCCTGAATCCAACGGTGCAAGCCGCACCTCGATATCTCTAACCGTTTCGGAGATATGGCGTTTTAAAGTTTTGGCACTTGCACAAATTTCGTGAAGTTGGTGAACTCCCGAAAACATTTTCGCTCATATCTCGGAAACTATAGCTCGATGAAATGATTTATGGGTATCTGCGTATTCGTCTTAAAATTCTCTTTAATATGAGTATGTCTTATGTCCTTTAATGCGTCATTTGAGAAAGCTATGACCCAAAGAATGAAAATTTTGGGTAACTTTTTGGAATTTTTCGGAATTTTTTTACGAGCGAACCGTGCAAGATAGGACGTTTCTGAGGGCGCCAATCGAAAGAGGACGAAAAAATCTATTTATGTTGATGGTTACGTCGCAATAAGTCGAATACTTTAGGAGTAAGGGAGGATTAACGAAAAATTGAAATTTTTTGAACCTCAAGGGGGTAAATTTTGAAAATTTCCAAAAAAATTTTTTGTTTCAAAAGGCTTTTAAACTAACATTATCTGATGTAAATTGACCCGAGAAAGTCGCCTGCACCATCAGTTTCCCCCTAAATATAGCCGTTTTCGAGTTATAGACGTTTTTTGAAAATTCTTCCAAATGCCTCAAAAGTTGTTTTTTTCTGATAGAACTCGACCTCCTGAATCCAACGGTGCAAGCCGCACCTCGATATCTCTAACCGTTTCGGAGATATGGCGTTTTAAAGTTTTGGCACTTGCACAAATTTCGTGAAGTTGGTGAACTCCCGAAAACATTTTCGCTCATATCTCGGAAACTATAGCTCGATGAAATGATTTATGGGTATCTGCGTATTCGTCTTAAAATTCTCTTTAATATGAGTATGTCTTATGTCCTTTAATGCGTCATTTGAGAAAGCTATGACCCAAAGAATGAAAATTTTGGGTAACTTTTTGGAATTTTTCGGAATTTTTTTACGAGCGAACCGTGCAAGATAGGACGTTTCTGAGGGCGCCAATCGAAAGAGGACGAAAAAATCTATTTATGTTGATGGTTACGTCGCAATAAGTCGAATACTTTAGGAGTAAGGGAGGATTAACGAAAAATTGAAATTTTTTGAACCTCAAGGGGGTAAATTTTGAAAATTTCCAAAAAAATTTTTTGTTTCAAAAGGCTTTTAAACTAACATTATCTGATGTAAATTGACCCGAGAAAGTCGCCTGCACCATCAGTTTCCCCCTAAATATAGCCGTTTTCGAGTTATAGACGTTTTTTGAAAATTCTTCCAAATGCCTCAAAAGTTGTTTTTTTCTGATAGAACTCGACCTCCTGAATCCAACGGTGCAAGCCGCACCTCGATATCTCTAACCGTTTCGGAGATATGGCGTTTTAAAGTTTTGGCACTTGCACAAATTTCGTGAAGTTGGTGAACTCCCGAAAACATTTTCGCTCATATCTCGGAAACTATAGCTCGATGAAATGATTTATGGGTATCTGCGTATTCGTCTTAAAATTCTCTTTAATATGAGTATGTCTTATGTCCTTTAATGCGTCATTTGAGAAAGCTATGACCCAAAGAATGAAAATTTTGGGTAACTTTTTGGAATTTTTCGGATTTTTTTTACGAGCGAACCGTGCAAGATAGGACGTTTCTGAGGGCGCCAATCGAAAGAGGACGAAAAAATCTATTTATGTTGATGGTTACGTCGCAATAAGTCGAATACTTTAGGAGTAAGGGAGGATTAACGAAAAATTGAAATTTTTTGAACCTCAAGGGGGTAAATTTTGAAAATTTCCAAAAAAAATTTTTGTTTCAAAAGGCTTTTAAACTAACATTATCTGATGTAAATTGACCCGAGAAAGTCGCCTGCACCATCAGTTTCCCCCTAAATATAGCCGTTTTCGAGTTGTAGACGTTTTTTGAAAATTCTTCCAAATGCCTCAAAAGTCGTTTTTTTCTGATAGAACTCGACCTCCTGAATCCAACGGTGCAAGCCGCACCTCGATATCTCTAACCGTTTCGGAGATATGGCGTTTGAAAGTTTTGGCACTTGCACAAATTTCGTGAAGTTGGTGAACTCCCGAAAACATTTTCGCTCATATCTCGGAAACTATAGCTCGATGAAATGATTTATGGGTATCTGCGTATTCGTCTTAAAATTCTCTTTAATATGAGTATGTCTTATGTCCTTTAATGCGTCATTTGAGAAAGCTATGACCCAAAGAATGAAAATTTTGGGTAACTTTTTGGAATTTTTCGGATTTTTTTTACGAGCGAACCGTGCAAGATAGGACGTTTCTGAGGGCGCCAATCGAAAGAGGACGAAAAAATCTATTTATGTTGATGGTTACGTCGCAATAAGTCGAATACTTTAGGAGTAAGGGAGGATTAACGAAAAATTGAAATTTTTTGAACCTCAAGGGGGTAAATTTTGAAAATTTCCAAAAAAAATTTTTGTTTCAAAAGGCTTTTAAACTAACATTATCTGATGTAAATTGACCCGAGAAAGTCGCCTGCACCATCAGTTTCCCCCTAAATATAGCCGTTTTCGAGTTGTAGACGTTTTTTGAAAATTCTTCCAAATGCCTCAAAAGTCGTTTTTTCTGATAGAACTCGACCTCCTGAATCCAACGGTGCAAGCCGCACCTCGATATCTCTAACCGTTTCGGAGATATGGCGTTTGAAAGTTTTGGCACTTGCACAAATTTCGTGAAGTTGGTGAACTCCCGAAAACATTTTCGCTCATATCTCGGAAACTATAGCTCGATGAAATGATTTATGGGTATCTGCGTATTCGTCTTAAAATTCTCTTTAATATGAGTATGTCTTATGTCCTTTAATGCGTCATTTGAGAAAGCTATGACCCAAAGAATGAAAATTTTGGGTAACTTTTTGGAATTTTTCGGAATTTTTTTACGAGCGAACCGTGCAAGATAGGACGTTTCTGAGGGCGCCAATCGAAAGAGGACGAAAAAATCTATTTATGTTGATGGTTACGTCGCAATAAGTCGAATACTTTAGGAGTAAGGGAGGATTAACGAAAAATTGAAATTTTTTGAACCTCAAGGGGGTAAATTTTGAAAATTTCCAAAAAAAATTTTTGTTTCAAAAGGCTTTTAAACTAACATTATCTGATGTAAATTGACCCGAGAAAGTCGCCTGCACCATCAGTTTCCCCCTAAATATAGCCGTTTTCGAGTTATAGACGTTTTTTGAAAATTCTTCCAAATGCCTCAAAAGTTGTTTTTTTCTGATAGAACTCGACCTCCTGAATCCAACGGTGCAAGCCGCACCTCGATATCTCTAACCGTTTCGGAGATATGGCGTTTGAAAGTTTTGGCACTTGCACAAATTTCGTGAAGTTGGTGAACTCCCGAAAACATTTTCGCTCATATCTCGGAAACTATAGCTCGATGAAATGATTTATGGGTATCTGCGTATTCGTCTTAAAATTCTCTTTAATATGAGTATGTCTTATGTCCTTTAATGCGTCATTTGAGAAAGCTATGACCCAAAGAATGAAAATTTTGGGTAACTTTTTGGAATTTTTCGGAATTTTTTTACGAGCGAACCGTGCAAGATAGGACGTTTCTGAGGGCGCCAATCGAAAGAGGACGAAAAAATCTATTTATGTTGATGGTTACGTCGCAATAAGTCGAATACTTTAGGAGTAAGGGAGGATTAACGAAAAATTGAAATTTTTTGAACCTCAAGGGGGTAAATTTTGAAAATTTCCAAAAAAATTTTTTGTTTCAAAAGGCTTTTAAACTAACATTATCTGATGTAAATTGACCCGAGAAAGTCGCCTGCACCATCAGTTTCCCCCTAAATATAGCCGTTTTCGAGTTATAGACGTTTTTTGAAAATTCTTCCAAATGCCTCAAAAGTTGTTTTTTTCTGATAGAACTCGACCTCCTGAATCCAACGGTGCAAGCCGCACCTCGATATCTCTAACCGTTTCGGAGATATGGCGTTTTAAAGTTTTGGCACTTGCACAAATTTCGTGAAGTTGGTGAACTCCCGAAAACATTTTCGCTCATATCTCGGAAACTATAGCTCGATGAAATGATTTATGGGTATCTGCGTATTCGTCTTAAAATTCTCTTTAATATGAGTATGTCTTATGTCCTTTAATGCGTCATTTGAGAAAGCTATGACCCAAAGAATGAAAATTTTGGGTAACTTTTTGGAATTTTTCGGATTTTTTTTACGAGCGAACCGTGCAAGATAGGACGTTTCTGAGGGCGCCAATCGAAAGAGGACGAAAAAATCTATTTATGTTGATGGTTACGTCGCAATAAGTCGAATACTTTAGGAGTAAGGGAGGATTAACGAAAAATTGAAATTTTTTGAACCTCAAGGGGGTAAATTTTGAAAATTTCCAAAAAAAATTTTTGTTTCAAAAGGCTTTTAAACTAACATTATCTGATGTAAATTGACCCGAGAAAGTCGCCTGCACCATCAGTTTCCCCCTAAATATAGCCGTTTTCGAGTTGTAGACGTTTTTTGAAAATTCTTCCAAATGCCTCAAAAGTCGTTTTTTCTGATAGAACTCGACCTCCTGAATCCAACGGTGCAAGCCGCACCTCGATATCTCTAACCGTTTCGGAGATATGGCGTTTGAAAGTTTTGGCACTTGCACAAATTTCGTGAAGTTGGTGAACTCCCGAAAACATTTTCGCTCATATCTCGGAAACTATAGCTCGATGAAATGATTTATGGGTATCTGCGTATTCGTCTTAAAATTCTCTTTAATATGAGTATGTCTTATGTCCTTTAATGCGTCATTTGAGAAAGCTATGACCCAAAGAATGAAAATTTTGGGTAACTTTTTGGAATTTTTCGGAATTTTTTTACGAGCGAACCGTGCAAGATAGGACGTTTCTGAGGGCGCCAATCGAAAGAGGACGAAAAAATCTATTTATGTTGATGGTTACGTCGCAATAAGTCGAATACTTTAGGAGTAAGGGAGGATTAACGAAAAATTGAAATTTTTTGAACCTCAAGGGGGTAAATTTTGAAAATTTCCAAAAAAAATTTTTGTTTCAAAAGGCTTTTAAACTAACATTATCTGATGTAAATTGACCCGAGAAAGTCGCCTGCACCATCAGTTTCCCCCTAAATATAGCCGTTTTCGAGTTATAGACGTTTTTTGAAAATTCTTCCAAATGCCTCAAAAGTTGTTTTTTTCTGATAGAACTCGACCTCCTGAATCCAACGGTGCAAGCCGCACCTCGATATCTCTAACCGTTTCGGAGATATGTCGTTTTAAAGTTTTGGCACTTGCACAAATTTCGTGAAGTTGGTGAACTCCCGAAAACATTTTCGCTCATATCTCGGAAACTATAGCTCGATGAAATGATTTATGGGTATCTGCGTATTCGTCTTAAAATTCTCTTTAATATGAGTATGTCTTATGTCCTTTAATGCGTCATTTGAGAAAGCTATGACCCAAAGAATGAAAATTTTGGGTAACTTTTTGGAATTTTTCGGAATTCTTTTACGAGCGAACCGTGCAAGATAGGACGTTTCTGAGGGCGCCAATCGAAAGAGGACGAAAAAATCTATTTATGTTGATGGTTACGTCGCAATAAGTCGAATACTTTAGGAGTAAGGGAGGATTAACGAAAAATTGAAATTTTTTGAACCTCAAGGGGGTAAATTTTGAAAATTTCCAAAAAAATTTTTTGTTTCAAAAGGCTTTTAAACTAACATTATCTGATGTAAATTGACCCGAGAAAGTCGCCTGCACCATCAGTTTCCCCCTAAATATAGCCGTTTTCGAGTTATAGACGTTTTTTGAAAATTCTTCCAAATGCCTCAAAAGTTGTTTTTTTCTGATAGAACTCGACCTCCTGAATCCAACGGTGCAAGCCGCACCTCGATATCTCTAACCGTTTCGGAGATATGGCGTTTTAAAGTTTTGGCACTTGCACAAATTTCGTGAAGTTGGTGAACTCCCGAAAACATTTTCGCTCATATCTCGGAAACTATAGCTCGATGAAATGATTTATGGGTATCTGCGTATTCGTCTTAAAATTCTCTTTAAAATGAGTATGTCTTATGTCCTTTAATGCGTCATTTGAGAAAGCTATGACCCAAAGAATGAAAATTTTGGGTAACTTTTTGGAATTTTTCGGAATTTTTTTACGAGCGAACCGTGCAAGATAGGACGTTTCTGAGGGCGCCAATCGAAAGAGGACGAAAAAATCTATTTATGTTGATGGTTACGTCGCAATAAGTCGAATACTTTAGGAGTAAGGGAGGATTAACGAAAAATTGAAATTTTTTGAACCTCAAGGGGGTAAATTTTGAAAATTTCCAAAAAAAATTTTTGTTTCAAAAGGCTTTTAAACTAACATTATCTGATGTAAATTGACCCGAGAAAGTCGCCTGCACCATCAGTTTCCCCCTAAATATAGCCGTTTTCGAGTTATAGACGTTTTTTGAAAATTCTTCCAAATGCCTCAAAAGTTGTTTTTTTCTGATAGAACTCGACCTCCTGAATCCAACGGTGCAAGCCGCACCTCGATATCTCTAACCGTTTCGGAGATATGGCGTTTGAAAGTTTTGGCACTTGCACAAATTTCGTGAAGTTGGTGAACTCCCGAAAACATTTTCGCTCATATCTCGGAAACTATAGCTCGATGAAATGATTTATGGGTATCTGCGTATTCGTCTTAAAATTCTCTTTAATATGAGTATGTCTTATGTCCTTTAATGCGTCATTTGAGAAAGCTATGACCCAAAGAATGAAAATTTTGGGTAACTTTTTGGAATTTTTCGGAATTTTTTTACGAGCGAACCGTGCAAGATAGGACGTTTCTGAGGGCGCCAATCGAAAGAGGACGAAAAAATCTATTTATGTTGATGGTTACGTCGCAATAAGTCGAATACTTTAGGAGTAAGGGAGGATTAACGAAAAATTGAAATTTTTTGAACCTCAAGGGGGTAAATTTTGAAAATTTCCAAAAAAATTTTTTGTTTCAAAAGGCTTTTAAACTAACATTATCTGATGTAAATTGACCCGAGAAAGTCGCCTGCACCATCAGTTTCCCCCTAAATATAGCCGTTTTCGAGTTATAGACGTTTTTTGAAAATTCTTCCAAATGCCTCAAAAGTTGTTTTTTTCTGATAGAACTCGACCTCCTGAATCCAACGGTGCAAGCCGCACCTCGATATCTCTAACCGTTTCGGAGATATGGCGTTTGAAAGTTTTGGCACTTGCACAAATTTCGTGAAGTTGGTGAACTCCCGAAAACATTTTCGCTCATATCTCGGAAACTATAGCTCGATGAAATGATTTATGGGTATCTGCGTATTCGTCTTAAAATTCTCTTTAATATGAGTATGTCTTATGTCCTTTAATGCGTCATTTGAGAAAGCTATGACCCAAAGAATGAAAATTTTGGGTAACTTTTTGGAATTTTTCGGAATTTTTTTACGAGCGAACCGTGCAAGATAGGACGTTTCTGAGGGCGCCAATCGAAAGAGGACGAAAAAATCTATTTATGTTGATGGTTACGTCGCAATAAGTCGAATACTTTAGGAGTAAGGGAGGATTAACGAAAAATTGAAATTTTTTGAACCTCAAGGGGGTAAATTTTGAAAATTTCCAAAAAAATTTTTTGTTTCAAAAGGCTTTTAAACTAACATTATCTGATGTAAATTGACCCGAGAAAGTCGCCTGCACCATCAGTTTCCCCCTAAATATAGCCGTTTTCGAGTTATAGACGTTTTTTGAAAATTCTTCCAAATGCCTCAAAAGTTGTTTTTTTCTGATAGAACTCGACCTCCTGAATCCAACGGTGCAAGCCGCACCTCGATATCTCTAACCGTTTCGGAGATATGGCGTTTTAAAGTTTTGGCACTTGCACAAATTTCGTGAAGTTGGTGAACTCCCGAAAACATTTTCGCTCATATCTCGGAAACTATAGCTCGATGAAATGATTTATGGGTATCTGCGTATTCGTCTTAAAATTCTCTTTAATATGAGTATGTCTTATGTCCTTTAATGCGTCATTTGAGAAAGCTATGACCCAAAGAATGAAAATTTTGGGTAACTTTTTGGAATTTTTCGGATTTTTTTTACGAGCGAACCGTGCAAGATAGGACGTTTCTGAGGGCGCCAATCGAAAGAGGACGAAAAAATCTATTTATGTTGATGGTTACGTCGCAATAAGTCGAATACTTTAGGAGTAAGGGAGGATTAACGAAAAATTGAAATTTTTTGAACCTCAAGGGGGTAAATTTTGAAAATTTCCAAAAAAAATTTTTGTTTCAAAAGGCTTTTAAACTAACATTATCTGATGTAAATTGACCCGAGAAAGTCGCCTGCACCATCAGTTTCCCCCTAAATATAGCCGTTTTCGAGTTGTAGACGTTTTTTGAAAATTCTTCCAAATGCCTCAAAAGTCGTTTTTTCTGATAGAACTCGACCTCCTGAATCCAACGGTGCAAGCCGCACCTCGATATCTCTAACCGTTTCGGAGATATGGCGTTTGAAAGTTTTGGCACTTGCACAAATTTCGTGAAGTTGGTGAACTCCCGAAAACATTTTCGCTCATATCTCGGAAACTATAGCTCGATGAAATGATTTATGGGTATCTGCGTATTCGTCTTAAAATTCTCTTTAATATGAGTATGTCTTATGTCCTTTAATGCGTCATTTGAGAAAGCTATGACCCAAAGAATGAAAATTTTGGGTAACTTTTTGGAATTTTTCGGAATTTTTTTACGAGCGAACCGTGCAAGATAGGACGTTTCTGAGGGCGCCAATCGAAAGAGGACGAAAAAATCTATTTATGTTGATGGTTACGTCGCAATAAGTCGAATACTTTAGGAGTAAGGGAGGATTAACGAAAAATTGAAATTTTTTGAACCTCAAGGGGGTAAATTTTGAAAATTTCCAAAAAAAATTTTTGTTTCAAAAGGCTTTTAAACTAACATTATCTGATGTAAATTGACCCGAGAAAGTCGCCTGCACCATCAGTTTCCCCCTAAATATAGCCGTTTTCGAGTTATAGACGTTTTTTGAAAATTCTTCCAAATGCCTCAAAAGTTGTTTTTTTCTGATAGAACTCGACCTCCTGAATCCAACGGTGCAAGCCGCACCTCGATATCTCTAACCGTTTCGGAGATATGGCGTTTTAAAGTTTTGGCACTTGCACAAATTTCGTGAAGTTGGTGAACTCCCGAAAACATTTTCGCTCATATCTCGGAAACTATAGCTCGATGAAATGATTTATGGGTATCTGCGTATTCGTCTTAAAATTCTCTTTAATATGAGTATGTCTTATGTCCTTTAATGCGTCATTTGAGAAAGCTATGACCCAAAGAATGAAAATTTTGGGTAACTTTTTGGAATTTTTCGGAATTCTTTTACGAGCGAACCGTGCAAGATAGGACGTTTCTGAGGGCGCCAATCGAAAGAGGACGAAAAAATCTATTTATGTTGATGGTTACGTCGCAATAAGTCGAATACTTTAGGAGTAAGGGAGGATTAACGAAAAATTGAAATTTTTTGAACCTCAAGGGGGTAAATTTTGAAAATTTCCAAAAAAATTTTTTGTTTCAAAAGGCTTTTAAACTAACATTATCTGATGTAAATTGACCCGAGAAAGTCGCCTGCACCATCAGTTTCCCCCTAAATATAGCCGTTTTCGAGTTATAGACGTTTTTTGAAAATTCTTCCAAATGCCTCAAAAGTTGTTTTTTTCTGATAGAACTCGACCTCCTGAATCCAACGGTGCAAGCCGCACCTCGATATCTCTAACCGTTTCGGAGATATGGCGTTTTAAAGTTTTGGCACTTGCACAAATTTCGTGAAGTTGGTGAACTCCCGAAAACATTTTCGCTCATATCTCGGAAACTATAGCTCGATGAAATGATTTATGGGTATCTGCGTATTCGTCTTAAAATTCTCTTTAAAATGAGTATGTCTTATGTCCTTTAATGCGTCATTTGAGAAAGCTATGACCCAAAGAATGAAAATTTTGGGTAACTTTTTGGAATTTTTCGGAATTTTTTTACGAGCGAACCGTGCAAGATAGGACGTTTCTGAGGGCGCCAATCGAAAGAGGACGAAAAAATCTATTTATGTTGATGGTTACGTCGCAATAAGTCGAATACTTTAGGAGTAAGGGAGGATTAACGAAAAATTGAAATTTTTTGAACCTCAAGGGGGTAAATTTTGAAAATTTCCAAAAAAAATTTTTGTTTCAAAAGGCTTTTAAACTAACATTATCTGATGTAAATTGACCCGAGAAAGTCGCCTGCACCATCAGTTTCCCCCTAAATATTGCCGTTTTCGAGTTATAGACGTTTTTTGAAAATTCTTCCAAATGCCTCAAAAGTTGTTTTTTTCTGATAGAACTCGACCTCCTGAATCCAACGGTGCAAGCCGCACCTCGATATCTCTAACCGTTTCGGAGATATGGCGTTTTAAAGTTTTGGCACTTGCACAAATTTCGTGAAGTTGGTGAACTCCCGAAAACATTTTCGCTCATATCTCGGAAACTATAGCTCGATGAAATGATTTATGGGTTTCTGCGTATTCGTCTTAAAATTCTCTTTAATATGAGTATGTCTTATGTCCTTTAATGCGTCATTTGAGAAAGCTATGACCCAAAGAATGAAAATTTTGGGTAACTTTTTGGAATTTTTCGGAATTTTTTTACGAGCGAACCGTGCAAGATAGGACGTTTCTGAGGGCGCCAATCGAAAGAGGACGAAAAAATCTATTTATGTTGATGGTTACGTCGCAATAAGTCGAATACTTTAGGAGTAAGGGAGGATTAACGAAAAATTGAAATTTTTTGAACCTCAAGGGGGTAAATTTTGAAAATTTCCAAAAAAATTTTTTGTTTCAAAAGGCTTTTAAACTAACATTATCTGATGTAAATTGACCCGAGAAAGTCGCCTGCACCATCAGTTTCCCCCTAAATATAGCCGTTTTCGAGTTATAGACGTTTTTTGAAAATTCTTCCAAATGCCTCAAAAGTTGTTTTTTTCTGATAGAACTCGACCTTCTGAATCCAACGGTGCAAGCCGCACCTCGATATCTCTAACCGTTTCGGAGATATGGCGTTTTAAAGTTTTGGCACTTGCACAAATTTCGTGAAGTTGGTGAACTCCCGAAAACATTTTCGCTCATATCTCGGAAACTATAGCTCGATGAAATGATTTATGGGTATCTGCGTATTCGTCTTAAAATTCTCTTTAATATGAGTATGTCTTATGTCCTTTAATGCGTCATTTGAGAAAGCTATGACCCAAAGAATGAAAATTTTGGGTAACTTTTTGGAATTTTTCGGAATTTTTTTACGAGCGAACCGTGCAAGATAGGACGTTTCTGAGGGCGCCAATCGAAAGAGGACGAAAAAATCTATTTATGTTGATGGTTACGTCGCAATAAGTCGAATACTTTAGGAGTAAGGGAGGATTAACGAAAAATTGAAATTTTTTGAACCTCAAGGGGGTAAATTTTGAAAATTTCCAAAAAAATTTTTTGTTTCAAAAGGCTTTTAAACTAACATTATCTGATGTAAATTGACCCGAGAAAGTCGCCTGCACCATCAGTTTCCCCCTAAATATAGCCGTTTTCGAGTTATAGACGTTTTTTGAAAATTCTTCCAAATGCCTCAAAAGTTGTTTTTTTCTGATAGAACTCGACCTCCTGAATCCAACGGTGCAAGCCGCACCTCGATATCTCTAACCGTTTCGGAGATATGGCGTTTTAAAGTTTTGGCACTTGCACAAATTTCGTGAAGTTGGTGAACTCCCGAAAACATTTTCGCTCATATCTCGGAAACTATAGCTCGATGAAATGATTTATGGGTATCTGCGTATTCGTCTTAAAATTCTCTTTAATATGAGTATGTCTTATGTCCTTTAATGCGTCATTTGAGAAAGCTATGACCCAAAGAATGAAAATTTTGGGTAACTTTTTGGAATTTTTCGGAATTTTTTTACGAGCGAACCGTGCAAGATAGGACGTTTCTGAGGGCGCCAATCGAAAGAGGACGAAAAAATCTATTTATGTTGATGGTTACGTCGCAATAGGTCGAATACTTTAGGAGTAAGGGAGGATTAACGAAAAATTGAAATTTTTTGAACCTCAAGGGGGTAAATTTTGAAAATTTCCAAAAAAATTTTTTGTTTCAAAAGGCTTTTAAACTAACATTATCTGATGTAAATTGACCCGAGAAAGTCGCCTGCACCATCAGTTTCCCCCTAAATATAGCCGTTTTCGAGTTATAGACGTTTTTTGAAAATTCTTCCAAATGCCTCAAAAGTTGTTTTTTTCTGATAGAACTCGACCTCCTGAATCCAACGGTGCAAGCCGCACCTCGATATCTCTAACCGTTTCGGAGATATGGCGTTTTAAAGTTTTGGCACTTGCACAAATTTCGTGAAGTTGGTGAACTCCCGAAAACATTTTCGCTCATATCTCGGAAACTATAGCTCGATGAAATGATTTATGGGTATCTGCGTATTCGTCTTAAAATTCTCTTTAATATGAGTATGTCTTATGTCCTTTAATGCGTCATTTGAGAAAGCTATGACCCAAAGAATGAAAATTTTGGGTAACTTTTTGGAATTTTTCGGAATTTTTTTACGAGCGAACCGTGCAAGATAGGACGTTTCTGAGGGCGCCAATCGAAAGAGGACGAAAAAATCTATTTATGTTGATGGTTACGTCGCAATAGGTCGAATACTTTAGGAGTAAGGGAGGATTAACGAAAAATTGAAATTTTTTGAACCTCAAGGGGGTAAATTTTGAAAATTTCCAAAAAAATTTTTTGTTTCAAAAGGCTTTTAAACTAACATTATCTGATGTAAATTGACCCGAGAAAGTCGCCTGCACCATCAGTTTCCCCCTAAATATAGCCGTTTTCGAGTTATAGACGTTTTTTGAAAATTCTTCCAAATGCCTCAAAAGTTGTTTTTTTCTGATAGAACTCGACCTCCTGAATCCAACGGTGCAAGCCGCACCTCGATATCTCTAACCGTTTCGGAGATATGGCGTTTTAAAGTTTTGGCACTTGCACAAATTTCGTGAAGTTGGTGAACTCCCGAAAACATTTTCGCTCATATCTCGGAAACTATAGCTCGATGAAATGATTTATGGGTATCTGCGTATTCGTCTTAAAATTCTCTTTAATATGAGTATGTCTTATGTCCTTTAATGCGTCATTTGAGAAAGCTATGACCCAAAGAATGAAAATTTTGGGTAACTTTTTGGAATTTTTCGGAATTTTTTACGAGCGAACCGTGCAAGATAGGACGTTTCTGAGGGCGCCAATCGAAAGAGGACGAAAAAATCTATTTATGTTGATGGTTACGTCGCAATAGGTCGAATACTTTAGGAGTAAGGGAGGATTAACGAAAAATTGAAATTTTTTGAACCTCAAGGGGGTAAATTTTGAAAATTTCCAAAAAAAATTTTTGTTTCAAAAGGCTTTTAAACTAACATTATCTGATGTAAATTGACCCGAGAAAGTCGCCTGCACCATCAGTTTCCCCCTAAATATAGCCGTTTTCGAGTTATAGACGTTTTTTGAAAATTCTTCCAAATGCCTCAAAAGTTGTTTTTTTCTGATAGAACTCGACCTCCTGAATCCAACGGTGCAAGCCGCACCTCGATATCTCTAACCGTTTCGGAGATATGGCGTTTTAAAGTTTTGGCACTTGCACAAATTTCGTGAAGTTGGTGAACTCCCGAAAACATTTTCGCTCATATCTCGGAAACTATAGCTCGATGAAATGATTTATGGGTATCTGCGTATTCGTCTTAAAATTCTCTTTAATATGAGTATGTCTTATGTCCTTTAATGCGTCATTTGAGAAAGCTATGACCCAAAGAATGAAAATTTTGGGTAACTTTTTGGAATTTTTCGGAATTTTTTTACGAGCGAACCGTGCAAGATAGGACGTTTCTGAGGGCGCCAATCGAAAGAGGACGAAAAAATCTATTTATGTTGATGGTTACGTCGCAATAGGTCGAATACTTTAGGAGTAAGGGAGGATTAACGAAAAATTGAAATTTTTTGAACCTCAAGGGGGTAAATTTTGAAAATTTCCAAAAAAATTTTTTGTTTCAAAAGGCTTTTAAACTAACATTATCTGATGTAAATTGACCCGAGAAAGTCGCCTGCACCATCAGTTTCCCCCTAAATATAGCCGTTTTCGAGTTATAGACGTTTTTTGAAAATTCTTCCAAATGCCTCAAAAGTCGTTTTTTTCTGATAGAACTCGACCTCCTGAATCCAACGGTGCAAGCCGCACCTCGATATCTCTAACCGTTTCGGAGATATGGCGTTTGAAAGTTTTGGCACTTGCACAAATTTCGTGAAGTTGGTGAACTCCCGAAAACATTTTCGCTCATATCTCGGAAACTATAGCTCGATGAAATGATTTATGGGTATCTGCGTATTCGTCTTAAAATTCTCTTTAATATGAGTATGTCTTATGTCCTTTAATGCGTCATTTGAGAAAGCTATGACCCAAAGAATGAAAATTTTGGGTAACTTTTTGGAATTTTTCGGAATTTTTTTACGAGCGAACCGTGCAAGATAGGACGTTTCTGAGGGCGCCAATCGAAAGAGGACGAAAAAATCTATTTATGTTGATGGTTACGTCGCAATAAGTCGAATACTTTAGGAGTAAGGGAGGATTAAAAAAAAATTGAAATTTTTTGAACCTCAAGGGGGTAAATTTTGAAAATTTCCAAAAAAAATTTTTGTTTCAAAAGGCTTTTAAACTAACATTATCTGATGTAAATTGACCCGAGAAAGTCGCCTGCACCATCAGTTTCCCCCTAAATATAGCCGTTTTCGAGTTATAGACGTTTTTTGAAAATTCTTCCAAATGCCTCAAAAGTCGTTTTTTCTGATAGAACTCGACCTCCTGAATCCAACGGTGTAAGCCGCACCTCGATATCTCTAACCGTTTCGGAGATATGGCGTTTGAAAGTTTTGGCACTTGCACAAATTTCGTGAAGTTGGTGAACTCCCGAAAACATTTTCGCTCATATCTCGGAAACTATAGCTCGATGAAATGATTTATGGGTATCTGCGTATTCGTCTTAAAATTCTCTTTAATATGAGTATGTCTTATGTCCTTTAATGCGTCATTTGAGAAAGCTATGACCCAAAGAATGAAAATTTTGGGTAACTTTTTGGAATTTTTTTACGAGCGAACCGTGCAAGATAGGACGTTTCTGAGGACGCCAATCGAAAGAGGACGAAAAAATCTATTTATGTTGATGGTTACGTCGCAATAAGTCGAATACTTTAGGAGTAAGGGAGGATTAACGAAAAATTGAAATTTTTTGAACCTCAAGGGGGTAAATTTTGGGTAACTTTTTGGAATTTTTCGGAATTTTTTTACGAGCGAACCGTGCAAGATAGGACGTTTCTGAGGGTGCCAATCGAAAGAGGACGAAAAAATCTATTTATGTTGATGGTTACGTCGCAATAAGTCGAATACTTTAGGAGTAAGGGAGGATTAACAAAAAATTGAAATTTTTTGAACCTCAAGGGGGTAAATTTTGAAAATTTCCAAAAAAAATTTCTGTTTCAAAAGGGTTTTAAACTAACATTATCTGATGTAAATTGACCCGAGAAAGTCGCCTGCACCATCAGTTTCCCCCTAAATATAGCCGTTTTCGAGTTATAGACGTTTTTTGAAAATTCTTCCAAATGCCTCAAAATTCGTTTTTTCTGATAGAACTCGACCTCCTGAATCCAACGGTGCAAGCCGCACCTCGATATCTCTAACCGTT
Organism: Diaperis boleti; assembly: GCA_963583935.1. Lineage (NCBI taxonomy): Eukaryota > Metazoa > Arthropoda > Insecta > Coleoptera > Tenebrionidae > Diaperis > Diaperis boleti. The sequence continues at coordinate 71,341,298 of OY757244.1, forward strand.
TCGGAGATATGGCGTTTGAAAGTTTTGGCACTTGCACAAATTTCGTGAAGTTGGTGAACTCCCGAAAACATTTTCGCTCATATCTCGGAAACTATAGCTCGATGAAATGATTTATGGGTATCTGCGTATTCGTCTTAAAATTCTCTTTAATATGAGTATGTCTTATGTCCTTTAATGCGTCATTTGAGAAAGCTATGACCCAAAGAATGAAAATTTTGGGTAACTTTTTGGAATTTTTCGGAATTTTTTTACGAGCGAACCGTGCAAGATAGGACGTTTCTGAGGGCGCCAATCGAAAGAGGACGAAAAAATCTATTTATGTTGATGGTTACGTCGCAATAAGTCGAATACTTTAGGAGTAAGGGAGGATTAACGAAAAATTGAAATTTTTTGAACCTCAAGGGGGTAAATTTTGAAAATTTCCAAAAAAATTTTTTGTTTCAAAAGGCTTTTAAACTAACATTATCTGATGTAAATTGACCCGAGAAAGTCGCCTGCACCATCAGTTTCCCCCTAAATATAGCCGTTTTCGAGTTATAGACGTTTTTTGAAAATTCTTCCAAATGCCTCAAAATTCGTTTTTTCTGATAGAACTCGACCTCCTGAATCCAACGGTGCAAGCCGCACCTCGATATCTCTAACCGTTTCGGAGATATGGCGTTTGAAAGTTTTGGCACTTGCACAAATTTCGTGAAGTTGGTGAACTCCCGAAAACATTTTCGCTCATATCTCGGAAACTATAGCTCGATGAAATGATTTATGGGTATCTGCGTATTCGTCTTAAAATTCTCTTTAATATGAGTATGTCTTATGTCCTTTAATGCGTCATTTGAGAAAGCTATGACCCAAAGAATGAAAATTTTGGGTAACTTTTTGGAATTTTTCGGAATTTTTTTACGAGCGAACCGTGCAAGATAGGACGTTTCTGAGGGCGCCAATCGAAAGAGGACGAAAAAATCTATTTATGTTGATGGTTACGTCGCAATAAGTCGAATACTTTAGGAGTAAGGGAGGATTAAAAAAAAATTGAAATTTTTTGAACCTCAAGGGGGTAAATTTTGAAAATTTCCAAAAAAATTTTTTGTTTCAAAAGGCTTTTAAACTAACATTATCTGATGTAAATTGACCCGAGAAAGTCGCCTGCACCATCAGTTTCCCCCTAAATATAGCCGTTTTCGAGTTATAGACGTTTTTTGAAAATTCTTCCAAATGCCTCAAAAGTCGTTTTTTCTGATAGAACTCGACCTCCTGAATCCAACGGTGTAAGCCGCACCTCGATATCTCTAACCGTTTCGGAGATATGGCGTTTGAAAGTTTTGGCACTTGCACAAATTTCGTGAAGTTGGTGAACTCCCGAAAACATTTTCGCTCATATCTCGGAAACTATAGCTCGATGAAATGATTTATGGGTATCTGCGTATTCGTCTTAAAATTCTCTTTAATATGAGTATGTCTTATGTCCTTTAATGCGTCATTTGAGAAAGCTATGACTCAAAGAATGAAAATTTTGGGTAACTTTTTGGAATTTTTCGGAATTTTTTTACGAGCGAACCGTGCAAGATAGGACGTTTCTGAGGGCGCCAATCGAAAGAGGACGAAAAAATCTATTTATGTTGATGGTTACGTCGCAATAAGTCGAATACTTTAGGAGTAAGGGAGGATTAAAAAAAAATTGAAATTTTTTGAACCTCAAGGGGGTAAATTTTGAAAATTTCCAAAAAAATTTTTTGTTTCAAAAGGCTTTTAAACTAACATTATCTGATGTAAATTGACCCGAGAAAGTCGCCTGCACCATCAGTTTCCCCCTAAATATAGCCGTTTTCGAGTTATAGACGTTTTTTGAAAATTCTTCCAAATGCCTCAAAATTCGTTTTTTCTGATAGAACTCGATCTCCTGAATCCAACGGTGCAAGCCGCACCTCGATATCTCTAACCGTTTCGGAGATATGGCGTTTGAAAGTTTTGGCACTTGCACAAATTTCGTGAAGTTGGTGAACTCCCGAAAACATTTTCGCTCATATCTCGGAAACTATACCTCGATGAAATGATTTATGGGTATCTGCGTATTCGTCTTAAAATTCTCTTTAATATGAGTATGTCTTATGTCCTTTAATGCGTCATTTGAGAAAGCTATGACTCAAAGAATGAAAATTTTGGGTAACTTTTTGGAATTTTTCGGAATTTTTTTACGAGCGAACCGTGCAAGATAGGACGTTTCTGAGGGTGCCAATCGAAAGAGGACGAAAAAATCTATTTATGTTGATGGTTACGTCGCAATAAGTCGAATACTTTAGGAGTAAGGGAGGATTAACAAAAAATTGAAATTTTTTGAACCTCAAGGGGGTAAATTTTGAAAATTTCCAAAAAAAATTTCTGTTTCAAAAGGGTTTTAAACTAACATTATCTGATGTAAATTGACCCGAGAAAGTCGCCTGCACCATCAGTTTCCCCCTAAATATAGCCGTTTTCGAGTTATAGACGTTTTTTGAAAATTCTTCCAAATGCCTCAAAAGTCGTTTTTTCTGATAGAACTCGACCTCCTGAATCCAACGGTGTAAGCCGCACCTCGATATCTCTAACCGTTTCGGAGATATGGCGTTTGAAAGTTTTGGCACTTGCACAAATTTCGTGAAGTTGGTGAACTCCCGAAAACATTTTCGCTCATATCTCGGAAACTATAGCTCGATGAAATGATTTATGGGTATCTGCGTATTCGTCTTAAAATTCTCTTTAATATGAGTATGTCTTATGTCCTTTAATGCGTCATTTGAGAAAGCTATGACCCAAAGAATGAAAATTTTGGGTAACTTTTTGGAATTTTTCGGAATTTTTTTACGAGCGAACCGTGCAAGATAGGACGTTTCTGAGGGCGCCAATCGAAAGAGGACGAAAAAATCTATTTATGTTGATGGTTACGTCGCAATAAGTCGAATACTTTAGGAGTAAGGGAGGATTAAAAAAAAATTGAAATTTTTTGAACCTCAAGGGGGTAAATTTTGAAAATTTCCAAAAAAATTTTTTGTTTCAAAAGGCTTTTAAACTAACATTATCTGATGTAAATTGACCCGAGAAAGTCGCCTGCACCATCAGTTTCCCCCTAAATATAGCCGTTTTCGAGTTATAGACGTTTTTTGAAAATTCTTCCAAATGCCTCAAAAGTCGTTTTTTTCTGATAGAACTGGACCTCCTGAATCCAACGGTGCAAGCCGCACCTCGATATCTCTAACCGTTTCGGAGATATGGCGTTTGAAAGTTTTGGCACTTGCACAAATTTCGTGAAGTTGGTGAACTCCCGAAAACATTTTCGCTCATATCTCGGAAACTATAGCTCGATGAAATGATTTATGGGTATCTGCGTATTCGTCTTAAAATTCTCTTTAATATGAGTATGTCTTATGTCCTTTAATGCGTCATTTGAGAAAGCTATGACCCAAAGAATGAAAATTTTGGGTAACTTTTTGGAATTTTTCGGAATTTTTTTACGAGCGAACCGTGCAAGATAGGACGTTTCTGAGGGCGCCAATCGAAAGAGGACGAAAAAATCTATTTATGTTGATGGTTACGTCGCAATAAGTCGAATACTTTAGGAGTAAGGGAGGATTAACGAAAAATTGAAATTTTTTGAACCTCAAGGGGGTAAATTTTGAAAATTTCCAAAAAAATTTTTTGTTTCAAAAGGCTTTTAAACTAACATTATCTGATGTAAATTGACCCGAGAAAGTCGCCTGCACCATCAGTTTCCCCCTAAATATAGCCGTTTTCGAGTTATAGACGTTTTTTGAAAATTCTTCCAAATGCCTCAAAAGTCGTTTTTTTCTGATAGAACTCGACCTCCTGAATCCAACGGTGCAAGCCGCACCTCGATATCTCTAACCGTTTCGGAGATATGGCGTTTGAAAGTTTTGGCACTTGCACAAATTTCGTGAAGTTGGTGAACTCCCGAAAACATTTTCGCTCATATCTCGGAAACTATAGCTCGATGAAATGATTTATGGGTATCTGCGTATTCGTCTTAAAATTCTCTTTAATATGAGTATGTCTTATGTCCTTTAATGCGTCATTTGAGAAAGCTATGACCCAAAGAATGAAAATTTTGGGTAACTTTTTGGAATTTTTCGGAATTTTTTTACGAGCGAACCGTGCAAGATAGGACGTTTCTGAGGACGCCAATCGAAAGAGGACGAAAAAATCTATTTATGATGATGGTTACGTCGCAATAAGTCGAATACTTTAGGAGTAAGGGAGGATTAACGAAAAATTGAAATTTTTTGAACCTCAAGGGGGTAAATTTTGAAAATTTCCAAAAAACTTTTTTGTTTCAAAAGGCTTTTAAACTAACATTATCTGATGTAAATTGACCCGAGAAAGTCGCCTGCACCATCAGTTTCCCCCTAAATATAGCCGTTTTCGAGTTATAGACGTTTTTTGAAAATTCTTCCAAATGCCTCAAAATTCGTTTTTTCTGATAGAACTCGACCTCCTGAATCCAACGGTGCAAGCCGCACCTCGATATCTCTAACCGTTTCGGAGATATGGCGTTTGAAAGTTTTGGCACTTGCACAAATTTCGTGAAGTTGGTGAACTCCCGAAAACATTTTCGCTCATATCTCGGAAACTATAGCTCGATGAAATGATTTATGGGTATCTGCGTATTCGTCTTAAAATTCTCTTTAATATGAGTATGTCTTATGTCCTTTAATGCGTCATTTGAGAAAGCTATGACCCAAAGAATGAAAATTTTGGGTAACTTTTTGGAATTTTTCGGAATTTTTTTACGAGCGAACCGTGCAAGATAGGACGTTTCTGAGGGCGCCAATCGAAAGAGGACGAAAAAATCTATTTATGTTGATGGTTACGTCGCAATAAGTCGAATACTTTAGGAGTAAGGGAGGATTAACGAAAAATTGAAATTTTTTGAACCTCAAGGGGGTAAATTTTGAAAATTTCCAAAAAAATTTTTTGTTTCAAAAGGCTTTTAAACTAACATTATCTGATGTAAATTGACCCGAGAAAGTCGCCTGCACCATCAGTTTCCCCCTAAATATAGCCGTTTTCGAGTTATAGACGTTTTTTGAAAATTCTTCCAAATGCCTCAAAAGTCGTTTTTTTCTGATAGAACTCGACCTCCTGAATCCAACGGTGCAAGCCGCACCTCGATATCTCTAACCGTTTCGGAGATATGGCGTTTGAAAGTTTTGGCACTTGCACAAATTTCGTGAAGTTGGTGAACTCCCGAAAACATTTTCGCTCATATCTCGGAAACTATAGCTCGATGAAATGATTTATGGGTATCTGCGTATTCGTCTTAAAATTCTCTTTAATATGAGTATGTCTTATGTCCTTTAATGCGTCATTTGAGAAAGCTATGACTCAAAGAATGAAAATTTTGGGTAACTTTTTGGAATTTTTCGGAATTTTTTTACGAGCGAACCGTGCAAGATAGGACGTTTCTGAGGGCGCCAATCGAAAGACGACGAAAAAATCTATTTATGTTGATGGTTACGTCGCAATAAGTCGAATACTTTAGGAGTAAGGGAGGATTAACGAAAAATTGAAATTTTTTGAACCTCAAGGGGGTAAATTTTGAAAATTTCCAAAAAAAATTTTTGTTTCAAAAAGCTTTTAAACTAACATTATCTGATGTAAATTGACCCGAGAAAGTCGCCTGCACCATCAGTTTCCCCCTAAATATAGCCGTTTTCGAGTTATAGACGTTTTTTGAAAATTCTTCCAAATGCCTCAAAATTTGTTTTTTCTGATAGAACTCGACCTCCTGAATCCAACGGTGCAAGCCGCACCTCGATATCTCTAACCGTTTCGGAGATATGGCGTTTGAAAGTTTTGGCACTTGCACAAATTTCGTGAAGTTGGTGAACTCCCGAAAACATTTTCGCTCATATCTCGGAAACTATAGCTCGATGAAATGATTTATGGGTATCTGCGTATTCGTCTTAAAATTCTCTTTAATATGAGTATGTCTTATGTCCTTTAATGCGTCATTTGAGAAAGCTATGACCCAAAGAATGAAAATTTTGGGTAACTTTTTGGAATTTTTCGGAATTTTTTTACGAGCGAACCGTGCAAGATAGGACGTTTCTGAGGACGCCAATCGAAAGAGGACGAAAAAATCTATTTATGATGATGGTTACGTCGCAATAAGTCGAATACTTTAGGAGTAAGGGAGGATTAACGAAAAATTGAAATTTTTTGAACCTCAAGGGGGTAAATTTTGAAAATTTCCAAAAAACTTTTTTGTTTCAAAAGGCTTTTAAACTAACATTATCTGATGTAAATTGACCCGAGAAAGTCGCCTGCACCATCAGTTTCCCCCTAAATATAGCCGTTTTCGAGTTATAGACGTTTTTTGAAAATTCTTCCAAATGCCTCAAAATTCGTTTTTTCTGATAGAACTCGACCTCCTGAATCCAACGGTGCAAGCCGCACCTCGATATCTCTAACCGTTTCGGAGATATGGCGTTTGAAAGTTTTGGCACTTGCACAAATTTCGTGAAGTTGGTGAACTCCCGAAAACATTTTCGCTCATATCTCGGAAACTATAGCTCGATGAAATGATTTATGGGTATCTGCGTATTCGTCTTAAAATTCTCTTTAATATGAGTATGTCTTATGTCCTTTAATGCGTCATTTGAGAAAGCTATGACCCAAAGAATGAAAATTTTGGGTAACTTTTTGGAATTTTTCGGAATTTTTTTACGAGCGAACCGTGCAAGATAGGACGTTTCTGAGGGCGCCAATCGAAAGAGGACGAAAAAATCTATTTATGTTGATGGTTACGTCGCAATAAGTCGAATACTTTAGGAGTAAGGGAGGATTAACGAAAAATTGAAATTTTTTGAACCTCAAGGGGGTAAATTTTGAAAATTTCCAAAAAAATTTTTTGTTTCAAAAGGCTTTTAAACTAACATTATCTGATGTAAATTGACCCGAGAAAGTCGCCTGCACCATCAGTTTCCCCCTAAATATAGCCGTTTTCGAGTTATAGACGTTTTTTGAAAATTCTTCCAAATGCCTCAAAAGTCGTTTTTTTCTGATAGAACTCGACCTCCTGAATCCAACGGTGCAAGCCGCACCTCGATATCTCTAACCGTTTCGGAGATATGGCGTTTGAAAGTTTTGGCACTTGCACAAATTTCGTGAAGTTGGTGAACTCCCGAAAACATTTTCGCTCATATCTCGGAAACTATAGCTCGATGAAATGATTTATGGGTATCTGCGTATTCGTCTTAAAATTCTCTTTAATATGAGTATGTCTTATGTCCTTTAATGCGTCATTTGAGAAAGCTATGACTCAAAGAATGAAAATTTTGGGTAACTTTTTGGAATTTTTCGGAATTTTTTTACGAGCGAACCGTGCAAGATAGGACGTTTCTGAGGGCGCCAATCGAAAGACGACGAAAAAATCTATTTATGTTGATGGTTACGTCGCAATAAGTCGAATACTTTAGGAGTAAGGGAGGATTAACGAAAAATTGAAATTTTTTGAACCTCAAGGGGGTAAATTTTGAAAATTTCCAAAAAAATTTTTTGTTTCAAAAGGCTTTTAAACTAACATTATCTGATGTAAATTGACCCGAGAAAGTCGCCTGCACCATCAGTTTCCCCCTAAATATAGCCGTTTTCGAGTTATAGACGTTTTTTGAAAATTCTTCCAAATGCCTCAAAATTCGTTTTTTCTGATAGAACTCGATCTCCTGAATCCAACGGTGCAAGCCGCACCTCGATATCTCTAACCGTTTCGGAGATATGGCGTTTGAAAGTTTTGGCACTTGCACAAATTTCGTGAAGTTGGTGAACTCCCGAAAACATTTTCGCTCATATCTCGGAAACTATAGCTCGATGAAATGATTTATGGGTATCTGCGTATTCGTCTTAAAATTCTTTTTAATATGAGTATGTCTTATGTCCTTTAATGCGTCATTTGAGAAAGCTATGACCCAAAGAATGAAAATTTTGGGTAACTTTTTGGAATTTTTCGGAATTTTTTTACGAGCGAACCGTGCAAGATAGGACGTTTCTGAGGGCGCCAATCGAAAGAGGACGAAAAAATCTATTTATGTTGATGGTTACGTCGCAATAAGTCGAATACTTTAGGAGTAAGGGAGGATTAACGAAAAATTGAAATTTTTTGAACCTCAAGGGGGTAAATTTTGAAAATTTCCAAAAAAATTTTTTGTTTCAAAAGGCTTTTAAACTAACATTATCTGATGTAAATTGACCCGAGAAAGTCGCCTGCACCATCAGTTTCCCCCTAAATATAGCCGTTTTCGAGTTATAGACGTTTTTTGAAAATTCTTCCAAATGCCTCAAAAGTCGTTTTTTCTGATAGAACTCGACCTCCTGAATCCAACGGTGCAAGCCGCACCTCGATATCTCTAACCGTTTCGGAGATATGGCGTTTGAAAGTTTTGGCACTTGCACAAATTTCGTGAAGTTGGTGAACTCCCGAAAACATTTTCGCTCATATCTCGGAAACTATAGCTCGATGAAATGATTTATGGGTATCTGCGTATTCGTCTTAAAATTCTCTTTAATATGAGTATGTCTTATGTCCTTTAATGCGTCATTTGAGAAAGCTATGACCCAAAGAATGAAAATTTTGGGTAACTTTTTGGAATTTTTCGGAATTTTTTTACGAGCGAACCGTGCAAGATAGGACGTTTCTGAGGGCGCCAATCGAAAGAGGACGAAAAAATCTATTTATGTTGATGGTTACGTCGCAATAAGTCGAATACTTTAGGAGTAAGGGAGGATTAAAAAAAAATTGAAATTTTTTGAACCTCAAGGGGGTAAATTTTGAAAATTTCCAAAAAAATTTTTTGTTTCAAAAGGCTTTTAAACTAACATTATCTGATGTAAATTGACCCGAGAAAGTCGCCTGCACCATCAGTTTCCCCCTAAATATAGCCGTTTTCGAGTTATAGACGTTTTTTGAAAATTCTTCCAAATGCCTCAAAAGTCGTTTTTTTCTGATAGAACTGGACCTCCTGAATCCAACGGTGCAAGCCGCACCTCGATATCTCTAACCGTTTCGGAGATATGGCGTTTGAAAGTTTTGGCACTTGCACAAATTTCGTGAAGTTGGTGAACTCCCGAAAACATTTTCGCTCATATCTCGGAAACTATAGCTCGATGAAATGATTTATGGGTATCTGCGTATTCGTCTTAAAATTCTCTTTAATATGAGTATGTCTTATGTCCTTTAATGCGTCATTTGAGAAAGCTATGACCCAAAGAATGAAAATTTTGGGTAACTTTTTGGAATTTTTCGGAATTTTTTTACGAGCGAACCGTGCAAGATAGGACGTTTCTGAGGGCGCCAATCGAAAGAGGACGAAAAAATCTATTTATGTTGATGGTTACGTCGCAATAAGTCGAATACTTTAGGAGTAAGGGAGGATTAACGAAAAATTGAAATTTTTTGAACCTCAAGGGGGTAAATTTTGAAAATTTCCAAAAAAATTTTTTGTTTCAAAAGGCTTTTAAACTAACATTATCTGATGTAAATTGACCCGAGAAAGTCGCCTGCACCATCAGTTTCCCCCTAAATATAGCCGTTTTCGAGTTATAGACGTTTTTTGAAAATTCTTCCAAATGCCTCAAAAGTCGTTTTTTTCTGATAGAACTCGACCTCCTGAATCCAACGGTGCAAGCCGCACCTCGATATCTCTAACCGTTTCGGAGATATGGCGTTTGAAAGTTTTGGCACTTGCACAAATTTCGTGAAGTTGGTGAACTCCCGAAAACATTTTCGCTCATATCTCGGAAACTATAGCTCGATGAAATGATTTATGGGTATCTGCGTATTCGTCTTAAAATTCTCTTTAATATGAGTATGTCTTATGTCCTTTAATGCGTCATTTGAGAAAGCTATGACCCAAAGAATGAAAATTTTGGGTAACTTTTTGGAATTTTTCGGAATTTTTTTACGAGCGAACCGTGCAAGATAGGACGTTTCTGAGGACGCCAATCGAAAGAGGACGAAAAAATCTATTTATGATGATGGTTACGTCGCAATAAGTCGAATACTTTAGGAGTAAGGGAGGATTAACGAAAAATTGAAATTTTTTGAACCTCAAGGGGGTAAATTTTGAAAATTTCCAAAAAACTTTTTTGTTTCAAAAGGCTTTTAAACTAACATTATCTGATGTAAATTGACCCGAGAAAGTCGCCTGCACCATCAGTTTCCCCCTAAATATAGCCGTTTTCGAGTTATAGACGTTTTTTGAAAATTCTTCCAAATGCCTCAAAATTCGTTTTTTCTGATAGAACTCGACCTCCTGAATCCAACGGTGCAAGCCGCACCTCGATATCTCTAACCGTTTCGGAGATATGGCGTTTGAAAGTTTTGGCACTTGCACAAATTTCGTGAAGTTGGTGAACTCCCGAAAACATTTTCGCTCATATCTCGGAAACTATAGCTCGATGAAATGATTTATGGGTATCTGCGTATTCGTCTTAAAATTCTCTTTAATATGAGTATGTCTTATGTCCTTTAATGCGTCATTTGAGAAAGCTATGACCCAAAGAATGAAAATTTTGGGTAACTTTTTGGAATTTTTCGGAATTTTTTTACGAGCGAACCGTGCAAGATAGGACGTTTCTGAGGGCGCCAATCGAAAGAGGACGAAAAAATCTATTTATGTTGATGGTTACGTCGCAATAAGTCGAATACTTTAGGAGTAAGGGAGGATTAACGAAAAATTGAAATTTTTTGAACCTCAAGGGGGTAAATTTTGAAAATTTCCAAAAAAATTTTTTGTTTCAAAAGGCTTTTAAACTAACATTATCTGATGTAAATTGACCCGAGAAAGTCGCCTGCACCATCAGTTTCCCCCTAAATATAGCCGTTTTCGAGTTATAGACGTTTTTTGAAAATTCTTCCAAATGCCTCAAAAGTCGTTTTTTTCTGATAGAACTCGACCTCCTGAATCCAACGGTGCAAGCCGCACCTCGATATCTCTAACCGTTTCGGAGATATGGCGTTTGAAAGTTTTGGCACTTGCACAAATTTCGTGAAGTTGGTGAACTCCCGAAAACATTTTCGCTCATATCTCGGAAACTATAGCTCGATGAAATGATTTATGGGTATCTGCGTATTCGTCTTAAAATTCTCTTTAATATGAGTATGTCTTATGTCCTTTAATGCGTCATTTGAGAAAGCTATGACTCAAAGAATGAAAATTTTGGGTAACTTTTTGGAATTTTTCGGAATTTTTTTACGAGCGAACCGTGCAAGATAGGACGTTTCTGAGGGCGCCAATCGAAAGACGACGAAAAAATCTATTTATGTTGATGGTTACGTCGCAATAAGTCGAATACTTTAGGAGTAAGGGAGGATTAACGAAAAATTGAAATTTTTTGAACCTCAAGGGGGTAAATTTTGAAAATTTCCAAAAAAAATTTTTGTTTCAAAAAGCTTTTAAACTAACATTATCTGATGTAAATTGACCCGAGAAAGTCGCCTGCACCATCAGTTTCCCCCTAAATATAGCCGTTTTCGAGTTATAGACGTTTTTTGAAAATTCTTCCAAATGCCTCAAAATTTGTTTTTTCTGATAGAACTCGACCTCCTGAATCCAACGGTGCAAGCCGCACCTCGATATCTCTAACCGTTTCGGAGATATGGCGTTTGAAAGTTTTGGCACTTGCACAAATTTCGTGAAGTTGGTGAACTCCCGAAAACATTTTCGCTCATATCTCGGAAACTATAGCTCGATGAAATGATTTATGGGTATCTGCGTATTCGTCTTAAAATTCTCTTTAATATGAGTATGTCTTATGTCCTTTAATGCGTCATTTGAGAAAGCTATGACCCAAAGAATGAAAATTTTGGGTAACTTTTTGGAATTTTTCGGAATTTTTTTACGAGCGAACCGTGCAAGATAGGACGTTTCTGAGGACGCCAATCGAAAGAGGACGAAAAAATCTATTTATGATGATGGTTACGTCGCAATAAGTCGAATACTTTAGGAGTAAGGGAGGATTAACGAAAAATTGAAATTTTTTGAACCTCAAGGGGGTAAATTTTGAAAATTTCCAAAAAACTTTTTTGTTTCAAAAGGCTTTTAAACTAACATTATCTGATGTAAATTGACCCGAGAAAGTCGCCTGCACCATCAGTTTCCCCCTAAATATAGCCGTTTTCGAGTTATAGACGTTTTTTGAAAATTCTTCCAAATGCCTCAAAATTCGTTTTTTCTGATAGAACTCGACCTCCTGAATCCAACGGTGCAAGCCGCACCTCGATATCTCTAACCGTTTCGGAGATATGGCGTTTGAAAGTTTTGGCACTTGCACAAATTTCGTGAAGTTGGTGAACTCCCGAAAACATTTTCGCTCATATCTCGGAAACTATAGCTCGATGAAATGATTTATGGGTATCTGCGTATTCGTCTTAAAATTCTCTTTAATATGAGTATGTCTTATGTCCTTTAATGCGTCATTTGAGAAAGCTATGACCCAAAGAATGAAAATTTTGGGTAACTTTTTGGAATTTTTCGGAATTTTTTTACGAGCGAACCGTGCAAGATAGGACGTTTCTGAGGGCGCCAATCGAAAGAGGACGAAAAAATCTATTTATGTTGATGGTTACGTCGCAATAAGTCGAATACTTTAGGAGTAAGGGAGGATTAACGAAAAATTGAAATTTTTTGAACCTCAAGGGGGTAAATTTTGAAAATTTCCAAAAAAATTTTTTGTTTCAAAAGGCTTTTAAACTAACATTATCTGATGTAAATTGACCCGAGAAAGTCGCCTGCACCATCAGTTTCCCCCTAAATATAGCCGTTTTCGAGTTATAGACGTTTTTTGAAAATTCTTCCAAATGCCTCAAAAGTCGTTTTTTTCTGATAGAACTCGACCTCCTGAATCCAACGGTGCAAGCCGCACCTCGATATCTCTAACCGTTTCGGAGATATGGCGTTTGAAAGTTTTGGCACTTGCACAAATTTCGTGAAGTTGGTGAACTCCCGAAAACATTTTCGCTCATATCTCGGAAACTATAGCTCGATGAAATGATTTATGGGTATCTGCGTATTCGTCTTAAAATTCTCTTTAATATGAGTATGTCTTATGTCCTTTAATGCGTCATTTGAGAAAGCTATGACTCAAAGAATGAAAATTTTGGGTAACTTTTTGGAATTTTTCGGAATTTTTTTACGAGCGAACCGTGCAAGATAGGACGTTTCTGAGGGCGCCAATCGAAAGACGACGAAAAAATCTATTTATGTTGATGGTTACGTCGCAATAAGTCGAATACTTTAGGAGTAAGGGAGGATTAACGAAAAATTGAAATTTTTTGAACCTCAAGGGGGTAAATTTTGAAAATTTCCAAAAAAATTTTTTGTTTCAAAAGGCTTTTAAACTAACATTATCTGATGTAAATTGACCCGAGAAAGTCGCCTGCACCATCAGTTTCCCCCTAAATATAGCCGTTTTCGAGTTATAGACGTTTTTTGAAAATTCTTCCAAATGCCTCAAAATTCGTTTTTTCTGATAGAACTCGATCTCCTGAATCCAACGGTGCAAGCCGCACCTCGATATCTCTAACCGTTTCGGAGATATGGCGTTTGAAAGTTTTGGCACTTGCACAAATTTCGTGAAGTTGGTGAACTCCCGAAAACATTTTCGCTCATATCTCGGAAACTATAGCTCGATGAAATGATTTATGGGTATCTGCGTATTCGTCTTAAAATTCTTTTTAATATGAGTATGTCTTATGTCCTTTAATGCGTCATTTGAGAAAGCTATGACCCAAAGAATGAAAATTTTGGGTAACTTTTTGGAATTTTTCGGAATTTTTTTACGAGCGAACCGTGCAAGATAGGACGTTTCTGAGGGCGCCAATCGAAAGAGGACGAAAAAATCTATTTATGTTGATGGTTACGTCGCAATAAGTCGAATACTTTAGGAGTAAGGGAGGATTAACGAAAAATTGAAATTTTTTGAACCTCAAGGGGGTAAATTTTGAAAATTTCCAAAAAAATTTTTTGTTTCAAAAGGCTTTTAAACTAACATTATCTGATGTAAATTGACCCGAGAAAGTCGCCTGCACCATCAGTTTCCCCCTAAATATAGCCGTTTTCGAGTTATAGACGTTTTTTGAAAATTCTTCCAAATGCCTCAAAAGTCGTTTTTTCTGATAGAACTCGACCTCCTGAATCCAACGGTGCAAGCCGCACCTCGATATCTCTAACCGTTTCGGAGATATGGCGTTTGAAAGTTTTGGCACTTGCACAAATTTCGTGAAGTTGGTGAACTCCCGAAAACATTTTCGCTCATATCTCGGAAACTATAGCTCGATGAAATGATTTATGGGTATCTGCGTATTCGTCTTAAAATTCTCTTTAATATGAGTATGTCTTATGTCCTTTAATGCGTCATTTGAGAAAGCTATGACTCAAAGAATGAAAATTTTGGGTAACTTTTTGGAATTTTTCGGAATTTTTTTACGAGCGAACCGTGCAAGATAGGACGTTTCTGAGGGCGCCAATCGAAAGAGGACGAAAAAATCTATTTATGTTGATGGTTACGTCGCAATAAGTCGAATACTTTAGGAGTAAGGGAGGATTAACGAAAAATTGAAATTTTTTGAACCTCAAGGGGGTAAATTTTGAAAATTTCCAAAAAAAATTTTTGTTTCAAAAAGCTTTTAAACTAACATTATCTGATGTAAATTGACCCGAGAAAGTCGCCTGCACCATCAGTTTCCCCCTAAATATAGCCGTTTTCGAGTTATAGACGTTTTTTGAAAATTCTTCCAAATGCCTCAAAATTTGTTTTTTCTGATAGAACTCGACCTCCTGAATCCAACGGTGCAAGCCGCACCTCGATATCTCTAACCGTTTCGGAGATATGGCGTTTGAAAGTTTTGGCACTTGCACAAATTTCGTGAAGTTGGTGAACTCCCGAAAACATTTTCGCTCATATCTCGGAAACTATAGCTCGATGAAATGATTTATGGGTATCTGCGTATTCGTCTTAAAATTCTCTTTAATATGAGTATGTCTTATGTCCTTTAATGCGTCATTTGAGAAAGCTATGACCCAAAGAATGAAAATTTTGGGTAACTTTTTGGAATTTTTCGGAATTTTTTTACGAGCGAACCGTGCAAGATAGGACGTTTCTGAGGACGCCAATCGAAAGAGGACGACAAAATCTATTTATGTTGATGGTTACGTCGCAATAAGTCGAATACTTTAGGAGTAAGGGAGGATTAACGAAAAATTGAAATTTTTTGAACCTCAAGGGGGTAAATTTTGAAAATTTCCAAAAAAATTTTTTGTTTCAAAAGGCTTTTAAACTAACATTATCTGATGTAAATTGACCCGAGAAAGTCGCCTGCACCATCAGTTTCCCCCTAAATATAGCCGTTTTCGAGTTATAGACGTTTTTTGAAAATTCTTCCAAATGCCTCAAAATTCGTTTTTTCTGATAGAACTCGACCTCCTGAATCCAACGGTGCAAGCCGCACCTCGATATCTCTAACCGTTTCGGAGATATGGCGTTTGAAAGTTTTGGCACTTGCACAAATTTCGTGAAGTTGGTGAACTCCCGAAAACATTTTCGCTCATATCTCGGAAACTATAGCTCGATGAAATGATTTATGGGTATCTGCGTATTCGTCTTAAAATTCTCTTTAATATGAGTATGTCTTATGTCCTTTAATGCGTCATTTGAGAAAGCTATGACTCAAAGAATGAAAATTTTGGGTAACTTTTTGGAATTTTTCGGAATTTTTTTACGAGCGAACCGTGCAAGATAGGACGTTTCTGAGGGCGCCAATCGAAAGAGGACGAAAAAATCTATTTATGTTGATGGTTACGTCGCAATAAGTCGAATACTTTAGGAGTAAGGGAGGATTAACGAAAAATTGAAATTTTTTGAACCTCAAGGGGGTAAATTTTGAAAATTTCCAAAAAAATTTTTTGTTTCAAAAGGCTTTTAAACTAACATTATCTGATGTAAATTGACCCGAGAAAGTCGCCTGCACCATCAGTTTCCCCCTAAATATAGCCGTTTTCGAGTTATAGACGTTTTTTGAAAATTCTTCCAAATGCCTCAAAAGTCGTTTTTTCTGATAGAACTCGACCTCCTGAATCCAACGGTGTAAGCCGCACCTCGATATCTCTAACCGTTTCGGAGATATGGCGTTTGAAAGTTTTGGCACTTGCACAAATTTCGTGAAGTTGGTGAACTCCCGAAAACATTTTCGCTCATATCTCGGAAACTATAGCTCGATGAAATGATTTATGATCTGCGTATTCGTCTTAAAATTCTCTTTAATATGAGTATGTCTTATGTCCTTTAATGCGTCATTTGAGAAAGCTATGACCCAAAGAATGAAAATTTTGGGTAACTTTTTGGAATTTTTCGGAATTTTTTTACGAGCGAACCGTGCAAGATAGGACGTTTCTGAGGGCGCCAATCGAAAGAGGACGAAAAAATCTATTTATGTTGATGGTTACGTCGCAATAAGTCGAATACTTTAGGAGTAAGGGAGGATTAACGAAAAATTGAAATTTTTTGAACCTCAAGGGGGTAAATTTTGAAAATTTCCAAAAAAATTTTTTGTTTCAAAAGGCTTTTAAACTAACATTATCTGATGTAAATTGACCCGAGAAAGTCGCCTGCACCATCAGTTTCCCCCTAAATATAGCCGTTTTCGAGTTATAGACGTTTTTTGAAAATTCTTCCAAATGCCTCAAAATTTGTTTTTTCTGATAGAACTCGACCTCCTGAATCCAACGGTGCAAGCCGCACCTCGATATCTCTAACCGTTTCGGAGATATGGCGTTTGAAAGTTTTGGCACTTGCACAAATTTCGTGAAGTTGGTGAACTCCCGAAAACATTTTCGCTCATATCTCGGAAACTATAGCTCGATGAAATGATTTATGATCTGCGTATTCGTCTTAAAATTCTCTTTAATATGAGTATGTCTTATGTCCTTTAATGCGTCATTTGAGAAAGCTATGACCCAAAGAATGAAAATTTTGGGTAACTTTTTGGAATTTTTCGGAATTTTTTTACGAGCGAACCGTGCAAGATAGGACGTTTCTGAGGGCGCCAATCGAAAGAGGACGAAAAAATCTATTTATGTTGATGGTTACGTCGCAATAAGTCGAATACTTTAGGAGTAAGGGAGGATTAACGAAAAATTGAAATTTTTTGAACCTCAAGGGGGTAAATTTTGAAAATTTCCAAAAAAATTTTTTGTTTCAAAAGGCTTTTAAACTAACATTATCTGATGTAAATTGACCCGAGAAAGTCGCCTGCACCATCAGTTTCCCCCTAAATATAGCCGTTTTCGAGTTATAGACGTTTTTTGAAAATTCTTCCAAATGCCTCAAAATTTGTTTTTTCTGATAGAACTCGACCTCCTGAATCCAACGGTGCAAGCCGCACCTCGATATCTCTAACCGTTTCGGAGATATGGCGTTTGAAAGTTTTGGCACTTGCACAAATTTCGTGAAGTTGGTGAACTCCCGAAAACATTTTCGCTCATATCTCGGAAACTATAGCTCGATGAAATGATTTATGGGTATCTGCGTATTCGTCTTAAAATTCTCTTTAATATGAGTATGTCTTATGTCCTTTAATGCGTCATTTGAGAAAGCTATGACCCAAAGAATGAAAATTTTGGGTAACTTTTTGGAATTTTTCGGAATTTTTTTACGAGCGAACCGTGCAAGATAGGACGTTTCTGAGGACGCCAATCGAAAGAGGACGACAAAATCTATTTATGTTGATGGTTACGTCGCAATAAGTCGAATACTTTAGGAGTAAGGGAGGATTAACGAAAAATTGAAATTTTTTGAACCTCAAGGGGGTAAATTTTGAAAATTTCCAAAAAAATTTTTTGTTTCAAAAGGCTTTTAAACTAACATTATCTGATGTAAATTGACCCGAGAAAGTCGCCTGCACCATCAGTTTCCCCCTAAATATAGCCGTTTTCGAGTTATAGACGTTTTTTGAAAATTCTTCCAAATGCCTCAAAATTCGTTTTTTCTGATAGAACTCGACCTCCTGAATCCAACGGTGTAAGCCGCACCTCGATATCTCTAACCGTTTCGGAGATATGGCGTTTGAAAGTTTTGGCACTTGCACAAATTTCGTGAAGTTGGTGAACTCCCGAAAACATTTTCGCTCATATCTCGGAAACTATAGCTCGATGAAATGATTTATGATCTGCGTATTCGTCTTAAAATTCTCTTTAATATGAGTATGTCTTATGTCCTTTAATGCGTCATTTGAGAAAGCTATGACCCAAAGAATGAAAATTTTGGGTAACTTTTTGGAATTTTTCGGAATTTTTTTACGAGCGAACCGTGCAAGATAGGACGTTTCTGAGGGCGCCAATCGAAAGAGGACGAAAAAATCTATTTATGTTGATGGTTACGTCGCAATAAGTCGAATACTTTAGGAGTAAGGGAGGATTAACGAAAAATTGAAATTTTTTGAACCTCAAGGGGGTAAATTTTGAAAATTTCCAAAAAAATTTTTTGTTTCAAAAGGCTTTTAAACTAACATTATCTGATGTAAATTGACCCGAGAAAGTCGCCTGCACCATCAGTTTCCCCCTAAATATAGCCGTTTTCGAGTTATAGACGTTTTTTGAAAATTCTTCCAAATGCCTCAAAAGTCGTTTTTTCTGATAGAACTCGACCTCCTGAATCCAACGGTGCAAGCCGCACCTCGATATCTCTAACCGTTTCGGAGATATGGCGTTTGAAAGTTTTGGCACTTGCACAAATTTCGTGAAGTTGGTGAACTCCCGAAAACATTTTCGCTCATATCTCGGAAACTATAGCTCGATGAAATGATTTATGGGTATCTGCGTATTCGTCTTAAAATTCTCTTTAATATGAGTATGTCTTATGTCCTTTAATGCGTCATTTGAGAAAGCTATGACCCAAAGAATGAAAATTTTGGGTAACTTTTTGGAATTTTTCGGATTTTTTTTACGAGCGAACCGTGCAAGATAGGACGTTTCTGAGGACGCCAATCGAAAGAGGACGAAAAAATCTATTTATGTTGATGGTTACGTCGCAATAAGTCGAATACTTTAGGAGTAAGGGAGGATTAACGAAAAATTGAAATTTTTTGAACCTCAAGGGGGTAAATTTTGAAAATTTCCAAAAAAATTTTTTGTTTCAAAAGGCTTTTAAACTAACATTATCTGATGTAAATTGACCCGAGAAAGTCGCCTGCACCATCAGTTTCCCCCTAAATATAGCCGTTTTCGAGTTATAGACGTTTTTTGAAAATTCTTCCAAATGCCTCAAAAGTCGTTTTTTTCTGATAGAACTCGACCTCCTGAATCCAACGGTGCAAGCCGCACCTCGATATCTCTAACCGTTTCGGAGATATGGCGTTTGAAAGTTTTGGCACTTGCACAAATTTCGTGAAGTTGGTGAACTCCCGAAAACATTTTCGCTCATATCTCGGAAACTATAGCTCGATGAAATGATTTATGGGTATCTGTGTATTCGTCTTAAAATTCTCTTTAATATGAGTATGTCTTATGTCCTTTAATGCGTCATTTGAGAAAGCTATGACCCAAAGAATGAAAATTTTGGGTAACTTTTTGGAATTTTTCGGAATTTTTTTACGAGCGAACCGTGCAAGATAGGACGTTTCTGAGGGCGCCAATCGAAAGAGGACGAAAAAATCTATTTATGTTGATGGTTACGTCGCAATAAGTCGAATACTTTAGGAGTAAGGGAGGATTAACGAAAAATTGAAATTTTTTGAACCTCAAGGGGGTAAATTTTGAAAATTTCCAAAAAAATTTTTTGTTTCAAAAGGCTTTTAAACTAACATTATCTGATGTAAATTGACCCGAGAAAGTCGCCTGCACCATCAGTTTCCCCCTAAATATAGCCGTTTTCGAGTTATAGACGTTTTTTGAAAATTCTTCCAAATGCCTCAAAAGTCGTTTTTTTCTGATAGAACTCGGCCTCCTGAATCCAACGGTGCAAGCCGCACCTCGATATCTCTAACCGTTTCGGAGATATGGCGTTTGAAAGTTTTGGCACTTGCACAAATTTCGTGAAGTTGGTGAACTCCCGAAAACATTTTCGCTCATATCTCGGAAACTATAGCTCGATGAGATGATTTATGGGTATCTGCGTATTCGTCTTAAAATTCTCTTTAATATGAGTATGTCTTATGTCCTTTAATGCGTCATTTGAGAAAGCTATGACCCAAAGAATGAAAATTTTGGGTAACTTTTTGGAATTTTTCGGAATTTTTTTACGAGCGAACCGTGCAAGATAGGACGTTTCTGAGGGCGCCAATCGAAAGAGGACGAAAAAATCTATTTATGTTGATGGTTACGTCGCAATAAGTCGAATACTTTAGGAGTAAGGGAGGATTAACGAAAAATTGAAATTTTTTGAACCTCAAGGGGGTAAATTTTGAAAATTTCCAAAAAAATTTTTTGTTTCAAAAGGCTTTTAAACTAACATTATCTGATGTAAATTGACCCGAGAAAGTCGCCTGCACCATCAGTTTCCCCCTAAATATAGCCGTTTTCGAGTTATAGACGTTTTTTGAAAATTCTTCCAAATGCCTCAAAATTCGTTTTTTCTGATAGAACTCGACCTCCTGAATCCAACGGTGCAAGCCGCACCTCGATATCTCTAACCGTTTCGGAGATATGGCGTTTGAAAGTTTTGGCACTTGCACAAATTTCGTGAAGTTGGTGAACTCCCGAAAACATTTTCGCTCATATCTCGGAAACTATAGCTCGATGAAATGATTTATGGGTATCTGCGTATTCGTCTTAAAATTCTCTTTAATATGAGTATGTCTTATGTCCTTTAATGCGTCATTTGAGAAAGCTATGACCCAAAGAATGAAAATTTTGGGTAACTTTTTGGAATTTTTCGGAATTTTTTTACGAGCGAACCGTGCAAGATAGGACGTTTCTGAGGGTGCCAATCGAAAGAGGACGAAAAAATCTATTTATGTTGATGGTTACGTCGCAATAAGTCGAATACTTTAGGAGTAAGGGAGGATTAACGAAAAATTGAAATTTTTTGAACCTCAAGGGGGTAAATTTTGAAAATTTCCAAAAAAATTTTTTGTTTCAAAAGGCTTTTAAACTAACATTATCTGATGTAAATTGACCCGAGAAAGTCGCCTGCACCATCAGTTTCCCCCTAAATATAGCCGTTTTCGAGTTATAGACGTTTTTTGAAAATTCTTCCAAATGCCTCAAAAGTCGTTTTTTCTGATAGAACTCGACCTCCTGAATCCAACGGTGTAAGCCGCACCTCGATATCTCTAACCGTTTCGGAGATATGGCGTTTGAAAGTTTTGGCACTTGCACAAATTTCGTGAAGTTGGTGAACTCCCGAAAACATTTTCGCTCATATCTCGGAAACTATAGCTCGATGAAATGATTTATGGGTATCTGCGTATTCGTCTTAAAATTCTCTTTAATATGAGTATGTCTTATGTCCTTTAATGCGTCATTTGAGAAAGCTATGACTCAAAGAATGAAAATTTTGGGTAACTTTTTGGAATTTTTCGGAATTTTTTTACGAGCGAACCGTGCAAGATAGGACGTTTCTGAGGGCGCCAATCGAAAGAGGACGAAAAAATCTATTTATGTTGATGGTTACGTCGCAATAAGTCGAATACTTTAGGAGTAAGGGAGGATTAACGAAAAATTGAAATTTTTTGAACCTCAAGGGGGTAAATTTTGAAAATTTCCAAAAAAATTTTTTGTTTCAAAAGGCTTTTAAACTAACATTATCTGATGTAAATTGACCCGAGAAAGTCGCCTGCACCATCAGTTTCCCCCTAAATATAGCCGTTTTCGAGTTATAGACGTTTTTTGAAAATTCTTCCAAATGCCTCAAAAGTCGTTTTTTCTGATAGAACTCGACCTCCTGAATCCAACGGTGTAAGCCGCACCTCGATATCTCTAACCGTTTCGGAGATATGGCGTTTGAAAGTTTTGGCACTTGCACAAATTTCGTGAAGTTGGTGAACTCCCGAAAACATTTTCGCTCATATCTCGGAAACTGTAGCTCGATGAAATGATTTATGGGTATCTGCGTATTCGTCTTAAAATTCTCTTTAATATGAGTATGTCTTATGTCCTTTAATGCGTCATTTGAGAAAGCTATGACTCAAAGAATGAAAATTTTGGGTAACTTTTTGGAATTTTTCGGAATTTTTTTACGAGCGAACCGTGCAAGATAGGACGTTTCTGAGGGCGCCAATCGAAAGAGGACGAAAAAATCTATTTATGTTGATGGTTACGTCGCAATAAGTCGAATACTTTAGGAGTAAGGGAGGATTAACGAAAAATTGAAATTTTTTGAACCTCAAGGGGGTAAATTTTGAAAATTTCCAAAAAAATTTTTTGTTTCAAAAGGCTTTTAAACTAACATTATCTGATGTAAATTGACCCGAGAAAGTCGCCTGCACCATCAGTTTCCCCCTAAATATAGCCGTTTTCGAGTTATAGACGTTTTTTGAAAATTCTTCCAAATGCCTCAAAATTCGTTTTTTCTGATAGAACTCGATCTCCTGAATCCAACGGTGCAAGCCGCACCTCGATATCTCTAACCGTTTCGGAGATATGGCGTTTGAAAGTTTTGGCACTTGCACAAATTTCGTGAAGTTGGTGAACTCCCGAAAACATTTTCGCTCATATCTCGGAAACTATAGCTCGATGAAATGATTTATGGGTATCTGCGTATTCGTCTTAAAATTCTCTTTAATATGAGTATGTCTTATGTCCTTTAATGCGTCATTTGAGAAAGCTATGACCCAAAGAATGAAAATTTTGGGTAACTTTTTGGAATTTTTCGGAATTTTTTTACGAGCGAACCGTGCAAGATAGGACGTTTCTGAGGACGCCAATCGAAAGAGGACGAAAAAATCTATTTATGTTGATGGTTACGTCGCAATAAGTCGAATACTTTAGGAGTAAGGGAGGATTAACGAAAAATTGAAATTTTTTGAACCTCAAGGGGGTAAATTTTGAAAATTTCCAAAAAAATTTTTTGTTTCAAAAGGCTTTTAAACTAACATTATCTGATGTAAATTGACCCGAGAAAGTCGCCTGCACCATCAGTTTCCCCCTAAATATAGCCGTTTTCGAGTTATAGACGTTTTTTGAAAATTCTTCCAAATGCCTCAAAAGTCGTTTTTTCTGATAGAACTCGACCTCCTGAATCCAACGGTGCAAGCCGCACCTCGATATCTCTAACCGTTTCGGAGATATGGCGTTTGAAAGTTTTGGCACTTGCACAAATTTCGTGAAGTTGGTGAACTCCCGAAAACATTTTCGCTCATATCTCGGAAACTATAGCTCGATGAAATGATTTATGGGTATCTGCGTATTCGTCTTAAAATTCTCTTTAATATGAGTATGTCTTATGTCCTTTAATGCGTCATTTGAGAAAGCTATGACCCAAAGAATGAAAATTTTGGGTAACTTTTTGGAATTTTTCGGAATTTTTTTACGAGCGAACCGTGCAAGATAGGACGTTTCTGAGGGCGCCAATCGAAAGAGGACGAAAAAATCTATTTATGTTGATGGTTACGTCGCAATAAGTCGAATACTTTAGGAGTAAGGGAGGATTAACGAAAAATTGAAATTTTTTGAACCTCAAGGGGGTAAATTTTGAAAATTTCCAAAAAAATTTTTTGTTTCAAAAGGCTTTTAAACTAACATTATCTGATGTAAATTGACCCGAGAAAGTCGCCTGCACCATCAGTTTCCCCCTAAATATAGCCGTTTTCGAGTTATAGACGTTTTTTGAAAATTCTTCCAAATGCCTCAAAAGTCGTTTTTTCTGATAGAACTCGACCTCCTGAATCCAACGGTGTAAGCCGCACCTCGATATCTCTAACCGTTTCGGAGATATGGCGTTTGAAAGTTTTGGCACTTGCACAAATTTCGTGAAGTTGGTGAACTCCCGAAAACATTTTCGCTCATATCTCGGAAACTATAGCCCGATGAAATGATTTATGGGTATCTGCGTATTCGTCTTAAAATTCTCTTTAATATGAGTATGTCTTATGTCCTTTAATGCGTCATTTGAGAAAGCTATGACTCAAAGAATGAAAATTTTGGGTAACTTTTTGGAATTTTTCGGAATTTTTTTACGAGCGAACCGTGCAAGATAGGACGTTTCTGAGGGCGCCAATCGAAAGAGGACGAAAAAATCTATTTATGTTGATGGTTACGTCGCAATAAGTCGAATACTTTAGGAGTAAGGGAGGATTAACGAAAAATTGAAATTTTTTGAACCTCAAGGGGGTAAATTTTGAAAATTTCCAAAAAAATTTTTTGTTTCAAAAGGCTTTTAAACTAACATTATCTGATGTAAATTGACCCGAGAAAGTCGCCTGCACCATCAGTTTCCCCCTAAATATAGCCGTTTTCGAGTTATAGACGTTTTTTGAAAATTCTTCCAAATGCCTCAAAATTCGTTTTTTCTGATAGAACTCGATCTCCTGAATCCAACGGTGCAAGCCGCACCTCGATATCTCTAACCGTTTCGGAGATATGGCGTTTGAAAGTTTTGGCACTTGCACAAATTTCGTGAAGTTGGTGAACTCCCGAAAACATTTTCGCTCATATCTCGGAAACTATAGCTCGATGAAATGATTTATGGGTATCTGCGTATTCGTCTTAAAATTCTCTTTAATATGAGTATGTCTTATGTCCTTTAATGCGTCATTTGAGAAAGCTATGACCCAAAGAATGAAAATTTTGGGTAACTTTTTGGAATTTTTCGGAATTTTTTTACGAGCGAACCGTGCAAGATAGGACGTTTCTGAGGACGCCAATCGAAAGAGGACGAAAAAATCTATTTATGTTGATGGTTACGTCGCAATAAGTCGAATACTTTAGGAGTAAGGGAGGATTAACGAAAAATTGAAATTTTTTGAACCTCAAGGGGGTAAATTTTGAAAATTTCCAAAAAAATTTTTTGTTTCAAAAGGCTTTTAAACTAACATTATCTGATGTAAATTGACCCGAGAAAGTCGCCTGCACCATCAGTTTCCCCCTAAATATAGCCGTTTTCGAGTTATAGACGTTTTTTGAAAATTCTTCCAAATGCCTCAAAAGTCGTTTTTTCTGATAGAACTCGACCTCCTGAATCCAACGGTGTAAGCCGCACCTCGATATCTCTAACCGTTTCGGAGATATGGCGTTTGAAAGTTTTGGCACTTGCACAAATTTCGTGAAGTTGGTGAACTCCCGAAAACATTTTCGCTCATATCTCGGAAACTATAGCCCGATGAAATGATTTATGGGTATCTGCGTATTCGTCTTAAAATTCTCTTTAATATGAGTATGTCTTATGTCCTTTAATGCGTCATTTGAGAAAGCTATGACTCAAAGAATGAAAATTTTGGGTAACTTTTTGGAATTTTTCGGAATTTTTTTACGAGCGAACCGTGCAAGATAGGACGTTTCTGAGGGCGCCAATCGAAAGAGGACGAAAAAATCTATTTATGTTGATGGTTACGTCGCAATAAGTCGAATACTTTAGGAGTAAGGGAGGATTAACGAAAAATTGAAATTTTTTGAACCTCAAGGGGGTAAATTTTGAAAATTTCCAAAAAAATTTTTTGTTTCAAAAGGCTTTTAAACTAACATTATCTGATGTAAATTGACCCGAGAAAGTCGCCTGCACCATCAGTTTCCCCCTAAATATAGCCGTTTTCGAGTTATAGACGTTTTTTGAAAATTCTTCCAAATGCCTCAAAAGTCGTTTTTTCTGATAGAACTCGACCTCCTGAATCCAACGGTGTAAGCCGCACCTCGATATCTCTAACCGTTTCGGAGATATGGCGTTTGAAAGTTTTGGCACTTGCACAAATTTCGTGAAGTTGGTGAACTCCCGAAAACATTTTCGCTCATATCTCGGAAACTGTAGCTCGATGAAATGATTTATGGGTATCTGCGTATTCGTCTTAAAATTCTCTTTAATATGAGTATGTCTTATGTCCTTTAATGCGTCATTTGAGAAAGCTATGACTCAAAGAATGAAAATTTTGGGTAACTTTTTGGAATTTTTCGGAATTTTTTTACGAGCGAACCGTGCAAGATAGGACGTTTCTGAGGGCGCCAATCGAAAGAGGACGAAAAAATCTATTTATGTTGATGGTTACGTCGCAATAAGTCGAATACTTTAGGAGTAAGGGAGGATTAACGAAAAATTGAAATTTTTTGAACCTCAAGGGGGTAAATTTTGAAAATTTCCAAAAAAATTTTTTGTTTCAAAAGGCTTTTAAACTAACATTATCTGATGTAAATTGACCCGAGAAAGTCGCCTGCACCATCAGTTTCCCCCTAAATATAGCCGTTTTCGAGTTATAGACGTTTTTTGAAAATTCTTCCAAATGCCTCAAAAGTCGTTTTTTCTGATAGAACTCGACCTCCTGAATCCAACGGTGTAAGCCGCACCTCGATATCTCTAACCGTTTCGGAGATATGGCGTTTGAAAGTTTTGGCACTTGCACAAATTTCGTGAAGTTGGTGAACTCCCGAAAACATTTTCGCTCATATCTCGGAAACTGTAGCTCGATGAAATGATTTATGGGTATCTGCGTATTCGTCTTAAAATTCTCTTTAATATGAGTATGTCTTATGTCCTTTAATGCGTCATTTGAGAAAGCTATGACTCAAAGAATGAAAATTATTTTGGGTAACTTTTTGGAATTTTTCGGAATTTTTTTACGAGCGAACCGTGCAAGATAGGACGTTTCTGAGGGCGCCAATCGAAAGAGGACGAAAAAATCTATTTATGTTGATGGTTACGTCGCAATAAGTCGAATACTTTAGGAGTAAGGGAGGATTAACGAAAAATTGAAATTTTTTGAACCTCAAGGGGGTAAATTTTGAAAATTTCCAAAAAAATTTTTTGTTTCAAAAGGCTTTTAAACTAACATTATCTGATGTAAATTGACCCGAGAAAGTCGCCTGCACCATCAGTTTCCCCCTAAATATAGCCGTTTTCGAGTTATAGACGTTTTTTGAAAATTCTTCCAAATGCCTCAAAATTCGTTTTTTCTGATAGAACTCGATCTCCTGAATCCAACGGTGCAAGCCGCACCTCGATATCTCTAACCGTTTCGGAGATATGGCGTTTGAAAGTTTTGGCACTTGCACAAATTTCGTGAAGTTGGTGAACTCCCGAAAACATTTTCGCTCATATCTCGGAAACTATAGCTCGATGAAATGATTTATGGGTATCTGCGTATTCGTCTTAAAATTCTCTTTAATATGAGTATGTCTTATGTCCTTTAATGCGTCATTTGAGAAAGCTATGACCCAAAGAATGAAAATTTTGGGTAACTTTTTGGAATTTTTCGGAATTTTTTTACGAGCGAACCGTGCAAGATAGGACGTTTCTGAGGACGCCAATCGAAAGAGGACGAAAAAATCTATTTATGTTGATGGTTACGTCGCAATAAGTCGAATACTTTAGGAGTAAGGGAGGATTAACGAAAAATTGAAATTTTTTGAACCTCAAGGGGGTAAATTTTGAAAATTTCCAAAAAAATTTTTTGTTTCAAAAGGCTTTTAAACTAACATTATCTGATGTAAATTGACCCGAGAAAGTCGCCTGCACCATCAGTTTCCCCCTAAATATAGCCGTTTTCGAGTTATAGACGTTTTTTGAAAATTCTTCCAAATGCCTCAAAAGTCGTTTTTTCTGATAGAACTCGACCTCCTGAATCCAACGGTGCAAGCCGCACCTCGATATCTCTAACCGTTTCGGAGATATGGCGTTTGAAAGTTTTGGCACTTGCACAAATTTCGTGAAGTTGGTGAACTCCCGAAAACATTTTCGCTCATATCTCGGAAACTATAGCTCGATGAAATGATTTATGGGTATCTGCGTATTCGTCTTAAAATTCTCTTTAATATGAGTATGTCTTATGTCCTTTAATGCGTCATTTGAGAAAGCTATGACCCAAAGAATGAAAATTTTGGGTAACTTTTTGGAATTTTTCGGAATTTTTTTACGAGCGAACCGTGCAAGATAGGACGTTTCTGAGGGCGCCAATCGAAAGAGGACGAAAAAATCTATTTATGTTGATGGTTACGTCGCAATAAGTCGAATACTTTAGGAGTAAGGGAGGATTAACGAAAAATTGAAATTTTTTGAACCTCAAGGGGGTAAATTTTGAAAATTTCCAAAAAAATTTTTTGTTTCAAAAGGCTTTTAAACTAACATTATCTGATGTAAATTGACCCGAGAAAGTCGCCTGCACCATCAGTTTCCCCCTAAATATAGCCGTTTTCGAGTTATAGACGTTTTTTGAAAATTCTTCCAAATGCCTCAAAAGTCGTTTTTTCTGATAGAACTCGACCTCCTGAATCCAACGGTGCAAGCCGCACCTCGATATCTCTAACCGTTTCGGAGATATGGCGTTTGAAAGTTTTGGCACTTGCACAAATTTCGTGAAGTTGGTGAACTCCCGAAAACATTTTCGCTCATATCTCGGAAACTATAGCTCGATGAAATGATTTATGGGTATCTGCGTATTCGTCTTAAAATTCTCTTTAATATGAGTATGTCTTATGTCCTTTAATGCGTCATTTGAGAAAGCTATGACCCAAAGAATGAAAATTTTGGGTAACTTTTTGGAATTTTTCGGAATTTTTTTACGAGCGAACCGTGCAAGATAGGACGTTTCTGAGGACGCCAATCGAAAGAGGACGAAAAAATCTATTTATGTTGATGGTTACGTCGCAATAAGTCGAATACTTTAGGAGTAAGGGAGGATTAACGAAAAATTGAAATTTTTTGAACCTCAAGGGGGTAAATTTTGGGTAACTTTTTGGAATTTTTCGGAATTTTTTTACGAGCGAACCGTGCAAGATAGGACGTTTCTGAGGGCGCCAATCGAAAGAGGACGAAAAAATCTATTTATGTTGATGGTTACGTCGCAATAAGTCGAATACTTTAGGAGTAAGGGAGGATTAAAAAAAAATTGAAATTTTTTGAACCTCAAGGGGGTAAATTTTGAAAATTTCCAAAAAAATTTTTTGTTTCAAAAGGCTTTTAAACTAACATTATCTGATGTAAATTGACCCGAGAAAGTCGCCTGCACCATCAGTTTCCCCCTAAATATAGCCGTTTTCGAGTTATAGACGTTTTTTGAAAATTCTTCCAAATGCCTCAAAATTCGTTTTTTCTGATAGAACTCGACCTCCTGAATCCAACGGTGCAAGCCGCACCTCGATATCTCTAACCGTTTCGGAGATATGGCGTTTGAAAGTTTTGGCACTTGCACAAATTTCGTGAAGTTGGTGAACTCCCGAAAACATTTTCGCTCATATCTCGGAAACTATAGCTCGATGAAATGATTTATGGGTATCTGCGTATTCGTCTTAAAATTCTCTTTAATATGAGTATGTCTTATGTCCTTTAATGCGTCATTTGAGAAAGCTATGACCCAAAGAATGAAAATTTTGGGTAACTTTTTGGAATTTTTCGGAATTTTTTTACGAGCGAACCGTGCAAGATAGGACGTTTCTGAGGACGCCAATCGAAAGAGGACGAAAAAATCTATTTATGTTGATGGTTACGTCGCAATAAGTCGAATACTTTAGGAGTAAGGGAGGATTAACGAAAAATTGAAATTTTTTGAACCTCAAGGGGGTAAATTTTGAAAATTTCCAAAAAAATTTTTTGTTTCAAAAGGCTTTTAAACTAACATTATCTGATGTAAATTGACCCGAGAAAGTCGCCTGCACCATCAGTTTCCCCCTAAATATAGCCGTTTTCGAGTTATAGACGTTTTTTGAAAATTCTTCCAAATGCCTCAAAATTCGTTTTTTCTGATAGAACTCGACCTCCTGAATCCAACGGTGCAAGCCGCACCTCGATATCTCTAACCGTTTCGGAGATATGGCGTTTGAAAGTTTTGGCACTTGCACAAATTTCGTGAAGTTGGTGAACTCCCGAAAACATTTTCGCTCATATCTCGGAAACTATAGCTCGATGAAATGATTTATGGGTATCTGCGTATTCGTCTTAAAATTCTCTTTAATATGAGTATGTCTTATGTCCTTTAATGCGTCATTTGAGAAAGCTATGACCCAAAGAATGAAAATTTTGGGTAACTTTTTGGAATTTTTCGGAATTTTTTTACGAGCGAACCGTGCAAGATAGGACGTTTCTGAGGGCGCCAATCGAAAGAGGACGAAAAAATCTATTTATGTTGATGGTTACGTCGCAATAAGTCGAATACTTTAGGAGTAAGGGAGGATTAACGAAAAATTGAAATTTTTTGAACCTCAAGGGGGTAAATTTTGAAAATTTCCAAAAAAATTTTTTGTTTCAAAAGGCTTTTAAACTAACATTATCTGATGTAAATTGACCCGAGAAAGTCGCCTGCACCATCAGTTTCCCCCTAAATATAGCCGTTTTCGAGTTATAGACGTTTTTTGAAAATTCTTCCAAATGCCTCAAAAGTCGTTTTTTCTGATAGAACTCGACCTCCTGAATCCAACGGTGTAAGCCGCACCTCGATATCTCTAACCGTTTCGGAGATATGGCGTTTGAAAGTTTTGGCACTTGCACAAATTTCGTGAAGTTGGTGAACTCCCGAAAACATTTTCGCTCATATCTCGGAAACTATAGCTCGATGAAATGATTTATGGGTATCTGCGTATTCGTCTTAAAATTCTCTTTAATATGAGTATGTCTTATGTCCTTTAATGCGTCATTTGAGAAAGCTATGACCCAAAGAATGAAAATTTTGGGTAACTTTTTGGAATTTTTCGGAATTTTTTTACGAGCGAACCGTGCAAGATAGGACGTCTCTGAGGGCGCCAATCGAAAGAGGACGAAAAAATCTATTTATGTTGATGGTTACGTCGCAATAAGTCGAATACTTTAGGAGTAAGGGAGGATTAACGAAAAATTGAAATTTTTTGAACCTCAAGGGGGTAAATTTTGAAAATTTCCAAAAAAATTTTTTGTTTCAAAAGGCTTTTAAACTAACATTATCTGATGTAAATTGACCCGAGAAAGTCGCCTGCACCATCAGTTTCCCCCTAAATATAGCCGTTTTCGAGTTATAGACGTTTTTTGAAAATACTTCCAAATGCCTCAAAAGTCGTTTTTTCTGATAGAACTCGACCTCCTGAATCCAACGGTGTAAGCCGCACCTCGATATCTCTAACCGTTTCGGAGATATGGCGTTTGAAAGTTTTGGCACTTGCACAAATTTCGTGAAGTTGGTGAACTCCCGAAAACATTTTCGCTCATATCTCGGAAACTGTAGCTCGATGAAATGATTTATGGGTATCTGCGTATTCGTCTTAAAATTCTCTTTAATATGAGTATGTCTTATGTCCTTTAATGCGTCATTTGAGAAAGCTATGACTCAAAGAATGAAAATTTTGGGTAACTTTTTGGAATTTTTCGGAATTTTTTTACGAGCGAACCGTGCAAGATAGGACGTTTCTGAGGGCGCCAATCGAAAGAGGACGAAAAAATCTATTTATGTTGATGGTTACGTCGCAATAAGTCGAATACTTTAGGAGTAAGGGAGGATTAACGAAAAATTGAAATTTTTTGAACCTCAAGGGGGTAAATTTTGAAAATTTCCAAAAAAATTTTTTGTTTCAAAAGGCTTTTAAACTAACATTATCTGATGTAAATTGACCCGAGAAAGTCGCCTGCACCATCAGTTTCCCCCTAAATATAGCCGTTTTCGAGTTATAGACGTTTTTTGAAAATTCTTCCAAATGCCTCAAAAGTCGTTTTTTCTGATAGAACTCGACCTCCTGAATCCAACGGTGTAAGCCGCACCTCGATATCTCTAACCGTTTCGGAGATATGGCGTTTGAAAGTTTTGGCACTTGCACAAATTTCGTGAAGTTGGTGAACTCCCGAAAACATTTTCGCTCATATCTCGGAAACTGTAGCTCGATGAAATGATTTATGGGTATCTGCGTATTCGTCTTAAAATTCTCTTTAATATGAGTATGTCTTATGTCCTTTAATGCGTCATTTGAGAAAGCTATGACTCAAAGAATGAAAATTTTGGGTAACTTTTTGGAATTTTTCGGAATTTTTTTACGAGCGAACCGTGCAAGATAGGACGTTTCTGAGGGCGCCAATCGAAAGAGGACGAAAAAATCTATTTATGTTGATGGTTACGTCGCAATAAGTCGAATACTTTAGGAGTAAGGGAGGATTAACGAAAAATTGAAATTTTTTGAACCTCAAGGGGGTAAATTTTGAAAATTTCCAAAAAAATTTTTTGTTTCAAAAGGCTTTTAAACTAACATTATCTGATGTAAATTGACCCGAGAAAGTCGCCTGCACCATCAGTTTCCCCCTAAATATAGCCGTTTTCGAGTTATAGACGTTTTTTGAAAATTCTTCCAAATGCCTCAAAAGTCGTTTTTTCTGATAGAACTCGACCTCCTGAATCCAACGGTGCAAGCCGCACCTCGATATCTCTAACCGTTTCGGAGATATGGCGTTTGAAAGTTTTGGCACTTGCACAAATTTCGTGAAGTTGGTGAACTCCCGAAAACATTTTCGCTCATATCTCGGAAACTATAGCTCGATGAAATGATTTATGGGTATCTGCGTATTCGTCTTAAAATTCTCTTTAATATGAGTATGTCTTATGTCCTTTAATGCGTCATTTGAGAAAGCTATGACCCAAAGAATGAAAATTTTGGGTAACTTTTTGGAATTTTTCGGAATTTTTTTACGAGCGAACCGTGCAAGATAGGACGTTTCTGAGGACGCCAATCGAAAGAGGACGAAAAAATCTATTTATGTTGATGGTTACGTCGCAATAAGTCGAATACTTTAGGAGTAAGGGAGGATTAACGAAAAATTGAAATTTTTTGAACCTCAAGGGGGTAAATTTTGAAAATTTCCAAAAAAATTTTTTGTTTCAAAAGGCTTTTAAACTAACATTATCTGATGTAAATTGACCCGAGAAAGTCGCCTGCACCATCAGTTTCCCCCTAAATATAGCCGTTTTCGAGTTATAGACGTTTTTTGAAAATTCTTCCAAATGCCTCAAAAGTCGTTTTTTCTGATAGAACTCGACCTCCTGAATCCAACGGTGCAAGCCGCACCTCGATATCTCTAACCGTTTCGGAGATATGGCGTTTGAAAGTTTTGGCACTTGCACAAATTTCGTGAAGTTGGTGAACTCCCGAAAACATTTTCGCTCATATCTCGGAAACTATAGCTCGATGAAATGATTTATGGGTATCTGCGTATTCGTCTTAAAATTCTCTTTAATATGAGTATGTCTTATGTCCTTTAATGCGTCATTTGAGAAAGCTATGACCCAAAGAATGAAAATTTTGGGTAACTTTTTGGAATTTTTCGGAATTTTTTTACGAGCGAACCGTGCAAGATAGGACGTTTCTGAGGACGCCAATCGAAAGAGGACGAAAAAATCTATTTATGTTGATGGTTACGTCGCAATAAGTCGAATACTTTAGGAGTAAGGGAGGATTAACGAAAAATTGAAATTTTTTGAACCTCAAGGGGGTAAATTTTGAAAATTTCCAAAAAAATTTTTTGTTTCAAAAGGCTTTTAAACTAACATTATCTGATGTAAATTGACCCGAGAAAGTCGCCTGCACCATCAGTTTCCCCCTAAATATAGCCGTTTTCGAGTTATAGACGTTTTTTGAAAATTCTTCCAAATGCCTCAAAAGTCGTTTTTTCTGATAGAACTCGACCTCCTGAATCCAACGGTGCAAGCCGCACCTCGATATCTCTAACCGTTTCGGAGATATGGCGTTTGAAAGTTTTGGCACTTGCACAAATTTCGTGAAGTTGGTGAACTCCCGAAAACATTTTCGCTCATATCTCGGAAACTATAGCTCGATGAAATGATTTATGGGTATCTGCGTATTCGTCTTAAAATTCTCTTTAATATGAGTATGTCTTATGTCCTTTAATGCGTCATTTGAGAAAGCTATGACCCAAAGAATGAAAATTTTGGGTAACTTTTTGGAATTTTTCGGAATTTTTTTACGAGCGAACCGTGCAAGATAGGACGTTTCTGAGGACGCCAATCGAAAGAGGACGAAAAAATCTATTTATGTTGATGGTTACGTCGCAATAAGTCGAATACTTTAGGAGTAAGGGAGGATTAACGAAAAATTGAAATTTTTTGAACCTCAAGGGGGTAAATTTTGAAAATTTCCAAAAAAATTTTTTGTTTCAAAAGGCTTTTAAACTAACATTATCTGATGTAAATTGACCCGAGAAAGTCGCCTGCACCATCAGTTTCCCCCTAAATATAGCCGTTTTCGAGTTATAGACGTTTTTTGAAAATTCTTCCAAATGCCTCAAAAGTCGTTTTTTCTGATAGAACTCGACCTCCTGAATCCAACGGTGCAAGCCGCACCTCGATATCTCTAACCGTTTCGGAGATATGGCGTTTGAAAGTTTTGGCACTTGCACAAATTTCGTGAAGTTGGTGAACTCCCGAAAACATTTTCGCTCATATCTCGGAAACTATAGCTCGATGAAATGATTTATGGGTATCTGCGTATTCGTCTTAAAATTCTCTTTAATATGAGTATGTCTTATGTCCTTTAATGCGTCATTTGAGAAAGCTATGACCCAAAGAATGAAAATTTTGGGTAACTTTTTGGAATTTTTCGGAATTTTTTTACGAGCGAACCGTGCAAGATAGGACGTTTCTGAGGACGCCAATCGAAAGAGGACGAAAAAATCTATTTATGTTGATGGTTACGTCGCAATAAGTCGAATACTTTAGGAGTAAGGGAGGATTAACGAAAAATTGAAATTTTTTGAACCTCAAGGGGGTAAATTTTGAAAATTTCCAAAAAAATTTTTTGTTTCAAAAGGCTTTTAAACTAACATTATCTGATGTAAATTGACCCGAGAAAGTCGCCTGCACCATCAGTTTCCCCCTAAATATAGCCGTTTTCGAGTTATAGACGTTTTTTGAAAATTCTTCCAAATGCCTCAAAAGTCGTTTTTTCTGATAGAACTCGACCTCCTGAATCCAACGGTGCAAGCCGCACCTCGATATCTCTAACCGTTTCGGAGATATGGCGTTTGAAAGTTTTGGCACTTGCACAAATTTCGTGAAGTTGGTGAACTCCCGAAAACATTTTCGCTCATATCTCGGAAACTATAGCTCGATGAAATGATTTATGGGTATCTGCGTATTCGTCTTAAAATTCTCTTTAATATGAGTATGTCTTATGTCCTTTAATGCGTCATTTGAGAAAGCTATGACCCAAAGAATGAAAATTTTGGGTAACTTTTTGGAATTTTTCGGAATTTTTTTACGAGCGAACCGTGCAAGATAGGACGTTTCTGAGGACGCCAATCGAAAGAGGACGAAAAAATCTATTTATGTTGATGGTTACGTCGCAATAAGTCGAATACTTTAGGAGTAAGGGAGGATTAACGAAAAATTGAAATTTTTTGAACCTCAAGGGGGTAAATTTTGGGTAACTTTTTGGAATTTTTCGGAATTTTTTTACGAGCGAACCGTGCAAGATAGGACGTTTCTGAGGGCGCCAATCGAAAGAGGACGAAAAAATCTATTTATGTTGATGGTTACGTCGCAATAAGTCGAATACTTTAGGAGTAAGGGAGGATTAACGAAAAATTGAAATTTTTTGAACCTCAAGGGGGTAAATTTTGAAAATTTCCAAAAAAATTTTTTGTTTCAAAAGGCTTTTAAACTAACATTATCTGATGTAAATTGACCCGAGAAAGTCGCCTGCACCATCAGTTTCCCCCTAAATATAGCCGTTTTCGAGTTATAGACGTTTTTTGAAAATTCTTCCAAATGCCTCAAAAGTCGTTTTTTCTGATAGAACTCGACCTCCTGAATCCAACGGTGCAAGCCGCACCTCGATATCTCTAACCGTTTCGGAGATATGGCGTTTGAAAGTTTTGGCACTTGCACAAATTTCGTGAAGTTGGTGAACTCCCGAAAACATTTTCGCTCATATCTCGGAAACTATAGCTCGATGAAATGATTTATGGGTATCTGCGTATTCGTCTTAAAATTCTCTTTAATATGAGTATGTCTTATGTCCTTTAATGCGTCATTTGAGAAAGCTATGACCCAAAGAATGAAAATTTTGGGTAACTTTTTGGAATTTTTCGGAATTTTTTTACGAGCGAACCGTGCAAGATAGGACGTTTCTGAGGACGCCAATCGAAAGAGGACGAAAAAATCTATTTATGTTGATGGTTACGTCGCAATAAGTCGAATACTTTAGGAGTAAGGGAGGATTAACGAAAAATTGAAATTTTTTGAACCTCAAGGGGGTAAATTTTGAAAATTTCCAAAAAAATTTTTTGTTTCAAAAGGCTTTTAAACTAACATTATCTGATGTAAATTGACCCGAGAAAGTCGCCTGCACCATCAGTTTCCCCCTAAATATAGCCGTTTTCGAGTTATAGACGTTTTTTGAAAATTCTTCCAAATGCCTCAAAAGTCGTTTTTTCTGATAGAACTCGACCTCCTGAATCCAACGGTGCAAGCCGCACCTCGATATCTCTAACCGTTTCGGAGATATGGCGTTTGAAAGTTTTGGCACTTGCACAAATTTCGTGAAGTTGGTGAACTCCCGAAAACATTTTCGCTCATATCTCGGAAACTATAGCTCGATGAAATGATTTATGGGTATCTGCGTATTCGTCTTAAAATTCTCTTTAATATGAGTATGTCTTATGTCCTTTAATGCGTCATTTGAGAAAGCTATGACCCAAAGAATGAAAATTTTGGGTAACTTTTTGGAATTTTTCGGAATTTTTTTACGAGCGAACCGTGCAAGATAGGACGTTTCTGAGGACGCCAATCGAAAGAGGACGAAAAAATCTATTTATGTTGATGGTTACGTCGCAATAAGTCGAATACTTTAGGAGTAAGGGAGGATTAACGAAAAATTGAAATTTTTTGAACCTCAAGGGGGTAAATTTTGAAAATTTCCAAAAAAATTTTTTGTTTCAAAAGGCTTTTAAACTAACATTATCTGATGTAAATTGACCCGAGAAAGTCGCCTGCACCATCAGTTTCCCCCTAAATATAGCCGTTTTCGAGTTATAGACGTTTTTTGAAAATTCTTCCAAATGCCTCAAAAGTCGTTTTTTCTGATAGAACTCGACCTCCTGAATCCAACGGTGCAAGCCGCACCTCGATATCTCTAACCGTTTCGGAGATATGGCGTTTGAAAGTTTTGGCACTTGCACAAATTTCGTGAAGTTGGTGAACTCCCGAAAACATTTTCGCTCATATCTCGGAAACTATAGCTCGATGAAATGATTTATGGGTATCTGCGTATTCGTCTTAAAATTCTCTTTAATATGAGTATGTCTTATGTCCTTTAATGCGTCATTTGAGAAAGCTATGACCCAAAGAATGAAAATTTTGGGTAACTTTTTGGAATTTTTCGGAATTTTTTTACGAGCGAACCGTGCAAGATAGGACGTTTCTGAGGACGCCAATCGAAAGAGGACGAAAAAATCTATTTATGTTGATGGTTACGTCGCAATAAGTCGAATACTTTAGGAGTAAGGGAGGATTAACGAAAAATTGAAATTTTTTGAACCTCAAGGGGGTAAATTTTGAAAATTTCCAAAAAAATTTTTTGTTTCAAAAGGCTTTTAAACTAACATTATCTGATGTAAATTGACCCGAGAAAGTCGCCTGCACCATCAGTTTCCCCCTAAATATAGCCGTTTTCGAGTTATAGACGTTTTTTGAAAATTCTTCCAAATGCCTCAAAAGTCGTTTTTTCTGATAGAACTCGACCTCCTGAATCCAACGGTGCAAGCCGCACCTCGATATCTCTAACCGTTTCGGAGATATGGCGTTTGAAAGTTTTGGCACTTGCACAAATTTCGTGAAGTTGGTGAACTCCCGAAAACATTTTCGCTCATATCTCGGAAACTATAGCTCGATGAAATGATTTATGGGTATCTGCGTATTCGTCTTAAAATTCTCTTTAATATGAGT
The DNA here is from genome assembly GCA_963583935.1 of Diaperis boleti. NCBI lineage: Eukaryota > Metazoa > Arthropoda > Insecta > Coleoptera > Tenebrionidae > Diaperis > Diaperis boleti. Next base: position 71,379,321 of record OY757244.1, read on the forward strand.
ATGTCTTATGTCCTTTAATGCGTCATTTGAGAAAGCTATGACCCAAAGAATGAAAATTTTGGGTAACTTTTTGGAATTTTTCGGAATTTTTTTACGAGCGAACCGTGCAAGATAGGACGTTTCTGAGGACGCCAATCGAAAGAGGACGAAAAAATCTATTTATGTTGATGGTTACGTCGCAATAAGTCGAATACTTTAGGAGTAAGGGAGGATTAACGAAAAATTGAAATTTTTTGAACCTCAAGGGGGTAAATTTTGAAAATTTCCAAAAAAATTTTTTGTTTCAAAAGGCTTTTAAACTAACATTATCTGATGTAAATTGACCCGAGAAAGTCGCCTGCACCATCAGTTTCCCCCTAAATATAGCCGTTTTCGAGTTATAGACGTTTTTTGAAAATTCTTCCAAATGCCTCAAAAGTCGTTTTTTCTGATAGAACTCGACCTCCTGAATCCAACGGTGCAAGCCGCACCTCGATATCTCTAACCGTTTCGGAGATATGGCGTTTGAAAGTTTTGGCACTTGCACAAATTTCGTGAAGTTGGTGAACTCCCGAAAACATTTTCGCTCATATCTCGGAAACTATAGCTCGATGAAATGATTTATGGGTATCTGCGTATTCGTCTTAAAATTCTCTTTAATATGAGTATGTCTTATGTCCTTTAATGCGTCATTTGAGAAAGCTATGACCCAAAGAATGAAAATTTTGGGTAACTTTTTGGAATTTTTCGGAATTTTTTTACGAGCGAACCGTGCAAGATAGGACGTTTCTGAGGACGCCAATCGAAAGAGGACGAAAAAATCTATTTATGTTGATGGTTACGTCGCAATAAGTCGAATACTTTAGGAGTAAGGGAGGATTAACGAAAAATTGAAATTTTTTGAACCTCAAGGGGGTAAATTTTGGGTAACTTTTTGGAATTTTTCGGAATTTTTTTACGAGCGAACCGTGCAAGATAGGACGTTTCTGAGGGCGCCAATCGAAAGAGGACGAAAAAATCTATTTATGTTGATGGTTACGTCGCAATAAGTCGAATACTTTAGGAGTAAGGGAGGATTAAAAAAAAATTGAAATTTTTTGAACCTCAAGGGGGTAAATTTTGAAAATTTCCAAAAAAATTTTTTGTTTCAAAAGGCTTTTAAACTAACATTATCTGATGTAAATTGACCCGAGAAAGTCGCCTGCACCATCAGTTTCCCCCTAAATATAGCCGTTTTCGAGTTATAGACGTTTTCTGAAAATTCTTCCAAATGCCTCAAAAGTCGTTTTTTTCTGATAGAACTCGACCTCCTGAATCCAACGGTGCAAGCCGCACCTCGATATCTCTAACCGTTTCGGAGATATGGCGTTTGAAAGTTTTGGCACTTGCACAAATTTCGTGAAGTTGGTGAACTCCCGAAAACATTTTCGCTCATATCTCGGAAACTATAGCTCGATGAAATGATTTATGGGTATCTGCGTATTCGTCTTAAAATTCTCTTTAATATGAGTATGTCTTATGTCCTTTAATGCGTCATTTGAGAAAGCTATGACCCAAAGAATGAAAATTTTGGGTAACTTTTTGGAATTTTTCGGAATTTTTTGACGAGCGAACCGTGCAAGATAGGACGTTTCTGAGGACGCCAATCGAAAGAGGACGAAAAAATCTATTTATGTTGATGGTTACGTCGCAATAAGTCGAATACTTTAGGAGTAAGGGAGGATTAACGAAAAATTGAAATTTTTTGAACCTCAAGGGGGTAAATTTTGAAAATTTCCAAAAAAATTTTTTGTTTCAAAAGGCTTTTAAACTAACATTATCTGATGTAAATTGACCCGAGAAAGTCGCCTGCACCATCAGTTTCCCCCTAAATATAGCCGTTTTCGAGTTATAGACGTTTTCTGAAAATTCTTCCAAATGCCTCAAAAGTCGTTTTTTTCTGATAGAACTCGACCTCCTGAATCCAACGGTGCAAGCCGCACCTCGATATCTCTAACCGTTTCGGAGATATGGCGTTTGAAAGTTTTGGCACTTGCACAAATTTCGTGAAGTTGGTGAACTCCCGAAAACATTTTCGCTCATATCTCGGAAACTATAGCTCGATGAAATGATTTATGGGTATCTGCGTATTCGTCTTAAAATTCTCTTTAATATGAGTATGTCTTATGTCCTTTAATGCGTCATTTGAGAAAGCTATGACCCAAAGAATGAAAATTTTGGGTAACTTTTTGGAATTTTTCGGAATTTTTTTACGAGCGAACCGTGCAAGATAGGACGTTTCTGAGGGCGCCAATCGAAAGAGGACGAAAAAATCTATTTATGTTGATGGTTACGTCGCAATAAGTCGAATACTTTAGGAGTAAGGGAGGATTAAAAAAAAATTGAAATTTTTTGAACCTCAAGGGGGTAAATTTTGAAAATTTCCAAAAAAATTTTTTGTTTCAAAAGGCTTTTAAACTAACATTATCTGATGTAAATTGACCCGAGAAAGTCGCCTGCACCATCAGTTTCCCCCTAAATATAGCCGTTTTCGAGTTATAGACGTTTTTTGAAAATTCTTCCAAATGCCTCAAAAGTCGTTTTTTTCTGATAGAACTCGACCTCCTGAATCCAACGGTGCAAGCCGCACCTCGATATCTCTAACCGTTTCGGAGATATGGCGTTTGAAAGTTTTGGCACTTGCACAAATTTCGTGAAGTTGGTGAACTCCCGAAAACATTTTCGCTCATATCTCGGAAACTATAGCTCGATGAAATGATTTATGGGTATCTGCGTATTCGTCTTAAAATTCTCTTTAATATGAGTATGTCTTATGTCCTTTAATGCGTCATTTGAGAAAGCTATGACCCAAAGAATGAAAATTTTGGGTAACTTTTTGGAATTTTTCGGAATTTTTTTACGAGCGAACCGTGCAAGATAGGACGTTTCTGAGGACGCCAATCGAAAGAGGACGAAAAAATCTATTTATGTTGATGGTTACGTCGCAATAAGTCGAATACTTTAGGAGTAAGGGAGGATTAACGAAAAATTGAAATTTTTTGAACCTCAAGGGGGTAAATTTTGGGTAACTTTTTGGAATTTTTCGGAATTTTTTTACGAGCGAACCGTGCAAGATAGGACGTTTCTGAGGGCGCCAATCGAAAGAGGACGAAAAAATCTATTTATGTTGATGGTTACGTCGCAATAAGTCGAATACTTTAGGAGTAAGGGAGGATTAAAAAAAAATTGAAATTTTTTGAACCTCAAGGGGGTAAATTTTGAAAATTTCCAAAAAAATTTTTTGTTTCAAAAGGCTTTTAAACTAACATTATCTGATGTAAATTGACCCGAGAAAGTCGCCTGCACCATCAGTTTCCCCCTAAATATAGCCGTTTTCGAGTTATAGACGTTTTTTGAAAATTCTTCCAAATGCCTCAAAATTCGTTTTTTCTGATAGAACTCGACCTCCTGAATCCAACGGTGCAAGCCGCACCTCGATATCTCTAACCGTTTCGGAGATATGGCGTTTGAAAGTTTTGGCACTTGCACAAATTTCGTGAAGTTGGTGAACTCCCGAAAACATTTTCGCTCATATCTCGGAAACTATAGCTCGATGAAATGATTTATGGGTATCTGCGTATTCGTCTTAAAATTCTCTTTAATATGAGTATGTCTTATGTCCTTTAATGCGTCATTTGAGAAAGCTATGACCCAAAGAATGAAAATTTTGGGTAACTTTTTGGAATTTTTCGGAATTTTTTTACGAGCGAACCGTGCAAGATAGGACGTTTCTGAGGACGCCAATCGAAAGAGGACGAAAAAATCTATTTATGTTGATGGTTACGTCGCAATAAGTCGAATACTTTAGGAGTAAGGGAGGATTAACGAAAAATTGAAATTTTTTGAACCTCAAGGGGGTAAATTTTGAAAATTTCCAAAAAAATTTTTTGTTTCAAATGGCTTTTAAACTAACATTATCTGATGTAAATTGACCCGAGAAAGTCGCCTGCACCATCAGTTTCCCCCTAAATATAGCCGTTTTCGAGTTATAGACGTTTTTTGAAAATTCTTCCAAATGCCTCAAAAGTCGTTTTTTCTGATAGAACTCGACCTCCTGAATCCAACGGTGCAAGCCGCACCTCGATATCTCTAACCGTTTCGGAGATATGGCGTTTGAAAGTTTTGGCACTTGCACAAATTTCGTGAAGTTGGTGAACTCCCGAAAACATTTTCGCTCATATCTCGGAAACTATAGCTCGATGAAATGATTTATGGGTATCTGCGTATTCGTCTTAAAATTCTCTTTAATATGAGTATGTCTTATGTCCTTTAATGCGTCATTTGAGAAAGCTATGACCCAAAGAATGAAAATTTTGGGTAACTTTTTGGAATTTTTCGGAATTTTTTTACGAGCGAACCGTGCAAGATAGGACGTTTCTGAGGACGCCAATCGAAAGAGGACGAAAAAATCTATTTATGTTGATGGTTACGTCGCAATAAGTCGAATACTTTAGGAGTAAGGGAGGATTAACGAAAAATTGAAATTTTTTGAACCTCAAGGGGGTAAATTTTGGGTAACTTTTTGGAATTTTTCGGAATTTTTTTACGAGCGAACCGTGCAAGATAGGACGTTTCTGAGGGCGCCAATCGAAAGAGGACGAAAAAATCTATTTATGTTGATGGTTACGTCGCAATAAGTCGAATACTTTAGGAGTAAGGGAGGATTAAAAAAAAATTGAAATTTTTTGAACCTCAAGGGGGTAAATTTTGAAAATTTCCAAAAAAAATTTTTGTTTCAAAAGGCTTTTAAACTAACATTATCTGATGTAAATTGACCCGAGAAAGTCGCCTGCACCATCAGTTTCCCCCTAAATATAGCCGTTTTCGAGTTATAGACGTTTTTTGAAAATTCTTCCAAATGCCTCAAAAGTCGTTTTTTCTGATAGAACTCGACCTCCTGAATCCAACGGTGCAAGCCGCACCTCGATATCTCTAACCGTTTCGGAGATATGGCGTTTGAAAGTTTTGGCACTTGCACAAATTTCGTGAAGTTGGTGAACTCCCGAAAACATTTTCGCTCATATCTCGGAAACTATAGCTCGATGAAATGATTTATGGGTATCTGCGTATTCGTCTTAAAATTCTCTTTAATATGAGTATGTCTTATGTCCTTTAATGCGTCATTTGAGAAAGCTATGACCCAAAGAATGAAAATTTTGGGTAACTTTTTGGAATTTTTCGGAATTTTTTTACGAGCGAACCGTGCAAGATAGGACGTTTCTGAGGGCGCCAATCGAAAGAGGACGAAAAAATCTATTTATGTTGATGGTTACGTCGCAATAAGTCGAATACTTTAGGAGTAAGGGAGGATTAAAAAAAAATTGAAATTTTTTGAACCTCAAGGGGGTAAATTTTGAAAATTTCCAAAAAAATTTTTTGTTTCAAAAGGCTTTTAAACTAACATTATCTGATGTAAATTGACCCGAGAAAGTCGCCTGCACCATCAGTTTCCCCCTAAATATAGCCGTTTTCGAGTTATAGACGTTTTTTGAAAATTCTTCCAAATGCCTCAAAAGTCGTTTTTTTCTGATAGAACTCGACCTCCTGAATCCAACGGTGCAAGCCGCACCTCGATATCTCTAACCGTTTCGGAGATATGGCGTTTGAAAGTTTTGGCACTTGCACAAATTTCGTGAAGTTGGTGAACTCCCGAAAACATTTTCGCTCATATCTCGGAAACTATAGCTCGATGAAATGATTTATGGGTATCTGCGTATTCGTCTTAAAATTCTCTTTAATATGAGTATGTCTTATGTCCTTTAATGCGTCATTTGAGAAAGCTATGACCCAAAGAATGAAAATTTTGGGTAACTTTTTGGAATTTTTCGGAATTTTTTTACGAGCGAACCGTGCAAGATAGGACGTTTCTGAGGACGCCAATCGAAAGAGGACGAAAAAATCTATTTATGTTGATGGTTACGTCGCAATAAGTCGAATACTTTAGGAGTAAGGGAGGATTAACGAAAAATTGAAATTTTTTGAACCTCAAGGGGGTAAATTTTGGGTAACTTTTTGGAATTTTTCGGAATTTTTTTACGAGCGAACCGTGCAAGATAGGACGTTTCTGAGGGCGCCAATCGAAAGAGGACGAAAAAATCTATTTATGTTGATGGTTACGTCGCAATAAGTCGAATACTTTAGGAGTAAGGGAGGATTAAAAAAAAATTGAAATTTTTTGAACCTCAAGGGGGTAAATTTTGAAAATTTCCAAAAAAATTTTTTGTTTCAAAAGGCTTTTAAACTAACATTATCTGATGTAAATTGACCCGAGAAAGTCGCCTGCACCATCAGTTTCCCCCTAAATATAGCCGTTTTCGAGTTATAGACGTTTTTTGAAAATTCTTCCAAATGCCTCAAAATTCGTTTTTTCTGATAGAACTCGACCTCCTGAATCCAACGGTGCAAGCCGCACCTCGATATCTCTAACCGTTTCGGAGATATGGCGTTTGAAAGTTTTGGCACTTGCACAAATTTCGTGAAGTTGGTGAACTCCCGAAAACATTTTCGCTCATATCTCGGAAACTATAGCTCGATGAAATGATTTATGGGTATCTGCGTATTCGTCTTAAAATTCTCTTTAATATGAGTATGTCTTATGTCCTTTAATGCGTCATTTGAGAAAGCTATGACCCAAAGAATGAAAATTTTGGGTAACTTTTTGGAATTTTTCGGAATTTTTTTACGAGCGAACCGTGCAAGATAGGACGTTTCTGAGGACGCCAATCGAAAGAGGACGAAAAAATCTATTTATGTTGATGGTTACGTCGCAATAAGTCGAATACTTTAGGAGTAAGGGAGGATTAACGAAAAATTGAAATTTTTTGAACCTCAAGGGGGTAAATTTTGAAAATTTCCAAAAAAATTTTTTGTTTCAAATGGCTTTTAAACTAACATTATCTGATGTAAATTGACCCGAGAAAGTCGCCTGCACCATCAGTTTCCCCCTAAATATAGCCGTTTTCGAGTTATAGACGTTTTTTGAAAATTCTTCCAAATGCCTCAAAAGTCGTTTTTTCTGATAGAACTCGACCTCCTGAATCCAACGGTGCAAGCCGCACCTCGATATCTCTAACCGTTTCGGAGATATGGCGTTTGAAAGTTTTGGCACTTGCACAAATTTCGTGAAGTTGGTGAACTCCCGAAAACATTTTCGCTCATATCTCGGAAACTATAGCTCGATGAAATGATTTATGGGTATCTGCGTATTCGTCTTAAAATTCTCTTTAATATGAGTATGTCTTATGTCCTTTAATGCGTCATTTGAGAAAGCTATGACCCAAAGAATGAAAATTTTGGGTAACTTTTTGGAATTTTTCGGAATTTTTTTACGAGCGAACCGTGCAAGATAGGACGTTTCTGAGGACGCCAATCGAAAGAGGACGAAAAAATCTATTTATGTTGATGGTTACGTCGCAATAAGTCGAATACTTTAGGAGTAAGGGAGGATTAACGAAAAATTGAAATTTTTTGAACCTCAAGGGGGTAAATTTTGGGTAACTTTTTGGAATTTTTCGGAATTTTTTTACGAGCGAACCGTGCAAGATAGGACGTTTCTGAGGGCGCCAATCGAAAGAGGACGAAAAAATCTATTTATGTTGATGGTTACGTCGCAATAAGTCGAATACTTTAGGAGTAAGGGAGGATTAAAAAAAAATTGAAATTTTTTGAACCTCAAGGGGGTAAATTTTGAAAATTTCCAAAAAAAATTTTTGTTTCAAAAGGCTTTTAAACTAACATTATCTGATGTAAATTGACCCGAGAAAGTCGCCTGCACCATCAGTTTCCCCCTAAATATAGCCGTTTTCGAGTTATAGACGTTTTTTGAAAATTCTTCCAAATGCCTCAAAAGTCGTTTTTTTCTGATAGAACTCGACCTCCTGAATCCAACGGTGCAAGCCGCACCTCGATATCTCTAACCGTTTCGGAGATATGGCGTTTGAAAGTTTTGGCACTTGCACAAATTTCGTGAAGTTGGTGAACTCCCGAAAACATTTTCGCTCATATCTCGGAAACTATAGCTCGATGAAATGATTTATGGGTATCTGCGTATTCGTCTTAAAATTCTCTTTAATATGAGTATGTCTTATGTCCTTTAATGCGTCATTTGAGAAAGCTATGACCCAAAGAATGAAAATTTTGGGTAACTTTTTGGAATTTTTCGGAATTTTTTTACGAGCGAACCGTGCAAGATAGGACGTTTCTGAGGACGCCAATCGAAAGAGGACGAAAAAATCTATTTATGTTGATGGTTACGTCGCAATAAGTCGAATACTTTAGGAGTAAGGGAGGATTAACGAAAAATTGAAATTTTTTGAACCTCAAGGGGGTAAATTTTGAAAATTTCCAAAAAAATTTTTTGTTTCAAAAGGCTTTTAAACTAACATTATCTGATGTAAATTGACCCGAGAAAGTCGCCTGCACCATCAGTTTCCCCCTAAATATAGCCGTTTTCGAGTTATAGACGTTTTCTGAAAATTCTTCCAAATGCCTCAAAAGTCGTTTTTTCTGATAGAACTCGACCTCCTGAATCCAACGGTGCAAGCCGCACCTCGATATCTCTAACCGTTTCGGAGATATGGCGTTTGAAAGTTTTGGCACTTGCACAAATTTCGTGAAGTTGGTGAACTCCCGAAAACATTTTCGCTCATATCTCGGAAACTATAGCTCGATGAAATGATTTATGGGTATCTGCGTATTCGTCTTAAAATTCTCTTTAATATGAGTATGTCTTATGTCCTTTAATGCGTCATTTGAGAAAGCTATGACCCAAAGAATGAAAATTTTGGGTAACTTTTTGGAATTTTTCGGAATTTTTTGACGAGCGAACCGTGCAAGATAGGACGTTTCTGAGGACGCCAATCGAAAGAGGACGAAAAAATCTATTTATGTTGATGGTTACGTCGCAATAAGTCGAATACTTTAGGAGTAAGGGAGGATTAAAAAAAAATTGAAATTTTTTGAACCTCAAGGGGGTAAATTTTGAAAATTTCCAAAAAAAATTTTTGTTTCAAAAGGCTTTTAAACTAACATTATCTGATGTAAATTGACCCGAGAAAGTCGCCTGCACCATCAGTTTCCCCCTAAATATAGCCGTTTTCGAGTTATAGACGTTTTTTGAAAATTCTTCCAAATGCCTCAAAAGTCGTTTTTTTCTGATAGAACTCGACCTCCTGAATCCAACGGTGCAAGCCGCACCTCGATATCTCTAACCGTTTCGGAGATATGGCGTTTGAAAGTTTTGGCACTTGCACAAATTTCGTGAAGTTGGTGAACTCCCGAAAACATTTTCGCTCATATCTCGGAAACTATAGCTCGATGAAATGATTTATGGGTATCTGCGTATTCGTCTTAAAATTCTCTTTAATATGAGTATGTCTTATGTCCTTTAATGCGTCATTTGAGAAAGCTATGACCCAAAGAATGAAAATTTTGGGTAACTTTTTGGAATTTTTCGGAATTTTTTTACGAGCGAACCGTGCAAGATAGGACGTTTCTGAGGACGCCAATCGAAAGAGGACGAAAAAATCTATTTATGTTGATGGTTACGTCGCAATAAGTCGAATACTTTAGGAGTAAGGGAGGATTAACGAAAAATTGAAATTTTTTGAACCTCAAGGGGGTAAATTTTGGGTAACTTTTTGGAATTTTTCGGAATTTTTTTACGAGCGAACCGTGCAAGATAGGACGTTTCTGAGGGCGCCAATCGAAAGAGGACGAAAAAATCTATTTATGTTGATGGTTACGTCGCAATAAGTCGAATACTTTAGGAGTAAGGGAGGATTAAAAAAAAATTGAAATTTTTTGAACCTCAAGGGGGTAAATTTTGAAAATTTCCAAAAAAATTTTTTGTTTCAAAAGGCTTTTAAACTAACATTATCTGATGTAAATTGACCCGAGAAAGTCGCCTGCACCATCAGTTTCCCCCTAAAAATAGCCGTTTTCGAGTTATAGACGTTTTTTGAAAATTCTTCCAAATGCCTCAAAATTCGTTTTTTCTGATAGAACTCGACCTCCTGAATCCAACGGTGCAAGCCGCACCTCGATATCTCTAACCGTTTCGGAGATATGGCGTTTGAAAATTTTGGCACTTGCACAAATTTCGTGAAGTTGGTGAACTCCCGAAAACATTTTCGCTCATATCTCGGAAACTATAGCTCGATGAAATGATTTATGGGTATCTGCGTATTCGTCTTAAAATTCTCTTTAATATGAGTATGTCTTATGTCCTTTAATGCGTCATTTGAGAAAGCTATGACCCAAAGAATGAAAATTTTGGGTAACTTTTTGGAATTTTTCGGAATTTTTTTACGAGCGAACCGTGCAAGATAGGACGTTTCTGAGGACGCCAATCGAAAGAGGACGAAAAAATCTATTTATGTTGATGCTTACGTCGCAATAAGTCGAATACTTTAGGAGTAAGGGAGGATTAACGAAAAATTGAAATTTTTTGAACCTCAAGGGGGTAAATTTTGAAAATTTCCAAAAAAATTTTTTGTTTCAAATGGCTTTTAAACTAACATTATCTGATGTAAATTGACCCGAGAAAGTCGCCTGCACCATCAGTTTCCCCCTAAATATAGCCGTTTTCGAGTTATAGACGTTTTTTGAAAATTCTTCCAAATGCCTCAAAAGTCGTTTTTTCTGATAGAACTCGACCTCCTGAATCCAACGGTGCAAGCCGCACCTCGATATCTCTAACCGTTTCGGAGATATGGCGTTTGAAAGTTTTGGCACTTGCACAAATTTCGTGAAGTTGGTGAACTCCCGAAAACATTTTCGCTCATATCTCGGAAACTATAGCTCGATGAAATGATTTATGGGTATCTGCGTATTCGTCTTAAAATTCTCTTTAATATGAGTATGTCTTATGTCCTTTAATGCGTCATTTGAGAAAGCTATGACCCAAAGAATGAAAATTTTGGGTAACTTTTTGGAATTTTTCGGAATTTTTTTACGAGCGAACCGTGCAAGATAGGACGTTTCTGAGGACGCCAATCGAAAGAGGACGAAAAAATCTATTTATGTTGATGGTTACGTCGCAATAAGTCGAATACTTTAGGAGTAAGGGAGGATTAACGAAAAATTGAAATTTTTTGAACCTCAAGGGGGTAAATTTTGGGTAACTTTTTGGAATTTTTCGGAATTTTTTTACGAGCGAACCGTGCAAGATAGGACGTTTCTGAGGGCGCCAATCGAAAGAGGACGAAAAAATCTATTTATGTTGATGGTTACGTCGCAATAAGTCGAATACTTTAGGAGTAAGGGAGGATTAAAAAAAAATTGAAATTTTTTGAACCTCAAGGGGGTAAATTTTGAAAATTTCCAAAAAAAAATTTTGTTTCAAAAGGCTTTTAAACTAACATTATCTGATGTAAATTGACCCGAGAAAGTCGCCTGCACCATCAGTTTCCCCCTAAATATAGCCGTTTTCGAGTTATAGACGTTTTTTGAAAATTCTTCCAAATGCCTCAAAAGTCGTTTTTTTCTGATAGAACTCGACCTCCTGAATCCAACGGTGCAAGCCGCACCTCGATATCTCTAACCGTTTCGGAGATATGGCGTTTGAAAGTTTTGGCACTTGCACAAATTTCGTGAAGTTGGTGAACTCCCGAAAACATTTTCGCTCATATCTCGGAAACTATAGCTCGATGAAATGATTTATGGGTATCTGCGTATTCGTCTTAAAATTCTCTTTAATATGAGTATGTCTTATGTCCTTTAATGCGTCATTTGAGAAAGCTATGACCGAAAGAATGAAAATTTTGGGTAACTTTTTGGAATTTTTCGGAATTTTTTTACGAGCGAACCGTGCAAGATAGGACGTTTCTGAGGACGCCAATCGAAAGAGGACGAAAAAATCTATTTATGTTGATGGTTACGTCGCAATAAGTCGAATACTTTAGGAGTAAGGGAGGATTAACGAAAAATTGAAATTTTTTGAACCTCAAGGGGGTAAATTTTGAAAATTTCCAAAAAAATTTTTTGTTTCAAAAGGCTTTTAAACTAACATTATCTGATGTAAATTGACCCGAGAAAGTCGCCTGCACCATCAGTTTCCCCCTAAATATAGCCGTTTTCGAGTTATAGACGTTTTCTGAAAATTCTTCCAAATGCCTCAAAAGTCGTTTTTTCTGATAGAACTCGACCTCCTGAATCCAACGGTGCAAGCCGCACCTCGATATCTCTAACCGTTTCGGAGATATGGCGTTTGAAAGTTTTGGCACTTGCACAAATTTCGTGAAGTTGGTGAACTCCCGAAAACATTTTCGCTCATATCTCGGAAACTATAGCTCGATGAAATGATTTATGGGTATCTGCGTATTCGTCTTAAAATTCTCTTTAATATGAGTATGTCTTATGTCCTTTAATGCGTCATTTGAGAAAGCTATGACCCAAAGAATGAAAATTTTGGGTAACTTTTTGGAATTTTTCGGAATTTTTTGACGAGCGAACCGTGCAAGATAGGACGTTTCTGAGGACGCCAATCGAAAGAGGACGAAAAAATCTATTTATGTTGATGGTTACGTCGCAATAAGTCGAATACTTTAGGAGTAAGGGAGGATTAACGAAAAATTGAAATTTTTTGAACCTCAAGGGGGTAAATTTTGAAAATTTCCAAAAAAATTTTTTGTTTCAAAAGGCTTTTAAACTAACATTATCTGATGTAAATTGACCCGAGAAAGTCGCCTGCACCATCAGTTTCCCCCTAAATATAGCCGTTTTCGAGTTATAGACGTTTTCTGAAAATTCTTCCAAATGCCTCAAAAGTCGTTTTTTTCTGATAGAACTCGACCTCCTGAATCCAACGGTGCAAGCCGCACCTCGATATCTCTAACCGTTTCGGAGATATGGCGTTTGAAAGTTTTGGCACTTGCACAAATTTCGTGAAGTTGGTGAACTCCCGAAAACATTTTCGCTCATATCTCGGAAACTATAGCTCGATGAAATGATTTATGGGTATCTGCGTATTCGTCTTAAAATTCTCTTTAATATGAGTATGTCTTATGTCCTTTAATGCGTCATTTGAGAAAGCTATGACCCAAAGAATGAAAATTTTGGGTAACTTTTTGGAATTTTTCGGAATTTTTTGACGAGCGAACCGTGCAAGATAGGACGTTTCTGAGGACGCCAATCGAAAGAGGACGAAAAAATCTATTTATGTTGATGGTTACGTCGCAATAAGTCGAATACTTTAGGAGTAAGGGAGGATTAACGAAAAATTGAAATTTTTTGAACCTCAAGGGGGTAAATTTTGAAAATTTCCAAAAAAATTTTTTGTTTCAAAAGGCTTTTAAACTAACATTATCTGATGTAAATTGACCCGAGAAAGTCGCCTGCACCATCAGTTTCCCCCTAAATATAGCCGTTTTCGAGTTATAGACGTTTTCTGAAAATTCTTCCAAATGCCTCAAAAGTCGTTTTTTCTGATAGAACTCGACCTCCTGAATCCAACGGTGCAAGCCGCACCTCGATATCTCTAACCGTTTCGGAGATATGGCGTTTGAAAGTTTTGGCACTTGCACAAATTTCGTGAAGTTGGTGAACTCCCGAAAACATTTTCGCTCATATCTCGGAAACTATAGCTCGATGAAATGATTTATGGGTATCTGCGTATTCGTCTTAAAATTCTCTTTAATATGAGTATGTCTTATGTCCTTTAATGCGTCATTTGAGAAAGCTATGACCCAAAGAATGAAAATTTTGGGTAACTTTTTGGAATTTTTCGGAATTTTTTGACGAGCGAACCGTGCAAGATAGGACGTTTCTGAGGACGCCAATCGAAAGAGGACGAAAAAATCTATTTATGTTGATGGTTACGTCGCAATAAGTCGAATACTTTAGGAGTAAGGGAGGATTAACGAAAAATTGAAATTTTTTGAACCTCAAGGGGGTAAATTTTGAAAATTTCCAAAAAAATTTTTTGTTTCAAAAGGCTTTTAAACTAACATTATCTGATGTAAATTGACCCGAGAAAGTCGCCTGCACCATCAGTTTCCCCCTAAATATAGCCGTTTTCGAGTTATAGACGTTTTCTGAAAATTCTTCCAAATGCCTCAAAAGTCGTTTTTTTCTGATAGAACTCGACCTCCTGAATCCAACGGTGCAAGCCGCACCTCGATATCTCTAACCGTTTCGGAGATATGGCGTTTGAAAGTTTTGGCACTTGCACAAATTTCGTGAAGTTGGTGAACTCCCGAAAACATTTTCGCTCATATCTCGGAAACTATAGCTCGATGAAATGATTTATGGGTATCTGCGTATTCGTCTTAAAATTCTCTTTAATATGAGTATGTCTTATGTCCTTTAATGCGTCATTTGAGAAAGCTATGACCCAAAGAATGAAAATTTTGGGTAACTTTTTGGAATTTTTCGGAATTTTTTGACGAGCGAACCGTGCAAGATAGGACGTTTCTGAGGACGCCAATCGAAAGAGGACGAAAAAATCTATTTATGTTGATGGTTACGTCGCAATAAGTCGAATACTTTAGGAGTAAGGGAGGATTAACGAAAAATTGAAATTTTTTGAACCTCAAGGGGGTAAATTTTGAAAATTTCCAAAAAAATTTTTTGTTTCAAAAGGCTTTTAAACTAACATTATCTGATGTAAATTGACCCGAGAAAGTCGCCTGCACCATCAGTTTCCCCCTAAATATAGCCGTTTTCGAGTTATAGACGTTTTCTGAAAATTCTTCCAAATGCCTCAAAAGTCGTTTTTTTCTGATAGAACTCGACCTCCTGAATCCAACGGTGCAAGCCGCACCTCGATATCTCTAACCGTTTCGGAGATATGGCGTTTGAAAGTTTTGGCACTTGCACAAATTTCGTGAAGTTGGTGAACTCCCGAAAACATTTTCGCTCATATCTCGGAAACTATAGCTCGATGAAATGATTTATGGGTATCTGCGTATTTGTCTTAAAATTCTCTTTAATATGAGTATGTCTTATGTCCTTTAATGCGTCATTTGAGAAAGCTATGACCCAAAGAATGAAAATTTTGGGTAACTTTTTGGAATTTTTCGGAATTTTTTTACGAGCGAACCGTGCAAGATAGGACGTTTCTGAGGACGCCAATCGAAAGAGGACGAAAAAATCTATTTATGTTGATGGTTACGTCGCAATAAGTCGAATACTTTAGGAGTAAGGGAGGATTAACGAAAAATTGAAATTTTTTGAACCTCAAGGGGGTAAATTTTGAAAATTTCCAAAAAAATTTTTTGTTTCAAAAGGCTTTTAAACTAACATTATCTGATGTAAATTGACCCGAGAAAGTCGCCTGCACCATCAGTTTCCCCCTAAATATAGCCGTTTTCGAGTTATAGACGTTTTCTGAAAATTCTTCCAAATGCCTCAAAAGTCGTTTTTTTCTGATAGAACTCGACCTCCTGAATCCAACGGTGCAAGCCGCACCTCGATATCTCTAACCGTTTCGGAGATATGGCGTTTGAAAGTTTTGGCACTTGCACAAATTTCGTGAAGTTGGTGAACTCCCGAAAACATTTTCGCTCATATCTCGGAAACTATAGCTCGATGAAATGATTTATGGGTATCTGCGTATTTGTCTTAAAATTCTCTTTAATATGAGTATGTCTTATGTCCTTTAATGCGTCATTTGAGAAAGCTATGACCCAAAGAATGAAAATTTTGGGTAACTTTTTGGAATTTTTCGGAATTTTTTTACGAGCGAACCGTGCAAGATAGGACGTTTCTGAGGACGCCAATCGAAAGAGGACGAAAAAATCTATTTATGTTGATGGTTACGTCGCAATAAGTCGAATACTTTAGGAGTAAGGGAGGATTAACGAAAAATTGAAATTTTTTGAACCTCAAGGGGGTAAATTTTGAAAATTTCCAAAAAAATTTTTTGTTTCAAAAGGCTTTTAAACTAACATTATCTGATGTAAATTGACCCGAGAAAGTCGCCTGCACCATCAGTTTCCCCCTAAATATAGCCGTTTTCGAGTTATAGACGTTTTCTGAAAATTCTTCCAAATGCCTCAAAAGTCGTTTTTTTCTGATAGAACTCGACCTCCTGAATCCAACGGTGCAAGCCGCACCTCGATATCTCTAACCGTTTCGGAGATATGGCGTTTGAAAGTTTTGGCACTTGCACAAATTTCGTGAAGTTGGTGAACTCCCGAAAACATTTTCGCTCATATCTCGGAAACTATAGCTCGATGAAATGATTTATGGGTATCTGCGTATTCGTCTTAAAATTCTCTTTAATATGAGTATGTCTTATGTCCTTTAATGCGTCATTTGAGAAAGCTATGACCCAAAGAGTGAAAATTTTGGGTAACTTTTTGGAATTTTTCGGAATTTTTTTACGAGCGAACCGTGCAAGATAGGACGTTTCTGAGGGCGCCAATCGAAAGAGGACGAAAAAATCTATTTATGTTGATGGTTACGTCGCAATAAGTCGAATACTTTAGGAGTAAGGGAGGATTAACGAAAAATTGAAATTTTTTGAACCTCAAGGGGGTAAATTTTGGGTAACTTTTTGGAATTTTTCGGAATTTTTTTACGAGCGAACCGTGCAAGATAGGACGTTTCTGAGGGCGCCAATCGAAAGAGGACGAAAAAATCTATTTATGTTGATGGTTACGTCGCAATAAGTCGAATACTTTAGGAGTAAGGGAGGATTAAAAAAAAATTGAAATTTTTTGAACCTCAAGGGGGTAAATTTTGAAAATTTCCAAAAAAATTTTTTGTTTCAAAAGGCTTTTAAACTAACATTATCTGATGTAAATTGACCCGAGAAAGTCGCCTGCACCATCAGTTTCCCCCTAAATATAGCCGTTTTCGAGTTATAGACGTTTTTTGAAAATTCTTCCAAATGCCTCAAAATTCGTTTTTTCTGATAGAACTCGACCTCCTGAATCCAACGGTGCAAGCCGCACCTCGATATCTCTAACCGTTTCGGAGATATGGCGTTTGAAAGTTTTGGCACTTGCACAAATTTCGTGAAGTTGGTGAACTCCCGAAAACATTTTCGCTCATATCTCGGAAACTATAGCTCGATGAAATGATTTATGGGTATCTGCGTATTCGTCTTAAAATTCTCTTTAATATGAGTATGTCTTATGTCCTTTAATGCGTCATTTGAGAAAGCTATGACCCAAAGAATGAAAATTTTGGGTAACTTTTTGGAATTTTTCGGAATTTTTTGACGAGCGAACCGTGCAAGATAGGACGTTTCTGAGGACGCCAATCGAAAGAGGACGAAAAAATCTATTTATGTTGATGGTTACGTCGCAATAAGTCGAATACTTTAGGAGTAAGGGAGGATTAACGAAAAATTGAAATTTTTTGAACCTCAAGGGGGTAAATTTTGAAAATTTCCAAAAAAATTTTTTGTTTCAAAAGGCTTTTAAACTAACATTATCTGATGTAAATTGACCCGAGAAAGTCGCCTGCACCATCAGTTTCCCCCTAAATATAGCCGTTTTCGAGTTATAGACGTTTTCTGAAAATTCTTCCAAATGCCTCAAAAGTCGTTTTTTTCTGATAGAACTCGACCTCCTGAATCCAACGGTGCAAGCCGCACCTCGATATCTCTAACCGTTTCGGAGATATGGCGTTTGAAAGTTTTGGCACTTGCACAAATTTCGTGAAGTTGGTGAACTCCCGAAAACATTTTCGCTCATATCTCGGAAACTATAGCTCGATGAAATGATTTATGGGTATCTGCGTATTTGTCTTAAAATTCTCTTTAATATGAGTATGTCTTATGTCCTTTAATGCGTCATTTGAGAAAGCTATGACCCAAAGAATGAAAATTTTGGGTAACTTTTTGGAATTTTTCGGAATTTTTTTACGAGCGAACCGTGCAAGATAGGACGTTTCTGAGGACGCCAATCGAAAGAGGACGAAAAAATCTATTTATGTTGATGGTTACGTCGCAATAAGTCGAATACTTTAGGAGTAAGGGAGGATTAACGAAAAATTGAAATTTTTTGAACCTCAAGGGGGTAAATTTTGAAAATTTCCAAAAAAATTTTTTGTTTCAAAAGGCTTTTAAACTAACATTATCTGATGTAAATTGACCCGAGAAAGTCGCCTGCACCATCAGTTTCCCCCTAAATATAGCCGTTTTCGAGTTATAGACGTTTTCTGAAAATTCTTCCAAATGCCTCAAAAGTCGTTTTTTTCTGATAGAACTCGACCTCCTGAATCCAACGGTGCAAGCCGCACCTCGATATCTCTAACCGTTTCGGAGATATGGCGTTTGAAAGTTTTGGCACTTGCACAAATTTCGTGAAGTTGGTGAACTCCCGAAAACATTTTCGCTCATATCTCGGAAACTATAGCTCGATGAAATGATTTATGGGTATCTGCGTATTTGTCTTAAAATTCTCTTTAATATGAGTATGTCTTATGTCCTTTAATGCGTCATTTGAGAAAGCTATGACCCAAAGAATGAAAATTTTGGGTAACTTTTTGGAATTTTTCGGAATTTTTTTACGAGCGAACCGTGCAAGATAGGACGTTTCTGAGGACGCCAATCGAAAGAGGACGAAAAAATCTATTTATGTTGATGGTTACGTCGCAATAAGTCGAATACTTTAGGAGTAAGGGAGGATTAACGAAAAATTGAAATTTTTTGAACCTCAAGGGGGTAAATTTTGAAAATTTCCAAAAAAATTTTTTGTTTCAAAAGGCTTTTAAACTAACATTATCTGATGTAAATTGACCCGAGAAAGTCGCCTGCACCATCAGTTTCCCCCTAAATATAGCCGTTTTCGAGTTATAGACGTTTTCTGAAAATTCTTCCAAATGCCTCAAAAGTCGTTTTTTTCTGATAGAACTCGACCTCCTGAATCCAACGGTGCAAGCCGCACCTCGATATCTCTAACCGTTTCGGAGATATGGCGTTTGAAAGTTTTGGCACTTGCACAAATTTCGTGAAGTTGGTGAACTCCCGAAAACATTTTCGCTCATATCTCGGAAACTATAGCTCGATGAAATGATTTATGGGTATCTGCGTATTCGTCTTAAAATTCTCTTTAATATGAGTATGTCTTATGTCCTTTAATGCGTCATTTGAGAAAGCTATGACCCAAAGAGTGAAAATTTTGGGTAACTTTTTGGAATTTTTCGGAATTTTTTTACGAGCGAACCGTGCAAGATAGGACGTTTCT
Organism: Diaperis boleti; assembly: GCA_963583935.1. Classification (NCBI taxonomy): domain Eukaryota; kingdom Metazoa; phylum Arthropoda; class Insecta; order Coleoptera; family Tenebrionidae; genus Diaperis; species Diaperis boleti. Next base: position 71,398,478 of record OY757244.1, read on the forward strand.
GAGGGCGCCAATCGAAAGAGGACGAAAAAATCTATTTATGTTGATGGTTACGTCGCAATAAGTCGAATACTTTAGGAGTAAGGGAGGATTAACGAAAAATTGAAATTTTTTGAACCTCAAGGGGGTAAATTTTGGGTAACTTTTTGGAATTTTTCGGAATTTTTTTACGAGCGAACCGTGCAAGATAGGACGTTTCTGAGGGCGCCAATCGAAAGAGGACGAAAAAATCTATTTATGTTGATGGTTACGTCGCAATAAGTCGAATACTTTAGGAGTAAGGGAGGATTAAAAAAAAATTGAAATTTTTTGAACCTCAAGGGGGTAAATTTTGAAAATTTCCAAAAAAATTTTTTGTTTCAAAAGGCTTTTAAACTAACATTATCTGATGTAAATTGACCCGAGAAAGTCGCCTGCACCATCAGTTTCCCCCTAAATATAGCCGTTTTCGAGTTATAGACGTTTTTTGAAAATTCTTCCAAATGCCTCAAAATTCGTTTTTTCTGATAGAACTCGACCTCCTGAATCCAACGGTGCAAGCCGCACCTCGATATCTCTAACCGTTTCGGAGATATGGCGTTTGAAAGTTTTGGCACTTGCACAAATTTCGTGAAGTTGGTGAACTCCCGAAAACATTTTCGCTCATATCTCGGAAACTATAGCTCGATGAAATGATTTATGGGTATCTGCGTATTCGTCTTAAAATTCTCTTTAATATGAGTATGTCTTATGTCCTTTAATGCGTCATTTGAGAAAGCTATGACCCAAAGAATGAAAATTTTGGGTAACTTTTTGGAATTTTTCGGAATTTTTTGACGAGCGAACCGTGCAAGATAGGACGTTTCTGAGGACGCCAATCGAAAGAGGACGAAAAAATCTATTTATGTTGATGGTTACGTCGCAATAAGTCGAATACTTTAGGAGTAAGGGAGGATTAACGAAAAATTGAAATTTTTTGAACCTCAAGGGGGTAAATTTTGAAAATTTCCAAAAAAATTTTTTGTTTCAAAAGGCTTTTAAACTAACATTATCTGATGTAAATTGACCCGAGAAAGTCGCCTGCACCATCAGTTTCCCCCTAAATATAGCCGTTTTCGAGTTATAGACGTTTTCTGAAAATTCTTCCAAATGCCTCAAAAGTCGTTTTTTTCTGATAGAACTCGACCTCCTGAATCCAACGGTGCAAGCCGCACCTCGATATCTCTAACCGTTTCGGAGATATGGCGTTTGAAAGTTTTGGCACTTGCACAAATTTCGTGAAGTTGGTGAACTCCCGAAAACATTTTCGCTCATATCTCGGAAACTATAGCTCGATGAAATGATTTATGGGTATCTGCGTATTCGTCTTAAAATTCTCTTTAATATGAGTATGTCTTATGTCCTTTAATGCGTCATTTGAGAAAGCTATGACCCAAAGAATGAAAATTTTGGGTAACTTTTTGGAATTTTTCGGAATTTTTTGACGAGCGAACCGTGCAAGATAGGACGTTTCTGAGGACGCCAATCGAAAGAGGACGAAAAAATCTATTTATGTTGATGGTTACGTCGCAATAAGTCGAATACTTTAGGAGTAAGGGAGGATTAACGAAAAATTGAAATTTTTTGAACCTCAAGGGGGTAAATTTTGAAAATTTCCAAAAAAATTTTTTGTTTCAAAAGGCTTTTAAACTAACATTATCTGATGTAAATTGACCCGAGAAAGTCGCCTGCACCATCAGTTTCCCCCTAAATATAGCCGTTTTCGAGTTATAGACGTTTTCTGAAAATTCTTCCAAATGCCTCAAAAGTCGTTTTTTTCTGATAGAACTCGACCTCCTGAATCCAACGGTGCAAGCCGCACCTCGATATCTCTAACCGTTTCGGAGATATGGCGTTTGAAAGTTTTGGCACTTGCACAAATTTCGTGAAGTTGGTGAACTCCCGAAAACATTTTCGCTCATATCTCGGAAACTATAGCTCGATGAAATGATTTATGGGTATCTGCGTATTTGTCTTAAAATTCTCTTTAATATGAGTATGTCTTATGTCCTTTAATGCGTCATTTGAGAAAGCTATGACCCAAAGAATGAAAATTTTGGGTAACTTTTTGGAATTTTTCGGAATTTTTTTACGAGCGAACCGTGCAAGATAGGACGTTTCTGAGGACGCCAATCGAAAGAGGACGAAAAAATCTATTTATGTTGATGGTTACGTCGCAATAAGTCGAATACTTTAGGAGTAAGGGAGGATTAACGAAAAATTGAAATTTTTTGAACCTCAAGGGGGTAAATTTTGAAAATTTCCAAAAAAATTTTTTGTTTCAAAAGGCTTTTAAACTAACATTATCTGATGTAAATTGACCCGAGAAAGTCGCCTGCACCATCAGTTTCCCCCTAAATATAGCCGTTTTCGAGTTATAGACGTTTTCTGAAAATTCTTCCAAATGCCTCAAAAGTCGTTTTTTTCTGATAGAACTCGACCTCCTGAATCCAACGGTGCAAGCCGCACCTCGATATCTCTAACCGTTTCGGAGATATGGCGTTTGAAAGTTTTGGCACTTGCACAAATTTCGTGAAGTTGGTGAACTCCCGAAAACATTTTCGCTCATATCTCGGAAACTATAGCTCGATGAAATGATTTATGGGTATCTGCGTATTTGTCTTAAAATTCTCTTTAATATGAGTATGTCTTATGTCCTTTAATGCGTCATTTGAGAAAGCTATGACCCAAAGAATGAAAATTTTGGGTAACTTTTTGGAATTTTTCGGAATTTTTTTACGAGCGAACCGTGCAAGATAGGACGTTTCTGAGGACGCCAATCGAAAGAGGACGAAAAAATCTATTTATGTTGATGGTTACGTCGCAATAAGTCGAATACTTTAGGAGTAAGGGAGGATTAACGAAAAATTGAAATTTTTTGAACCTCAAGGGGGTAAATTTTGAAAATTTCCAAAAAAATTTTTTGTTTCAAAAGGCTTTTAAACTAACATTATCTGATGTAAATTGACCCGAGAAAGTCGCCTGCACCATCAGTTTCCCCCTAAATATAGCCGTTTTCGAGTTATAGACGTTTTCTGAAAATTCTTCCAAATGCCTCAAAAGTCGTTTTTTTCTGATAGAACTCGACCTCCTGAATCCAACGGTGCAAGCCGCACCTCGATATCTCTAACCGTTTCGGAGATATGGCGTTTGAAAGTTTTGGCACTTGCACAAATTTCGTGAAGTTGGTGAACTCCCGAAAACATTTTCGCTCATATCTCGGAAACTATAGCTCGATGAAATGATTTATGGGTATCTGCGTATTCGTCTTAAAATTCTCTTTAATATGAGTATGTCTTATGTCCTTTAATGCGTCATTTGAGAAAGCTATGACCCAAAGAGTGAAAATTTTGGGTAACTTTTTGGAATTTTTCGGAATTTTTTTACGAGCGAACCGTGCAAGATAGGACGTTTCTGAGGGCGCCAATCGAAAGAGGACGAAAAAATCTATTTATGTTGATGGTTACGTCGCAATAAGTCGAATACTTTAGGAGTAAGGGAGGATTAACGAAAAATTGAAATTTTTTGAACCTCAAGGGGGTAAATTTTGGGTAACTTTTTGGAATTTTTCGGAATTTTTTTACGAGCGAACCGTGCAAGATAGGACGTTTCTGAGGGCGCCAATCGAAAGAGGACGAAAAAATCTATTTATGTTGATGGTTACGTCGCAATAAGTCGAATACTTTAGGAGTAAGGGAGGATTAAAAAAAAATTGAAATTTTTTGAACCTCAAGGGGGTAAATTTTGAAAATTTCCAAAAAAATTTTTTGTTTCAAAAGGCTTTTAAACTAACATTATCTGATGTAAATTGACCCGAGAAAGTCGCCTGCACCATCAGTTTCCCCCTAAATATAGCCGTTTTCGAGTTATAGACGTTTTTTGAAAATTCTTCCAAATGCCTCAAAATTCGTTTTTTCTGATAGAACTCGACCTCCTGAATCCAACGGTGCAAGCCGCACCTCGATATCTCTAACCGTTTCGGAGATATGGCGTTTGAAAGTTTTGGCACTTGCACAAATTTCGTGAAGTTGGTGAACTCCCGAAAACATTTTCGCTCATATCTCGGAAACTATAGCTCGATGAAATGATTTATGGGTATCTGCGTATTCGTCTTAAAATTCTCTTTAATATGAGTATGTCTTATGTCCTTTAATGCGTCATTTGAGAAAGCTATGACCCAAAGAATGAAAATTTTGGGTAACTTTTTGGAATTTTTCGGATTTTTTTTACGAGCGAACCGTGCAAGATAGGACGTTTCTGAGGGCGCCAATCGAAAGAGGACGAAAAAATCTATTTATGTTGATGGTTACGTCGCAATAAGTCGAATACTTTAGGAGTAAGGGAGGATTAACGAAAAATTGAAATTTTTTGAACCTCAAGGGGGTAAATTTTGAAAATTTCCAAAAAAATTTTTTGTTTCAAAAGGCCTTTAAACTAACATTATCTGATGTAAATTGACCCGAAAAAGTCGCCTGCACCATCAGTTTCCCCCTAAATATAGCCGTTTTCGAGTTATAGACGTTTTTTGAAAATTCTTCCAAATGCCTCAAAAGTCGTTTTTTCTGATAGAACTCGACCTCCTGAATCCAACGGTGCAAGCCGCACCTCGATATCTCTAACCGTTTCGGAGATATGGCGTTTGAAAGTTTTGGCACTTGCACAAATTTCGTGAAGTTGGTGAACTCCCGAAAACATTTTCGCTCATATCTCGGAAACTATAGCTCTATGAAATGATTTATGGGTATCTGCGTATTCGTCTTAAAATTCTCTTTAATATGAGTATGTCTTATGTCCTTTAATGCGTCATTTGAGAAACCTATGACCCAAAGAGTGAAAATTTTGGGTAACTTTTTGGAATTTTTCGGAATCTTTTTACGAGCGAACCGTGCAAGATAGGACGTTTCTGAGGACGCCAATCGAAAGAGGACGAAAAAATCTATTTATGTTGATGGTTACGTCGCAATAAGTCGAATACTTTAGGAGTAAGGGGGGATTAACGAAAAATTGAAATTTTTTGAACCTCAAGGGGGTAAATTTTGAAAATTTCCAAAAAAATTTTTTGTTTCAAAAGGCTTTTAAACTAACATTATCTGATGTAAATTGACCCGAGAAAGTCGCCTGCACCATCAGTTTCCCCCTAAATATAGCCGTTTTCGAGTTATAGACGTTTTTTGAAAATTCTTCCAAATGCCTCAAAAGTCGTTTTTTTCTGATAGAACTCGACCTCCTGAATCCAACGGTGCAAGCCGCACCTCGATATCTCTAACCGTTTCGGAGATATGGCGTTTGAAAGTTTTGGCACTTGCACAAATTTCGTGAAGTTGGTGAACTCCCGAAAACATTTTCGCTCATATCTCGGAAACTATAGCTCGATGAAATGATTTATGGGTATCTGCGTATTCGTCTTAAAATTCTCTTTAATATGAGTATGTCTTATGTCCTTTAATGCGTCATTTGAGAAAGCTATGACCCAAAGAATGAAAATTTTGGGTAACTTTTTGGAATTTTTCGGAATTTTTTTACGAGCGAACCGTGCAAGATAGGACGTTTCTGAGGACGCCAATCGAAAGAGGACGAAAAAATCTATTTATGATGATGGTTACGTCGCAATAAGTCGAATACTTTAGGAGTAAGGGAGGATTAACGAAAAATTGAAATTTTTTGAACCTCAAGGGGGTAAATTTTGAAAATTTCCAAAAAAAATTTTTGTTTCAAAAGGCTTTTAAACTAACATTATCTGATGTAAATTGACCCGAGAAAGTCGCCTGCACCATCAGTTTCCCCCTAAATATAGCCGTTTTCGAGTTATAGACGTTTTTTGAAAATTCTTCCAAATGCCTCAAAAGTCGTTTTTTCTGATAGAACTCGACCTCCTGAATCCAACGGTGCAAGCCGCACCTCGATATCTCTAACCGTTTCGGAGATATGGCGTTTGAAAGTTTTGGCACTTGCACAAATTTCGTGAAGTTGGTGAACTCCCGAAAACATTTTCGCTCATATCTCGGAAACTATAGCTCGATGAAATGATTTATGGGTATCTGCGTATTCGTCTTAAAATTCTCTTTAATATGAGTATGTCTTATGTCCTTTAATGCGTCATTTGAGAAAGCTATGACCCAAAGAGTGAAAATTTTGGGTAACTTTTTGGAATTTTTCGGAATTTTTTTACGAGCGAACCGTGCAAGATAGGACGTTTCTGAGGGCGCCAATCGAAAGAGGACGAAAAAATCTATTTATGTTGATGGTTACGTCGCAATAAGTCGAATACTTTAGGAGTAAGGGAGGATTAACGAAAAATTGAAATTTTTTGAACCTCAAGGGGGTAAATTTTGGGTAACTTTTTGGAATTTTTCGGAATTTTTTTACGAGCGAACCGTGCAAGATAGGACGTTTCTGAGGGCGCCAATCGAAAGAGGACGAAAAAATCTATTTATGTTGATGGTTACGTCGCAATAAGTCGAATACTTTAGGAGTAAGGGAGGATTAAAAAAAAATTGAAATTTTTTGAACCTCAAGGGGGTAAATTTTGAAAATTTCCAAAAAAATTTTTTGTTTCAAAAGGCTTTTAAACTAACATTATCTGATGTAAATTGAGCCGAGAAAGTCGCCTGCACCATCAGTTTCCCCCTAAATATAGCCGTTTTCGAGTTATAGACGTTTTTTGAAAATTCTTCCAAATGCCTCAAAAGTTGTTTTTTTCTGATAGAACTCGACCTCCTGAATCCAACGGTGCAAGCCGCACCTCGATATCTCTAACCGTTTCGGAGATATGGCGTTTTAAAGTTTTGGCACTTGCACAAATTTCGTGAAGTTGGTGAACTCCCGAAAACATTTTCGCTCATATCTCGGAAACTATAGCTCGATGAAATGATTTATGGGTATCTGCGTATTCGTCTTAAAATTCTCTTTAATATGAGTATGTCTTATGTCCTTTAATGCGTCATTTGAGAAACCTATGACCCAAAGAGTGAAAATTTTGGGTAACTTTTTGGAATTTTTCGGAATCTTTTTACGAGCGAACCGTGCAAGATAGGACGTTTCTGAGGACGCCAATCGAAAGAGGACGAAAAAATCTATTTATGTTGATGGTTACGTCGCAATAAGTCGAATACTTTAGGAGTAAGGGAGGATTAACGAAAAATTGAAATTTTTTGAACCTCAAGGGGGTAAATTTTGAAAATTTCCAAAAAAAATTTTTGTTTCAAAAGTCTTTTAAACTAACATTATCTGATGTAAATTGACCCGAGAAAGTCGCCTGCACCATCAGTTTCCCCCTAAATATAGCCGTTTTCGAGTTATAGACGTTTTTTGAAAATTCTTCCAAATGCCTCAAAATTCGTTTTTCCTGATAGAACTCGACCTCCTGAATCCAACGGTGCAAGCCGCACCTCGATATCTCTAACCGTTTCGGAGATATGGCGTTTGAAAGTTTTGGCACTTGCACAAATTTCGTGAAGTTGGTGAACTCCCGAAAACATTTTCGCTCATATCTCGGAAACTATAGCTCGATGAAATGATTTATGGGTATCTGCGTATTCGTCTTAAAATTCTCTTTAATATGAGTATGTCTTATGTCCTTTAATGCGTCATTTGAGAAACCTATGACCCAAAGAGTGAAAATTTTGGGTAACTTTTTGGAATTTTTCGGAATCTTTTTACGAGCGAACCGTGCAAGATAGGACGTTTCTGAGGACGCCAATCGAAAGAGGACGAAAAAATCTATTTATGTTGATGGTTACGTCGCAATAAGTCGAATACTTTAGGAGTAAGGGAGGATTAACGAAAAATTGAAATTTTTTGAACCTCAAGGGGGTAAATTTTGAAAATTTCCAAAAAAATTTTTTGTTTCAAAAGGCCTTTAAACTAACATTATCTGATGTAAATTGACCCCAAAAAGTCGCCTGCACCATCAGTTTCCCCCTAAATATAGCCGTTTTCGAGTTATAGACGTTTTTTGAAAATTCTTCCAAATGCCTCAAAAGTCGTTTTTTCTGATAGAACTCGACCTCCTGAATCCAACGGTGCAAGCCGCACCTCGATATCTCTAACCGTTTCGGAGATATGGCGTTTGAAAGTTTTGGCACTTGCACAAATTTCGTGAAGTTGGTGAACTCCCGAAAACATTTTCGCTCATATCTCGGAAACTATAGCTCGATGAAATGATTTATGGGTATCTGCGTATTCGTCTTAAAATTCTCTTTAATATGAGTATGTCTTATGTCCTTTAATGCGTCATTTGAGAAAGCTATGACCCAAAGAATGAAAATTTTGGGTAACTTTTTGGAATTTTTCGGAATTTTTTTACGAGCGAACCGTGCAAGATAGGACGTTTCTGAGGACGCCAATCGAAAGAGGACGAAAAAATCTATTTATGTTGATGGTTACGTCGCAATAAGTCGAATACTTTAGGAGTAAGGGAGGATTAACGAAAAATTGAAATTTTTTGAACCTCAAGGGGGTAAATTTTGAAAATTTCCAAAAAAAATTTTTGTTTCAAAAGGCTTTTAAACTAACATTATCTGATGTAAATTGACCCGAGAAAGTCGCCTGCACCATCAGTTTCCCCCTAAATATAGCCGTTTTCGAGTTATAGACGTTTTTTGAAAATTCTTCCAAATGCCTCAAAAGTCGTTTTTTCTGATAGAACTCGACCTCCTGAATCCAACGGTGCAAGCCGCACCTCGATATCTCTAACCGTTTCGGAGATATGGCGTTTGAAAGTTTTGGCACTTGCACAAATTTCGTGAAGTTGGTGAACTCCCGAAAACATTTTCGCTCATATCTCGGAAACTATAGCTCGATGAAATGATTTATGGGTATCTGCGTATTCGTCTTAAAATTCTCTTTAATATGAGTATGTCTTATGTCCTTTAATGCGTCATTTGAGAAACCTATGACCCAAAGAGTGAAAATTTTGGGTAACTTTTTGGAATTTTTCGGAATCTTTTTACGAGCGAACCGTGCAAGATAGGACGTTTCTGAGGACGCCAATCGAAAGAGGACGAAAAAATCTATTTATGTTGATGGTTACGTCGCAATAAGTCGAATACTTTAGGAGTAAGGGAGGATTAACGAAAAATTGAAATTTTTTGAACCTCAAGGGGGTAAATTTTGAAAATTTCCAAAAAAATTTTTTGTTTCAAAAGGCCTTTAAACTAACATTATCTGATGTAAATTGACCCCAAAAAGTCGCCTGCACCATCAGTTTCCCCCTAAATATAGCCGTTTTCGAGTTATAGACGTTTTTTGAAAATTCTTCCAAATGCCTCAAAAGTCGTTTTTTCTGATAGAACTCGACCTCCTGAATCCAACGGTGCAAGCCGCACCTCGATATCTCTAACCGTTTCGGAGATATGGCGTTTGAAAGTTTTGGCACTTGCACAAATTTCGTGAAGTTGGTGAACTCCCGAAAACATTTTCGCTCATATCTCGGAAACTATAGCTCGATGAAATGATTTATGGGTATCTGCGTATTCGTCTTAAAATTCTCTTTAATATGAGTATGTCTTATGTCCTTTAATGCGTCATTTGAGAAAGCTATGACCCAAAGAATGAAAATTTTGGGTAACTTTTTGGAATTTTTCGGAATTTTTTTACGAGCGAACCGTGCAAGATAGGACGTTTCTGAGGACGCCAATCGAAAGAGGACGAAAAAATCTATTTATGTTGATGGTTACGTCGCAATAAGTCGAATACTTTAGGAGTAAGGGAGGATTAACGAAAAATTGAAATTTTTTGAACCTCAAGGGGGTAAATTTTGAAAATTTCCAAAAAAAATTTTTGTTTCAAAAGGCTTTTAAACTAACATTATCTGATGTAAATTGACCCGAGAAAGTCGCCTGCACCATCAGTTTCCCCCTAAATATAGCCGTTTTCGAGTTATAGACGTTTTTTGAAAATTCTTCCAAATGCCTCAAAAGTCGTTTTTTCTGATAGAACTCGACCTCCTGAATCCAACGGTGCAAGCCGCACCTCGATATCTCTAACCGTTTCGGAGATATGGCGTTTGAAAGTTTTGGCACTTGCACAAATTTCGTGAAGTTGGTGAACTCCCGAAAACATTTTCGCTCATATCTCGGAAACTATAGCTCGATGAAATGATTTATGGGTATCTGCGTATTCGTCTTAAAATTCTCTTTAATATGAGTATGTCTTATGTCCTTTAATGCGTCATTTGAGAAAGCTATGACCCAAAGAATGAAAATTTTGGGTAACTTTTTGGAATTTTTCGGAATTTTTTTACGAGCGAACCGTGCAAGATAGGACGTTTCTGAGGACGCCAATCGAAAGAGGACGAAAAAATCTATTAATGTTGATGGTTACGTCGCAATAAGTCGAATACTTTAGGAGTAAGGGAGGATTAACGAAAAATTGAAATTTTTTGAACCTCAAGGGGGTAAATTTTGAAAATTTCCAAAAAAAATTTTTGTTTCAAAAGGCTTTTAAACTAACATTATCTGATGTAAATTGACCCGAGAAAGTCGCCTGCACCATCAGTTTCCCCCTAAATATAGCCGTTTTCGAGTTATAGACGTTTTCTGAAAATTCTTCCAAATGCCTCAAAAGTCGTTTTTTCTGATAGAACTCGACCTCCTGAATCCAACGGTGCAAGCCGCACCTCGATATCTCTAACCGTTTCGGAGATATGGCGTTTGAAAGTTTTGGCACTTGCACAAATTTCGTGAAGTTGGTGAACTCCCGAAAACATTTTCGCTCATATCTCGGAAACTATAGCTCGATGAAATGATTTATGGGTATCTGCGTATTCGTCTTAAAATTCTCTTTAATATGAGTATGTCTTATGTCCTTTAATGCGTCATTTGAGAAACCTATGACCCAAAGAGTGAAAATTTTGGGTAACTTTTTGGAATTTTTCGGAATCTTTTTACGAGCGAACCGTGCAAGATAGGACGTTTCTGAGGACGCCAATCGAAAGAGGACGAAAAAATCTATTTATGTTGATGGTTACGTCGCAATAAGTCGAATACTTTAGGAGTAAGGGAGGATTAACGAAAAATTGAAATTTTTTGAACCTCAAGGGGGTAAATTTTGAAAATTTCCAAAAAAAATTTTTGTTTCAAAAGTCTTTTAAACTAACATTATCTGATGTAAATTGACCCGAGAAAGTCGCCTGCACCATCAGTTTCCCCCTAAATATAGCCGTTTTCGAGTTATAGACGTTTTTTGAAAATTCTTCCAAATGCCTCAAAATTCGTTTTTCCTGATAGAACTCGACCTCCTGAATCCAACGGTGCAAGCCGCACCTCGATATCTCTAACCGTTTCGGAGATATGGCGTTTGAAAGTTTTGGCACTTGCACAAATTTCGTGAAGTTGGTGAACTCCCGAAAACATTTTCGCTCATATCTCGGAAACTATAGCTCGATGAAATGATTTATGGGTATCTGCGTATTCGTCTTAAAATTCTCTTTAATATGAGTATGTCTTATGTCCTTTAATGCGTCATTTGAGAAACCTATGACCCAAAGAGTGAAAATTTTGGGTAACTTTTTGGAATTTTTCGGAATCTTTTTACGAGCGAACCGTGCAAGATAGGACGTTTCTGAGGACGCCAATCGAAAGAGGACGAAAAAATCTATTTATGTTGATGGTTACGTCGCAATAAGTCGAATACTTTAGGAGTAAGGGAGGATTAACGAAAAATTGAAATTTTTTGAACCTCAAGGGGGTAAATTTTGAAAATTTCCAAAAAAATTTTTTGTTTCAAAAGGCCTTTAAACTAACATTATCTGATGTAAATTGACCCCAAAAAGTCGCCTGCACCATCAGTTTCCCCCTAAATATAGCCGTTTTCGAGTTATAGACGTTTTTTGAAAATTCTTCCAAATGCCTCAAAAGTCGTTTTTTCTGATAGAACTCGACCTCCTGAATCCAACGGTGCAAGCCGCACCTTGATATCTCTAACCGTTTCGGAGATATGGCGTTTGAAAGTTTTGGCACTTGCACAAATTTCGTGAAGTTGGTGAACTCCCGAAAACATTTTCGCTCATATCTCGGAAACTATAGCTCGATGAAATGATTTATGGGTATCTGCGTATTCGTCTTAAAATTCTCTTTAATATGAGTATGTCTTATGTCCTTTAATGCGTCATTTGAGAAACCTATGACCCAAAGAGTGAAAATTTTGGGTAACTTTTTGGAATTTTTCGGAATCTTTTTACGAGCGAACCGTGCAAGATAGGACGTTTCTGAGGACGCCAATCGAAAGAGGACGAAAAAATCTATTTATGTTGATGGTTACGTCGCAATAAGTCGAATACTTTAGGAGTAAGGGAGGATTAACGAAAAATTGAAATTTTTTGAACCTCAAGGGGGTAAATTTTGAAAATTTCCAAAAAAAATTTTTGTTTCAAAAGGCTTTTAAACTAACATTATCTGATGTAAATTGACCCGAGAAAGTCGCCTGCACCATCAGTTTCCCCCTAAATATAGCCGTTTTCGAGTTATAGACGTTTTTTGAAAATTCTTCCAAATGCCTCAAAAGTCGTTTTTTCTGATAGAACTCGACCTCCTGAATCCAACGGTGCAAGCCGCACCTCGATATCTCTAACCGTTTCGGAGATATGGCGTTTGAAAGTTTTGGCACTTGCACAAATTTCGTGAAGTTGGTGAACTCCCGAAAACATTTTCGCTCATATCTCGGAAACTATAGCTCGATGAAATGATTTATGGGTATCTGCGTATTCGTCTTAAAATTCTCTTTAATATGAGTATGTCTTATGTCCTTTAATGCGTCATTTGAGAAAGCTATGACCCAAAGAATGAAAATTTTGGGTAACTTTTTGGAATTTTTCGGAATTTTTTTACGAGCGAACCGTGCAAGATAGGACGTTTCTGAGGACGCCAATCGAAAGAGGACGAAAAAATCTATTTATGTTGATGGTTACGTCGCAATAAGTCGAATACTTTAGGAGTAAGGGAGGATTAACGAAAAATTGAAATTTTTTGAACCTCAAGGGGGTAAATTTTGAAAATTTCCAAAAAAAATTTTTGTTTCAAAAGGCTTTTAAACTAACATTATCTGATGTAAATTGACCCGAGAAAGTCGCCTGCACCATCAGTTTCCCCCTAAATATAGCCGTTTTCGAGTTATAGACGTTTTTTGAAAATTCTTCCAAATGCCTCAAAATTCGTTTTTTCTGATAGAACTCGACCTCCTGAATCCAACGGTGCAAGCCGCACCTCGATATCTCTAACCGTTTCGGAGATATGGCGTTTGAAAGTTTTGGCACTTGCACAAATTTCGTGAAGTTGGTGAACTCCCGAAAACATTTTCGCTCATATCTCGGAAACTATAGCTCGATGAAATGATTTATGGGTATCTGCGTATTCGTCTTAAAATTCTCTTTAATATGAGTATGTCTTATGTCCTTTAATGCGTCATTTGAGAAAGCTATGACCCAAAGAATGAAAATTTTGGGTAACTTTTTGGAATTTTTCGGAATTTTTTTACGAGCGAACCGTGCAAGATAGGACGTTTCTGAGGACGCCAATCGAAAGAGGACGAAAAAATCTATTTATGTTGATGGTTACGTCGCAATAAGTCGAATACTTTAGGAGTAAGGGAGGATTAACGAAAAATTGAAATTTTTTGAACCTCAAGGGGGTAAATTTTGAAAATTTCCAAAAAAAATTTTTGTTTCAAAAGGCTTTTAAACTAACATTATCTGATGTAAATTGACCCGAGAAAGTCGCCTGCACCATCAGTTTCCCCCTAAATATAGCCGTTTTCGAGTTATAGACGTTTTTTGAAAATTCTTCCAAATGCCTCAAAATTCGTTTTTTCTGATAGAACTCGACCTCCTGAATCCAACGGTGCAAGCCGCACCTCGATATCTCTAACCGTTTCGGAGATATGGCGTTTGAAAGTTTTGGCACTTGCACAAATTTCGTGAAGTTGGTGAACTCCCGAAAACATTTTCGCTCATATCTCGGAAACTATAGCTCGATGAAATGATTTATGGGTATCTGCGTATTCGTCTTAAAATTCTCTTTAATATGAGTATGTCTTATGTCCTTTAATGCGTCATTTGAGAAAGCTATGACCCAAAGAATGAAAATTTTGGGTAACTTTTTGGAATTTTTCGGAATTTTTTTACGAGCGAACCGTGCAAGATAGGACGTTTCTGAGGACGCCAATCGAAAGAGGACGAAAAAATCTATTTATGTTGATGGTTACGTCGCAATAAGTCGAATACTTTAGGAGTAAGGGAGGATTAACGAAAAATTGAAATTTTTTGAACCTCAAGGGGGTAAATTTTGAAAATTTCCAAAAAAATTTTTTGTTTCAAAAGGCCTTTAAACTAACATTATCTGATGTAAATTGACCCGAAAAAGTCGCCTGCACCATCAGTTTCCCCCTAAATATAGCCGTTTTCGAGTTATAGACGTTTTTTGAAAATTCTTCCAAATGCCTCAAAAGTCGTTTTTTCTGATAGAACTCGACCTCCTGAATCCAACGGTGCAAGCCGCACCTCGATATCTCTAACCGTTTCGGAGATATGGCGTTTGAAAGTTTTGGCACTTGCACAAATTTCGTGAAGTTGGTGAACTCCCGAAAACATTTTCGCTCATATCTCGGAAACTATAGCTCGATGAAATGATTTATGGGTATCTGCGTATTCGTCTTAAAATTCTCTTTAATATGAGTATGTCTTATGTCCTTTAATGCGTCATTTGAGAAAGCTATGACCCAAAGAATGAAAATTTTGGGTAACTTTTTGGAATTTTTCGGAATTTTTTTACGAGCGAACCGTGCAAGATAGGACGTTTCTGAGGACGCCAATCGAAAGAGGACGAAAAAATCTATTTATGTTGATGGTTACGTCGCAATAAGTCGAATACTTTAGGAGTAAGGGAGGATTAACGAAAAATTGAAATTTTTTGAACCTCAAGGGGGTAAATTTTGAAAATTTCCAAAAAAAATTTTTGTTTCAAAAGGCTTTTAAACTAACATTATCTGATGTAAATTGACCCGAGAAAGTCACCTGCACCATCAGTTTCCCCCTAAATATAGCCGTTTTCGAGTTATAGACGTTTTTTGAACATTCTTCCAAATGCCTCAAAATTGGTTTTTTCTGATAGAACTCGACCTCCTGAATCCAACGGTGCAAGCCGCACCTCGATATCTCTAACCGTTTCGGAGATATGGCGTTTGAAAGTTTTGGCACTTGCACAAATTTCGTGAAGTTGGTGAACTCCCGAAAACATTTTCGCTCATATCTCGGAAACTATAGCTCGATGAAATGATTTATGGGTATCTGCGTATTCGTCTTAAAATTCTCTTTAATATGAGTATGTCTTATGTCCTTTAATGCGTCATTTGAGAAAGCTATGACCCAAAGAATGAAAATTTTGGGTAACTTTTTGGAATTTTTCGGAATTTTTTTACGAGCGAACCGTGCAAGATAGGACGTTTCTGAGGACGCCAATCGAAAGAGGACGAAAAAATCTATTTATGTTGATGGTTACGTCGCAATAAGTCGAATACTTTAGGAGTAAGGGAGGATTAACGAAAAATTGAAATTTTTTAAACCTCAAGGGGGTAAATTTTGGAAATTTCCAAAAAAATTTTTTGTTTCAAAAGGCTTTTAAACTAACATTATCTGATGTAAATTGACCCGAGAAAGTCGCCTGCACCATCAGTTTCCCCCTAAATATAGCCGTTTTCGAGTTATAGACGTTTTTTGAAAATTCTTCCAAATGCCTCAAAAGTCGTTTTTTTTCTGATAGAACTCGACCTCCTGAATCCAACGGTGCAAGCCGCACCTCGATATCTCTAACCGTTTCGGAGATATGGCGTTTGAAAGTTTTGGCACTTGCACAAATTTCGTGAAGTTGGTGAACTCCCGAAAACATTTTCGCTCATATCTCGGAAACTATAGCTCGATGAAATGATTTATGGGTATCTGCGTGTTCGTCTTAAAATTCTCTTTAATTTGAGTATGTCTTATGTCCTTTAATGCGTCATTTGAGAAAGCTATGACCCAAAGAATGAAAATTTTGGGTAACTTTTTGGAATTTTTCGGAATTTTTTTACGAGCGAACCGTGCAAGATAGGACGTTTCTGAGGACGCCAATCGAAAGAGGACGAAAAAATCTTTTTATGTTGATGGTTACGTCGCAATAAGTCGAATACTTTAGGAGTAAGGGAGGATTAACGAAAAATTGAAATTTTTTGAACCTCAAGGGGGTAAATTTTGAAAATTTCCAAAAAAATTTTTTGTTTCAAAAGGCTTTTAAACTAACATTATCTGATGTAAATTGACCCGAGAAAGTCGCCTGCACCATCAGTTTCCCCCTAAATATAGCCGTTTTCGAGTTATAGACGTTTTTTGAAAATTCTTCCAAATGCCTCAAAAGTCGTTTTTTTTTTCTGATAGAACTCGACCTCCTGAATCCAACGGTGCAAGCCGCACCTCGATATCTCTAACCGTTTCGGAGATATGGCGTTTGAAAGTTTTGGCACTTGCACAAATTTCGTGAAGTTGGTGAACTCCCGAAAACATTTTCGCTCATATCTCGGAAACTATAGCTCGATGAAATGATTTATGGGTATCTGCGTGTTCGTCTTAAAATTCTCTTTAATATGAGTATGTCTTATGTCCTTTAATGCGTCATTTGAGAAAGCTATGACCCAAAGAATGAAAATTTTGGGTAACTTTTTGGAATTTTTCGGAATTTTTTTACGAGCGAACCGTGCAAGATAGGACGTTTCTGAGGACGCCAATCGAAAGAGGACGAAAAAATCTTTTTATGTTGATGGTTACGTCGCAATAAGTCGAATACTTTAGGAGTAAGGGAGGATTAACGAAAAATTGAAATTTTTTGAACCTCAAGGGGGTAAATTTTGAAAATTTTTTGTTTCAAAAGGCTTTTAAACTAACATTATCTGATGTAAATTGACCCGAGAAAGTCGCCTGCACCATCAGTTTCCCCCTAAATATAGCCGTTTTCGAGTTATAGACGTTTTTTGAAAATTCTTCCAAATGCCTTAAAAGTCGTTTTTTTCTGATAGAACTCGACCTCCTGAATCCAACGGTGCAAGCCGCACCTCGATATCTCTAACCGTTTCGGAGATATGGCGTTTGAAAGTTTTGGCACTTGCACAAATTTCGTGAAGTTGGTGAACTCCCGAAAACATTTTCGCTCATATCTCGGAAACTATAGCTCGATGAAATGATTTATGGGTATCTGCGTATTCGTCTTAAAATTCTCTTTAATATGAGTATGTCTTATGTCCTTTAATGCGTCATTTGAGAAAGCTATGACCCAAAGAATGAAAATTTTGGGTAACTTTTTGGAATTTTTCGGAATTTTTTTACGAGCGAACCGTGCAAGATAGGACGTTTCTGAGGGCGCCAATCGAAAGAGGACGAAAAAATCTATTTATGTTGATGGTTACGTCGCAATAAGTCGAATACTTTAGGAGTAAGGGAGGATTAACAAAAAATTGAAATTTTTTGAACCTCAAGGGGGTAAATTTTGAAAATTTCCAAAAAAATTTTTTGTTTCAAAAGGCTTTTAAACTAACATTATCTGATGTAAATTGACCCGAGAAAGTCGCCTGCACCATCAGTTTCCCCCTAAATATAGCCGTTTTCGAGTTATAGACATTTTCGCTCATATCTCGGAAACTATAGCTCGATGAAATGATTTATGGGTATCTGCGTATTCGTCTTAAAATTCTCTTTAATATGAGTATGTCTTATGTCCTTTAATGCGTCATTTGAGAAAGCTATGACCCAAAGAATGAAAATTTTGGGTAACTTTTTGGAATTTTTCGGAATTTTTTTACGAGCGAACCGTGCAAGATAGGACGTTTCTGAGGACGCCAATCGAAAGAGGACGAAAAAATCTATTTATGTTGATGGTTACGTCGCAATAAGTCGAATACTTTAGGAGTAAGGGAGGATTAACGAAAAATTGAAATTTTTTAAACCTCAAGGGGGTAAATTTTGGAAATTTCCAAAAAAATTTTTTGTTTCAAAAGGCTTTTAAACTAACATTATCTGATGTAAATTGACCCGAGAAAGTCGCCTGCACCATCAGTTTCCCCCTAAATATAGCCGTTTTCGAGTTATAGACGTTTTTTGAAAATTCTTCCAAATGCCTCAAAAGTCGTTTTTTTTCTGATAGAACTCGACCTCCTGAATCCAACGGTGCAAGCCGCACCTCGATATCTCTAACCGTTTCGGAGATATGGCGTTTGAAAGTTTTGGCACTTGCACAAATTTCGTGAAGTTGGTGAACTCCCGAAAACATTTTCGCTCATATCTCGGAAACTATAGCTCGATGAAATGATTTATGGGTATCTGCGTATTCGTCTTAAAATTCTCTTTAATATGAGTATGTCTTATGTCCTTTAATGCGTCATTTGAGAAAGCTATGACCCAAAGAATGAAAATTTTGGGTAACTTTTTGGAATTTTTCGGAATTTTTTTACGAGCGAACCGTGCAAGATAGGACGTTTCTGAGGGCGCCAATCGAAAGAGGACGAAAAAATCTATTTATGTTGATGGTTACGTCGCAATAAGTCGAATACTTTAGGAGTAAGGGAGGATTAACAAAAAATTGAAATTTTTTGAACCTCAAGGGGGTAAATTTTGAAAATTTCCAAAAAAATTTTTTGTTTCAAAAGGCTTTTAAACTAACATTATCTGATGTAAATTGACCCGAGAAAGTCGCCTGCACCATCAGTTTCCCCCTAAATATAGCCGTTTTCGAGTTATAGACATTTTCGCTCATATCTCGGAAACTATAGCTCGATGAAATGATTTATGGGTATCTGCGTATTCGTCTTAAAATTCTCTTTAATATGAGTATGTCTTATGTCCTTTAATGCGTCATTTGAGAAAGCTATGACCCAAAGAATGAAAATTTTGGGTAACTTTTTGGAATTTTTCGGAATTTTTTTACGAGCGAACCGTGCAAGATAGGACGTTTCTGAGGACGCCAATCGAAAGAGGACGAAAAAATCTATTTATGTTGATGGTTACGTCGCAATAAGTCGAATACTTTAGGAGTAAGGGAGGATTAACGAAAAATTGAAATTTTTTAAACCTCAAGGGGGTAAATTTTGGAAATTTCCAAAAAAATTTTTTGTTTCAAAAGGCTTTTAAACTAACATTATCTGATGTAAATTGACCCGAGAAAGTCGCCTGCACCATCAGTTTCCCCCTAAATATAGCCGTTTTCGAGTTATAGACGTTTTTTGAAAATTCTTCCAAATGCCTCAAAAGTCGTTTTTTTTCTGATAGAACTCGACCTCCTGAATCCAACGGTGCAAGCCGCACCTCGATATCTCTAACCGTTTCGGAGATATGGCGTTTGAAAGTTTTGGCACTTGCACAAATTTCGTGAAGTTGGTGAACTCCCGAAAACATTTTCGCTCATATCTCGGAAACTATAGCTCGATGAAATGATTTATGGGTATCTGCGTATTCGTCTTAAAATTCTCTTTAATATGAGTATGTCTTATGTCCTTTAATGCGTCATTTGAGAAAGCTATGACCCAAAGAATGAAAATTTTGGGTAACTTTTTGGAATTTTTCGGAATTTTTTTACGAGCGAACCGTGCAAGATAGGACGTTTCTGAGGACGCCAATCGAAAGAGGACGAAAAAATCTATTTATGTTGATGGTTACGTCGCAATAAGTCGAATACTTTAGGAGTAAGGGAGGATTAACGAAAAATTGAAATTTTTTGAACCTCAATGGGGTAAATTTTGAAAATTTCCAAAAAAATTTTTTGTTTCAAAAGGCTTTTAAACTAACATTATCTGATGTAAATTGACCCGAGAAAGTCGCCTGCACCATCAGTTTCCCCCTAAATATAGCCGTTTTCGAGTTATAGACGTTTTTTGAAAATTCTTCCAAATGCCTTAAAAGTCGTTTTTTTCTGATAGAACTCGACCTCCTGAATCCAACGGTGCAAGCCGCACCTCGATATCTCTAACCGTTTCGGAGATATGGCGTTTGAAAGTTTTGGCACTTGCACAAATTTCGTGAAGTTGGTGAACTCCCGAAAACATTTTCGCTCATATCTCGGAAACTATAGCTCGATGAAATGATTTATGGGTATCTGCGTATTCGTCTTAAAATTCTCTTTAATATGAGTATGTCTTATGTCCTTTAATGCGTCATTTGAGAAAGCTATGACCCAAAGAATGAAAATTTTGGGTAACTTTTTGGAATTTTTCGGAATTTTTTTACGAGCGAACCGTGCAAGATAGGACGTTTCTGAGGGCGCCAATCGAAAGAGGACGAAAAAATCTATTTATGTTGATGGTTACGTCGCAATAAGTCGAATACTTTAGGAGTAAGGGAGGATTAACAAAAAATTGAAATTTTTTGAACCTCAAGGGGGTAAATTTTGAAAATTTCCAAAAAAATTTTTTGTTTCAAAAGGCTTTTAAACTAACATTATCTGATGTAAATTGACCCGAGAAAGTCGCCTGCACCATCAGTTTCCCCCTAAATATAGCCGTTTTCGAGTTATAGACATTTTCGCTCATATCTCGGAAACTATAGCTCGATGAAATGATTTATGGGTATCTGCGTATTCGTCTTAAAATTCTCTTTAATATGAGTATGTCTTATGTCCTTTAATGCGTCATTTGAGAAAGCTATGACCCAAAGAATGAAAATTTTGGGTAACTTTTTGGAATTTTTCGGAATTTTTTTACGAGCGAACCGTGCAAGATAGGACGTTTCTGAGGACGCCAATCGAAAGAGGACGAAAAAATCTATTTATGTTGATGGTTACGTCGCAATAAGTCGAATACTTTAGGAGTAAGGGAGGATTAACGAAAAATTGAAATTTTTTGAACCTCAATGGGGTAAATTTTGAAAATTTCCAAAAAAATTTTTTGTTTCAAAAGGCTTTTAAACTAACATTATCTGATGTAAATTGACCCGAGAAAGTCGCCTGCACCATCAGTTTCCCCCTAAATATAGCCGTTTTCGAGTTATAGACGTTTTTTGAAAATTCTTCCAAATGCCTTAAAAGTCGTTTTTTTCTGATAGAACTCGACCTCCTGAATCCAACGGTGCAAGCCGCACCTCGATATCTCTAACCGTTTCGGAGATATGGCGTTTGAAAGTTTTGGCACTTGCACAAATTTCGTGAAGTTGGTGAACTCCCGAAAACATTTTCGCTCATATCTCGGAAACTATAGCTCGATGAAATGATTTATGGGTATCTGCGTATTCGTCTTAAAATTCTCTTTAATATGAGTATGTCTTATGTCCTTTAATGCGTCATTTGAGAAAGCTATGACCCAAAGAATGAAAATTTTGGGTAACTTTTTGGAATTTTTCGGAATTTTTTTACGAGCGAACCGTGCAAGATAGGACGTTTCTGAGGGCGCCAATCGAAAGAGGACGAAAAAATCTATTTATGTTGATGGTTACGTCGCAATAAGTCGAATACTTTAGGAGTAAGGGAGGATTAACAAAAAATTGAAATTTTTTGAACCTCAAGGGGGTAAATTTTGAAAATTTCCAAAAAAATTTTTTGTTTCAAAAGGCTTTTAAACTAACATTATCTGATGTAAATTGACCCGAGAAAGTCGCCTGCACCATCAGTTTCCCCCTAAATATAGCCGTTTTCGAGTTATAGACATTTTCGCTCATATCTCGGAAACTATAGCTCGATGAAATGATTTATGGGTATCTGCGTATTCGTCTTAAAATTCTCTTTAATATGAGTATGTCTTATGTCCTTTAATGCGTCATTTGAGAAAGCTATGACCCAAAGAATGAAAATTTTGGGTAACTTTTTGGAATTTTTCGGAATTTTTTTACGAGCGAACCGTGCAAGATAGGACGTTTCTGAGGACGCCAATCGAAAGAGGACGAAAAAATCTATTTATGTTGATGGTTACGTCGCAATAAGTCGAATACTTTAGGAGTAAGGGAGGATTAACGAAAAATTGAAATTTTTTGAACCTCAAGGGGGTAAATTTTGAAAATTTCCAAAAAAATTTTTTGTTTCAAAAGGCCTTTAAACTAACATTATCTGATGTAAATTGACCCGAAAAAGTCGCCTGCACCATCAGTTTCCCCCTAAATATAGCCGTTTTCGAGTTATAGACGTTTTTTGAAAATTCTTCCAAATGCCTCAAAAGTCGTTTTTTCTGATAGAACTCGACCTCCTGAATCCAACGGTGCAAGCCGCACCTCGATATCTCTAACCGTTTCGGAGATATGGCGTTTGAAAGTTTTGACACTTGCACAAATTTCGTGAAGTTGGTGAACTCCCGAAAACATTTTCGCTCATATCTCGGAAACTATAGCTCGATGAAATGATTTATGGGTATCTGCGTATTCGTCTTAAAATTCTCTTTAATATGAGTATGTCTTATGTCCTTTAATGCGTCATTTGAGAAAGCTATGACCCAAAGAATGAAATTTTGGGTAACTTTTTGGAATTTTTCGGAATTTTTTTACGAGCGAACCGTGCAAGATAGGACGTTTCTGAGGACGCCAATCGAAAGAGGACGAAAAAATCTATTTATGTTGATGGTTACGTCGCAATAAGTCGAATACTTTAGGAGTAAGGGAGGATTAACGAAAAATTGAAATTTTTTGAACCTCAAGGGGGTAAATTTTGAAAATTTCCAAAAAAAATTTTTGTTTCAAAAGGCCTTTAAACTAACATTATCTGATGTAAATTGACCCGAAAAAGTCGCCTGCACCATCAGTTTCCAAAAAAATTTTTTGTTTCAAAAGGCCTTTAAACTAACATTATCTGATGTAAATTGACCCGAAAAAGTCGCCTGCACCATCAGTTTCCCCCTAAATATAGCCGTTTTCGAGTTATAGACGTTTTTTGAAAATTCTTCCAAATGCCTCAAAAGTCGTTTTTTTCTGATAGAACTCGACCTCCTGAATCCAACGGTGCAAGCCGCACCTCGATATCTCTAACCGTTTCGGAGATATGGCGTTTGAAAGTTTTGGCACTTGCACAAATTTCGTGAAGTTGGTGAACTCCCGAAAACATTTTCGCTCATATCTCGGAAACTATAGCTCGATGAAATGATTTATGGGTATCTGCGTATTCGTCTTAAAATTCTCTTTAATATGAGTATGTCTTATGTCCTTTAATGCGTCATTTGAGAAAGCTATGACCCAAAGAATGAAATTTTGGGTAACTTTTTGGAATTTTTCGGAATTTTTTTACGAGCGAACCGTGCAAGATAGGACGTTTCTGAGGACGCCAATCGAAAGAGGACGAAAAAATCTATTTATGTTGATGGTTACGTCGCAATAAGTCGAATACTTTAGGAGTAAGGGAGGATTAACGAAAAATTGAAATTTTTTGAACCTCAAGGGGGTAAATTTTGAAAATTTCCAAAAAAAATTTTTGTTTCAAAAGGCCTTTAAACTAACATTATCTGATGTAAATTGACCCGAAAAAGTCGCCTGCACCATCAGTTTCCAAAAAAATTTTTTGTTTCAAAAGGCCTTTAAACTAACATTATCTGATGTAAATTGACCCGAAAAAGTCGCCTGCACCATCAGTTTCCCCCTAAATATAGCCGTTTTCGAGTTATAGACGTTTTTTGAAAATTCTTCCAAATGCCTCAAAAGTCGTTTTTTCTGATAGAACTCGACCTCCTGAATCCAACGGTGCAAGCCGCACCTCGATATCTCTAACCGTTTCGGAGATATGGCGTTTGAAAGTTTTGGCACTTGCACAAATTTCGTGAAGTTGGTGAACTCCCGAAAACATTTTCGCTCATATCTCGGAAACTATAGCTCGATGAAATGATTTATGGGTATCTGCGTATTCGTCTTAAAATTCTCTTTAATATGAGTAAGTCTTATGTCCTTTAATGCGTCATTTGAGAAAGCTATGACCCAAAGAATGAAAATTTTGGGTAACTTTTTGGAATTTTTCGGAATTTTTTTACGAGCGAACCGTGCAAGATAGGACGTTTCTGAGGACGCCAATCGAAAGAGGACGAAAAAATCTATTTATGTTGATGGTTACGTCGCAATAAGTCGAATACTTTAGGAGTAAGGGAGGATTAACGAAAAATTGAAATTTTTTGAACCTCAAGGGGGTAAATTTTGAAAATTTCCAAAAAAAATTTTTGTTTCAAAAGGCTTTTAAACTAACATTATCTGATGTAAATTGACCCGAGAAAGTCGCCTGCACCATCAGTTTCCCCCTAAATATAGCCGTTTTCGAGTTATAGACGTTTTTTGAAAATTCTTCCAAATGCCTCAAAATTCGTTTTTTCTGATAGAACTCGACCTCCTGAATCCAACGGTGCAAGCCGCACCTCGATATCTCTAACCGTTTCGGAGATATGGCGTTTGAAAGTTTTGGCACTTGCACAAATTTCGTGAAGTTGGTGAACTCCCGAAAACATTTTCGCTCATATCTCGGAAACTATAGCTCGATGAAATGATTTATGGGTATCTGCGTATTCGTCTTAAAATTCTCTTTAATATGAGTATGTCTTATGTCCTTTAATGCGTCATTTGAGAAAGCTATGACCCAAAGAATGAAAATTTTGGGTAACTTTTTGGAATTTTTCGGAATTTTTTTACGAGCGAACCGTGCAAGATAGGACGTTTCTGAGGACGCCAATCGAAAGAGGACGAAAAAATCTATTTATGTTGATGGTTACGTCGCAATAAGTCGAATATTTAGGAGTAAGGGAGGATTAACGAAAAATTGAAATTTTTTGAACCTCAAGGGGGTGAATTTTGAAAATTTCCAAAAAAATTTTTTGTTTCAAAAGGCCTTTAAACTAACATTATCTGATGTAAATTGACCCGAAAAAGTCGCCTGCACCATCAGTTTCCCCCTAAATATATCCGTTTTCGAGTTATAGACGTTTTTGAAAATTCTTCCAAATGCCTCAAAAGTCGTTTTTTCTGATAGAACTCGACCTCCTGAATCCAACGGTGCAAGCCGCACCTCGATATCTCTAACCGTTTCGGAGATATGGCGTTTGAAAGTTTTGGCACTTGCACAAATTTCGTGAAGTTGGTGAACTCCCGAAAACATTTTCGCTCATATCTCGGAAACTATAGCTCGATGAAATGATTTATGGGTATCTGCGTATTCGTCTTAAAATTCTCTTTAATATGAGTATGTCTTATGTCCTTTAATGCGTCATTTGAGAAAGCTATGACCCAAAGAATGAAAATTTTGGGTAACTTTTTGGAATTTTTCGGAATTTTTTTACGAGCGAACCGTGCAAGATAGGACGTTTCTGAGGACGCCAATCGAAAGAGGACGAAAAAATCTATTTATGTTGATGGTTACGTCGCAATAAGTCGAATACTTTAGGAGTAAGGGAGGATTAACGAAAAATTGAAATTTTTTGAACCTCAAGGGGGTAAATTTTGAAAATTTCCAAAAAAATTTTTTGTTTCAAAAGGCCTTTAAACTAACATTATCTGATGTAAATTGACCCGAAAAAGTCGCCTGCACCATCAGTTTCCCCCTAAATATAGCCGTTTTCGAGTTATAGACGTTTTTTGAAAATTCTTCCAAATGCCTCAAAAGTCGTTTTTTTCTGATAGAACTCGACCTCCTGAATCCAACGGTGCAAGCCGCACCTCGATATCTCTAACCGTTTCGGAGATATGGCGTTTGAAAGTTTTGGCACTTGCACAAATTTCGTGAAGTTGGTGAACTCCCGAAAACATTTTCGCTCATATCTCGGAAACTATAGCTCGATGAAATGATTTATGGGTATCTGCGTATTCGTCTTAAAATTCTCTTTAATATGAGTAAGTCTTATGTCCTTTAATGCGTCATTTGAGAAAGCTATGACCCAAAGAATGAAAATTTTGGGTAACTTTTTGGAATTTTTCGGAATTTTTTTACGAGCGAACCGTGCAAGATAGGACGTTTCTGAGGACGCCAATCGAAAGAGGACGAAAAAATCTATTTATGTTGATGGTTACGTCGCAATAAGTCGAATACTTTAGGAGTAAGGGAGGATTAACGAAAAATTGAAATTTTTTGAACCTCAAGGGGGTAAATTTTGAAAATTTCCAAAAAAAATTTTTGTTTCAAAAGGCTTTTAAACTAACATTATCTGATGTAAATTGACCCGAGAAAGTCGCCTGCACCATCAGTTTCCCCCTAAATATAGCCGTTTTCGAGTTATAGACGTTTTTTGAAAATTCTTCCAAATGCCTCAAAAGTCGTTTTTTCTGATAGAACTCGACCTCCTGAATCCAACGGTGCAAGCCGCACCTCGATATCTCTAACCGTTTCGGAGATATGGCGTTTGAAAGTTTTGGCACTTGCACAAATTTCGTGAAGTTGGTGAACTCCCGAAAACATTTTCGCTCATATCTCGGAAACTATAGCTCGATGAAATGATTTATGGGTATCTGCGTATTCGTCTTAAAATTCTCTTTAATATGAGTATGTCTTATGTCCTTTAATGCGTCATTTGAGAAAGCTATGACCCAAAGAATGAAAATTTTGGGTAACTTTTTGGAATTTTTCGGAATTTTTTTACGAGCGAACCGTGCAAGATAGGACGTTTCTGAGGACGCCAATCGAAAGAGGACGAAAAAATCTATTTATGTTGATGGTTACGTCGCAATAAGTCGAATACTTTAGGAGTAAGGGAGGATTAACGAAAAATTGAAATTTTTTGAACCTCAAGGGGGTAAATTTTGAAAATTTCCAAAAAAATTTTTTGTTTCAAAAGGCCTTTAAACTAACATTATCTGATGTAAATTGACCCGAAAAAGTCGCCTGCACCATCAGTTTCCCCCTAAATATAGCCGTTTTCGAGTTATAGACGTTTTTTGAAAATTCTTCCAAATGCCTCAAAAGTCGTTTTTTTCTGATAGAACTCGACCTCCTGAATCCAACGGTGCAAGCCGCACCTCGATATCTCTAACCGTTTCGGAGATATGGCGTTTGAAAGTTTTGGCACTTGCACAAATTTCGTGAAGTTGGTGAACTCCCGAAAACATTTTCGCTCATATCTCGGAAACTATAGCTCGATGAAATGATTTATGGGTATCTGCGTATTCGTCTTAAAATTCTCTTTAATATGAGTAAGTCTTATGTCCTTTAATGCGTCATTTGAGAAAGCTATGACCCAAAGAATGAAAATTTTGGGTAACTTTTTGGAATTTTTCGGAATTTTTTTACGAGCGAACCGTGCAAGATAGGACGTTTCTGAGGACGCCAATCGAAAGAGGACGAAAAAATCTATTTATATTGATGGTTACGTCGCAATAAGTCGAATACTTTAGGAGTAAGGGAGGATTAACGAAAAATTGAAATTTTTTGAACCTCAAGGGGGTAAATTTTGAAAATTTCCAAAAAAAATTTTTGTTTCAAAAGGCTTTTAAACTAACATTATCTGATGTAAATTGACCCGAGAAAGTCGCCTGCACCATCAGTTTCCCCCTAAATATAGCCGTTTTCGAGTTATAGACGTTTTTTGAAAATTCTTCCAAATGCCTCAAAATTCGTTTTTTCTGATAGAACTCGACCTCCTGAATCCAACGGTGCAAGCCGCACCTCGATATCTCTAACCGTTTCGGAGATATGGCGTTTGAAAGTTTTGGCACTTGCACAAATTTCGTGAAGTTGGTGAACTCCCGAAAACATTTTCGCTCATATCTCGGAAACTATAGCTCGATGAAATGATTTATGGGTATCTGCGTATTCGTCTTAAAATTCTCTTTAATATGAGTATGTCTTATGTCCTTTAATGCGTCATTTGAGAAAGCTATGACCCAAAGAATGAAAATTTTGGGTAACTTTTTGGAATTTTTCGGAATTTTTTTACGAGCGAACCGTGCAAGATAGGACGTTTCTGAGGACGCCAATCGAGAGAGGACGAAAAAATCTTTTTATGTTGATGGTTACGTCGCAATAAGTCGAATACTTTAGGAGTAAGGGAGGATTAACGAAAAATTGAAATTTTTTGAACCTCAAGGGGGTAAATTTTGCAAATTTTCAAAAAAATTTTTTGTTTCAAAAGGCCTTTAAACTAACATTATCTGATGTAAATTGACCCGAAAAAGTCGCCTGCACCATCAGTTTCCCCCTAAATATAGCCGTTTTCGAGTTATAGACGTTTTTTGAAAATTCTTCCAAATACCTCAAAAGTCGTTTTTTTCTGATAGAACTCGACCTCCTGAATCCAACGGTGCAAGCCGCACCTCGATATCTCTAACCGTTTCGGAGATATGGCGTTTGAAAGTTTTGGCACTTGCACAAATTTCGTGAAGTTGGTGAACTCCCGAAAACATTTTCGCTCATATCTCGGAAACTATAGCTCGATGAAATGATTTATGGGTATCTGCGTATTCGTCTTAAAATTCTCTTTAATATGAGTATGTCTTATGTCCTTTAATGCGTCATTTGAGAAAGCTATGACCCAAAGAATGAAAATTTTGGGTAACTTTTTGGAATTTTTCGGAATTTTTTTACGAGCGAACCGTGCAAGATAGGACGTTTCTGAGGACGCCAATCGAAAGAGGACGAAAAAATCTTTTTATGTTGATGGTTACGTCGCAATAAGTCGAATACTTTAGGAGTAAGGGAGGATTAACGAAAAATTGAAATTTTTTGAACCTCAAGGGGGTAAATTTTGAAAATTTCCAAAAAAATTTTTTGTTTCAAAAGGCCTTTAAACTAACATTATCTGATGTAAATTGACCCGAGAAAGTCGCCTGCACCATCGGTTTCCCCCTAAATATAGCCGTTTTCGAGTTATAGACGTTTTTTGAAAATTCTTCCAAATGCCTCAAAAGTCGTTTTTTCTGATAGAACTCGACCTCCTGAATCCAACGGTGCAAGCCGCACCTCGATATCTCTAACCGTTTCGGAGATATGGCGTTTGAAAGTTTTGGCACTTGCACAAATTTCGTGAAGTTGGTGAACTCCCGAAAACATTTTCGCTCATATCTCGGAAACTATAGCTCGATGAAATGATTTATGGGTATCTGCGTATTCGTCTTAAAATTCTCTTTAATATGAGTATGTCTTATGTCCTTTAATGCGTCATTTGAGAAAGCTATGACCCAAAGAATGAAAATTTTGGGTAACTTTTTGGAATTTTTCGGAATTTTTTTACGAGCGAACCGTGCAAGATAGGACGTTTCTGAGGACGCCAATCGAAAGAGGACGAAAAAATCTTTTTATGTTGATGGTTACGTCGCAATAAGTCGAATACTTTAGGCGTAAGGGAGGATTAACGAAAAATTGAAATTTTTTGAACCTCAAGGGGGTAAATTTTGAAAATTTCAAAAAAAATTTTTTGTTTCAAAAGGCTTTTAAACTAACATTATCTGATGTAAATTGACCCGAAAAAGTCGCCTGCACCATCAGTTTCCCCCTAAATATAGCCGTTTTCGAGTTATAGACGTTTTTTGAAAATTCTTCCAAATGCCTCAAAAGTCGTTTTTTCTGATAGAACTCGACCTCCTGAATCCAACGGTGCAAGCCGCACCTCGATATCTCTAACCGTTTCGGAGATATGGCGTTTGAAAGTTTTGGCACTTGCACAAATTTCGTGAAGTTGGTGAACTCCCGAAAACATTTTCGCTCATATCTCGGAAACTATAGCTCGATGAAATGATTTATGGGTATCTGCGTATTCGTCTTAAAATTCTCTTTAATATGAGTATGTCTTATGTCCTTTAATGCGTCATTTGAGAAAGCTATGACCCAAAGAATGAAAATTTTGGGTAACTTTTTGGAATTTTTCGGAATTTTTTTACGAGCGAACCGTGCAAGATAGGACGTTTCTGAGGACGCCAATCGAAAGAGGACGAAAAAATCTATTTATGTTGATGGTTACGTCGCAATAAGTCGAATACTTTAGGAGTAAGGGAGGATTAACGAAAAATTGAAATTTTTTGAACCTCAAGGGGGTAAATTTTGAAAATTTCCAAAAAAATTTTTTGTTTCAAAAGGCTTTTAAACTAACATTATCTGATGTAAATTGACCCGAGAAAGTCGCCTGCACCGTCGGTTTCCCCCTAAATATAGCCGTTTTCGAGTTATAGACGTTTTTTGAAAATTCTTCCAAATGCCTCAAAAGTCGTTTTTTCTGATAGAACTCGACCTCCTGAATCCAACGGTGCAAGCCGCACCTCGATATCTCTAACCGTTTCGGAGATATGGCGTTTGAAACTTTTGGCACTTGCACAAATTTCGTGAAGTTGGTGAACTCCCGAAAACATTTTCGCTCATATCTCGGAAACTATAGCTCGATGAAATGATTTATGGGTATCTGCGTATTCGTCTTAAAATTCTCTTTAATATGAGTATCTCTTATGTCCTTTAATGCGTCATTTGAGAAAGCTATGACCCAAAGAATGAAAATTTTGGGTAACTTTTTGGAATTTTTCGGAATTTTTTTACGAGCGAACCGTGCAAGATAGGACGTTTCTGAGGACGCCAATCGAAAGAGGACGAAAAAATCTTTTTATGTTGATGGTTACGTCGCAATAAGTCGAATACTTTAGGAGTAAGGGAGAAGGGAGGATTAACGAAAAATTGAAATTTTTTGAACCTCAAGGGGGTAAATTTTGAAAATTTCCAAAAAAATTTTTTGTTTCAAAAGGCCTTTAAACTAACATTATCTGATGTAAATTGACCCGAAAAAGTCGCCTGCACCATCAGTTTCCCCCTAAATATAGCCGTTTTCGAGTTATAGACGTTTTTTGAAAATTCTTCCAAATGCCTCAAAAGTCGTTTTTTCTGATAGAACTCGACCTCCTGAATCCAACGGTGCAAGCCGCACCTCGATATCTCTAACCGTTTCGGAGATATGGCGTTTGAAAGTTTTGGCACTTGCACAAATTTCGTGAAGTTGGTGAACTCCCGAAAACATTTTCGCTCATATCTCGGAAACTATAGCTCGATGAAATGATTTATGGGTATCTGCGTATTCGTCTTAAAATTCTCTTTAATATGAGTATGTCTTATGTCCTTTAATGCGTCATTTGAGAAAGCTATGACCCAAAGAATGAAAATTTTGGGTAACTTTTTGGAATTTTTCGGAATTTTTTTACGAGCGAACCGTGCAAGATAGGACGTTTCTGAGGACGCCAATCGAAAGAGGACGAAAAAATCTTTTTATGTTGATGGTTACGTCGCAATAAGTCGAATACTTTAGGAGTAAGGGAGGATTAACGAAAAATTGAAATTTTTTGAACCTCAAGGGGGTAAATTTTGAAAATTTCCAAAAAAATTTTTTGTTTCAAAAGGCCTTTAAACTAACATTATCTGATGTAAATTGACCCGAGAAAGTCGCCTGCACCATCGGTTTCCCCCTAAATATAGCCGTTTTCGAGTTATAGACGTTTTTTGAAAATTCTTCCAAATGCCTCAAAAGTCGTTTTTTCTGATAGAACTCGACCTCCTGAATCCAACGGTGCAAGCCGCACCTCGATATCTCTAACCGTTTCGGAGATATGGCGTTTGAAAGTTTTGGCACTTGCACAAATTTCGTGAAGTTGGTGAACTCCCGAAAACATTTTCGCTCATATCTCGGAAACTATAGCTCGATGAAATGATTTATGGGTATCTGCGTATTCGTCTTAAAATTCTCTTTAATATGAGTATGTCTTATGTCCTTTAATGCGTCATTTGAGAAAGCTATGACCCAAAGAATGAAAATTTTGGGTAACTTTTTGGAATTTTTCGGAATTTTTTTACGAGCGAACCGTGCAAGATAGGACGTTTCTGAGGACGCCAATCGAAAGAGGACGAAAAAATCTTTTTATGTTGATGGTTACGTCGCAATAAGTCGAATACTTTAGGCGTAAGGGAGGATTAACGAAAAATTGAAATTTTTTGAACCTCAAGGGGGTAAATTTTGAAAATTTCAAAAAAAATTTTTTGTTTCAAAAGGCTTTTAAACTAACATTATCTGATGTAAATTGACCCGAAAAAGTCGCCTGCACCATCAGTTTCCCCCTAAATATAGCCGTTTTCGAGTTATAGACGTTTTTTGAAAATTCTTCCAAATGCCTCAAAAGTCGTTTTTTCTGATAGAACTCGACCTCCTGAATCCAACGGTGCAAGCCGCACCTCGATATCTCTAACCGTTTCGGAGATATGGCGTTTGAAAGTTTTGGCACTTGCACAAATTTCGTGAAGTTGGTGAACTCCCGAAAACATTTTCGCTCATATCTCGGAAACTATAGCTCGATGAAATGATTTATGGGTATCTGCGTATTCGTCTTAAAATTCTCTTTAATATGAGTATGTCTTATGTCCTTTAATGCGTCATTTGAGAAAGCTATGACCCAAAGAATGAAAATTTTGGGTAACTTTTTGGAATTTTTCGGAATTTTTTTACGAGCGAACCGTGCAAGATAGGACGTTTCTGAGGACGCCAATCGAAAGAGGACGAAAAAATCTATTTATGTTGATGGTTACGTCGCAATAAGTCGAATACTTTAGGAGTAAGGGAGGATTAACGAAAAATTGAAATTTTTTGAACCTCAAGGGGGTAAATTTTGAAAATTTCCAAAAAAATTTTTTGTTTCAAAAGGCTTTTAAACTAACATTATCTGATGTAAATTGACCCGAGAAAGTCGCCTGCACCGTCGGTTTCCCCCTAAATATAGCCGTTTTCGAGTTATAGACGTTTTTTGAAAATTCTTCCAAATGCCTCAAAAGTCGTTTTTTCTGATAGAACTCGACCTCCTGAATCCAACGGTGCAAGCCGCACCTCGATATCTCTAACCGTTTCGGAGATATGGCGTTTGAAACTTTTGGCACTTGCACAAATTTCGTGAAGTTGGTGAACTCCCGAAAACATTTTCGCTCATATCTCGGAAACTATAGCTCGATGAAATGATTTATGGGTATCTGCGTATTCGTCTTAAAATTCTCTTTAATATGAGTATCTCTTATGTCCTTTAATGCGTCATTTGAGAAAGCTATGACCCAAAGAATGAAAATTTTGGGTAACTTTTTGGAATTTTTCGGAATTTTTTTACGAGCGAACCGTGCAAGATAGGACGTTTCTGAGGACGCCAATCGAAAGAGGACGAAAAAATCTTTTTATGTTGATGGTTACGTCGCAATAAGTCGAATACTTTAGGAGTAAGGGAGGATTAACGAAAAATTGAAATTTTTTGAACCTCAAGGGGGTAAATTTTGAAAATTTCCAAAAAAATTTTTTGTTTCAAAAGGCCTTTAAACTAACATTATCTGATGTAAATTGACCCGAAAAAGTCGCCTGCACCATCAGTTTCCCCCTAAATATAGCCGTTTTCGAGTTATAGACGTTTTTTGAAAATTCTTCCAAATGCCTCAAAAGTCGTTTTTTCTGATAGAACTCGACCTCCTGAATCCAACGGTGCAAGCCGCACCTCGATATCTCTAACCGTTTCGGAGATATGGCGTTTGAAAGTTTTGGCACTTGCACAAATTTCGTGAAGTTGGTGAACTCCCGAAAACATTTTCGCTCATATCTCGGAAACTATAGCTCGATGAAATGATTTATGGGTATCTGCGTATTCGTCTTAAAATTCTCTTTAATATGAGTATGTCTTATGTCCTTTAATGCGTCATTTGAGAAAGCTATGACCCAAAGAATGAAAATTTTGGGTAACTTTTTGGAATTTTTCGGAATTTTTTTACGAGCGAACCGTGCAAGATAGGACGTTTCTGAGGACGCCAATCGAAAGAGGACGAAAAAATCTTTTTATGTTGATGGTTACGTCGCAATAAGTCGAATACTTTAGGAGTAAGGGAGGATTAACGAAAAATTGAAATTTTTTGAACCTCAAGGGGGTAAATTTTGAAAATTTCCAAAAAAATTTTTTGTTTCAAAAGGCCTTTAAACTAACATTATCTGATGTAAATTGACCCGAAAAAGTCGCCTGCACCATCAGTTTCCCCCTAAATATAGCCGTTTTCGAGTTATAGACGTTTTTTGAAAATTCTTCCAAATGCCTCAAAAGTCGTTTTTTTCTGATAGAACTCGACCTCCTGAATCCAACGGTGCAAGCCGCACCTCGATATCTCTAACCGTTTCGGCGATATGGCGTTTGAAACTTTTGGCACTTGCACAAATTTCGTGAAGTTGGTGAACTCCCGAAAACATTTTCGCTCATATCTCGGAAACTATAGCTCGATGAAATGATTTATGGGTATCTGCGTATTCGTCTTAAAATTCTCTTTAATATGAGTATCTCTTATGTCCTTTAATGCGTCATTTGAGAAAGCTATGACCCAAAGAATGAAAATTTTGGGTAACTTTTTGGAATTTTTCGGAATTTTTTTACGAGCGAACCGTGCAAGATAGGACGTTTCTGAGGACGCCAATCGAAAGAGGACGAAAAAATCTTTTTATGTTGATGGTTACGTCGCAATAAGTCGAATACTTTAGGAGTAAGGGAGGATTAACGAAAAATTGAAATTTTTTGAACCTCAAGGGGGTAAATTTTGAAAATTTCCAAAAAAATTTTTTGTTTCAAAAGGCTTTTAAACTAACATTATCTGATGTAAATTGACCCGAGAAAGTCGCCTGCACCGTCGGTTTCCCCCTAAATATAGCCGTTTTCGAGTTATAGACGTTTTTTGAAAATTCTTCCAAATGCCTCAAAAGTCGTTTTTTCTGATAGAACTCGACCTCCTGAATCCAACGGTGCAAGCCGCACCTCGATATCTCTAACCGTTTCGGAGATATGGCGTTTGAAACTTTTGGCACTTGCACAAATTTCGTGAAGTTGGTGAACTCCCGAAAACATTTTCGCTCATATCTCGGAAACTATAGCTCGATGAAATGATTTATGGGTATCTGCGTATTCGTCTTAAAATTCTCTTTAATATGAGTATCTCTTATGTCCTTTAATGCGTCATTTGAGAAAGCTATGACCCAAAGAATGAAAATTTTGGGTAACTTTTTGGAATTTTTCGGAATTTTTTTACGAGCGAACCGTGCAAGATAGGACGTTTCTGAGGACGCCAATCGAAAGAGGACGAAAAAATCTTTTTATGTTGATGGTTACGTCGCAATAAGTCGAATACTTTAGGAGTAAGGGAGGATTAACGAAAAATTGAAATTTTTTGAACCTCAAGGGGGTAAATTTTGAAAATTTCCAAAAAAATTTTTTGTTTCAAAAGGCCTTTAAACTAACATTATCTGATGTAAATTGACCCGAAAAAGTCGCCTGCACCATCAGTTTCCCCCTAAATATAGCCGTTTTCGAGTTATAGACGTTTTTTGAAAATTCTTCCAAATGCCTCAAAAGTCGTTTTTTCTGATAGAACTCGACCTCCTGAATCCAACGGTGCAAGCCGCACCTCGATATCTCTAACCGTTTCGGAGATATGGCGTTTGAAAGTTTTGGCACTTGCACAAATTTCGTGAAGTTGGTGAACTCCCGAAAACATTTTCGCTCATATCTCGGAAACTATAGCTCGATGAAATGATTTATGGGTATCTGCGTATTCGTCTTAAAATTCTCTTTAATATGAGTATGTCTTATGTCCTTTAATGCGTCATTTGAGAAAGCTATGACCCAAAGAATGAAAATTTTGGGTAACTTTTTGGAATTTTTCGGAATTTTTTTACGAGCGAACCGTGCAAGATAGGACGTTTCTGAGGACGCCAATCGAAAGAGGACGAAAAAATCTTTTTATGTTGATGGTTACGTCGCAATAAGTCGAATACTTTAGGAGTAAGGGAGGATTAACGAAAAATTGAAATTTTTTGAACCTCAAGGGGGTAAATTTTGAAAATTTCCAAAAAAATTTTTTGTTTCAAAAGGCCTTTAAACTAACATTATCTGATGTAAATTGACCCGAAAAAGTCGCCTGCACCATCAGTTTCCCCCTAAATATAGCCGTTTTCGAGTTATAGACGTTTTTTGAAAATTCTTCCAAATGCCTCAAAAGTCGTTTTTTTCTGATAGAACTCGACCTCCTGAATCCAACGGTGCAAGCCGCACCTCGATATCTCTAACCGTTTCGGCGATATGGCGTTTGAAACTTTTGGCACTTGCACAAATTTCGTGAAGTTGGTGAACTCCCGAAAACATTTTCGCTCATATCTCGGAAACTATAGCTCGATGAAATGATTTATGGGTATCTGCGTATTCGTCTTAAAATTCTCTTTAATATGAGTATCTCTTATGTCCTTTAATGCGTCATTTGAGAAAGCTATGACCCAAAGAATGAAAATTTTGGGTAACTTTTTGGAATTTTTCGGAATTTTTTTACGAGCGAACCGTGCAAGATAGGACGTTTCTGAGGACGCCAATCGAAAGAGGACGAAAAAATCTTTTTATGTTGATGGTTACGTCGCAATAAGTCGAATACTTTAGGAGTAAGGGAGGATTAACGAAAAATTGAAATTTTTTGAACCTCAAGGGGGTAAATTTTGAAAATTTCCAAAAAAATTTTTTGTTTCAAAAGGCCTTTAAACTAACATTATCTGATGTAAATTGACCCGAAAAAGTCGCCTGCACCATCAGTTTCCCCCTAAATATAGCCGTTTTCGAGTTATAGACGTTTTTTGAAAATTCTTCCAAATGCCTCAAAAGTCGTTTTTTCTGATAGAACTCGACCTCCTGAATCCAACGGTGCTAGCCGCACCTCGATATCTCTAACCGTTTCGGAGATATGGCGTTTGAAAGTTTTGGCACTTGCACAAATTTCGTGAAGTTGGTGAACTCCCGAAAACATTTTCGCTCATATCTCGGAAACTATAGCTCGATGAAATGATTTATGGGTATCTGCGTATTCGTCTTAAAATTCTCTTTAATATGAGTATGTCTTATGTCCTTTAATGCGTCATTTGAGAAAGCTATGACCCAAAGAATGAAAATTTTGGGTAACTTTTTGGAATTTTTCGGAATTTTTTTACGAGCGAACCGTGCAAGATAGGACGTTTCTGAGGACGCCAATCGAAAGAGGACGAAAAATCTATTTATGTTGATGGTTACGTCGCAATAAGTCGAATACTTTAGGAGTAAGGGAGGATTAACGAAAAATTGAAATTTTTTGAACCTCAAGGGGGTAAATTTTGAAAATTTCCAAAAAAATTTTTTGTTTCAAAAGGCCTTTAAACTAACATTATCTGATGTAAATTGACCCGAAAAAGTCGCCTGCACCATCAGTTTCCCCCTAAATATAGCCGTTTTCGAGTTATAGACGTTTTTTGAAAATTCTTCCAAATGCCTCAAAAGTCGTTTTTTCTGATAGAACTCGACCTCCTGAATCCAACGGTGCAAGCCGCACCTCGATATCTCTAACCGTTTCGGAGATATGGCGTTTGAAACTTTTGGCACTTGCACAAATTTCGTGAAGTTGGTGAACTCCCGAAAACATTTTCGCTCATATCTCGGAAACTATAGCTCGATGAAATGATTTATGGGTATCTGCGTATTCGTCTTAAAATTCTCTTTAATATGAGTATGTCTTATGTCCTTTAATGCGTCATTTGAGAAAGCTATGACCCAAAGAATGAAAATTTTGGGTAACTTTTTGGAATTTTTCGGAATTTTTTTACGAGCGAACCGTGCAAGATAGGACGTTTCTGAGGACGCCAATCGAAAGAGGACGAAAAAATCTTTTTGTGTTGATGGTTACGTCGCAATAAGTCGAATTCTTTAGGCGTAAGGGAGGATTAACGAAAAATTGAAATTTTTTGAACCTCAAGGGGGTAAATTTTGAAAATTTCCAAAAAAATTTTTTGTTTCAAAAGGCTTTTAAACTAACATTATCTGATGTAAATTGACCCGAGAAAGTCGCCTGCACCGTCGGTTTCCCCCTAAATATAGCCGTTTTCGAGTTATAGACGTTTTTTGAAAATTCTTCCAAATGCCTCAAAAGTCGTTTTTTCTGATAGAACTCGACCTCCTGAATCCAACGGTGCAAGCCGCACCTCGATATCTCTAACCGTTTCGGAGATATGGCGTTTGAAAGTTTTGGCACTTGCACAAATTTCGTGAAGTTGGTGAACTCCCGAAAACATTTTCGCTCATATCTCGGAAACTATAGCTCGATGAAATGATTTATGGGTATCTGCGTATTCGTCTTAAAATTCTCTTTAATATGAGTATGTCTTATGTCCTTTAATGCGTCATTTGAGAAAGCTATGACCCAAAGAATGAAAATTTTGGGTAGCTTTTTGGAATTTTTCGGAATTTTTTTACGAGCGAACCGTGCAAGATAGGACGTTTCTGAGGACGCCAATCGAAAGAGGACGAAAAAATCTATTTATGTTGATGGTTACGTCGCAATAAGTCGAATACTTTAGGAGTAAGGGAGGATTAACGAAAAATTGAAATTTTTTGAACCTCAAGGGGGTAAATTTTGAAAATTTCCAAAAAAATTTTTTGTTTCAAAAGGCCTTTAAACTAACATTATCTGATGTAAATTGACCCGAAAAAGTCGCCTGCACCATCAGTTTCCCCCTAAATATAGCCGTTTTCGAGTTATAGACGTTTTTTGAAAATTCTTCCAAATGCCTCAAAAGTCGTTTTTTCTGATAGAACTCGACCTCCTGAATCCAACGGTGCAAGCCGCACCTCGATATCTCTAACCGTTTCGGAGATATGGCGTTTGAAAGTTTTGGCACTTGCACAAATTTCGTGAAGTTGGTGAACTCCCGAAAACATTTTCGCTCATATCTCGGAAACTATAGCTCGATGAAATGATTTATGGGTATCTGCGTATTCGTCTTAAAATTCTCTTTAATATGAGTATGTCTTATGTCCTTTAATGCGTCATTTGAGAAAGCTATGACCCAAAGAATGAAAATTTTGGGTAACTTTTTGGAATTTTTCGGAATTTTTTTACGAGCGAACCGTGCAAGATAGGACGTTTCTGAGGACGCCAATCGAAAGAGGACGAAAAAATCTTTTTGTGTTGATGGTTACGTCGCAATAAGTCGAATACTTTAGGCGTAAGGGAGGATTAACGAAAAATTGAAATTTTTTGAACCTCAAGGGGGTAAATTTTGAAAATTTCCAAAAAAATTTTTTGTTTCAAAAGGCTTTTAAACTAACATTATCTGATGTAAATTGACCCGAGAAAGTCGCCTGCACCATCAGTTTCCCCCTAAATATAGCCGTTTTCGAGTTATAGACGTTTTTTGAAAATTCTTCCAAATGCCTCAAAGGTCGTTTTTTCTGATAGAACTCGACCTCCTGAATCCAACGGTGCAAGCCGCACCTCGATATCTCTAACCGTTTCGGAGATATGGCGTTTGAAAGTTTTGGCACTTGCACAAATTTCGTGAAGTTGGTGAACTCCCGAAAACATTTTCGCTTATATCTCGGAAACTATAGCTCGATGAAATGATTTATGGGTATCTGCGTATTCGTCTTAAAATTCTCTTTAATATGAGTATCTCTTATGTCCTTTAATGCGTCATTTGAGAAAGCTATGACCCAAAGAATGAAAATTTTGGGTAACTTTTTGGAGTTTTTCGGAATTTTTTTACGAGCGAACCGTGCAAGATAGGACGTTTCTGAGGACGCCAATCGAAAGAGGACGAAAAAATCTATTTATGTTGATGGTTACGTCGCAATAAGTCGAATACTTTAGGAGTAAGGGAGGATTAACGAAAAATTGAAATTTTTTGAACCTCAAGGGGGTAAATTTTGAAAATTTCCAAAAAAATTGTTTGTTTCAAAAGGCTTTTAAACTAACATTATCTGATGTAAATTGACCCGAGAAAGTCGCCTGCACCGTCGGTTTCCCCCTAAATATAGCCGTTTTCGAGTTATAGACGTTTTTTGAAAATTCTTCCAAATGCCTCAAAAGTCGTTTTTTCTGATAGAACTCGACCTCCTGAATCCAACGGTGCAAGCCGCACCTCGATATCTCTAACCGTTTCGGAGATATGGCGTTTGAAAGTTTTGGCACTTGCACAAATTTCGTGAAGTTGGTGAACTCCCGAAAACATTTTCGCTCATATCTCGGAAACTATAGCTCGATGAAATGATTTATGGGTATCTGCGTATTCGTCTTAAAATTCTCTTTAATATGAGTATGTCTTATGTCCTTTAATGCGTCATTTGAGAAAGCTATGACCCAAAGAATGAAAATTTTGGGTAACTTTTTGGAATTTTTCGGAATTTTTTTACGAGCGAACCGTGCAAGATAGGACGTTTCTGAGGACGCCAATCGAAAGAGGACGAAAAAATCTTTTTGTGTTGATGGTTACGTCGCAATAAGTCGAATACTTTAGGCGTAAGGGAGGATTAACGAAAAATTGAAATTTTTTGAACCTCAAGGGGGTAAATTTTGAAAATTTCCAAAAAAATTTTTTGTTTCAAAAGGCTTTTAAACTAACATTATCTGATGTAAATTGACCCGAGAAAGTCGCCTGCACCATCAGTTTCCCCCTAAATATAGCCGTTTTCGAGTTATAGACGTTTTTTGAAAATTCTTCCAAATGCCTCAAAGGTCGTTTTTTCTGATAGAACTCGACCTCCTGAATCCAACGGTGCAAGCCGCACCTCGATATCTCTAACCGTTTCGGAGATATGGCGTTTGAAAGTTTTGGCACTTGCACAAATTTCGTGAAGTTGGTGAACTCCCGAAAACATTTTCGCTTATATCTCGGAAACTATAGCTCGATGAAATGATTTATGGGTATCTGCGTATTCGTCTTAAAATTCTCTTTAATATGAGTATCTCTTATGTCCTTTAATGCGTCATTTGAGAAAGCTATGACCCAAAGAATGAAAATTTTGGGTAACTTTTTGGAGTTTTTCGGAATTTTTTTACGAGCGAACCGTGCAAGATAGGACGTTTCTGAGGACGCCAATCGAAAGAGGACGAAAAAATCTATTTATGTTGATGGTTACGTCGCAATAAGTCGAATACTTTAGGAGTAAGGGAGGATTAACGAAAAATTGAAATTTTTTGAACCTCAAGGGGGTAAATTTTGAAAATTTCCAAAAAAATTGTTTGTTTCAAAAGGCTTTTAAACTAACATTATCTGATGTAAATTGACCCGAGAAAGTCGCCTGCACCGTCGGTTTCCCCCTAAATATAGCCGTTTTCGAGTTATAGACGTTTTTTGAAAATTCTTCCAAATGCCTCAAAAGTCGTTTTTTCTGATAGAACTCGACCTCCTGAATCCAACGGTGCAAGCCGCACCTCGATATCTCTAACCGTTTCGGAGATATGGCGTTTGAAAGTTTTGGCACTTGCACAAATTTCGTGAAGTTGGTGAACTCCCGAAAACATTTTCGCTTATATCTCGGAAACTATAGCTCGATGAAATGATTTATGGGTATCTGCGTATTCGTCTTAAAATTCTCTTTAATATGAGTATCTCTTATGTCCTTTAATGCGTCATTTGAGAAAGCTATGACCCAAAGAATGAAAATTTTGGGTAACTTTTTGGAGTTTTTCGGAATTTTTTTACGAGCGAACCGTGCAAGATAGGACGTTTCTGAGGACGCCAATCGAAAGAGGACGAAAAAATCTTTTTATGTTGATGGTTACGTCGCAATAAGTCGAATACTTTAGGAGTAAGGGAGGATTAACGAAAAATTGAAATTTTTTGAACCTCAAGGGGGTAAATTTTGAAAATTTCCAAAAAAAATTTTTGTTTCAAAAGGCCTTTAAACTAACATTATCTGATGTAAATTGACCCGAAAAAGTCGCCTGCACCATCAGTTTCCCCCTAAATATAGCCGTTTTCGAGTTATAGACGTTTTTTGAAAATTCTTCCAAATGCCTCAAAAGTCGTTTTTTCTGATAGAACTCGACCTCCTGAATCCAACGGTGCAAGCCGCACCTCGATATCTCTAACCGTTTCGGAGATATGGCGTTTGAAACTTTTGGCACTTGCACAAATTTCGTGAAGTTGGTGAACTCCCGAAAACATTTTCGCTCATATCTCGGAAACTATAGCTCGATGAAATGATTTATGGGTATCTGCGTATTCGTCTTAAAATTCTCTTTAATATGAGTATCTCTTATGTCCTTTAATGCGTCATTTGAGAAAGCTATGACCCAAAGAATGAAAATTTTGGGTAACTTTTTGGAATTTTTCGGAATTTTTTTACGAGCGAACCGTGCAAGATAGGACGTTTCTGAGGACGCCAATCGAAAGAGGACGAAAAAATCTTTTTATGTTGATGGTTACGTCGCAATAAGTCGAATACTTTAGGAGTAAGGGAGGATTAACGAAAAATTGAAATTTTTTGAACCTCAAGGGGGTAAATTTTGAAAATTTCCAAAAAAAATTTTTGTTTCAAAAGGCTTTTAAACTAACATTATCTGATGTAAATTGACCCGAGAAAGTCGCCTGCACCGTCGGTTTCCCCCTAAATATAGCCGTTTTCGAGTTATAGACGTTTTTTGAAAATTCTTCCAAATGCCTCAAAAGTCGTTTTTTCTGATAGAACTCGACCTCCTGAATCCAACGGTGCAAGCCGCACCTCGATATCTCTAACCGTTTCGGAGATATGGCGTTTGAAAGTTTTGGCACTTGCACAAATTTCGTGAAGTTGGTGAACTCCCGAAAACATTTTCGCTCATATCTCGGAAACTATAGCTCGATGAAATGATTTATGGGTATCTGCGTATTCGTCTTAAAATTCTCTTTAATATGAGTATCTCTTATGTCCTTTAATGCGTCATTTGAGAAAGCTATGACCCAAAGAATGAAAATTTTGGGTAACTTTTTGGAGTTTTTCGGATTTTTTTTACGAGCGAACCGTGCAAGATAGGACGTTTCTGAGGACGCCAATCGAAAGAGGACGAAAAAATCTTTTTATGTTGATGGTTACGTCGCAATAAGTCGAATACTTTAGGAGTAAGGGAGGATTAACGAAAAATTGAAATTTTTTGAACCTCAAGGGGGTAAATTTTGAAAATTTCCAAAAAATTTTTTTGTTTCAAAAGGCCTTTAAACTAACATTATCTGATGTAAATTGACCCGAAAAAGTCGCCTGCACCATCAGTTTCCCCCTAAATATAGCCGTTTTCGAGTTATAGACGTTTTTTGAAAATTCTTCCAAATGCCTCAAAAGTCGTTTTTTCTGATAGAACTCGACCTCCTGAATCCAACGGTGCAAGCCGCACCTCGATATCTCTAACCGTTTCGGAGATATGGCGTTTGAAAGTTTTGGCACTTGCACAAATTTCGTGAAGTTGGTGAACTCCCGAAAACATTTTCGCTCATATCTCGGAAACTATAGCTTGATGAAATGATTTATGGGTATCTGCGTATTCGTCTTAAAATTCTCTTTAATATGAGTATGTCTTATGTCCTTTAATGCGTCATTTGAGAAAGCTATGACCCAAAGAATGAAAATTTTGGGTAACTTTTTGGAATTTTTCGGAATTTTTTTACGAGCGAACCGTGCAAGATAGGACGTTTCTGAGGACGCCAATCGAAAGAGGACGAAAAAATCTATTTATGTTGATGGTTACGTCGCAATAAGTCGAATACTTTAGGAGTAAGGGAGGATTAACGAAAAATTGAAATTTTTTGAACCTCAAGGGGGTAAATTTTGAAAATTTCCAAAAAAATTTTTTGTTTCAAAAGGCCTTTAAACTAACATTATCTGATGTAAATTGACCCGAAAAAGTCGCCTGCACCATCAGTTTCCCCCTAAATATAGCCGTTTTCGAGTTATAGACGTTTTTTGAAAATTCTTCCAAATGCCTCAAAAGTCGTTTTTTCTGATAGAACTCGACCTCCTGAATCCAACGGTGCAAGCCGCACCTCGATATCTCTAACCGTTTCGGAGATATGGCGTTTGAAAGTTTTGGCACTTGCACAAATTTCGTGAAGTTGGTGAACTCCCGAAAACATTTTCGCTCATATCTCGGAAACTATAGCTCGATGAAATGATTTATGGGTATCTGCGTATTCGTCTTAAAATTCTCTTTAATATGAGTATGTCTTATGTCCTTTAATGCGTCATTTGAGAAAGCTATGACCCAAAGAATGAAAATTTTGGGTAACTTTTTATAATTTTTCGGAATTTTTTTACGAGCGAACCGTGCAAGATAGGACGTTTCTGAGGGCGCCAATCGAAAGAGGACGAAAAAATCTATTTATGTTGATGGTTACGTCGCAATAAGTCGAATACTTTAGGAGTAAGGGAGGATTAACGAAAAATTGAAATTTTTTGAACCTCAAGGGGGTAAATTTTGAAAATTTCAAAAAAAAATTTTTGTTTCAAAAGGCTTTTAAACTAACATTATCTGATGTAAATTGACCCGAGAAAGTCGCCTGCACCATCAGTTTCCCCCT
The DNA here is from genome assembly GCA_963583935.1 of Diaperis boleti. Lineage (NCBI taxonomy): Eukaryota > Metazoa > Arthropoda > Insecta > Coleoptera > Tenebrionidae > Diaperis > Diaperis boleti. The sequence goes on from OY757244.1 coordinate 71,442,728, forward strand.
AAATATAGCCGTTTTCGAGTTATAGACGTTTTTTGAAAATTCTTCCAAATGCCTCAAAAGTTGTTTTTTTCTGATAGAACTCGACCTCCTGAATCCAACGGTGCAAGCCGCACCTCGATATCTCTAACCGTTTCGGAGATATGGCGTTTTAAAGTTTTGGCACTTGCACAAATTTCGTGAAGTTGGTGAACTCCCGAAAACATTTTCGCTCATATCTCGGAAACTATAGCTCGATGAAATGATTTATGGGTATCTGCGTATTCGTCTTAAAATTCTCTTTAATATGAGTATGTCTTATGTCCTTTAATGCGTCATTTGAGAAAGCTATGACCCAAAGAATGAAAATTTTGGGTAACTTTTTATAATTTTTCGGAATTTTTTTACGAGCGAACCGTGCAAGATAGGACGTTTCTGAGGGCGCCAATCGAAAGAGGACGAAAAAATCTATTTATGTTGATGGTTACGTCGCAATAAGTCGAATACTTTAGGAGTAAGGGAGGATTAACGAAAAATTGAAATTTTTTGAACCTCAAGGGGGTAAATTTTGAAAATTTCCAAAAAAAATTTTTGTTTCAAAAGGCTTTTAAACTAACATTATCTGATGTAAATTGACCCGAGAAAGTCGCCTGCACCGTCGGTTTCCCCCTAAATATAGCCGTTTTCGAGTTATAGACGTTTTTTGAAAATTCTTCCAAATGCCTCAAAAGTCGTTTTTTCTGATAGAACTCGACCTCCTGAATCCAACGGTGCAAGCCGCACCTCGATATCTCTAACCGTTTCGGAGATATGGCGTTTGAAAGTTTTGGCACTTGCACAAATTTCGTGAAGTTGGTGAACTCCCGAAAACATTTTCGCTCATATCTCGGAAACTATAGCTCGATGAAATGATTTATGGGTATCTGCGTATTCGTCTTAAAATTCTCTTTAATATGAGTATGTCTTATGTCCTTTAATGCGTCATTTGAGAAAGCTATGACCCAAAGAATGAAAATTTTGGGTAACTTTTTGGAATTTTTCGGAATTTTTTTACGAGCGAACCGTGCAAGATAGGACGTTTCTGAGGACGCCAATCGAAAGAGGACGAAAAAATCTTTTTATGTTGATGGTTACGTCGCAATAAGTCGAATACTTTAGGAGTAAGGGAGGATTAACGAAAAATTGAAATTTTTTGAACCTCAAGGGGGTAAATTTTGAAAATTTCCAAAAAAAATTTTTGTTTCAAAAGGCCTTTAAACTAACATTATCTGATGTAAATTGACCCGAAAAAGTCGCCTGCACCATCAGTTTCCCCCTAAATATAGCCGTTTTCGAGTTATAGACGTTTTTTGAAAATTCTTCCAAATGCCTCAAAAGTCGTTTTTTCTGATAGAACTCGACCTCCTGAATCCAACGGTGCAAGCCGCACCTCGATATCTCTAACCGTTTCGGAGATATGGCGTTTGAAACTTTTGGCACTTGCACAAATTTCGTGAAGTTGGTGAACTCCCGAAAACATTTTCGCTCATATCTCGGAAACTATAGCTCGATGAAATGATTTATGGGTATCTGCGTATTCGTCTTAAAATTCTCTTTAATATGAGTATCTCTTATGTCCTTTAATGCGTCATTTGAGAAAGCTATGACCCAAAGAATGAAAATTTTGGGTAACTTTTTGGAATTTTTCGGAATTTTTTTACGAGCGAACCGTGCAAGATAGGACGTTTCTGAGGACGCCAATCGAAAGAGGACGAAAAAATCTTTTTATGTTGATGGTTACGTCGCAATAAGTCGAATACTTTAGGAGTAAGGGAGGATTAACGAAAAATTGAAATTTTTTGAACCTCAAGGGGGTAAATTTTGAAAATTTCCAAAAAAATTTTTTGTTTCAAAAGGCCTTTAAACTAACATTATCTGATGTAAATTGACCCGAAAAAGTCGCCTGCACCATCAGTTTCCCCCTAAATATAGCCGTTTTCGAGTTATAGACGTTTTTTGAAAATTCTTCCAAATGCCTCAAAAGTCGTTTTTTCTGATAGAACTCGACCTCCTGAATCCAACGGTGCAAGCCGCACCTCGATATCTCTAACCGTTTCGGAGATATGGCGTTTGAAACTTTTGGCACTTGCACAAATTTCGTGAAGTTGGTGAACTCCCGAAAACATTTTCGCTCATATCTCGGAAACTATAGCTCGATGAAATGATTTATGGGTATCTGCGTATTCGTCTTAAAATTCTCTTTAATATGAGTATCTCTTATGTCCTTTAATGCGTCATTTGAGAAAGCTATGACCCAAAGAATGAAAATTTTGGGTAACTTTTTGGAATTTTTCGGAATTTTTTTACGAGCGAACCGTGCAAGATAGGACGTTTCTGAGGACGCCAATCGAAAGAGGACGAAAAAATCTTTTTATGTTGATGGTTACGTCGCAATAAGTCGAATACTTTAGGAGTAAGGGAGGATTAACGAAAAATTGAAATTTTTTGAACCTCAAGGGGGTAAATTTTGAAAATTTCCAAAAAAAATTTTTGTTTCAAAAGGCTTTTAAACTAACATTATCTGATGTAAATTGACCCGAGAAAGTCGCCTGCACCATCAGTTTCCCCCTAAATATAGCCGTTTTCGAGTTATAGACGTTTTTTGAAAATTCTTCCAAATGCCTCAAAAGTTGTTTTTTTCTGATAGAACTCGACCTCCTGAATCCAACGGTGCAAGCCGCACCTCGATATCTCTAACCGTTTCGGAGATATGGCGTTTTAAAGTTTTGGCACTTGCACAAATTTCGTGAAGTTGGTGAACTCCCGAAAACATTTTCGCTCATATCTCGGAAACTATAGCTCGATGAAATGATTTATGGGTATCTGCGTATTCGTCTTAAAATTCTCTTTAATATGAGTATGTCTTATGTCCTTTAATGCGTCATTTGAGAAAGCTATGACCCAAAGAATGAAAATTTTGGGTAACTTTTTATAATTTTTCGGAATTTTTTTACGAGCGAACCGTGCAAGATAGGACGTTTCTGAGGGCGCCAATCGAAAGAGGACGAAAAAATCTATTTATGTTGATGGTTACGTCGCAATAAGTCGAATACTTTAGGAGTAAGGGAGGATTAACGAAAAATTGAAATTTTTTGAACCTCAAGGGGGTAAATTTTGAAAATTTCCAAAAAAATTTTTTGTTTCAAAAGGCTTTTAAACTAACATTATCTGATGTAAATTGACCGGAGAAAGTCGCCTGCACCATCAGTTTCCCCCTAAATATAGCCGTTTTCGAGTTATAGACGTTTTTTGAAAATTCTTCCAAATGCCTCAAAAGTTATTTTTTCTGATAGAACTCGACCTCCTGAATCCAACGGTGCAAGCCGCACCTCGATATCTCTAACCGTTTCGGAGATATGGCGTTTTAAAGTTTTGGCACTTGCACAAATTTCGTGAAGTTGGTGAACTCCCGAAAACATTTTCGCTCATATCTCGGAAACTATAGCTCGATGAAATGATTTATGGGTATCTGCGTATTCGTCTTAAAATTCTCTTTAATATGAGTATGTCTTATGTCCTTTAATGCGTCATTTGAGAAAGCTATGACCCAAAGAATGAAAATTTTGGGTAACTTTTTATAATTTTTCGGAATTTTTTTACGAGCGAACCGTGCAAGATAGGACGTTTCTGAGGGCGCCAATCGAAAGAGGACGAAAAAATCTATTTATGTTGATGGTTACGTCGCAATAAGTCGAATACTTTAGGAGTAAGGGAGGATTAACGAAAAATTGAAATTTTTTGAACCTCAAGGGGGTAAATTTTGAAAATTTCCAAAAAAAATTTTTGTTTCAAAAGGCTTTTAAACTAACATTATCTGATGTAAATTGACCCGAGAAAGTCGCCTGCACCATCAGTTTCCCCCTAAATATAGCCGTTTTCGAGTTATAGACGTTTTTTGAAAATTCTTCCAAATGCCTCAAAAGTTGTTTTTTTCTGATAGAACTCGACCTCCTGAATCCAACGGTGCAAGCCGCACCTCGATATCTCTAACCGTTTCGGAGATATGGCGTTTTAAAGTTTTGGCACTTGCACAAATTTCGTGAAGTTGGTGAACTCCCGAAAACATTTTCGCTCATATCTCGGAAACTATAGCTCGATGAAATGATTTATGGGTATCTGCGTATTCGTCTTAAAATTCTCTTTAATATGAGTATGTCTTATGTCCTTTAATGCGTCATTTGAGAAAGCTATGACCCAAAGAATGAAAATTTTGGGTAACTTTTTATAATTTTTCGGAATTTTTTTACGAGCGAACCGTGCAAGATAGGACGTTTCTGAGGGCGCCAATCGAAAGAGGACGAAAAAATCTATTTATGTTGATGGTTACGTCGCAATAAGTCGAATACTTTAGGAGTAAGGGAGGATTAACGAAAAATTGAAATTTTTTGAACCTCAAGGGGGTAAATTTTGAAAATTTCCAAAAAAAATTTTTGTTTCAAAAGGCTTTTAAACTAACATTATCTGATGTAAATTGACCCGAGAAAGTCGCCTGCACCATCAGTTTCCCCCTAAATATAGCCGTTTTCGAGTTATAGACGTTTTTTGAAAATTCTTCCAAATGCCTCAAAAGTTGTTTTTTTCTGATAGAACTCGAGCTCCTGAATCCAACGGTGCAAGCCGCACCTCGATATCTCTAACCGTTTCGGAGATATGGCGTTTTAAAGTTTTGGCACTTGCACAAATTTCGTGAAGTTGGTGAACTCCCGAAAACATTTTCGCTCATATCTCGGAAACTATAGCTCGATGAAATGATTTATGGGTATCTGCGTATTCGTCTTAAAATTCTCTTTAATATGAGTATGTCTTATGTCCTTTAATGCGTCATTTGAGAAAGCTATGACCCAAAGAATGAAAATTTTGGGTAACTTTTTATAATTTTTCGGAATTTTTTTACGAGCGAACCGTGCAAGATAGTACGTTTCTGAGGGCGCCAATCGAAAGAGGACGAAAAAATCTATTTATGTTGATGGTTACGTCGCAATAAGTCGAATACTTTAGGAGTAAGGGAGGATTAACGAAAAATTGAAATTTTTTGAACCTCAAGGGGGTAAATTTTGAAAATTTCCAAAAAATTTTTTTGTTTCAAAAGGCTTTTAAACTAACATTATCTGATGTAAATTGACCGGAGAAAGTCGCCTGCACCATCAGTTTCCCCCTAAATATAGCCGTTTTCGAGTTATAGACGTTTTTTGAAAATTCTTCCAAATGCCTCAAAAGTTGTTTTTTCTGATAGAACTCGACCTCCTGAATCCAACGGTGCAAGCCGCACCTCGATATCTCTAACCGTTTCGGAGATATGGCGTTTTAAAGTTTTGGCACTTGCACAAATTTCGTGAAGTTGGTGAACTCCCGAAAACATTTTCGCTCATATCTCGGAAACTATAGCTCGATGAAATGATTTATGGGTATCTGCGTATTCGTCTTAAAATTCTCTTTAATATGAGTATGTCTTATGTCCTTTAATGCGTCATTTGAGAAAGCTATGACCCAAAGAATGAAAATTTTGGGTAACTTTTTATAATTTTTCGGAATTTTTTTACGAGCGAACCGTGCAAGATAGGACGTTTCTGAGGGCGCCAATCGAAAGAGGACGAAAAAATCTATTTATGTTGATGGTTACGTCGCAATAAGTCGAATACTTTAGGAGTAAGGGAGGATTAACGAAAAATTGAAATTTTCTGAACCTCAAGGGGGTAAATTTTGAAAATTTCCAAAAAAAATTTTTGTTTCAAAAGGCTTTTAAACTAACATTATCTGATGTAAATTGACCCGAGAAAGTCGCCTGCACCATCAGTTTCCCCCTAAATATAGCCGTTTTCGAGTTATAGACGTTTTTTGAAAATTCTTCCAAATGCCTCAAAAGTTGTTTTTTTCTGATAGAACTCGACCTCCTGAATCCAACGGTGCAAGCCGCACCTCGATATCTCTAACCGTTTCGGAGATATGGCGTTTTAAAGTTTTGGCACTTGCACAAATTTCGTGAAGTTGGTGAACTCCCGAAAACATTTTCGCTCATATCTCGGAAACTATAGCTCGATGAAATGATTTATGGGTATCTGCGTATTCGTCTTAAAATTCTCTTTAATATGAGTATGTCTTATGTCCTTTAATGCGTCATTTGAGAAAGCTATGACCCAAAGAATGAAAATTTTGGGTAACTTTTTATAATTTTTCGGAATTTTTTTACGAGCGAACCGTGCAAGATAGGACGTTTCTGAGGGCGCCAATCGAAAGAGGACGAAAAAATCTATTTATGTTGATGGTTACGTCGCAATAAGTCGAATACTTTAGGAGTAAGGGAGGATTAACGAAAAATTGAAATTTTTTGAACCTCAAGGGGGTAAATTTTGAAAATTTCCAAAAAAAATTTTTGTTTCAAAAGGCTTTTAAACTAACATTATCTTATGTAAATTGACCCGAGAAAGTCGCCTGCACCATCAGTTTCCCCCTAAATATAGCCGTTTTCGAGTTATAGACGTTTTTTCAAAATTCTTCCAAATGCCTCAAAAGTTGTTTTTTTCTGATAGAACTCGACCTCCTGAATCCAACGGTGCAAGCCGCACCTCGATATCTCTAACCGTTTCGGAGATATGGCGTTTTAAAGTTTTGGCACTTGCACAAATTTCGTGAAGTTGGTGAACTCCCGAAAACATTTTCGCTCATATCTCGGAAACTATAGCTCGATGAAATGATTTATGGGTATCTGCGTATTCGTCTTAAAATTCTCTTTAATATGAGTATGTCTTATGTCCTTTAATGCGTCATTTGAGAAAGCTATGACCCAAAGAATGAAAATTTTGGGTAACTTTTTATAATTTTTCGGAATTTTTTTACGAGCGAACCGTGCAAGATAGGACGTTTCTGAGGGCGCCAATCGAAAGAGGACGAAAAAATCTATTTATGTTGATGGTTACGTCGCAATAAGTCGAATACTTTAGGAGTAAGGGAGGATTAACGAAAAATTGAAATTTTTTGAACCTCAAGGGGGTAAATTTTGAAAATTTCCAAAAAAAATTTTTGTTTCAAAAGGCTTTTAAACTAACATTATCTGATGTAAATTGACCCGAGAAAGTCGCCTGCACCATCAGTTTCCCCCTAAATATAGCCGTTTTCGAGTTATAGACGTTTTTTGAAAATTCTTCCAAATGCCTCAAAAGTTGTTTTTTTCTGATAGAACTCGACCTCCTGAATCCAACGGTGCAAGCCGCACCTCGATATCTCTAACCGTTTCGGAGATATGGCGTTTTAAAGTTTTGGCACTTGCACAAATTTCGTGAAGTTGGTGAACTCCCGAAAACATTTTCGCTCATATCTCGGAAACTATAGCTCGATGAAATGATTTATGGGTATCTGCGTATTCGTCTTAAAATTCTCTTTAATATGAGTATGTCTTATGTCCTTTAATGCGTCATTTGAGAAAGCTATGACCCAAAGAATGAAAATTTTGGGTAACTTTTTATAATTTTTCGGAATTTTTTTACGAGCGAACCGTGCAAGATAGGACGTTTCTGAGGGCGCCAATCGAAAGAGGACGAAAAAATCTATTTATGTTGATGGTTACGTCGCAATAAGTCGAATACTTTAGGAGTAAGGGAGGATTAACGAAAAATTGAAATTTTCTGAACCTCAAGGGGGTAAATTTTGAAAATTTCCAAAAAAAATTTTTGTTTCAAAAGGCTTTTAAACTAACATTATCTTATGTAAATTGACCCGAGAAAGTCGCCTGCACCATCAGTTTCCCCCTAAATATAGCCGTTTTCGAGTTATAGACGTTTTTTCAAAATTCTTCCAAATGCCTCAAAAGTTGTTTTTTTCTGATAGAACTCGACCTCCTGAATCCAACGGTGCAAGCCGCACCTCGATATCTCTAACCGTTTCGGAGATATGGCGTTTTAAAGTTTTGGCACTTGCACAAATTTCGTGAAGTTGGTGAACTCCCGAAAACATTTTCGCTCATATCTCGGAAACTATAGCTCGATGAAATGATTTATGGGTATCTGCGTATTCGTCTTAAAATTCTCTTTAATATGAGTATGTCTTATGTCCTTTAATGCGTCATTTGAGAAAGCTATGACCCAAAGAATGAAAATTTTGGGTAACTTTTTATAATTTTTCGGAATTTTTTTACGAGCGAACCGTGCAAGATAGGACGTTTCTGAGGGCGCCAATCGAAAGAGGACGAAAAAATCTATTTATGTTGATGGTTACGTCGCAATAAGTCGAATACTTTAGGAGTAAGGGAGGATTAACGAAAAATTGAAATTTTTTGAACCTCAAGGGGGTAAATTTTGAAAATTTCCAAAAAAAATTTTTGTTTCAAAAGGCTTTTAAACTAACATTATCTGATGTAAATTGACCCGAGAAAGTCGCCTGCACCATCAGTTTCCCCCTAAATATAGCCGTTTTCGAGTTATAGACGTTTTTTGAAAATTCTTCCAAATGCCTCAAAAGTTGTTTTTTTCTGATAGAACTCGACCTCCTGAATCCAACGGTGCAAGCCGCACCTCGATATCTCTAACCGTTTCGGAGATATGGCGTTTTAAAGTTTTGGCACTTGCACAAATTTCGTGAAGTTGGTGAACTCCCGAAAACATTTTCGCTCATATCTCGGAAACTATAGCTCGATGAAATGATTTATGGGTATCTGCGTATTCGTCTTAAAATTCTCTTTAATATGAGTATGTCTTATGTCCTTTAATGCGTCATTTGAGAAAGCTATGACCCAAAGAATGAAAATTTTGGGTAACTTTTTATAATTTTTCGGAATTTTTTTACGAGCGAACCGTGCAAGATAGGACGTTTCTGAGGGCGCCAATCGAAAGAGGACGAAAAAATCTATTTATGTTGATGGTTACGTCGCAATAAGTCGAATACTTTAGGAGTAAGGGAGGATTAACGAAAAATTGAAATTTTCTGAACCTCAAGGGGGTAAATTTTGAAAATTTCCAAAAAAAATTTTTGTTTCAAAAGGCTTTTAAACTAACATTATCTGATGTAAATTGACCCGAGAAAGTCGCCTGCACCATCAGTTTCCCCCTAAATATAGCCGTTTTCGAGTTATAGACGTTTTTTGAAAATTCTTCCAAATGCCTCAAAAGTTGTTTTTTTCTGATAGAACTCGACCTCCTGAATCCAACGGTGCAAGCCGCACCTCGATATCTCTAACCGTTTCGGAGATATGGCGTTTTAAAGTTTTGGCACTTGCACAAATTTCGTGAAGTTGGTGAACTCCCGAAAACATTTTCGCTCATATCTCGGAAACTATAGCTCGATGAAATGATTTATGGGTATCTGCGTATTCGTCTTAAAATTCTCTTTAATATGAGTATGTCTTATGTCCTTTAATGCGTCATTTGAGAAAGCTATGACCCAAAGAATGAAAATTTTGGGTAACTTTTTATAATTTTTCGGAATTTTTTTACGAGCGAACCGTGCAAGATAGGACGTTTCTGAGGGCGCCAATCGAAAGAGGACGAAAAAATCTATTTATGTTGATGGTTACGTCGCAATAAGTCGAATACTTTAGGAGTAAGGGAGGATTAACGAAAAATTGAAATTTTTTGAACCTCAAGGGGGTAAATTTTGAAAATTTCCAAAAAAAATTTTTGTTTCAAAAGGCTTTTAAACTAACATTATCTTATGTAAATTGACCCGAGAAAGTCGCCTGCACCATCAGTTTCCCCCTAAATATAGCCGTTTTCGAGTTATAGACGTTTTTTGAAAATTCTTCCAAATGCCTCAAAAGTTGTTTTTTTCTGATAGAACTCGACCTCCTGAATCCAACGGTGCAAGCCGCACCTCGATATCTCTAACCGTTTCGGAGATATGGCGTTTTAAAGTTTTGGCACTTGCACAAATTTCGTGAAGTTGGTGAACTCCCGAAAACATTTTCGCTCATATCTCGGAAACTATAGCTCGATGAAATGATTTATGGGTATCTGCGTATTCGTCTTAAAATTCTCTTTAATATGAGTATGTCTTATGTCCTTTAATGCGTCATTTGAGAAAGCTATGACCCAAAGAATGAAAATTTTGGGTAACTTTTTATAATTTTTCGGAATTTTTTTACGAGCGAACCGTGCAAGATAGGACGTTTCTGAGGGCGCCAATCGAAAGAGGACGAAAAAATCTATTTATGTTGATGGTTACGTCGCAATAAGTCGAATACTTTAGGAGTAAGGGAGGATTAACGAAAAATTGAAATTTTTTGAACCTCAAGGGGGTAAATTTTGAAAATTTCCAAAAAAAATTTTTGTTTCAAAAGGCTTTTAAACTAACATTATCTGATGTAAATTGACCCGAGAAAGTCGCCTGCACCATCAGTTTCCCCCTAAATATAGCCGTTTTCGAGTTATAGACGTTTTTTGAAAATTCTTCCAAATGCCTCAAAAGTTGTTTTTTTCTGATAGAACTCGACCTCCTGAATCCAACGGTGCAAGCCGCACCTCGATATCTCTAACCGTTTCGGAGATATGGCGTTTTAAAGTTTTGGCACTTGCACAAATTTCGTGAAGTTGGTGAACTCCCGAAAACATTTTCGCTCATATCTCGGAAACTATAGCTCGATGAAATGATTTATGGGTATCTGCGTATTCGTCTTAAAATTCTCTTTAATATGAGTATGTCTTATGTCCTTTAATGCGTCATTTGAGAAAGCTATGACCCAAAGAATGAAAATTTTGGGTAACTTTTTATAATTTTTCGGAATTTTTTTACGAGCGAACCGTGCAAGATAGGACGTTTCTGAGGGCGCCAATCGAAAGAGGACGAAAAAATCTATTTATGTTGATGGTTACGTCGCAATAAGTCGAATACTTTAGGAGTAAGGGAGGATTAACGAAAAATTGAAATTTTTTGAACCTCAAGGGGGTAAATTTTGAAAATTTCCAAAAAAAATTTTTGTTTCAAAAGGCTTTTAAACTAACATTATCTGATGTAAATTGACCCGAGAAAGTCGCCTGCACCATCAGTTTCCCCCTAAATATAGCCGTTTTCGAGTTATAGACGTTTTTTGAAAATTCTTCCAAATGCCTCAAAAGTTATTTTTTCTGATAGAACTCGACCTCCTGAATCCAACGGTGCAAGCCGCACCTCGATATCTCTAACCGTTTCGGAGATATGGCGTTTTAAAGTTTTGGCACTTGCACAAATTTCGTGAAGTTGGTGAACTCCCGAAAACATTTTCGCTCATATCTCGGAAACTATAGCTCGATGAAATGATTTATGGGTATCTGCGTATTCGTCTTAAAATTCTCTTTAATATGAGTATGTCTTATGTCCTTTAATGCGTCATTTGAGAAAGCTATGACCCAAAGAATGAAAATTTTGGGTAACTTTTTATAATTTTTCGGAATTTTTTTACGAGCGAACCGTGCAAGATAGGACGTTTCTGAGGGCGCCAATCGAAAGAGGACGAAAAAATCTATTTATGTTGATGGTTACGTCGCAATAAGTCGAATACTTTAGGAGTAAGGGAGGATTAACGAAAAATTGAAATTTTCTGAACCTCAAGGGGGTAAATTTTGAAAATTTCCAAAAAAAATTTTTGTTTCAAAAGGCTTTTAAACTAACATTATCTGATGTAAATTGACCCGAGAAAGTCGCCTGCACCATCAGTTTCCCCCTAAATATAGCCGTTTTCGAGTTATAGACGTTTTTTGAAAATTCTTCCAAATGCCTCAAAAGTTGTTTTTTTCTGATAGAACTCGACCTCCTGAATCCAACGGTGCAAGCCGCACCTCGATATCTCTAACCGTTTCGGAGATATGGCGTTTTAAAGTTTTGGCACTTGCACAAATTTCGTGAAGTTGGTGAACTCCCGAAAACATTTTCGCTCATATCTCGGAAACTATAGCTCGATGAAATGATTTATGGGTATCTGCGTATTCGTCTTAAAATTCTCTTTAATATGAGTATGTCTTATGTCCTTTAATGCGTCATTTGAGAAAGCTATGACCCAAAGAATGAAAATTTTGGGTAACTTTTTATAATTTTTCGGAATTTTTTTACGAGCGAACCGTGCAAGATAGGACGTTTCTGAGGGCGCCAATCGAAAGAGGACGAAAAAATCTATTTATGTTGATGGTTACGTCGCAATAAGTCGAATACTTTAGGAGTAAGGGAGGATTAACGAAAAATTGAAATTTTTTGAACCTCAAGGGGGTAAATTTTGAAAATTTCCAAAAAAAATTTTTGTTTCAAAAGGCTTTTAAACTAACATTATCTGATGTAAATTGACCCGAGAAAGTCGCCTGCACCATCAGTTTCCCCCTAAATATAGCCGTTTTCGAGTTATAGACGTTTTTTGAAAATTCTTCCAAATGCCTCAAAAGTTGTTTTTTTCTGATAGAACTCGACCTCCTGAATCCAACGGTGCAAGCCGCACCTCGATATCTCTAACCGTTTCGGAGATATGGCGTTTTAAAGTTTTGGCACTTGCACAAATTTCGTGAAGTTGGTGAACTCCCGAAAACATTTTCGCTCATATCTCGGAAACTATAGCTCGATGAAATGATTTATGGGTATCTGCGTATTCGTCTTAAAATTCTCTTTAATATGAGTATGTCTTATGTCCTTTAATGCGTCATTTGAGAAAGCTATGACCCAAAGAATGAAAATTTTGGGTAACTTTTTATAATTTTTCGGAATTTTTTTACGAGCGAACCGTGCAAGATAGGACGTTTCTGAGGGCGCCAATCGAAAGAGGACGAAAAAATCTATTTATGTTGATGGTTACGTCGCAATAAGTCGAATACTTTAGGAGTAAGGGAGGATTAACGAAAAATTGAAATTTTTTGAACCTCAAGGGGGTAAATTTTGAAAATTTCCAAAAAATTTTTTTGTTTCAAAAGGCTTTTAAACTAACATTATCTGATGTAAATTGACCGGAGAAAGTCGCCTGCACCATCAGTTTCCCCCTAAATATAGCCGTTTTCGAGTTATAGACGTTTTTTGAAAATTCTTCCAAATGCCTCAAAAGTTGTTTTTTCTGATAGAACTCGACCTCCTGAATCCAACGGTGCAAGCCGCACCTCGATATCTCTAACCGTTTCGGAGATATGGCGTTTTAAAGTTTTGGCACTTGCACAAATTTCGTGAAGTTGGTGAACTCCCGAAAACATTTTCGCTCATATCTCGGAAACTATAGCTCGATGAAATGATTTATGGGTATCTGCGTATTCGTCTTAAAATTCTCTTTAATATGAGTATGTCTTATGTCCTTTAATGCGTCATTTGAGAAAGCTATGACCCAAAGAATGAAAATTTTGGGTAACTTTTTATAATTTTTCGGAATTTTTTTACGAGCGAACCGTGCAAGATAGGACGTTTCTGAGGGCGCCAATCGAAAGAGGACGAAAAAATCTATTTATGTTGATGGTTACGTCGCAATAAGTCGAATACTTTAGGAGTAAGGGAGGATTAACGAAAAATTGAAATTTTTTGAACCTCAAGGGGGTAAATTTTGAAAATTTCCAAAAAAAATTTTTGTTTCAAAAGGCTTTTAAACTAACATTATCTGATGTAAATTGACCCGAGAAAGTCGCCTGCACCATCAGTTTCCCCCTAAATATAGCCGTTTTCGAGTTATAGACGTTTTTTGAAAATTCTTCCAAATGCCTCAAAAGTTGTTTTTTTCTGATAGAACTCGACCTCCTGAATCCAACGGTGCAAGCCGCACCTCGATATCTCTAACCGTTTCGGAGATATGGCGTTTTAAAGTTTTGGCACTTGCACAAATTTCGTGAAGTTGGTGAACTCCCGAAAACATTTTCGCTCATATCTCGGAAACTATAGCTCGATGAAATGATTTATGGGTATCTGCGTATTCGTCTTAAAATTCTCTTTAATATGAGTATGTCTTATGTCCTTTAATGCGTCATTTGAGAAAGCTATGACCCAAAGAATGAAAATTTTGGGTAACTTTTTATAATTTTTCGGAATTTTTTTACGAGCGAACCGTGCAAGATAGGACGTTTCTGAGGGCGCCAATCGAAAGAGGACGAAAAAATCTATTTATGTTGATGGTTACGTCGCAATAAGTCGAATACTTTAGGAGTAAGGGAGGATTAACGAAAAATTGAAATTTTTTGAACCTCAAGGGGGTAAATTTTGAAAATTTCCAAAAAAAATTTTTGTTTCAAAAGGCTTTTAAACTAACATTATCTTATGTAAATTGACCCGAGAAAGTCGCCTGCACCATCAGTTTCCCCCTAAATATAGCCGTTTTCGAGTTATAGACGTTTTTTCAAAATTCTTCCAAATGCCTCAAAAGTTGTTTTTTTCTGATAGAACTCGACCTCCTGAATCCAACGGTGCAAGCCGCACCTCGATATCTCTAACCGTTTCGGAGATATGGCGTTTTAAAGTTTTGGCACTTGCACAAATTTCGTGAAGTTGGTGAACTCCCGAAAACATTTTCGCTCATATCTCGGAAACTATAGCTCGATGAAATGATTTATGGGTATCTGCGTATTCGTCTTAAAATTCTCTTTAATATGAGTATGTCTTATGTCCTTTAATGCGTCATTTGAGAAAGCTATGACCCAAAGAATGAAAATTTTGGGTAACTTTTTATAATTTTTCGGAATTTTTTTACGAGCGAACCGTGCAAGATAGGACGTTTCTGAGGGCGCCAATCGAAAGAGGACGAAAAAATCTATTTATGTTGATGGTTACGTCGCAATAAGTCGAATACTTTAGGAGTAAGGGAGGATTAACGAAAAATTGAAATTTTTTGAACCTCAAGGGGGTAAATTTTGAAAATTTCCAAAAAAAATTTTTGTTTCAAAAGGCTTTTAAACTAACATTATCTGATGTAAATTGACCCGAGAAAGTCGCCTGCACCATCAGTTTCCCCCTAAATATAGCCGTTTTCGAGTTATAGACGTTTTTTGAAAATTCTTCCAAATGCCTCAAAAGTTGTTTTTTTCTGATAGAACTCGACCTCCTGAATCCAACGGTGCAAGCCGCACCTCGATATCTCTAACCGTTTCGGAGATATGGCGTTTTAAAGTTTTGGCACTTGCACAAATTTCGTGAAGTTGGTGAACTCCCGAAAACATTTTCGCTCATATCTCGGAAACTATAGCTCGATGAAATGATTTATGGGTATCTGCGTATTCGTCTTAAAATTCTCTTTAATATGAGTATGCCTTATGTCCTTTAATGCGTCATTTGAGAAAGCTATGACCCAAAGAATGAAAATGAAAATTTTGGGTAACTTTTTATAATTTTTCGGAATTTTTTTACGAGCGAACCGTGCAAGATAGGACGTTTCTGAGGGCGCCAATCGAAAGAGGACGAAAAAATCTATTTATGTTGATGGTTACGTCGCAATAAGTCGAATACTTTAGGAGTAAGGGAGGATTAACGAAAAATTGAAATTTTTTGAACCTCAAGGGGGTAAATTTTGAAAATTTCCAAAAAAAATTTTTGTTTCAAAAGGCTTTTAAACTAACATTATCTTATGTAAATTGACCCGAGAAAGTCGCCTGCACCATCAGTTTCCCCCTAAATATAGCCGTTTTCGAGTTATAGACGTTTTTTGAAAATTCTTCCAAATGCCTCAAAAGTTGTTTTTTTCTGATAGAACTCGACCTCCTGAATCCAACGGTGCAAGCCGCACCTCGATATCTCTAACCGTTTCGGAGATATGGCGTTTTAAAGTTTTGGCACTTGCACAAATTTCGTGAAGTTGGTGAACTCCCGAAAACATTTTCGCTCATATCTCGGAAACTATAGCTCGATGAAATGATTTATGGGTATCTGCGTATTCGTCTTAAAATTCTCTTTAATATGAGTATGCCTTATGTCCTTTAATGCGTCATTTGAGAAAGCTATGACCCAAAGAATGAAAATTTTGGGTAACTTTTTATAATTTTTCGGAATTTTTTTACGAGCGAACCGTGCAAGATAGGACGTTTCTGAGGGCGCCAATCGAAAGAGGACGAAAAAATCTATTTATGTTGATGGTTACGTCGCAATAAGTCGAATACTTTAGGAGTAAGGGAGGATTAACGAAAAATTGAAATTTTTTGAACCTCAAGGGGGTAAATTTTGAAAATTTCCAAAAAAAATTTTTGTTTCAAAAGGCTTTTAAACTAACATTATCTTATGTAAATTGACCCGAGAAAGTCGCCTGCACCATCAGTTTCCCCCTAAATATAGCCGTTTTCGAGTTATAGACGTTTTTTGAAAATTCTTCCAAATGCCTCAAAAGTTGTTTTTTTCTGATAGAACTCGACCTCCTGAATCCAACGGTGCAAGCCGCACCTCGATATCTCTAACCGTTTCGGAGATATGGCGTTTTAAAGTTTTGGCACTTGCACAAATTTCGTGAAGTTGGTGAACTCCCGAAAACATTTTCGCTCATATCTCGGAAACTATAGCTCGATGAAATGATTTATGGGTATCTGCGTATTCGTCTTAAAATTCTCTTTAATATGAGTATGTCTTATGTCCTTTAATGCGTCATTTGAGAAAGCTATGACCCAAAGAATGAAAATTTTGGGTAACTTTTTATAATTTTTCGGAATTTTTTTACGAGCGAACCGTGCAAGATAGGACGTTTCTGAGGGCGCCAATCGAAAGAGGACGAAAAAATCTATTTATGTTGATGGTTACGTCGCAATAAGTCGAATACTTTAGGAGTAAGGGAGGATTAACGAAAAATTGAAATTTTTTGAACCTCAAGGGGGTAAATTTTGAAAATTTCCAAAAAAAATTTTTGTTTCAAAAGGCTTTTAAACTAACATTATCTGATGTAAATTGACCCGAGAAAGTCGCCTGCACCATCAGTTTCCCCCTAAATATAGCCGTTTTCGAGTTATAGACGTTTTTTGAAAATTCTTCCAAATGCCTCAAAAGTTGTTTTTTTCTGATAGAACTCGACCTCCTGAATCCAACGGTGCAAGCCGCACCTCGATATCTCTAACCGTTTCGGAGATATGGCGTTTTAAAGTTTTGGCACTTGCACAAATTTCGTGAAGTTGGTGAACTCCCGAAAACATTTTCGCTCATATCTCGGAAACTATAGCTCGATGAAATGATTTATGGGTATCTGCGTATTCGTCTTAAAATTCTCTTTAATATGAGTATGCCTTATGTCCTTTAATGCGTCATTTGAGAAAGCTATGACCCAAAGAATGAAAATGAAAATTTTGGGTAACTTTTTATAATTTTTCGGAATTTTTTTACGAGCGAACCGTGCAAGATAGGACGTTTCTGAGGGCGCCAATCGAAAGAGGACGAAAAAATCTATTTATGTTGATGGTTACGTCGCAATAAGTCGAATACTTTAGGAGTAAGGGAGGATTAACGAAAAATTGAAATTTTTTGAACCTCAAGGGGGTAAATTTTGAAAATTTCCAAAAAAAATTTTTGTTTCAAAAGGCTTTTAAACTAACATTATCTTATGTAAATTGACCCGAGAAAGTCGCCTGCACCATCAGTTTCCCCCTAAATATAGCCGTTTTCGAGTTATAGACGTTTTTTGAAAATTCTTCCAAATGCCTCAAAAGTTGTTATTTTCTGATAGAACTCGACCTCCTGAATCCAACGGTGCAAGCCGCACCTCGATATCTCTAACCGTTTCGGAGATATGGCGTTTTAAAGTTTTGGCACTTGCACAAATTTCGTGAAGTTGGTGAACTCCCGAAAACATTTTCGCTCATATCTCGGAAACTATAGCTCGATGAAATGATTTATGGGTATCTGCGTATTCGTCTTAAAATTCTCTTTAATATGAGTATGTCTTATGTCCTTTAATGCGTCATTTGAGAAAGCTATGACCCAAAGAATGAAAATTTTGGGTAACTTTTTATAATTTTTCGGAATTTTTTTACGAGCGAACCGTGCAAGATAGGACGTTTCTGAGGGCGCCAATCGAAAGAGGACGAAAAAATCTATTTATGTTGATGGTTACGTCGCAATAAGTCGAATACTTTAGGAGTAAGGGAGGATTAACGAAAAATTGAAATTTTTTGAACCTCAAGGGGGTAAATTTTGAAAATTTCCAAAAAAAATTTTTGTTTCAAAAGGCTTTTAAACTAACATTATCTGATGTAAATTGACCCGAGAAAGTCGCCTGCACCATCAGTTTCCCCCTAAATATAGCCGTTTTCGAGTTATAGACGTTTTTTGAAAATTCTTCCAAATGCCTCAAAAGTTGTTTTTTTCTGATAGAACTCGACCTCCTGAATCCAACGGTGCAAGCCGCACCTCGATATCTCTAACCGTTTCGGAGATATGGCGTTTTAAAGTTTTGGCACTTGCACAAATTTCGTGAAGTTGGTGAACTCCCGAAAACATTTTCGCTCATATCTCGGAAACTATAGCTCGATGAAATGATTTATGGGTATCTGCGTATTCGTCTTAAAATTCTCTTTAATATGAGTATGTCTTATGTCCTTTAATGCGTCATTTGAGAAAGCTATGACCCAAAGAATGAAAATTTTGGGTAACTTTTTATAATTTTTCGGAATTTTTTTACGAGCGAACCGTGCAAGATAGGACGTTTCTGAGGGCGCCAATCGAAAGAGGACGAAAAAATCTATTTATGTTGATGGTTACGTCGCAATAAGTCGAATACTTTAGGAGTAAGGGAGGATTAACGAAAAATTGAAATTTTTTGAACCTCAAGGGGGTAAATTTTGAAAATTTCCAAAAAATTTTTTTGTTTCAAAAGGCTTTTAAACTAACATTATCTGATGTAAATTGACCGGAGAAAGTCGCCTGCACCATCAGTTTCCCCCTAAATATAGCCGTTTTCGAGTTATAGACGTTTTTTGAAAATTCTTCCAAATGCCTCAAAAGTTGTTTTTTCTGATAGAACTCGACCTCCTGAATCCAACGGTGCA
Organism: Diaperis boleti; assembly: GCA_963583935.1. Taxonomy (NCBI): domain Eukaryota; kingdom Metazoa; phylum Arthropoda; class Insecta; order Coleoptera; family Tenebrionidae; genus Diaperis; species Diaperis boleti. The sequence goes on from OY757244.1 coordinate 71,461,600, forward strand.
AGCCGCACCTCGATATCTCTAACCGTTTCGGAGATATGGCGTTTTAAAGTTTTGGCACTTGCACAAATTTCGTGAAGTTGGTGAACTCCCGAAAACATTTTCGCTCATATCTCGGAAACTATAGCTCGATGAAATGATTTATGGGTATCTGCGTATTCGTCTTAAAATTCTCTTTAATATGAGTATGTCTTATGTCCTTTAATGCGTCATTTGAGAAAGCTATGACCCAAAGAATGAAAATTTTGGGTAACTTTTTATAATTTTTCGGAATTTTTTTACGAGCGAACCGTGCAAGATAGGACGTTTCTGAGGGCGCCAATCGAAAGAGGACGAAAAAATCTATTTATGTTGATGGTTACGTCGCAATAAGTCGAATACTTTAGGAGTAAGGGAGGATTAACGAAAAATTGAAATTTTTTGAACCTCAAGGGGGTAAATTTTGAAAATTTCCAAAAAAAATTTTTGTTTCAAAAGGCTTTTAAACTAACATTATCTGATGTAAATTGACCCGAGAAAGTCGCCTGCACCATCAGTTTCCCCCTAAATATAGCCGTTTTCGAGTTATAGACGTTTTTTGAAAATTCTTCCAAATGCCTCAAAAGTTGTTTTTTTCTGATAGAACTCGACCTCCTGAATCCAACGGTGCAAGCCGCACCTCGATATCTCTAACCGTTTCGGAGATATGGCGTTTTAAAGTTTTGGCACTTGCACAAATTTCGTGAAGTTGGTGAACTCCCGAAAACATTTTCGCTCATATCTCGGAAACTATAGCTCGATGAAATGATTTATGGGTATCTGCGTATTCGTCTTAAAATTCTCTTTAATATGAGTATGTCTTATGTCCTTTAATGCGTCATTTGAGAAAGCTATGACCCAAAGAATGAAAATTTTGGGTAACTTTTTATAATTTTTCGGAATTTTTTTACGAGCGAACCGTGCAAGATAGGACGTTTCTGAGGGCGCCAATCGAAAGAGGACGAAAAAATCTATTTATGTTGATGGTTACGTCGCAATAAGTCGAATACTTTAGGAGTAAGGGAGGATTAACGAAAAATTGAAATTTTTTGAACCTCAAGGGGGTAAATTTTGAAAATTTCCAAAAAATTTTTTTGTTTCAAAAGGCTTTTAAACTAACATTATCTGATGTAAATTGACCGGAGAAAGTCGCCTGCACCATCAGTTTCCCCCTAAATATAGCCGTTTTCGAGTTATAGACGTTTTTTGAAAATTCTTCCAAATGCCTCAAAAGTTGTTTTTTCTGATAGAACTCGACCTCCTGAATCCAACGGTGCAAGCCGCACCTCGATATCTCTAACCGTTTCGGAGATATGGCGTTTTAAAGTTTTGGCACTTGCACAAATTTCGTGAAGTTGGTGAACTCCCGAAAACATTTTCGCTCATATCTCGGAAACTATAGCTCGATGAAATGATTTATGGGTATCTGCGTATTCGTCTTAAAATTCTCTTTAATATGAGTATGTCTTATGTCCTTTAATGCGTCATTTGAGAAAGCTATGACCCAAAGAATGAAAATTTTGGGTAACTTTTTATAATTTTTCGGAATTTTTTTACGAGCGAACCGTGCAAGATAGGACGTTTCTGAGGGCGCCAATCGAAAGAGGACGAAAAAATCTATTTATGTTGATGGTTACGTCGCAATAAGTCGAATACTTTAGGAGTAAGGGAGGATTAACGAAAAATTGAAATTTTTTGAACCTCAAGGGGGTAAATTTTGAAAATTTCCAAAAAAAATTTTTGTTTCAAAAGGCTTTTAAACTAACATTATCTGATGTAAATTGACCCGAGAAAGTCGCCTGCACCATCAGTTTCCCCCTAAATATAGCCGTTTTCGAGTTATAGACGTTTTTTGAAAATTCTTCCAAATGCCTCAAAAGTTGTTTTTTTCTGATAGAACTCGACCTCCTGAATCCAACGGTGCAAGCCGCACCTCGATATCTCTAACCGTTTCGGAGATATGGCGTTTTAAAGTTTTGGCACTTGCACAAATTTCGTGAAGTTGGTGAACTCCCGAAAACATTTTCGCTCATATCTCGGAAACTATAGCTCGATGAAATGATTTATGGGTATCTGCGTATTCGTCTTAAAATTCTCTTTAATATGAGTATGTCTTATGTCCTTTAATGCGTCATTTGAGAAAGCTATGACCCAAAGAATGAAAATTTTGGGTAACTTTTTATAATTTTTCGGAATTTTTTTACGAGCGAACCGTGCAAGATAGGACGTTTCTGAGGGCGCCAATCGAAAGAGGACGAAAAAATCTATTTATGTTGATGGTTACGTCGCAATAAGTCGAATACTTTAGGAGTAAGGGAGGATTAACGAAAAATTGAAATTTTTTGAACCTCAAGGGGGTAAATTTTGAAAATTTCCAAAAAAAATTTTTGTTTCAAAAGGCTTTTAAACTAACATTATCTGATGTAAATTGACCCGAGAAAGTCGCCTGCACCATCAGTTTCCCCCTAAATATAGCCGTTTTCGAGTTATAGACGTTTTTTTAAAATTCTTCCAAATGCCTCAAAAGTTGTTTTTTTCTGATAGAACTCGACCTCCTGAATCCAACGGTGCAAGCCGCACCTCGATATCTCTAACCGTTTCGGAGATATGGCGTTTTAAAGTTTTGGCACTTGCACAAATTTCGTGAAGTTGGTGAACTCCCGAAAACATTTTCGCTCATATCTCGGAAACTATAGCTCGATGAAATGATTTATGGGTATCTGCGTATTCGTCTTAAAATTCTCTTTAATATGAGTATGTCTTATGTCCTTTAATGCGTCATTTGAGAAAGCTATGACCCAAACAATGAAAATTTTGGGTAACTTTTTATAATTTTTCGGATTTTTTTACGAGCGAACCGTGCAAGATAGGACGTTTCTGAGGGCGCCAATCGAAAGAGGACGAAAAAATCTATTTATGTTGATGGTTACGTCGCAATAAGTCGAATACTTTAGGAGTAAGGGAGGATTAACGAAAAATTGAAATTTTTTGAACCTCAAGGGGGTAAATTTTGAAAATTTCAAAAAAAATTTTTTGTTTCAAAAGGCTTTTAAACTAACATTATCTGATGTAAATTGACCGGAGAAAGTCGCCTGCACCATCAGTTTCCCCCTAAATATAGCCGTTTTCGAGTTATAGACGTTTTTTGAAAATTCTTCCAAATGCCTCAAAAGTTATTTTTTCTGATAGAACTCGACCTCCTGAATCCAACGGTGCAAGCCGCACCTCGATATCTCTAACCGTTTCGGAGATATGGCGTTTTAAAGTTTTGGCACTTGCACAAATTTCGTGAAGTTGGTGAACTCCCGAAAACATTTTCGCTCATATCTCGGAAACTATAGCTCGATGAAATGATTTATGGGTATCTGCGTATTCGTCTTAAAATTCTCTTTAATATGAGTATGTCTTATGTCCTTTAATGCGTCATTTGAGAAAGCTATGACCCAAAGAATGAAAATTTTGGGTAACTTTTTATAATTTTTCGGAATTTTTTTACGAGCGAACCGTGCAAGATAGGACGTTTCTGAGGGCGCCAATCGAAAGAGGACGAAAAAATCTATTTATGTTGATGGTTACGTCGCAATAAGTCGAATACTTTAGGAGTAAGGGAGGATTAACGAAAAATTGAAATTTTTTGAACCTCAAGGGGGTAAATTTTGAAAATTTCCAAAAAAAATTTTTGTTTCAAAAGGCTTTTAAACTAACATTATCTGATGTAAATTGACCCGAGAAAGTCGCCTGCACCATCAGTTTCCCCCTAAATATAGCCGTTTTCGAGTTATAGACGTTTTTTGAAAATTCTTCCAAATGCCTCAAAAGTTATTTTTTCTGATAGAACTCGACCTCCTGAATCCAACGGTGCAAGCCGCACCTCGATATCTCTAACCGTTTCGGAGATATGGCGTTTTAAAGTTTTGGCACTTGCACAAATTTCGTGAAGTTGGTGAACTCCCGAAAACATTTTCGCTCATATCTCGGAAACTATAGCTCGATGAAATGATTTATGGGTATCTGCGTATTCGTCTTAAAATTCTCTTTAATATGAGTATGTCTTATGTCCTTTAATGCGTCATTTGAGAAAGCTATGACCCAAAGAATGAAAATTTTGGGTAACTTTTTGGAATTTTTCGGAATTTTTTTACAAGCGAACCGTGCAAGATAGGACGTTTCTGAGGGCGCCAATCGAAAGAGGACGAAAAAATCTATTTATGTTGATGGTTACGTCGCAATAAGTCGAATACTTTAGGAGTAAGGGAGGATTAACGAAAAATTGAAATTTTTTGAACCTCAAGGGGGTAAATTTTGAAAATTTCCAAAAAATTTTTTTGTTTCAAAAGGCTTTTAAACTAACATTATCTGATGTAAATTGACCGGAGAAAGTCGCCTGCACCATCAGTTTCCCCCTAAATATAGCCGTTTTCGAGTTATAGACGTTTTTTGAAAATTCTTCCAAATGCCTCAAAAGTTATTTTTTCTGATAGAACTCGACCTCCTGAATCCAACGGTGCAAGCCGCACCTCGATATCTCTAACCGTTTCGGAGATATGGCGTTTTAAAGTTTTGGCACTTGCACAAATTTCGTGAAGTTGGTGAACTCCCGAAAATATTTTCGCTCATATCTCGGAAACTATGGCTCGATGAAATGATTTATGGGTATCTGCGTATTGGTCTTAAAATTCTCTTTAATATGAGTATGTGCTATGTCCTTTAATGCGTCATTTGAGAAAGCTATGACCCAAAGAATGAAAATTTTGGGTAACTTTTTGGAATTTTTCGGATTTTTTTTACGAGCGAACCGTGCAAGATAGGACGTTTCTGAGGGCGCCAATCTAAAGAGGACGAAAAAATCTATTTATGTTGATGGTTACGTCGCAATAAGTCGAATACTTTAGGAGTAAGGGAGGATTAACGAAAAATTGAAATTTTTTGAACCTCAAGGGGGTAAATTTTGAAAATTTCCAAAAAAATTTTTTGTTTCAAAAGGCTTTTAAACTAACATTATCTGATGTAAATTGACCCGAGAAAGTCGCCTGCACCATCAGTTTCCCCCTAAATATAGCCGTTTTCGAGTTATAGACGTTTTTTGAAAATTCTTCCAAATGCCTCAAAAGTTATTTTTTCTGATAGAACTCGACCTCCTGAATCCAACGGTGCAAGCCGCACCTCGATATCTCTAACCGTTTCGGAGATATGGCGTTTTAAAGTTTTGGCACTTGCACAAATTTCGTGAAGTTGGTGAACTCCCGAAAACATTTTCGCTCATATCTCGGAAACTATAGCTCGATGAAATGATTTATGGGTATCTGCGTATTGGTCTTAAAATTCTCTTTAATATGAGTATGTCTTATGTCCTTTAATGCGTCATTTGAGAAAGCTATGACCCAAAGAATGAAAATTTTGGGTAACTTTTTGGAATTTTTCGGAATTTTTTTACGAGCGAACCGTGCAAGATAGGACGTTTCTGAGGGCGCCAATCGAAAGAGGACGAAAAAATCTATTTATGTTGATGGTTACGTCGCAATAAGTCGAATACTTTAGGAGTAAGGGAGGATTAACGAAAAATTGAAATTTTTTGAACCTCAAGGGGGTAAATTTTGAAAATTTCCAAAAAAAATTTTTGTTTCAAAAGGCTTTTAAACTAACATTATCTGATGTAAATTGACCCGAGAAAGTCGCCTGCACCATCAGTTTCCCCCTAAATATAGCCGTTTTCGAGTTATAGACGTTTTTTGAAAATTCTTCCAAATGCCTCAAAAGTTGTTTTTTTCTGATAGAACTCGACCTCCTGAATCCAACGGTGCAAGCCGCACCTCGATATCTCTAACCGTTTCGGAGATATGGCGTTTTAAAGTTTTGGCACTTGCACAAATTTCGTGAAGTTGGTGAACTCCCGAAAACATTTTCGCTCATATCTCGGAAACTATAGCTCGATGAAATGATTTATGGGTATCTGCGTATTCGTCTTAAAATTCTCTTTAATATGAGTATGTCTTATGTCCTTTAATGCGTCATTTGAGAAAGCTATGACCCAAAGAATGAAAATTTTGGGTAACTTTTTGGAATTTTTCGGAATTTTTTTACGAGCGAACCGTGCAAGATAGGACGTTTCTGAGGGCGCCAATCGAAAGAGGACGAAAAAATCTATTTATGTTGATGGTTACGTCGCAATAAGTCGAATACTTTAGGAGTAAGGGAGGATTAACGAAAAATTGAAATTTTTTGAACCTCAAGGGGGTAAATTTTGAAAATTTCCAAAAAAATTTTTTGTTTCAAAAGGCTTTTAAACTAACATTATCTGATGTAAATTGACCCGAGAAAGTCGCCTGCACCATCAGTTTCCCCCTAAATATAGCCGTTTTCGAGTTGTAGACGTTTTTTGAAAATTCTTCCAAATGCCTCAAAAGTCGTTTTTTCTGATAGAACTCGACCTCCTGAATCCAACGGTGCAAGCCGCACCTCGATATCTCTAACCGTTTCGGAGATATGGCGTTTTAAAGTTTTGGCACTTGCACAAATTTCGTGAAGTTGGTGAACTCCCGAAAACATTTTCGCTCATATCTCGGAAACTATAGCTCGATGAAATGATTTATGGGTATCTGCGTATTCGTCTTAAAATTCTCTTTAATATGAGTATGTCTTATGTCCTTTAATGCGTCATTTGAGAAAGCTATGACCCAAAGAATGAAAATTTTGGGTAACTTTTTGGAATTTTTCGGAATTTTTTTACGAGCGAACCGTGCAAGATAGGACGTTTCTGAGGGCGCCAATCGAAAGAGGACGAAAAAATCTATTTATGTTGATGGTTACGTCGCAATAAGTCGAATACTTTAGGAGTAAGGGAGGATTAACGAAAAATTGAAATTTTTTGAACCTCAAGGGGGTAAATTTTGAAAATTTCCAAAAAAATTTTTTGTTTCAAAAGGCTTTTAAACTAACATTATCTGATGTAAATTGACCCGAGAAAGTCGCCTGCACCATCAGTTTCCCCCTAAATATAGCCGTTTTCGAGTTATAGACGTTTTTTGAAAATTCTTCCAAATGCCTCAAAAGTTATTTTTTCTGATAGAACTCGACCTCCTGAATCCAACGGTGCAAGCCGCACCTCGATATCTCTAACCGTTTCGGAGATATGGCGTTTTAAAGTTTTGGCACTTGCACAAATTTCGTGAAGTTGGTGAACTCCCGAAAACATTTTCGCTCATATCTCGGAAACTATAGCTCGATGAAATGATTTATGGGTATCTGCGTATTGGTCTTAAAATTCTCTTTAATATGAGTATGTCTTATGTCCTTTAATGCGTCATTTGAGAAAGCTATGACCCAAAGAATGAAAATTTTGGGTAACTTTTTGGAATTTTTCGGAATTTTTTTACGAGCGAACCGTGCAAGATAGGACGTTTCTGAGGGCGCCAATCGAAAGAGGACGAAAAAATCTATTTATGTTGATGGTTACGTCGCAATAAGTCGAATACTTTAGGAGTAAGGGAGGATTAACGAAAAATTGAAATTTTTTGAACCTCAAGGGGGTAAATTTTGAAAATTTCCAAAAAAAATTTTTGTTTCAAAAGGCTTTTAAACTAACATTATCTGATGTAAATTGACCCGAGAAAGTCGCCTGCACCATCAGTTTCCCCCTAAATATAGCCGTTTTCGAGTTATAGACGTTTTTTGAAAATTCTTCCAAATGCCTCAAAAGTTGTTTTTTTCTGATAGAACTCGACCTCCTGAATCCAACGGTGCAAGCCGCACCTCGATATCTCTAACCGTTTCGGAGATATGGCGTTTTAAAGTTTTGGCACTTGCACAAATTTCGTGAAGTTGGTGAACTCCCGAAAACATTTTCGCTCATATCTCGGAAACTATAGCTCGATGAAATGATTTATGGGTATCTGCGTATTCGTCTTAAAATTCTCTTTAATATGAGTATGTCTTATGTCCTTTAATGCGTCATTTGAGAAAGCTATGACCCAAAGAATGAAAATTTTGGGTAACTTTTTGGAATTTTTCGGAATTTTTTTACGAGCGAACCGTGCAAGATAGGACGTTTCTGAGGGCGCCAATCGAAAGAGGACGAAAAAATCTATTTATGTTGATGGTTACGTCGCAATAAGTCGAATACTTTAGGAGTAAGGGAGGATTAACGAAAAATTGAAATTTTTTGAACCTCAAGGGGGTAAATTTTGAAAATTTCCAAAAAAAATTTTTGTTTCAAAAGGCTTTTAAACTAACATTATCTGATGTAAATTGACCCGAGAAAGTCGCCTGCACCATCAGTTTCCCCCTAAATATAGCCGTTTTCGAGTTATAGACGTTTTTTGAAAATTCTTCCAAATGCCTCAAAAGTTGTTTTTTTCTGATAGAACTCGACCTCCTGAATCCAACGGTGCAAGCCGCACCTCGATATCTCTAACCGTTTCGGAGATATGGCGTTTTAAAGTTTTGGCACTTGCACAAATTTCGTGAAGTTGGTGAACTCCCGAAAACATTTTCGCTCATATCTCGGAAACTATAGCTCGATGAAATGATTTATGGGTATCTGCGTATTCGTCTTAAAATTCTCTTTAATATGAGTATGTCTTATGTCCTTTAATGCGTCATTTGAGAAAGCTATGACCCAAAGAATGAAAATTTTGGGTAACTTTTTGGAATTTTTCGGAATTTTTTTACGAGCGAACCGTGCAAGATAGGACGTTTCTGAGGGCGCCAATCGAAAGAGGACGAAAAAATCTATTTATGTTGATGGTTACGTCGCAATAAGTCGAATACTTTAGGAGTAAGGGAGGATTAACGAAAAATTGAAATTTTTTGAACCTCAAGGGGGTAAATTTTGAAAATTTCCAAAAAAATTTTTTGTTTCAAAAGGCTTTTAAACTAACATTATCTGATGTAAATTGACCCGAGAAAGTCGCCTGCACCATCAGATTCCCCCTAAATATAGCCGTTTTCGAGTTATAGACGTTTTTTGAAAATTCTTCCAAATGCCTCAAAAGTTGTTTTTTTCTGATAGAACTCGACCTCCTGAATCCAACGGTGCAAGCCGCACCTCGATATCTCTAACCGTTTCGGAGATATGGCGTTTTAAAGTTTTGGCACTTGCACAAATTTCGTGAAGTTGGTGAACTCCCGAAAACATTTTCGCTCATATCTCGGAAACTATAGCTCGATGAAATGATTTATGGGTATCTGCGTATTCGTCTTAAAATTCTCTTTAATATGAGTATGTCTTATGTCCTTTAATGCGTCATTTGAGAAAGCTATGACCCAAAGAATGAAAATTTTGGGTAACTTTTTGGAATTTTTCGGAATTTTTTTACGAGCGAACCGTGCAAGATAGGACGTTTCTGAGGGCGCCAATCGAAAGAGGACGAAAAAATCTATTTATGTTGATGGTTACGTCGCAATAAGTCGAATACTTTAGGAGTAAGGGAGGATTAACGAAAAATTGAAATTTTTTGAACCTCAAGGGGGTAAATTTTGAAAATTTCCAAAAAAATTTTTTGTTTCAAAAGGCTTTTAAACTAACATTATCTGATGTAAATTGACCCGAGAAAGTCGCCTGCACCATCAGATTCCCCCTAAATATAGCCGTTTTCGAGTTATAGACGTTTTTTGAAAATTCTTCCAAATGCCTCAAAAGTTGTTTTTTTCTGATAGAACTCGACCTCCTGAATCCAACGGTGCAAGCCGCACCTCGATATCTCTAACCGTTTCGGAGATATGGCGTTTTAAAGTTTTGGCACTTGCACAAATTTCGTGAAGTTGGTGAACTCCCGAAAACATTTTCGCTCATATCTCGGAAACTATAGCTCGATGAAATGATTTATGGGTATCTGCGTATTCGTCTTAAAATTCTCTTTAATATGAGTATGTCTTATGTCCTTTAATGCGTCATTTGAGAAAGCTATGACCCAAAGAATGAAAATTTTGGGTAACTTTTTGGAATTTTTCGGAATTTTTTTACGAGCGAACCGTGCAAGATAGGACGTTTCTGAGGGCGCCAATCGAAAGAGGACGAAAAAATCTATTTATGTTGATGGTTACGTCGCAATAAGTCGAATACTTTAGGAGTAAGGGAGGATTAACGAAAAATTGAAATTTTTTGAACCTCAAGGGGGTAAATTTTGAAAATTTCCAAAAAAATTTTTTGTTTCAAAAGGCTTTTAAACTAACATTATCTGATGTAAATTGACCCGAGAAAGTCGCCTGCACCATCAGATTCCCCCTAAATATAGCCGTTTTCGAGTTATAGACGTTTTTTGAAAATTCTTCCAAATGCCTCAAAAGTTGTTTTTTTCTGATAGAACTCGACCTCCTGAATCCAACGGTGCAAGCCGCACCTCGATATCTCTAACCGTTTCGGAGATATGGCGTTTTAAAGTTTTGGCACTTGCACAAATTTCGTGAAGTTGGTGAACTCCCGAAAACATTTTCGCTCATATCTCGGAAACTATAGCTCGATGAAATGATTTATGGGTATCTGCGTATTCGTCTTAAAATTCTCTTTAATATGAGTATGTCTTATGTCCTTTAATGCGTCATTTGAGAAAGCTATGACCCAAAGAATGAAAATTTTGGGTAACTTTTTGGAATTTTTCGGATTTTTTTTACGAGCGAACCGTGCAAGATAGGACGTTTCTGAGGGCGCCAATCGAAAGAGGACGAAAAAATCTATTTATGTTGATGGTTACGTCGCAATAAGTCGAATACTTTAGGAGTAAGGGAGGATTAACGAAAAATTGAAATTTTTTGAACCTCAAGGGGGTAAATTTTGAAAATTTCCAAAAAAATTTTTTGTTTCAAAAGGCTTTTAAACTAACATTATCTGATGTAAATTGACCCGAGAAAGACGCCTGCACCATCAGTTTCCCCCTAAATATAGCCGTTTTCGAGTTATAGACGTTTTTTGAAAATTCTTCCAAATGCCTCAAAAGTTGTTTTTTTCTGATAGAACTCGACCTCCTGAATCCAACGGTGCAAGCCGCACCTCGATATCTCTAACCGTTTCGGAGATATGGCGTTTTAAAGTTTTGGCACTTGCACAAATTTCGTGAAGTTGGTGAACTCCCGAAAACATTTTCGCTCATATCTCGGAAACTATAGCTCGATGAAATGATTTATGGGTATCTGCGTATTCGTCTTAAAATTCTCTTTAATATGAGTATGTCTTATGTCCTTTAATGCGTCATTTGAGAAAGCTATGACCCAAAGAATGAAAATTTTGGGTAACTTTTTGGAATTTTTCGGAATTCTTTTACGAGCGAACCGTGCAAGATAGGACGTTTCTGAGGGCGCCAATCGAAAGAGGACGAAAAAATCTATTTATGTTGATGGTTACGTCGCAATAAGTCGAATACTTTAGGAGTAAGGGAGGATTAACGAAAAATTGAAATTTTTTGAACCTCAAGGGGGTAAATTTTGAAAATTTCCAAAAAAATTTTTTGTTTCAAAAGGCTTTTAAACTAACATTATCTGATGTAAATTGACCCGAGAAAGTCGCCTGCACCATCAGTTTCCCCCTAAATATAGCCGTTTTCGAGTTATAGACGTTTTTTGAAAATTCTTCCAAATGCCTCAAAAGTTGATTTTTTCTGATAGAACTCGACCTCCTGAATCCAACGGTGCAAGCCGCACCTCGATATCTCTAACCGTTTCGGAGATATGGCGTTTTAAAGTTTTGGCACTTGCACAAATTTCGTGAAGTTGGTGAACTCCCGAAAACATTTTCGCTCATATCTCGGAAACTATAGCTCGATGAAATGATTTATGGGTATCTGCGTATTCGTCTTAAAATTCTCTTTAATATGAGTATGTCTTATGTCCTTTAATGCGTCATTTGAGAAAGCTATGACCCAAAGAATGAAAATTTTGGGTAACTTTTTGGAATTTTTCGGAATTCTTTTACGAGCGAACCGTGCAAGATAGGACGTTTCTGAGGGCGCCAATCGAAAGAGGACGAAAAAATCTATTTATGTTGATGGTTACGTCGCAATAAGTCGAATACTTTAGGAGTAAGGGAGGATTAACGAAAAATTGAAATTTTTTGAACCTCAAGGGGGTAAATTTTGAAAATTTCCAAAAAAAATTTTTGTTTCAAAAGGCTTTTAAACTAACATTATCTGATGTAAATTGACCCGAGAAAGTCGCCTGCACCATCAGTTTCCCCCTAAATATAGCCGTTTTCGAGTTATAGACGTTTTTTGAAAATTCTTCCAAATGCCTCAAAAGTTATTTTTTCTGATAGAACTCGACCTCCTGAATCCAACGGTGCAAGCCGCACCTCGATATCTCTAACCGTTTCGGAGATATGGCGTTTTAAAGTTTTGGCACTTGCACAAATTTCGTGAAGTTGGTGAACTCCCGAAAACATTTTCGCTCATATCTCGGAAACTATAGCTCGATGAAATGATTTATGGGTATCTGCGTATTGGTCTTAAAATTCTCTTTAATATGAGTATGTCTTATGTCCTTTAATGCGTCATTTGAGAAAGCTATGACCCAAAGAATGAAAATTTTGGGTAACTTTTTGGAATTTTTCGGAATTTTTTTACGAGCGAACCGTGCAAGATAGGACGTTTCTGAGGGCGCCAATCGAAAGAGGACGAAAAAATCTATTTATGTTGATGGTTACGTCGCAATAAGTCGAATACTTTAGGAGTAAGGGAGGATTAACGAAAAATTGAAATTTTTTGAACCTCAAGGGGGTAAATTTTGAAAATTTCCAAAAAATTTTTTTGTTTCAAAAGGCTTTTAAACTAACATTATCTGATGTAAATTGACCCGAGAAAGTCGCCTGCACCATCAGTTTCCCCCTAAATATAGCCGTTTTCGAGTTATAGACGTTTTTTGAAAATTCTTCCAAATGCCTCAAAAGTTGTTTTTTTCTGATAGAACTCGACCTCCTGAATCCAACGGTGCAAGCCGCACCTCGATATCTCTAACCGTTTCGGAGATATGGCGTTTTAAAGTTTTGGCACTTGCACAAATTTCGTGAAGTTGGTGAACTCCCGAAAACATTTTCGCTCATATCTCGGAAACTATAGCTCGATGAAATGATTTATGGGTATCTGCGTATTGGTCTTAAAATTCTCTTTAATATGAGTATGTCTTATGTCCTTTAATGCGTCATTTGAGAAAGCTATGACCCAAAGAATGAAAATTTTGGGTAACTTTTTGGAATTTTTCGGAATTTTTTTACGAGCGAACCGTGCAAGATAGGACGTTTCTGAGGGCGCCAATCGAAAGAGGACGAAAAAATCTATTTATGTTGATGGTTACGTCGCAATAAGTCGAATACTTTAGGAGTAAGGGAGGATTAACGAAAAATTGAAATTTTTTGAACCTCAAGGGGGTAAATTTTGAAAATTTCCAAAAAAATTTTTTGTTTCAAAAGGCTTTTAAACTAACATTATCTGATGTAAATTGACCCGAGAAAGTCGCCTGCACCATCAGTTTCCCCCTAAATATAGCCGTTTTCGAGTTATAGACGTTTTTTGAAAATTCTTCCAAATGCCTCAAAAGTTATTTTTTCTGATAGAACTCGACCTCCTGAATCCAACGGTGCAAGCCGCACCTCGATATCTCTAACCGTTTCGGAGATATGGCGTTTTAAAGTTTTGGCACTTGCACAAATTTCGTGAAGTTGGTGAACTCCCGAAAACATTTTCGCTCATATCTCGGAAACTATAGCTCGATGAAATGATTTATGGGTATCTGCGTATTCGTCTTAAAATTCTCTTTAATATGAGTATGTCTTATGTCCTTTAATGCGTCATTTGAGAAAGCTATGACCCAAAGAATGAAAATTTTGGGTAACTTTTTGGAATTTTTCGGAATTTTTTTACGAGCGAACCGTGCAAGATAGGACGTTTCTGAGGGCGCCAATCGAAAGAGGACGAAAAAATCTATTTATGTTGATGGTTACGTCGCAATAAGTCGAATACTTTAGGAGTAAGGGAGGATTAACGAAAAATTGAAATTTTTTGAACCTCAAGGGGGTAAATTTTGAAAATTTCCAAAAAAATTTTTTGTTTCAAAAGGCTTTTAAACTAACATTATCTGATGTAAATTGACCCGAGAAAGTCGCCTGCACCATCAGTTTCCCCCTAAATATAGCCGTTTTCGAGTTATAGACGTTTTTTGAAAATTCTTCCAAATGCCTCAAAAGTTGTTTTTTTCTGATAGAACTCGACCTCCTGAATCCAACGGTGCAAGCCGCACCTCGATATCTCTAACCGTTTCGGAGATATGGCGTTTTAAAGTTTTGGCACTTGCACAAATTTCGTGAAGTTGGTGAACTCCCGAAAACATTTTCGCTCATATCTCGGAAACTATAGCTCGATGAAATGATTTATGGGTATCTGCGTATTCGTCTTAAAATTCTCTTTAATATGAGTATGTCTTATGTCCTTTAATGCGTCATTTGAGAAAGCTATGACCCAAAGAATGAAAATTTTGGGTAACTTTTTGGAATTTTTCGGAATTTTTTTACGAGCGAACCGTGCAAGATAGGACGTTTCTGAGGGCGCCAATCGAAAGAGGACGAAAAAATCTATTTATGTTGATGGTTACGTCGCAATAAGTCGAATACTTTAGGAGTAAGGGAGGATTAACGAAAAATTGAAATTTTTTGAACCTCAAGGGGGTAAATTTTGAAAATTTCCAAAAAAAATTTTTGTTTCAAAAGGCTTTTAAACTAACATTATCTGATGTAAATTGACCCGAGAAAGTCGCCTGCACCATCAGTTTCCCCCTAAATATAGCCGTTTTCGAGTTATAGACGTTTTTTGAAAATTCTTCCAAATGCCTCAAAAGTTGTTTTTTTCTGATAGAACTCGACCTCCTGAATCCAACGGTGCAAGCCGCACCTCGATATCTCTAACCGTTTCGGAGATATGGCGTTTTAAAGTTTTGGCACTTGCACAAATTTCGTGAAGTTGGTGAACTCCCGAAAACATTTTCGCTCATATCTCGGAAACTATAGCTCGATGAAATGATTTATGGGTATCTGCGTATTGGTCTTAAAATTCTCTTTAATATGAGTATGTCTTATGTCCTTTAATGCGTCATTTGAGAAAGCTATGACCCAAAGAATGAAAATTTTGGGTAACTTTTTGGAATTTTTCGGAATTTTTTTACGAGCGAACCGTGCAAGATAGGACGTTTCTGAGGGCGCCAATCGAAAGAGGACGAAAAAATCTATTTATGTTGATGGTTACGTCGCAATAAGTCGAATACTTTAGGAGTAAGGGAGGATTAACGAAAAATTGAAATTTTTTGAACCTCAAGGGGGTAAATTTTGAAAATTTCCAAAAAAATTTTTTGTTTCAAAAGGCTTTTAAACTAACATTATCTGATGTAAATTGACCCGAGAAAGTCGCCTGCACCATCAGTTTCCCCCTAAATATAGCCGTTTTCGAGTTGTAGACGTTTTTTGAAAATTCTTCCAAATGCCTCAAAAGTCGTTTTTTCTGATAGAACTCGACCTCCTGAATCCAACGGTGCAAGCCGCACCTCGATATCTCTAACCGTTTCGGAGATATGGCGTTTTAAAGTTTTGGCACTTGCACAAATTTCGTGAAGTTGGTGAACTCCCGAAAACATTTTCGCTCATATCTCGGAAACTATAGCTCGATGAAATGATTTATGGGTATCTGCGTATTCGTCTTAAAATTCTCTTTAATATGAGTATGTCTTATGTCCTTTAATGCGTCATTTGAGAAAGCTATGACCCAAAGAATGAAAATTTTGGGTAACTTTTTGGAATTTTTCGGAATTTTTTTACGAGCGAACCGTGCAAGATAGGACGTTTCTGAGGGCGCCAATCGAAAGAGGACGAAAAAATCTATTTATGTTGATGGTTACGTCGCAATAAGTCGAATACTTTAGGAGTAAGGGAGGATTAACGAAAAATTGAAATTTTTTGAACCTCAAGGGGGTAAATTTTGAAAATTTCCAAAAAAATTTTTTGTTTCAAAAGGCTTTTAAACTAACATTATCTGATGTAAATTGACCCGAGAAAGTCGCCTGCACCATCAGTTTCCCCCTAAATATAGCCGTTTTCGAGTTATAGACGTTTTTTGAAAATTCTTCCAAATGCCTCAAAAGTTATTTTTTCTGATAGAACTCGACCTCCTGAATCCAACGGTGCAAGCCGCACCTCGATATCTCTAACCGTTTCGGAGATATGGCGTTTTAAAGTTTTGGCACTTGCACAAATTTCGTGAAGTTGGTGAACTCCCGAAAACATTTTCGCTCATATCTCGGAAACTATAGCTCGATGAAATGATTTATGGGTATCTGCGTATTCGTCTTAAAATTCTCTTTAATATGAGTATGTCTTATGTCCTTTAATGCGTCATTTGAGAAAGCTATGACCCAAAGAATGAAAATTTTGGGTAACTTTTTGGAATTTTTCGGAATTTTTTTACGAGCGAACCGTGCAAGATAGGACGTTTCTGAGGGCGCCAATCGAAAGAGGACGAAAAAATCTATTTATGTTGATGGTTACGTCGCAATAAGTCGAATACTTTAGGAGTAAGGGAGGATTAACGAAAAATTGAAATTTTTTGAACCTCAAGGGGGTAAATTTTGAAAATTTCCAAAAAAATTTTTTGTTTCAAAAGGCTTTTAAACTAACATTATCTGATGTAAATTGACCCGAGAAAGTCGCCTGCACCATCAGTTTCCCCCTAAATATAGCCGTTTTCGAGTTATAGACGTTTTTTGAAAATTCTTCCAAATGCCTCAAAAGTTGTTTTTTTCTGATAGAACTCGACCTCCTGAATCCAACGGTGCAAGCCGCACCTCGATATCTCTAACCGTTTCGGAGATATGGCGTTTTAAAGTTTTGGCACTTGCACAAATTTCGTGAAGTTGGTGAACTCCCGAAAACATTTTCGCTCATATCTCGGAAACTATAGCTCGATGAAATGATTTATGGGTATCTGCGTATTCGTCTTAAAATTCTCTTTAATATGAGTATGTCTTATGTCCTTTAATGCGTCATTTGAGAAAGCTATGACCCAAAGAATGAAAATTTTGGGTAACTTTTTGGAATTTTTCGGAATTTTTTTACGAGCGAACCGTGCAAGATAGGACGTTTCTGAGGGCGCCAATCGAAAGAGGACGAAAAAATCTATTTATGTTGATGGTTACGTCGCAATAAGTCGAATACTTTAGGAGTAAGGGAGGATTAACGAAAAATTGAAATTTTTTGAACCTCAAGGGGGTAAATTTTGAAAATTTCCAAAAAAATTTTTTGTTTCAAAAGGCTTTTAAACTAACATTATCTGATGTAAATTGACCCGAGAAAGTCGCCTGCACCATCAGTTTCCCCCTAAATATAGCCGTTTTCGAGTTATAGACGTTTTTTGAAAATTCTTCCAAATGCCTCAAAAGTTGTTTTTTTCTGATAGAACTCGACCTCCTGAATCCAACGGTGCAAGCCGCACCTCGATATCTCTAACCGTTTCGGAGATATGGCGTTTTAAAGTTTTGGCACTTGCACAAATTTCGTGAAGTTGGTGAACTCCCGAAAACATTTTCGCTCATATCTCGGAAACTATAGCTCGATGAAATGATTTATGGGTATCTGCGTATTCGTCTTAAAATTCTCTTTAATATGAGTATGTCTTATGTCCTTTAATGCGTCATTTGAGGAAGCTATGACCCAAAGAATGAAAATTTTGGGTAACTTTTTGGAATTTTTCGGAATTTTTTTACGAGCGAACCGTGCAAGATAGGACGTTTCTGAGGGCGCCAATCGAAAGAGGACGAAAAAATCTATTTATGTTGATGGTTACGTCGCAATAAGTCGAATACTTTAGGAGTAAGGGAGGATTAACGAAAAATTGAAATTTTTTGAACCTCAAGGGGGTAAATTTTGAAAATTTCCAAAAAAATTTTTTGTTTCAAAAGGCTTTTAAACTAACATTATCTGATGTAAATTGACCCGAGAAAGTCGCCTGCACCATCAGTTTCCCCCTAAATATAGCCGTTTTCGAGTTATAGACGTTTTTTGAAAATTCTTCCAAATGCCTCAAAAGTTGTTTTTTTCTGATAGAACTCGACCTCCTGAATCCAACGGTGCAAGCCGCACCTCGATATCTCTAACCGTTTCGGAGATATGGCGTTTTAAAGTTTTGGCACTTGCACAAATTTCGTGAAGTTGGTGAACTCCCGAAAACATTTTCGCTCATATCTCGGAAACTATAGTTAGATGAAATGATTTATGGGTATCTGCGTATTCGTCTTAAAATACTCTTTAATATGAGTACGTCTTATGTCCTTTAATGCGTCATTTGAGAAAGCTATGACCCAAAGAATGAAAATTTTGGGTAACTTTTTGGAATTTTTCGGAATTTTTTTACGAGCGAACCGTGCAAGATAGGACGTTTCTGAGGGCGCCAATCGAAAGAGGACGAAAAAATCTATTTATGTTGATGGTTACGTCGCAATAGGTCGAATACTTTAGGAGTAAGGGAGGATTAACGAAAAATTGAAATTTTTTGAACCTCAAGGGGGTAAATTTTGAAAATTTCCAAAAAAATTTTTTTTTTCAAAAGGCTTTTAAACTAACATTATCTGATGTAAATTGACCCGAGAAAGTCGCCTGCACCATCAGTTTCCCCCTAAATATAGCCGTTTTCGAGTTATAGACGTTTTTTGAAAATTCTTCCAAATGCCTCAAAAGTCGTTTTTTCTGATAGAACTCGACCTCCTGAATCCAACGGTGCAAGCCGCACCTCGATATCTCTAACCGTTTCGGAGATATGGCGTTTGAAAGTTTTGGCACTTGCACAAATTTCGTGAAGTTGGTGAACTCCCGAAAACATTTTCGCTCATATCTCGGAAACTATAGCTCGATGAAATGATTTATGGGTATCTGCGTATTCGTCTTAAAATTCTCTTTAATATGAGTATGTCTTATGTCCTTTAATGCGTCATTTGAGAAAGCTATGACCCAAAGAATGAAAATTTTGGGTAACTTTTTGGAATTTTTCGGAATTTTTTTACGAGCGAACCGTGCAAGATAGGACGTTTCTGAGGGCGCCAATCGAAAGAGGACGAAAAAATCTATTTATGTTGATGGTTACGTCGCAATAAGTCGAATACTTTAGGAGTAAGGGAGGATTAACGAAAAATTGAAATTTTTTGAACCTCAAGGGGGTAAATTTTGAAAATTTCCAAAAAAATTTTTTGTTTCAAAAGGCTTTTAAACTAACATTATCTGATGTAAATTGACCCGAGAAAGTCGCCTGCATCATCAGTTTCCCCCTAAATATAGCCGTTTTCGAGTTATAGACGTTTTTTGAAAATTCTTCCAAATGCCTCAAAAGTCGTTTTTTCTGATAGAACTCGACCTCCTGAATCCAACGGTGCAAGCCGCACCTCGATATCTCTAACCGTTTCGGAGATATGGCGTTTGAAAGTTTTGGCACTTGCACAAATTTCGTGAAGTTGGTGAACTCCCGAAAACATTTTCGCTCATATCTCGGAAACTATAGCTCGATGAAATGATTTATGGGTATCTGCGTATTCGTCTTAAAATTCTCTTTAATATGAGTATGTCTTATGTCCTTTAATGCGTCATTTGAGAAAGCTATGACCCAAAGAATGAAAATTTTGGGTAACTTTTTGGAATTTTTCGGAATTTTTTTACGAGCGAACCGTGCAAGATAGGACGTTTCTGAGGGCGCCAATCGAAAGAGGACGAAAAAATCTATTTATGTTGATGGTTACGTCGCAATAAGTCGAATACTTTAGGAGTAAGGGAGGATTAACGAAAAATTGAAATTTTTTGAACCTCAAGGGGGTAAATTTTGAAAATTTCCAAAAAAATTTTTTGTTTCAAAAGGCTTTTAAACTAACATTATCTGATGTAAATTGACCCGAGAAAGTCGCCTGCACCATCAGTTTCCCCCTAAATATAGCCGTTTTCGAGTTGTAGACGTTTTTTGAAAATTCTTCCAAATGCCTCAAAAGTCGTTTTTTCTGATAGAACTCGACCTCCTGAATCCAACGGTGCAAGCCGCACCTCGATATCTCTAACCGTTTCGGAGATATGGCGTTTTAAAGTTTTGGCACTTGCACAAATTTCGTGAAGTTGGTGAACTCCCGAAAACATTTTCGCTCATATCTCGGAAACTATAGCTCGATGAAATGATTTATGGGTATCTGCGTATTCGTCTTAAAATTCTCTTTAATATGAGTATGTCTTATGTCCTTTAATGCGTCATTTGAGAAAGCTATGACCCAAAGAATGAAAATTTTGGGTAACTTTTTGGAATTTTTCGGAATTTTTTTACGAGCGAACCGTGCAAGATAGGACGTTTCTGAGGGCGCCAATCGAAAGAGGACGAAAAAATCTATTTATGTTGATGGTTACGTCGCAATAAGTCGAATACTTTAGGAGTAAGGGAGGATTAACGAAAAATTGAAATTTTTTGAACCTCAAGGGGGTAAATTTTGAAAATTTCCAAAAAAATTTTTTGTTTCAAAAGGCTTTTAAACTAACATTATCTGATGTAAATTGACCCGAGAAAGTCGCCTGCATCATCAGTTTCCCCCTAAATATAGCCGTTTTCGAGTTATAGACGTTTTTTGAAAATTCTTCCAAATGCCTCAAAAGTCGTTTTTTCTGATAGAACTCGACCTCCTGAATCCAACGGTGCAAGCCGCACCTCGATATCTCTAACCGTTTCGGAGATATGGCGTTTGAAAGTTTTGGCACTTGCACAAATTTCGTGAAGTTGGTGAACTCCCGAAAACATTTTCGCTCATATCTCGGAAACTATAGCTCGATGAAATGATTTATGGGTATCTGCGTATTCGTCTTAAAATTCTCTTTAATATGAGTATGTCTTATGTCCTTTAATGCGTCATTTGAGAAAGCTATGACCCAAAGAATGAAAATTTTGGGTAACTTTTTGGAATTTTTCGGAATTTTTTTACGAGCGAACCGTGCAAGATAGGACGTTTCTGAGGGCGCCAATCGAAAGAGGACGAAAAAATCTATTTATGTTGATGGTTACGTCGCAATAAGTCGAATACTTTAGGAGTAAGGGAGGATTAACGAAAAATTGAAATTTTTTGAACCTCAAGGGGGTAAATTTTGAAAATTTCCAAAAAAATTTTTTGTTTCAAAAGGCTTTTAAACTAACATTATCTGATGTAAATTGACCCGAGAAAGTCGCCTGCACCATCAGTTTCCCCCTAAATATAGCCGTTTTCGAGTTGTAGACGTTTTTTGAAAATTCTTCCAAATGCCTCAAAAGTCGTTTTTTCTGATAGAACTCGACCTCCTGAATCCAACGGTGCAAGCCGCACCTCGATATCTCTAACCGTTTCGGAGATATGGCGTTTTAAAGTTTTGGCACTTGCACAAATTTCGTGAAGTTGGTGAACTCCCGAAAACATTTTCGCTCATATCTCGGAAACTATAGCTCGATGAAATGATTTATGGGTATCTGCGTATTCGTCTTAAAATTCTCTTTAATATGAGTATGTCTTATGTCCTTTAATGCGTCATTTGAGAAAGCTATGACTCAAAGAATGAAAATTTTGGGTAACTTTTTGGAATTTTTCGGAATTTTTTTACGAGCGAACCGTGCAAGATAGGACGTTTCTGAGGGCGCCAATCGAAAGAGGACGAAAAAATCTATTTATGTTGATGGTTACGTGGCAATAAGTCGAATACTTTAGGAGTAAGGGAGGATTAACGAAAAATTGAAATTTTTTGAACCTCAAGGGGGTAAATTTTGAAAATTTCCAAAAAAATTTTTTGTTTCAAAAGGCTTTTAAACTAACATTATCTGATGTAAATTGACCCGAGAAAGTCGCCTGCACCATCAGTTTCCCCCTAAATATAGCCGTTTTCGAGTTATAGACGTTTTTTGAAAATTCTTCCAAATGCCTCAAAAGTTGTTTTTTTCTGATAGAACTCGACCTCCTGAATCCAACGGTGCAAGCCGCACCTCGATATCTCTAACCGTTTCGGAGATATGGCGTTTTAAAGTTTTGGCACTTGCACAAATTTCGTGAAGTTGGTGAACTCCCGAAAACATTTTCGCTCATATCTCGGAAACTATAGCTCGATGAAATGATTTATGGGTATCTGCGTATTCGTCTTAAAATTCTCTTTAATATGAGTATGTCTTATGTCCTTTAATGCGTCATTTGAGAAAGCTATGACTCAAAGAATGAAAATTTTGGGTAACTTTTTGGAATTGTTCGGAATTTTTTTACGAGCGAACCGTGCAAGATAGGACGTTTCTGAGGGCGCCAATCGAAAGAGGACGAAAAAATCTATTTATGTTGATGGTTACGTCGCAATAGGTCGAATACTTTAGGAGTAAGGGAGGATTAACGAAAAATTGAAATTTTTTGAACCTCAAGGGGGTAAATTTTGAAAATTTCCAAAAAAATTTTTTGTTTCAAAAGGCTTTTAAACTAACATTATCTGATGTAAATTGACCCGAGAAAGTCGCCTGCACCATCAGTTTCCCCCTAAATATAGCCGTTTTCGAGTTATAGACGTTTTTTGAAAATTCTTCCAAATGCCTCAAAAGTCGTTTTTTCTGATAGAACTCGACCTCCTGAATCCAACGGTGCAAGCCGCACCTCGATATCTCTAACCGTTTCGGAGATATGGCGTTTGAAAGTTTTGGCACTTGCACAAATTTCGTGAAGTTGGTGAACTCCCGAAAACATTTTCGCTCATATCTCGGAAACTATAGCTCGATGAAATGATTTATGGGTATCTGCGTATTCGTCTTAAAATACTCTTTAATATGAGTACGTCTTATGTCCTTTAATGCGTCATTTGAGAAAGCTATGACCCAAAGAATGAAAATTTTGGGTAACTTTTTGGAATTTTTCGGAATTTTTTTACGAGCGAACCGTGCAAGATAGGACGTTTCTGAGGGCGCCAATCGAAAGAGGACGAAATAATCTATTTATGTTGATGGTTACGTCGCAATAAGTCGAATACTTTAGGAGTAAGGGAGGATTAACGAAAAATTGAAATTTTTTGAACCTCAAGGGGGTAAATTTTGAAAATTTCCAAAAAAATTTTTTGTTTCAAAAGGCTTTTAAACTAACATTATCTGATGTAAATTGACCCGAGAAAGTCGCCTGCACCATCAGTTTCCCCCTAAATATAGCCGTTTTCGAGTTGTAGACGTTTTTTGAAAATTCTTCCAAATGCCTCAAAAGTCGTTTTTTCTGATAGAACTCGACCTCCTGAATCCAACGGTGCAAGCCGCACCTCGATATCTCTAACCGTTTCGGAGATATGGCGTTTTAAAGTTTTGGCACTTGCACAAATTTCGTGAAGTTGGTGAACTCCCGAAAACATTTTCGCTCATATCTCGGAAACTATAGCTCGATGAAATGATTTATGGGTATCTGCGTATTCGTCTTAAAATTCTCTTTAATATGAGTATGTCTTATGTCCTTTAATGCGTCATTTGAGAAAGCTATGACTCAAAGAATGAAAATTTTGGGTAACTTTTTGGAATTTTTCGGAATTTTTTTACGAGCGAACCGTGCAAGATAGGACGTTTCTGAGGGCGCCAATCGAAAGAGGACGAAAAAATCTATTTATGTTGATGGTTACGTGGCAATAAGTCGAATACTTTAGGAGTAAGGGAGGATTAACGAAAAATTGAAATTTTTTGAACCTCAAGGGGGTAAATTTTGAAAATTTCCAAAAAAATTTTTTGTTTCAAAAGGCTTTTAAACTAACATTATCTGATGTAAATTGACCCGAGAAAGTCGCCTGCACCATCAGTTTCCCCCTAAATATAGCCGTTTTCGAGTTATAGACGTTTTTTGAAAATTCTTCCAAATGCCTCAAAAGTTGTTTTTTTCTGATAGAACTCGACCTCCTGAATCCAACGGTGCAAGCCGCACCTCGATATCTCTAACCGTTTCGGAGATATGGCGTTTTAAAGTTTTGGCACTTGCACAAATTTCGTGAAGTTGGTGAACTCCCGAAAACATTTTCGCTCATATCTCGGAAACTATAGCTCGATGAAATGATTTATGGGTATCTGCGTATTCGTCTTAAAATTCTCTTTAATATGAGTATGTCTTATGTCCTTTAATGCGTCATTTGAGAAAGCTATGACCCAAAGAATGAAAATTTTGGGTAACTTTTTGGAATTTTTCGGAATTTTTTTACGAGCGAACCGTGCAAGATAGGACGTTTCTGAGGGCGCCAATCGAAAGAGGACGAAAAAATCTATTTATGTTGATGGTTACGTGGCAATAAGTCGAATACTTTAGGAGTAAGGGAGGATTAACGAAAAATTGAAATTTTTTGAACCTCAAGGGGGTAAATTTTGAAAATTTCCAAAAAAATTTTTTGTTTCAAAAGGCTTTTAAACTAACATTATCTGATGTAAATTGACCCGAGAAAGTCGCCTGCACCATCAGTTTCCCCCTAAATATAGCCGTTTTCGAGTTGTAGACGTTTTTTGAAAATTCTTCCAAATGCCTCAAAAGTCGTTTTTTCTGATAGAACTCGACCTCCTGAATCCAACGGTGCAAGCCGCACCTCGATATCTCTAACCGTTTCGGAGATATGGCGTTTTAAAGTTTTGGCACTTGCACAAATTTCGTGAAGTTGGTGAACTCCCGAAAACATTTTCGCTCATATCTCGGAAACTATAGCTCGATGAAATGATTTATGGGTATCTGCGTATTCGTCTTAAAATTCTCTTTAATATGAGTATGTCTTATGTCCTTTAATGCGTCATTTGAGAAAGCTATGACTCAAAGAATGAAAATTTTGGGTAACTTTTTGGAATTGTTCGGAATTTTTTTACGAGCGAACCGTGCAAGATAGGACGTTTCTGAGGGCGCCAATCGAAAGAGGACGAAAAAATCTATTTATGTTGATGGTTACGTCGCAATAGGTCGAATACTTTAGGAGTAAGGGAGGATTAACGAAAAATTGAAATTTTTTGAACCTCAAGGGGGTAAATTTTGAAAATTTCCAAAAAAATTTTTTGTTTCAAAAGGCTTTTAAACTAACATTATCTGATGTAAATTGACCCGAGAAAGTCGCCTGCACCATCAGTTTCCCCCTAAATATAGCCGTTTTCGAGTTATAGACGTTTTTTGAAAATTCTTCCAAATGCCTCAAAAGTTGTTTTTTTCTGATAGAACTCGACCTCCTGAATCCAACGGTGCAAGCCGCACCTCGATATCTCTAACCGTTTCGGAGATATGGCGTTTTAAAGTTCTGGCACTTGCACAAATTTCGTGAAGTTGGTGAACTCCCGAAAACATTTTCGCTCATATCTCGGAAACTATAGCTCGATGAAATGATTTATGGGTATCTGCGTATTGGTCTTAAAATTCTCTTTAATATGAGTATGTCTTATGTCCTTTAATGCGTCATTTGAGAAAGCTATGACCCAAAGAATGAAAATTTTGGGTAACTTTTTGGAATTTTTCGGAATTTTTTTACGAGCGAACCGTGCAAGATAGGACGTTTCTGAGGGCGCCAATCGAAAGAGGACGAAAAAATCTATTTATGTTGATGGTTACGTCGCAATAAGTCGAATACTTTAGGAGTAAGGGAGGATTAACGAAAAATTGAAATTTTTTGAACCTCAAGGGGGTAAATTTTGAAAATTTCCAAAAAAATGTTTTGTTTCAAAAGGCTTTTAAACTTACATTATCTGATGTAAATTGACCCGAGAAAGTCGCCTGCACCATCAGTTTCCCCCTAAATATAGCCGTTTTCGAGTTATAGACGTTTTTTGAAAATTCTTCCAAATGCCTCAAAAGTTATTTTTTCTGATAGAACTCGACCTCCTGAATCCAACGGTGCAAGCCGCACCTCGATATCTCTAACCGTTTCGGAGATATGGCGTTTTAAAGTTTTGGCACTTGCACAAATTTCGTGAAGTTGGTGAACTCCCGAAAACATTTTCGCTCATATCTCGGAAACTATAGCTCGATGAAATGATTTATGGGTATCTGCGTATTGGTCTTAAAATTCTCTTTAATATGAGTATGTCTTATGTCCTTTAATGCGTCATTTGAGAAAGCTATGACCCAAAGAATGAAAATTTTGGGTAACTTTTTGGAATTTTTCGGAATTTTTTTACGAGCGAACCGTGCAAGATAGGACGTTTCTGAGGGCGCCAATCGAAAGAGGACGAAAAAATCTATTTATGTTGATGGTTACGTCGCAATAAGTCGAATACTTTAGGAGTAAGGGAGGATTAACGAAAAATTGAAATTTTTTGAACCTCAAGGGGGTAAATTTTGAAAATTTCCAAAAAAATGTTTTGTTTCAAAAGGCTTTTAAACTAACATTATCTGATGTAAATTGACCCGAGAAAGTCGCCTGCACCATCAGTTTCCCCCTAAATATAGCCGTTTTCGAGTTATAGACGTTTTTTGAAAATTCTTCCAAATGCCTCAAAAGTTATTTTTTCTGATAGAACTCGACCTCCTGAATCCAACGGTGCAAGCCGCACCTCGATATCTCTAACCGTTTCGGAGATATGGCGTTTTAAAGTTTTGGCACTTGCACAAATTTCGTGAAGTTGGTGAACTCCCGAAAACATTTTCGCTCATATCTCGGAAACTATAGCTCGATGAAATGATTTATGGGTATCTGCGTATTGGTCTTAAAATTCTCTTTAATATGAGTATGTGCTATGTCCTTTAATGCGTCATTTGAGAAAGCTATGACCCAAAGAATGAAAATTTTGGGTAACTTTTTGGAATTTTTCGGATTTTTTTTACGAGCGAACCGTGCAAGATAGGACGTTTCTGAGGGCGCCAATCGAAAGAGGACGAAAAAATCTATTTATGTTGATGGTTACGTCGCAATAAGTCGAATACTTTAGGAGTAAGGGAGGATTAACGAAAAATTGAAATTTTTTGAACCTCAAGGGGGTAAATTTTGAAAATTTCCAAAAAAAATTTTTGTTTCAAAAGGCTTTTAAACTAACATTATCTGATGTAAATTGACCCGAGAAAGTCGCCTGCACCATCAGTTTCCCCCTAAATATAGCCGTTTTCGAGTTGTAGACGTTTTTTGAAAATTCTTCCAAATGCCTCAAAAGTCGTTTTTTCTGATAGAACTCGACCTCCTGAATCCAACGGTGCAAGCCGCACCTCGATATCTCTAACCGTTTCGGAGATATGGCGTTTTAAAGTTTTGGCACTTGCACAAATTTCGTGAAGTTGGTGAACTCCCGAAAACATTTTCGCTCATATCTCGGAAACTATAGCTCGATGAAATGATTTATGGGTATCTGCGTATTCGTCTTAAAATTCTCTTTAATATGAGTATGTCTTATGTCCTTTAATGCGTCATTTGAGAAAGCTATGACTCAAAGAATGAAAATTTTGGGTAACTTTTTGGAATTGTTCGGAATTTTTTTACGAGCGAACCGTGCAAGATAGGACGTTTCTGAGGGCGCCAATCGAAAGAGGACGAAAAAATCTATTTATGTTGATGGTTACGTCGCAATAGGTCGAATACTTTAGGAGTAAGGGAGGATTAACGAAAAATTGAAATTTTTTGAACCTCAAGGGGGTAAATTTTGAAAATTTCCAAAAAAATTTTTTGTTTCAAAAGGCTTTTAAACTAACATTATCTGATGTAAATTGACCCGAGAAAGTCGCCTGCACCATCAGTTTCCCCCTAAATATAGCCGTTTTCGAGTTGTAGACGTTTTTTGAAAATTCTTCCAAATGCCTCAAAAGTCGTTTTTTCTGATAGAACTCGACCTCCTGAATCCAACGGTGCAAGCCGCACCTCGATATCTCTAACCGTTTCGGAGATATGGCGTTTTAAAGTTTTGGCACTTGCACAAATTTCGTGAAGTTGGTGAACTCCCGAAAACATTTTCGCTCATATCTCGGAAACTATAGCTCGATGAAATGATTTATGGGTATCTGCGTATTCGTCTTAAAATACTCTTTAATATGAGTACGTCTTATGTCCTTTAATGCGTCATTTGAGAAAGCTATGACCCAAAGAATGAAAATTTTGGGTAACTTTTTGGAATTTTTCGGAATTTTTTTACGAGCGAACCGTGCAAGATAGGACGTTTCTGAGGGCGCCAATCGAAAGAGGACGAAAAAATCTATTTATGTTGATGGTTACGTCGCAATAGGTCGAATACTTTAGGAGTAAGGGAGGATTAACGAAAAATTGAAATTTTTTGAACCTCAAGGGGGTAAATTTTGAAAATTTCCAAAAAAATTTTTTGTTTCAAAAGGCTTTTAAACTAACATTATCTGATGTAAATTGACCCGAGAAAGTCGCCTGCACCATCAGTTTCCCCCTAAATATAGCCGTTTTCGAGTTATAGACGTTTTTTGAAAATTCTTCCAAATGCCTCAAAAGTCGTTTTTTCTGATAGAACTCGACCTCCTGAATCCAACGGTGCAAGCCGCACCTCGATATCTCTAACCGTTTCGGAGATATGGCGTTTTAAAGTTTTGGCACTTGCACAAATTTCGTGAAGTTGGTGAACTCCCGAAAACATTTTCGCTCATATCTCGGAAACTATAGCTCGATGAAATGATTTATGGGTATCTGCGTATTCGTCTTAAAATACTCTTTAATATGAGTACGTCTTATGTCCTTTAATGCGTCATTTGAGAAAGCTATGACCCAAAGAATGAAAATTTTGGGTAACTTTTTGGAATTTTTCGGAATTTTTTTACGAGCGAACCGTGCAAGATAGGACGTTTCTGAGGGCGCCAATCGAAAGAGGACGAAAAAATCTATTTATGTTGATGGTTACGTCGCAATAGGTCGAATACTTTAGGAGTAAGGGAGGATTAACGAAAAATTGAAATTTTTTGAACCTCAAGGGGGTAAATTTTGAAAATTCCAAAAAAAATTTTTTGTTTCAAAAGGCTTTTAAACTAACATTATCTGATGTAAATTGACCCGAGAAAGTCGCCTGCACCATCAGTTTCCCCCTAAATATAGCCGTTTTCGAGTTATAGACGTTTTTTGAAAATTCTTCCAAATGCCTCAAAAGTCGTTTTTTCTGATAGAACTCGACCTCCTGAATCCAACGGTGCAAGCCGCACCTCGATATCTCTAACCGTTTCGGAGATATGGCGTTTGAAAGTTTTGGCACTTGCACAAATTTCGTGAAGTTGGTGAACTCCCGAAAACATTTTCGCTCATATCTCGGAAACTATAGCTCGATGAAATGATTTATGGGTATCTGCGTATTCGTCTTAAAATACTCTTTAATATGAGTACGTCTTATGTCCTTTAATGCGTCATTTGAGAAAGCTATGACCCAAAGAATGAAAATTTTGGGTAACTTTTTGGAATTTTTCGGAATTTTTTTACGAGCGAACCGTGCAAGATAGGACGTTTCTGAGGGCGCCAATCGAAAGAGGACGAAAAAATCTATTTATGTTGATGGTTACGTCGCAATAGGTCGAATACTTTAGGAGTAAGGGAGGATTAACGAAAAATTGAAATTTTTTGAACCTCAAGGGGGTAAATTTTGAAAATTTCCAAAAAAATTTTTTGTTTCAAAAGGCTTTTAAACTAACATTATCTGATGTAAATTGACCCGAGAAAGTCGCCTGCACCATCAGATTCCCCCTAAATATAGCCGTTTTCGAGTTATAGACGTTTTTTGAAAATTCTTCCAAATGCCTCAAAAGTTGTTTTTTTCTGATAGAACTCGACCTCCTGAATCCAACGGTGCAAGCCGCACCTCGATATCTCTAACCGTTTCGGAGATATGGCGTTTGAAAGTTTTGGCACTTGCACAAATTTCGTGAAGTTGGTGAACTCCCGAAAACATTTTCGCTCATATCTCGGAAACTATAGCTCGATGAAATGATTTATGGGTATCTGCGTATTCGTCTTAAAATTCTCTTTAATATGAGTATGTCTTATGTCCTTTAATGCGTCATTTGAGAAAGCTATGACTCAAAGAATGAAAATTTTGGGTAACTTTTTGGAATTTTTCGGAATTTTTTTACGAGCGAACCGTGCAAGATAGGACGTTTCTGAGGGCGCCAATCGAAAGAGGACGAAAAAATCTATTTATGTTGATGGTTACGTGGCAATAAGTCGAATACTTTAGGAGTAAGGGAGGATTAACGAAAAATTGAAATTTTTTGAACCTCAAGGGGGTAAATTTTGAAAATTTCCAAAAAAATTTTTTGTTTCAAAAGGCTTTTAAACTAACATTATCTGATGTAAATTGACCCGAGAAAGTCGCCTGCACCATCAGTTTCCCCCTAAATATAGCCGTTTTCGAGTTATAGACGTTTTTTGAAAATTCTTCCAAATGCCTCAAAAGTTGTTTTTTTCTGATAGAACTCGACCTCCTGAATCCAACGGTGCAAGCCGCACCTCGATATCTCTAACCGTTTCGGAGATATGGCGTTTTAAAGTTTTGGCACTTGCACAAATTTCGTGAAGTTGGTGAACTCCCGAAAACATTTTCGCTCATATCTCGGAAACTATAGCTCGATGAAATGATTTATGGGTATCTGCGTATTCGTCTTAAAATTCTCTTTAATATGAGTATGTCTTATGTCCTTTAATGCGTCATTTGAGAAAGCTATGACCCAAAGAATGAAAATTTTGGGTAACTTTTTGGAATTTTTCGGAATTTTTTTACGAGCGAACCGTGCAAGATAGGACGTTTCTGAGGGCGCCAATCGAAAGAGGACGAAAAAATCTATTTATGTTGATGGTTACGTGGCAATAAGTCGAATACTTTAGGAGTAAGGGAGGATTAACGAAAAATTGAAATTTTTTGAACCTCAAGGGGGTAAATTTTGAAAATTTCCAAAAAAATTTTTTGTTTCAAAAGGCTTTTAAACTAACATTATCTGATGTAAATTGACCCGAGAAAGTCGCCTGCACCATCAGTTTCCCCCTAAATATAGCCGTTTTCGAGTTGTAGACGTTTTTTGAAAATTCTTCCAAATGCCTCAAAAGTCGTTTTTTCTGATAGAACTCGACCTCCTGAATCCAACGGTGCAAGCCGCACCTCGATATCTCTAACCGTTTCGGAGATATGGCGTTTTAAAGTTTTGGCACTTGCACAAATTTCGTGAAGTTGGTGAACTCCCGAAAACATTTTCGCTCATATCTCGGAAACTATAGCTCGATGAAATGATTTATGGGTATCTGCGTATTCGTCTTAAAATTCTCTTTAATATGAGTATGTCTTATGTCCTTTAATGCGTCATTTGAGAAAGCTATGACTCAAAGAATGAAAATTTTGGGTAACTTTTTGGAATTGTTCGGAATTTTTTTACGAGCGAACCGTGCAAGATAGGACGTTTCTGAGGGCGCCAATCGAAAGAGGACGAAAAAATCTATTTATGTTGATGGTTACGTCGCAATAGGTCGAATACTTTAGGAGTAAGGGAGGATTAACGAAAAATTGAAATTTTTTGAACCTCAAGGGGGTAAATTTTGAAAATTTCCAAAAAAATTTTTTGTTTCAAAAGGCTTTTAAACTAACATTATCTGATGTAAATTGACCCGAGAAAGTCGCCTGCACCATCAGTTTCCCCCTAAATATAGCCGTTTTCGAGTTATAGACGTTTTTTGAAAATTCTTCCAAATGCCTCAAAAGTTGTTTTTTTCTGATAGAACTCGACCTCCTGAATCCAACGGTGCAAGCCGCACCTCGATATCTCTAACCGTTTCGGAGATATGGCGTTTTAAAGTTCTGGCACTTGCACAAATTTCGTGAAGTTGGTGAACTCCCGAAAACATTTTCGCTCATATCTCGGAAACTATAGCTCGATGAAATGATTTATGGGTATCTGCGTATTGGTCTTAAAATTCTCTTTAATATGAGTATGTCTTATGTCCTTTAATGCGTCATTTGAGAAAGCTATGACCCAAAGAATGAAAATTTTGGGTAACTTTTTGGAATTTTTCGGAATTTTTTTACGAGCGAACCGTGCAAGATAGGACGTTTCTGAGGGCGCCAATCGAAAGAGGACGAAAAAATCTATTTATGTTGATGGTTACGTCGCAATAAGTCGAATACTTTAGGAGTAAGGGAGGATTAACGAAAAATTGAAATTTTTTGAACCTCAAGGGGGTAAATTTTGAAAATTTCCAAAAAAATGTTTTGTTTCAAAAGGCTTTTAAACTAACATTATCTGATGTAAATTGACCCGAGAAAGTCGCCTGCACCATCAGTTTCCCCCTAAATATAGCCGTTTTCGAGTTATAGACGTTTTTTGAAAATTCTTCCAAATGCCTCAAAAGTTATTTTTTCTGATAGAACTCGACCTCCTGAATCCAACGGTGCAAGCCGCACCTCGATATCTCTAACCGTTTCGGAGATATGGCGTTTTAAAGTTTTGGCACTTGCACAAATTTCGTGAAGTTGGTGAACTCCCGAAAACATTTTCGCTCATATCTCGGAAACTATAGCTCGATGAAATGATTTATGGGTATCTGCGTATTGGTCTTAAAATTCTCTTTAATATGAGTATGTGCTATGTCCTTTAATGCGTCATTTGAGAAAGCTATGACCCAAAGAATGAAAATTTTGGGTAACTTTTTGGAATTTTTCGGATTTTTTTTACGAGCGAACCGTGCAAGATAGGACGTTTCTGAGGGCGCCAATCGAAAGAGGACGAAAAAATCTATTTATGTTGATGGTTACGTCGCAATAAGTCGAATACTTTAGGAGTAAGGGAGGATTAACGAAAAATTGAAATTTTTTGAACCTCAAGGGGGTAAATTTTGAAAATTTCCAAAAAAAATTTTTGTTTCAAAAGGCTTTTAAACTAACATTATCTGATGTAAATTGACCCGAGAAAGTCGCCTGCACCATCAGTTTCCCCCTAAATATAGCCGTTTTCGAGTTATAGACGTTTTTTGAAAATTCTTCCAAATGCCTCAAAAGTTGTTTTTTCTGATAGAACTCGACCTCCTGAATCCAACGGTGCAAGCCGCACCTCGATATCTCTAACCGTTTCGGAGATATGGCGTTTTAAAGTTCTGGCACTTGCACAAATTTCGTGAAGTTGGTGAACTCCCGAAAACATTTTCGCTCATATCTCGGAAACTATAGCTCGATGAAATGATTTATGGGTATCTGCGTATTGGTCTTAAAATTCTCTTTAATATGAGTATGTCTTATGTCCTTTAATGCGTCATTTGAGAAAGCTATGACCCAAAGAATGAAAATTTTGGGTAACTTTTTGGAATTTTTCGGAATTTTTTTACGAGCGAACCGTGCAAGATAGGACGTTTCTGAGGGCGCCAATCGAAAGAGGACGAAAAAATCTATTTATGTTGATGGTTACGTCGCAATAAGTCGAATACTTTAGGAGTAAGGGAGGATTAACGAAAAATTGAAATTTTTTGAACCTCAAGGGGGTAAATTTTGAAAATTTCCAAAAAAATGTTTTGTTTCAAAAGGCTTTTAAACTAACATTATCTGATGTAAATTGACCCGAGAAAGTCGCCTGCACCATCAGTTTCCCCCTAAATATAGCCGTTTTCGAGTTATAGACGTTTTTTGAAAATTCTTCCAAATGCCTCAAAAGTCGTTTTTTCTGATAGAACTCGACCTCCTGAATCCAACGGTGCAAGCCGCACCTCGATATCTCTAACCGTTTCGGAGATATGGCGTTTTAAAGTTTTGGCACTTGCACAAATTTCGTGAAGTTGGTGAACTCCCGAAAACATTTTCGCTCATATCTCGGAAACTATAGCTCGATGAAATGATTTATGGGTATCTGCGTATTCGTCTTAAAATTCTCTTTAATATGAGTATGTCTTATGTCCTTTAATGCGTCATTTGAGAAAGCTATGACTCAAAGAATGAAAATTTTGGGTAACTTTTTGGAATTGTTCGGAATTTTTTTACGAGCGAACCGTGCAAGATAGGACGTTTCTGAGGGCGCCAATCGAAAGAGGACGAAAAAATCTATTTATGTTGATGGTTACGTCGCAATAGGTCGAATAATTTAGGAGTAAGGGAGGATTAACGAAAAATTGAAATTTTTTGAACCTCAAGGGGGTAAATTTTGAAAATTTCCAAAAAAATTTTTTGTTTCAAAAGGCTTTTAAACTAACATTATCTGATGTAAATTGACCCGAGAAAGTCGCCTGCACCATCAGTTTCCCCCTAAATATAGCCGTTTTCGAGTTATAGACGTTTTTTGAAAATTCTTCCAAATGCCTCAAAAGTTGTTTTTTTCTGATAGAACTCGACCTCCTGAATCCAACGGTGCAAGCCGCACCTCGATATCTCTAACCGTTTCGGAGATATGGCGTTTTAAAGTTCTGGCACTTGCACAAATTTCGTGAAGTTGGTGAACTCCCGAAAACATTTTCGCTCATATCTCGGAAACTATAGCTCGATGAAATGATTTATGGGTATCTGCGTATTGGTCTTAAAATTCTCTTTAATATGAGTATGTCTTATGTCCTTTAATGCGTCATTTGAGAAAGCTATGACCCAAAGAATGAAAATTTTGGGTAACTTTTTGGAATTTTTCGGAATTTTTTTACGAGCGAACCGTGCAAGATAGGACGTTTCTGAGGGCGCCAATCGAAAGAGGACGAAAAAATCTATTTATGTTGATGGTTACGTCGCAATAAGTCGAATACTTTAGGAGTAAGGGAGGATTAACGAAAAATTGAAATTTTTTGAACCTCAAGGGGGTAAATTTTGAAAATTTCCAAAAAAATGTTTTGTTTCAAAAGGCTTTTAAACTAACATTATCTGATGTAAATTGACCCGAGAAAGTCGCCTGCACCATCAGTTTCCCCCTAAATATAGCCGTTTTCGAGTTATAGACGTTTTTTGAAAATTCTTCCAAATGCCTCAAAAGTTATTTTTTCTGATAGAACTCGACCTCCTGAATCCAACGGTGCAAGCCGCACCTCGATATCTCTAACCGTTTCGGAGATATGGCGTTTTAAAGTTTTGGCACTTGCACAAATTTCGTGAAGTTGGTGAACTCCCGAAAACATTTTCGCTCATATCTCGGAAACTATAGCTCGATGAAATGATTTATGGGTATCTGCGTATTGGTCTTAAAATTCTCTTTAATATGAGTATGTGCTATGTCCTTTAATGCGTCATTTGAGAAAGCTATGACCCAAAGAATGAAAATTTTGGGTAACTTTTTGGAATTTTTCGGATTTTTTTTACGAGCGAACCGTGCAAGATAGGACGTTTCTGAGGGCGCCAATCGAAAGAGGACGAAAAAATCTATTTATGTTGATGGTTACGTCGCAATAAGTCGAATACTTTAGGAGTAAGGGAGGATTAACGAAAAATTGAAATTTTTTGAACCTCAAGGGGGTAAATTTTGAAAATTTCCAAAAAAAATTTTTGTTTCAAAAGGCTTTTAAACTAACATTATCTGATGTAAATTGACCCGAGAAAGTCGCCTGCACCATCAGTTTCCCCCTAAATATAGCCGTTTTCGAGTTATAGACGTTTTTTGAAAATTCTTCCAAATGCCTCAAAAGTTGTTTTTTCTGATAGAACTCGACCTCCTGAATCCAACGGTGCAAGCCGCACCTCGATATCTCTAACCGTTTCGGAGATATGGCGTTTTAAAGTTTTGGCACTTGCACAAATTTCGTGAAGTTGGTGAACTCCCGAAAACATTTTCGCTCATATCTCGGAAACTATAGCTCGATGAAATGATTTATGGGTATCTGCGTATTCGTCTTAAAATTCTCTTTAATATGAGTATGTCTTATGTCCTTTAATGCGTCATTTGAGAAAGCTATGACCCAAAGAATGAAAATTTTGGGTAACTTTTTGGAATTTTTCGGAATTTTTTTACGAGCGAACCGTGCAAGATAGGACGTTTCTGAGGGCGCCAATCGAAAGAGGACGAAAAAATCTATTTATGTTGATGGTTACGTCGCAATAGGTCGAATACTTTAGGAGTAAGGGAGGATTAACGAAAAATTGAAATTTTTTGAACCTCAAGGGGGTAAATTTTGAAAATTTCCAAAAAAATTTTTTGTTTCAAAAGGCTTTTAAACTAACATTATCTGATGTAAATTGACCCGAGAAAGTCGCCTGCACCATCAGTTTCCCCCTAAATATAGCCGTTTTCGAGTTGTAGACGTTTTTTGAAAATTCTTCCAAATGCCTCAAAAGTCGTTTTTTCTGATAGAACTCGACCTCCTGAATCCAACGGTGCAAGCCGCACCTCGATATCTCTAACCGTTTCGGAGATATGGCGTTTTAAAGTTCTGGCACTTGCACAAATTTCGTGAAGTTGGTGAACTCCCGAAAACATTTTCGCTCATATCTCGGAAACTATAGCTCGATGAAATGATTTATGGGTATCTGCGTATTCGTCTTAAAATTCTCTTTAATATGAGTATGTCTTATGTCCTTTAATGCGTCATTTGAGAAAGCTATGACCCAAAGAATGAAAATTTTGGGTAACTTTTTGGAATTTTTCGGAATTTTTTTACGAGCGAACCGTGCAAGATAGGACGTTTCTGAGGGCGCCAATCGAAAGAGGACGAAAAAATCTATTTATGTTGATGGTTACGTCGCAATAGGTCGAATACTTTAGGAGTAAGGGAGGATTAACGAAAAATTGAAATTTTTTGAACCTCAAGGGGGTAAATTTTGAAAATTTCCAAAAA
Source organism: Diaperis boleti (assembly GCA_963583935.1). Classification (NCBI taxonomy): domain Eukaryota; kingdom Metazoa; phylum Arthropoda; class Insecta; order Coleoptera; family Tenebrionidae; genus Diaperis; species Diaperis boleti. The sequence goes on from OY757244.1 coordinate 71,498,255, forward strand.
AATTTTTTGTTTCAAAAGGCTTTTAAACTAACATTATCTGATGTAAATTGACCCGAGAAAGTCGCCTGCACCATCAGTTTCCCCCTAAATATAGCCGTTTTCGAGTTATAGACGTTTTTTGAAAATTCTTCCAAATGCCTCAAAAGTTATTTTTTCTGATAGAACTCGACCTCCTGAATCCAACGGTGCAAGCCGCACCTCGATATCTCTAACCGTTTCGGAGATATGGCGTTTTAAAGTTTTGGCACTTGCACAAATTTCGTGAAGTTGGTGAACTCCCGAAAACATTTTCGCTCATATCTCGGAAACTATAGCTCGATGAAATGATTTATGGGTATCTGCGTATTGGTCTTAAAATTCTCTTTAATATGAGTATGTGCTATGTCCTTTAATGCGTCATTTGAGAAAGCTATGACCCAAAGAATGAAAATTTTGGGTAACTTTTTGGAATTTTTCGGATTTTTTTTACGAGCGAACCGTGCAAGATAGGACGTTTCTGAGGGCGCCAATCGAAAGAGGACGAAAAAATCTATTTATGTTGATGGTTACGTCGCAATAAGTCGAATACTTTAGGAGTAAGGGAGGATTAACGAAAAATTGAAATTTTTTGAACCTCAAGGGGGTAAATTTTGAAAATTTCAAAAAAAAATTTTTGTTTCAAAAGGCTTTTAAACTAACATTATCTGATGTAAATTGACCCGAGAAAGTCGCCTGCACCATCAGTTTCCCCCTAAATATAGCCGTTTTCGAGCTGTAGACGTTTTTTGAAAATTCTTCCAAATGCCTCAAAAGTCGTTTTTTCTGATAGAACTCGACCTCCTGAATCCAACGGTGCAAGCCGCACCTCGATATCTCTAACCGTTTCGGAGATATGGCGTTTGAAAGTTTTGGCACTTGCACAAATTTCGTGAAGTTGGTGAACTCCCGAAAACATTTTCGCTCATATCTCGGAAACTATAGCTCGATGAAATGATTTATGGGTATCTGCGTATTCGTCTTAAAATTCTCTTTAATATGAGTATGTCTTATGTCCTTTAATGCGTCATTTGAGAAAGCTATGACCCAAAGAATGAAAATTTTGGGTAACTTTTTGGAATTTTTCGGAATTTTTTTACGAGCGAACCGTGCAAGATAGGACGTTTCTGAGGGCGCCAATCGAAAGAGGACGAAAAAATCTATTTATGTTGATGGTTACGTCGCAATAGGTCGAATACTTTAGGAGTAAGGGAGGATTAACGAAAAATTGAAATTTTTTGAACCTCAAGGGGGTAAATTTTGAAAATTTCCAAAAAAATTTTTTGTTTCAAAAGGCTTTTAAACTAACATTATCTGATGTAAATTGACCCGAGAAAGTCGCCTGCACCATCAGTTTCCCCCTAAATATAGCCGTTTTCGAGTTGTAGACGTTTTTTGAAAATTCTTCCAAATGCCTCAAAAGTCGTTTTTTCTGATAGAACTCGACCTCCTGAATCCAACGGTGCAAGCCGCACCTCGATATCTCTAACCGTTTCGGAGATATGGCGTTTTAAAGTTCTGGCACTTGCACAAATTTCGTGAAGTTGGTGAACTCCCGAAAACATTTTCGCTCATATCTCGGAAACTATAGCTCGATGAAATGATTTATGGGTATCTGCGTATTCGTCTTAAAATTCTCTTTAATATGAGTATGTCTTATGTCCTTTAATGCGTCATTTGAGAAAGCTATGACCCAAAGAATGAAAATTTTGGGTAACTTTTTGGAATTTTTCGGAATTTTTTTACGAGCGAACCGTGCAAGATAGGACGTTTCTGAGGGCGCCAATCGAAAGAGGACGAAAAAATCTATTTATGTTGATGGTTACGTCGCAATAGGTCGAATACTTTAGGAGTAAGGGAGGATTAACGAAAAATTGAAATTTTTTGAACCTCAAGGGGGTAAATTTTGAAAATTTCCAAAAAAATTTTTTGTTTCAAAAGGCTTTTAAACTAACATTATCTGATGTAAATTGACCCGAGAAAGTCGCCTGCACCATCAGTTTCCCCCTAAATATAGCCGTTTTCGAGTTATAGACGTTTTTTGAAAATTCTTCCAAATGCCTCAAAAGTTATTTTTTCTGATAGAACTCGACCTCCTGAATCCAACGGTGCAAGCCGCACCTCGATATCTCTAACCGTTTCGGAGATATGGCGTTTTAAAGTTTTGGCACTTGCACAAATTTCGTGAAGTTGGTGAACTCCCGAAAACATTTTCGCTCATATCTCGGAAACTATAGCTCGATGAAATGATTTATGGGTATCTGCGTATTGGTCTTAAAATTCTCTTTAATATGAGTATGTGCTATGTCCTTTAATGCGTCATTTGAGAAAGCTATGACCCAAAGAATGAAAATTTTGGGTAACTTTTTGGAATTTTTCGGATTTTTTTTACGAGCGAACCGTGCAAGATAGGACGTTTCTGAGGGCGCCAATCGAAAGAGGACGAAAAAATCTATTTATGTTGATGGTTACGTCGCAATAAGTCGAATACTTTAGGAGTAAGGGAGGATTAACGAAAAATTGAAATTTTTTGAACCTCAAGGGGGTAAATTTTGAAAATTTCAAAAAAAATTTTTGTTTCAAAAGGCTTTTAAACTAACATTATCTGATGTAAATTGACCCGAGAAAGTCGCCTGCACCATCAGTTTCCCCCTAAATATAGCCGTTTTCGAGCTGTAGACGTTTTTTGAAAATTCTTCCAAATGCCTCAAAAGTCGTTTTTTCTGATAGAACTCGACCTCCTGAATCCAACGGTGCAAGCCGCACCTCGATATCTCTAACCGTTTCGGAGATATGGCGTTTGAAAGTTTTGGCACTTGCACAAATTTCGTGAAGTTGGTGAACTCCCGAAAACATTTTCGCTCATATCTCGGAAACTATAGCTCGATGAAATGATTTATGGGTATCTGCGTATTCGTCTTAAAATTCTCTTTAATATGAGTATGTCTTATGTCCTTTAATGCGTCATTTGAGAAAGCTATGACCCAAAGAATGAAAATTTTGGGTAACTTTTTGGAATTTTTCGGAATTTTTTTACGAGCGAACCGTGCAAGATAGGACGTTTCTGAGGGCGCCAATCGAAAGAGGACGAAAAAATCTATTTATGTTGATGGTTACGTCGCAATAGGTCGAATACTTTAGGAGTAAGGGAGGATTAACGAAAAATTGAAATTTTTTGAACCTCAAGGGGGTAAATTTTGAAAATTTCCAAAAAAATTTTTTGTTTCAAAAGGCTTTTAAACTAACATTATCTGATGTAAATTGACCCGAGAAAGTCGCCTGCACCATCAGTTCCCCCTAAATATAGCCGTTTTCGAGTTATAGACGTTTTTTGAAAATTCTTCCAAATGCCTCAAAAGTTATTTTTTCTGATAGAACTCGACCTCCTGAATCCAACGGTGCAAGCCGCACCTCGATATCTCTAACCGTTTCGGAGATATGGCGTTTTAAAGTTTTGGCACTTGCACAAATTTCGTGAAGTTGGTGAACTCCCGAAAACATTTTCGCTCATATCTCGGAAACTATAGCTCGATGAAATGATTTATGGGTATCTGCGTATTGGTCTTAAAATTCTCTTTAATATGAGTATGTGCTATGTCCTTTAATGCGTCATTTGAGAAAGCTATGACCCAAAGAATGAAAATTTTGGGTAACTTTTTGGAATTTTTCGGATTTTTTTTACGAGCGAACCGTGCAAGATAGGACGTTTCTGAGGGCGCCAATCGAAAGAGGACGAAAAAATCTATTTATGTTGATGGTTACGTCGCAATAAGTCGAATACTTTAGGAGTAAGGGAGGATTAACGAAAAATTGAAATTTTTTGAACCTCAAGGGGGTAAATTTTGAAAATTTCCAAAAAAAATTTTTGTTTCAAAAGGCTTTTAAACTAACATTATCTGATGTAAATTGACCCGAGAAAGTCGCCTGCACCATCAGTTTCCCCCTAAATATAGCCGTTTTCGAGTTATAGACGTTTTTTGAAAATTCTTCCAAATGCCTCAAAAGTTGTTTTTTCTGATAGAACTCGACCTCCTGAATCCAACGGTGCAAGCCGCACCTCGATATCTCTAACCGTTTCGGAGATATGGCGTTTTAAAGTTTTGGCACTTGCACAAATTTCGTGAAGTTGGTGAACTCCCGAAAACATTTTCGCTCATATCTCGGAAACTATAGCTCGATGAAATGATTTATGGGTATCTGCGTATTGGTCTTAAAATTCTCTTTAATATGAGTATGTCTTATGTCCTTTAATGCGTCATTTGAGAAAGCTATGACCCAAAGAATGAAAATTTTGGGTAACTTTTTGGAATTTTTCGGAATTTTTTTACGAGCGAACCGTGCAAGATAGGACGTTTCTGAGGGCGCCAATCGAAAGAGGACGAAAAAATCTATTTATGTTGATGGTTACGTCGCAATAAGTCGAATACTTTAGGAGTAAGGGAGGATTAACGAAAAATTGAAATTTTTTGAACCTCAAGGGGGTAAATTTTGAAAATTTCCAAAAAAATTTTTTGTTTCAAAAGGCTTTTAAACTAACATTATCTGATGTAAATTGACCCGAGAAAGTCGCCTGCACCATCAGTTTCCCCCTAAATATAGCCGTTTTCGAGTTATAGACGTTTTTTGAAAATTCTTCCAAATGCCTCAAAAGTTATTTTTTCTGATAGAACTCGACCTCCTGAATCCAACGGTGCAAGCCGCACCTCGATATCTCTAACCGTTTCGGAGATATGGCGTTTTAAAGTTTTGGCACTTGCACAAATTTCGTGAAGTTGGTGAACTCCCGAAAACATTTTCGCTCATATCTCGGAAACTATAGCTCGATGAAATGATTTATGGGTATCTGCGTATTGGTCTTAAAATTCTCTTTAATATGAGTATGTGCTATGTCCTTTAATGCGTCATTTGAGAAAGCTATGACCCAAAGAATGAAAATTTTGGGTAACTTTTTGGAATTTTTCGGATTTTTTTTACGAGCGAACCGTGCAAGATAGGACGTTTCTGAGGGCGCCAATCGAAAGAGGACGAAAAAATCTATTTATGTTGATGGTTACGTCGCAATAGGTCGAATACTTTAGGAGTAAGGGAGGATTAACGAAAAATTGAAATTTTTTGAACCTCAAGGGGGTAAATTTTGAAAATTTCCAAAAAAATTTTTTGTTTCAAAAGGCTTTTAAACTAACATTATCTGATGTAAATTGACCCGAGAAAGTCGCCTGCACCATCAGTTTCCCCCTAAATATAGCCGTTTTCGAGTTATAGACGTTTTTTGAAAATTCTTCCAAATGCCTCAAAAGTTATTTTTTCTGATAGAACTCGACCTCCTGAATCCAACGGTGCAAGCCGCACCTCGATATCTCTAACCGTTTCGGAGATATGGCGTTTTAAAGTTCTGGCACTTGCACAAATTTCGTGAAGTTGGTGAACTCCCGAAAACATTTTCGCTCATATCTCGGAAACTATAGCTCGATGAAATGATTTATGGGTATCTGCGTATTCGTCTTAAAATTCTCTTTAATATGAGTATGTCTTATGTCCTTTAATGCGTCATTTGAGAAAGCTATGACCCAAAGAATGAAAATTTTGGGTAACTTTTTGGAATTTTTCGGAATTTTTTTACGAGCGAACCGTGCAAGATAGGACGTTTCTGAGGGCGCCAATCGAAAGAGGACGAAAAAATCTATTTATGTTGATGGTTACGTCGCAATAGGTCGAATACTTTAGGAGTAAGGGAGGATTAACGAAAAATTGAAATTTTTTGAACCTCAAGGGGGTAAATTTTGAAAATTTCCAAAAAAATTTTTTGTTTCAAAAGGCTTTTAAACTAACATTATCTGATGTAAATTGACCCGAGAAAGTCGCCTGCACCATCAGTTTCCCCCTAAATATAGCCGTTTTCGAGTTATAGACGTTTTTTGAAAATTCTTCCAAATGCCTCAAAAGTTATTTTTTCTGATAGAACTCGACCTCCTGAATCCAACGGTGCAAGCCGCACCTCGATATCTCTAACCGTTTCGGAGATATGGCGTTTTAAAGTTTTGGCACTTGCACAAATTTCGTGAAGTTGGTGAACTCCCGAAAACATTTTCGCTCATATCTCGGAAACTATAGCTCGATGAAATGATTTATGGGTATCTGCGTATTGGTCTTAAAATTCTCTTTAATATGAGTATGTGCTATGTCCTTTAATGCGTCATTTGAGAAAGCTATGACCCAAAGAATGAAAATTTTGGGTAACTTTTTGGAATTTTTCGGATTTTTTTTACGAGCGAACCGTGCAAGATAGGACGTTTCTGAGGGCGCCAATCGAAAGAGGACGAAAAAATCTATTTATGTTGATGGTTACGTCGCAATAAGTCGAATACTTTAGGAGTAAGGGAGGATTAACGAAAAATTGAAATTTTTTGAACCTCAAGGGGGTAAATTTTGAAAATTTCAAAAAAAAATTTTTGTTTCAAAAGGCTTTTAAACTAACATTATCTGATGTAAATTGACCCGAGAAAGTCGCCTGCACCATCAGTTTCCCCCTAAATATAGCCGTTTTCGAGTTATAGACGTTTTTTGAAAATTCTTCCAAATGCCTCAAATGTTATTTTTTCTGATAGAACTCGACCTCCTGAATCCAACGGTGCAAGCCGCACCTCGATATCTCTAACCGTTTCGGAGATATGGCGTTTTAAAGTTTTGGCACTTGCACAAATTTCGTGAAGTTGGTGAACTCCCGAAAACATTTTCGCTCATATCTCGGAAACTATAGCTCGATGAAATGATTTATGGGTATCTGCGTATTGGTCTTAAAATTCTCTTTAATATGAGTATGTGCTATGTCCTTTAATGCGTCATTTGAGAAAGCTATGACCCAAAGAATGAAAATTTTGGGTAACTTTTTGGAATTTTTCGGATTTTTTTTACGAGCGAACCGTGCAAGATAGGACGTTTCTGAGGGCGCCAATCGAAAGAGGACGAAAAAATCTATTTATGTTGATGGTTACGTCGCAATAAGTCGAATACTTTAGGAGTAAGGGAGGATTAACGAAAAATTGAAATTTTTTGAACCTCAAGGGGGTAAATTTTGAAAATTTCCAAAAAAAATTTTTGTTTCAAAAGGCTTTTAAACTAACATTATCTGATGTAAATTGACCCGAGAAAGTCGCCTGCACCATCAGTTTCCCCCTAAATATAGCCGTTTTCGAGTTATAGACGTTTTTTGAAAATTCTTCCAAATGCCTCAAAAGTTGTTTTTTCTGATAGAACTCGACCTCCTGAATCCAACGGTGCAAGCCGCACCTCGATATCTCTAACCGTTTCGGAGATATGGCGTTTTAAAGTTTTGGCACTTGCACAAATTTCGTGAAGTTGGTGAACTCCCGAAAACATTTTCGCTCATATCTCGGAAACTATAGCTCGATGAAATGATTTATGGGTATCTGCGTATTGGTCTTAAAATTCTCTTTAATATGAGTATGTCTTATGTCCTTTAATGCGTCATTTGAGAAAGCTATGACCCAAAGAATGAAAATTTTGGGTAACTTTTTGGAATTTTTCGGAATTTTTTTACGAGCGAACCGTGCAAGATAGGACGTTTCTGAGGGCGCCAATCGAAAGAGGACGAAAAAATCTATTTATGTTGATGGTTACGTCGCAATAAGTCGAATACTTTAGGAGTAAGGGAGGATTAACGAAAAATTGAAATTTTTTGAACCTCAAGGGGGTAAATTTTGAAAATTTCCAAAAAAATTTTTTGTTTCAAAAGGCTTTTAAACTAACATTATCTGATGTAAATTGACCCGAGAAAGTCGCCTGCACCATCAGTTTCCCCCTAAATATAGCCGTTTTCGAGTTATAGACGTTTTTTGAAAATTCTTCCAAATGCCTCAAAAGTTGTTTTTTCTGATAGAACTCGACCTCCTGAATCCAACGGTGCAAGCCGCACCTCGATATCTCTAACCGTTTCGGAGATATGGCGTTTTAAAGTTTTGGCACTTGCACAAATTTCGTGAAGTTGGTGAACTCCCGAAAACATTTTCGCTCATATCTCGGAAACTATAGCTCGATGAAATGATTTATGGGTATCTGCGTATTGGTCTTAAAATTCTCTTTAATATGAGTATGTCTTATGTCCTTTAATGCGTCATTTGAGAAAGCTATGACCCAAAGAATGAAAATTTTGGGTAACTTTTTGGAATTTTTCGGAATTTTTTTACGAGCGAACCGTGCAAGATAGGACGTTTCTGAGGGCGCCAATCGAAAGAGGACGAAAAAATCTATTTATGTTGATGGTTACGTCGCAATAAGTCGAATACTTTAGGAGTAAGGGAGGATTAACGAAAAATTGAAATTTTTTGAACCTCAAGGGGGTAAATTTTGAAAATTTCCAAAAAAATTTTTTGTTTCAAAAGGCTTTTAAACTAACATTATCTGATGTAAATTGACCCGAGAAAGTCGCCTGCACCATCAGATTCCCCCTAAATATAGCCGTTTTCGAGTTATAGACGTTTTTTGAAAATTCTTCCAAATGCCTCAAAAGTTGTTTTTTCTGATAGAACTCGACCTCCTGAATCCAACGGTGCAAGCCGCACCTCGATATCTCTAACCGTTTCGGAGATATGGCGTTTTAAAGTTTTGGCACTTGCACAAATTTCGTGAAGTTGGTGAACTCCCGAAAACATTTTCGCTCATATCTCGGAAACTATAGCTCGATGAAATGATTTATGGGTATCTGCGTATTCGTCTTAAAATTCTCTTTAATATGAGTATGTCTTATGTCCTTTAATGCGTCATTTGAGAAAGCTATGACCCAAAGAATGAAAATTTTGGGTAACTTTTTGGAATTTTTCGGAATTTTTTTACGAGCGAACCGTGCAAGATAGGACGTTTCTGAGGGCGCCAATCGAAAGAGGACGAAAAAATCTATTTATGTTGATGGTTACGTCGCAATAAGTCGAATACTTTAGGAGTAAGGGAGGATTAACGAAAAATTGAAATTTTTTGAACCTCAAGGGGGTAAATTTTGAAAATTTCCAAAAAAATGTTTTGTTTCAAAAGGCTTTTAAACTAACATTATCTGATGTAAATTGACCCGAGAAAGTCGCCTGCACCATCAGTTTCCCCCTAAATATAGCCGTTTTCGAGTTATAGACGTTTTTTGAAAATTCTTCCAAATGCCTCAAAAGTTATTTTTTCTGATAGAAATCGACCTCCTGAATCCAACGGTGCAAGCCGCACCTCGATATCTCTAACCGTTTCGGAGATATGGCGTTTTAAAGTTTTGGCACTTGCACAAATTTCGTGAAGTTGGTGAACTCCCGAAAACATTTTCGCTCATATCTCGGAAACTATAGCTCGATGAAATGATTTATGGGTATCTGCGTATTGGTCTTAAAATTCTCTTTAATATGAGTATGTGCTATGTCCTTTAATGCGTCATTTGAGAAAGCTATGACCCAAAGAATGAAAATTTTGGGTAACTTTTTGGAATTTTTCGGATTTTTTTTACGAGCGAACCGTGCAAGATAGGACGTTTCTGAGGGCGCCAATCGAAAGAGGACGAAAAAATCTATTTATGTTGATGGTTACGTCGCAATAAGTCGAATACTTTAGGAGTAAGGGAGGATTAACGAAAAATTGAAATTTTTTGAACCTCAAGGGGGTAAATTTTGAAAATTTCCAAAAAAATTTTTTGTTTCAAAAGGCTTTTAAACTAACATTATCTGATGTAAATTGACCCGAGAAAGTCGCCTGCACCATCAGATTCCCCCTAAATATAGCCGTTTTCGAGTTATAGACGTTTTTTGAAAATTCTTCCAAATGCCTCAAAAGTTGTTTTTTCTGATAGAACTCGACCTCCTGAATCCAACGGTGCAAGCCGCACCTCGATATCTCTAACCGTTTCGGAGATATGGCGTTTTAAAGTTTTGGCACTTGCACAAATTTCGTGAAGTTGGTGAACTCCCGAAAACATTTTCGCTCATATCTCGGAAACTATAGCTCGATGAAATGATTTATGGGTATCTGCGTATTCGTCTTAAAATTCTCTTTAATATGAGTATGTCTTATGTCCTTTAATGCGTCATTTGAGAAAGCTATGACCCAAAGAATGAAAATTTTGGGTAACTTTTTGGAATTTTTCGGAATTTTTTTACGAGCGAACCGTGCAAGATAGGACGTTTCTGAGGGCGCCAATCGAAAGAGGACGAAAAAATCTATTTATGTTGATGGTTACGTCGCAATAAGTCGAATACTTTAGGAGTAAGGGAGGATTAACGAAAAATTGAAATTTTTTGAACCTCAAGGGGGTAAATTTTGAAAATTTCCAAAAAAATGTTTTGTTTCAAAAGGCTTTTAAACTAACATTATCTGATGTAAATTGACCCGAGAAAGTCGCCTGCACCATCAGTTTCCCCCTAAATATAGCCGTTTTCGAGTTATAGACGTTTTTTGAAAATTCTTCCAAATGCCTCAAAAGTTATTTTTTCTGATAGAAATCGACCTCCTGAATCCAACGGTGCAAGCCGCACCTCGATATCTCTAACCGTTTCGGAGATATGGCGTTTTAAAGTTTTGGCACTTGCACAAATTTCGTGAAGTTGGTGAACTCCCGAAAACATTTTCGCTCATATCTCGGAAACTATAGCTCGATGAAATGATTTATGGGTATCTGCGTATTGGTCTTAAAATTCTCTTTAATATGAGTATGTGCTATGTCCTTTAATGCGTCATTTGAGAAAGCTATGACCCAAAGAATGAAAATTTTGGGTAACTTTTTGGAATTTTTCGGATTTTTTTTACGAGCGAACCGTGCAAGATAGGACGTTTCTGAGGGCGCCAATCGAAAGAGGACGAAAAAATCTATTTATGTTGATGGTTACGTCGCAATAAGTCGAATACTTTAGGAGTAAGGGAGGATTAACGAAAAATTGAAATTTTTTGAACCTCAAGGGGGTAAATTTTGAAAATTTCCAAAAAAAATTTTTGTTTCAAAAGGCTTTTAAACTAACATTATCTGATGTAAATTGACCCGAGAAAGTCGCCTGCACCATCAGTTTCTCCCTAAATATAGCCGTTTTCGAGTTATAGACGTTTTTTGAAAATTCTTCCAAATGCCTCAAAAGTTGTTTTTTCTGATAGAACTCGACCTCCTGAATCCAACGGTGCAAGCCGCACCTCGATATCTCTAACCGTTTCGGAGATATGGCGTTTTAAAGTTTTGGCACTTGCACAAATTTCGTGAAGTTGGTGAACTCCCGAAAACATTTTCGCTCATATCTCGGAAACTATAGCTCGATGAAATGATTTATGGGTATCTGCGTATTGGTCTTAAAATTCTCTTTAATATGAGTATGTCTTATGTCCTTTAATGCGTCATTTGAGAAAGCTATGACCCAAAGAATGAAAATTTTGGGTAACTTTTTGGAATTTTTCGGAATTTTTTTACGAGCGAACCGTGCAAGATAGGACGTTTCTGAGGGCGCCAATCGAAAGAGGACGAAAAAATCTATTTATGTTGATGGTTACGTCGCAATAAGTCGAATACTTTAGGAGTAAGGGAGGATTAACGAAAAATTGAAATTTTTTGAACCTCAAGGGGGTAAATTTTGAAAATTTCCAAAAAAATTTTTTGTTTCAAAAGGCTTTTAAACTAACATTATCTGATGTAAATTGACCCGAGAAAGTCGCCTGCACCATCAGATTCCCCCTAAATATAGCCGTTTTCGAGTTATAGACGTTTTTTGAAAATTCTTCCAAATGCCTCAAAAGTTGTTTTTTCTGATAGAACTCGACCTCCTGAATCCAACGGTGCAAGCCGCACCTCGATATCTCTAACCGTTTCGGAGATATGGCGTTTTAAAGTTTTGGCACTTGCACAAATTTCGTGAAGTTGGTGAACTCCCGAAAACATTTTCGCTCATATCTCGGAAACTATAGCTCGATGAAATGATTTATGGGTATCTGCGTATTCGTCTTAAAATTCTCTTTAATATGAGTATGTCTTATGTCCTTTAATGCGTCATTTGAGAAAGCTATGACCCAAAGAATGAAAATTTTGGGTAACTTTTTGGAATTTTTCGGAATTTTTTTACGAGCGAACCGTGCAAGATAGGACGTTTCTGAGGGCGCCAATCGAAAGAGGACGAAAAAATCTATTTATGTTGATGGTTACGTCGCAATAAGTCGAATACTTTAGGAGTAAGGGAGGATTAACGAAAAATTGAAATTTTTTGAACCTCAAGGGGGTAAATTTTGAAAATTTCCAAAAAAATGTTTTGTTTCAAAAGGCTTTTAAACTAACATTATCTGATGTAAATTGACCCGAGAAAGTCGCCTGCACCATCAGTTTCCCCCTAAATATAGCCGTTTTCGAGTTATAGACGTTTTTTGAAAATTCTTCCAAATGCCTCAAAAGTTATTTTTTCTGATAGAACTCGACCTCCTGAATCCAACGGTGCAAGCCGCACCTCGATATCTCTAACCGTTTCGGAGATATGGCGTTTTAAAGTTTTGGCACTTGCACAAATTTCGTGAAGTTGGTGAACTCCCGAAAACATTTTCGCTCATATCTCGGAAACTATAGCTCGATGAAATGATTTATGGGTATCTGCGTATTGGTCTTAAAATTCTCTTTAATATGAGTATGTGCTATGTCCTTTAATGCGTCATTTGAGAAAGCTATGACCCAAAGAATGAAAATTTTGGGTAACTTTTTGGAATTTTTCGGATTTTTTTTACGAGCGAACCGTGCAAGATAGGACGTTTCTGAGGGCGCCAATCGAAAGAGGACGAAAAAATCTATTTATGTTGATGGTTACGTCGCAATAAGTCGAATACTTTAGGAGTAAGGGAGGATTAACGAAAAATTGAAATTTTTTGAACCTCAAGGGGGTAAATTTAGAAAATTTCCAAAAAAAATTTTTGTTTCAAAAGGCTTTTAAACTAACATTATCTGATGTAAATTGACCCGAGAAAGTCGCCTGCACCATCAGTTTCTCCCTAAATATAGCCGTTTTCGAGTTATAGACGTTTTTTGAAAATTCTTCCAAATGCCTCAAAAGTCGTTTTTTCTGATAGAACTCGACCTCCTGAATCCAACGGTGCAAGCCGCACCTCGATATCTCTAACCGTTTCGGAGATATGGCGTTTGAAAGTTTTGGCACTTGCACAAATTTCGTGAAGTTGGTGAACTCCCGAAAACATTTTCGCTCATATCTCGGAAACTATAGCTCGATGAAATGATTTATGGGTATCTGCGTATTCGTCTTAAAATTCTCTTTAATATGAGTATGTCTTATGTCCTTTAATGCGTCATTTGAGAAAGCTATGACCCAAAGAATGAAAATTTTGGGTAACTTTTTGGAATTTTTCGGAATTTTTTTACGAGCGAACCGTGCAAGATAGGACGTTTCTGAGGGCGCCAATCGAAAGAGGACGAAAAAATCTATTTATGTTGATGGTTACGTCGCAATAGGTCGAATACTTTAGGAGTAAGGGAGGATTAACGAAAAATTGAAATTTTTTGAACCTCAAGGGGGTAAATTTTGAAAATTTCCAAAAAAATTTTTTGTTTCAAAAGGCTTTTAAACTAACATTATCTGATGTAAATTGACCCGAGAAAGTCGCCTGCACCATCAGTTTCCCCCTAAATATAGCCGTTTTCGAGTTGTAGACGTTTTTTGAAAATTCTTCCAAATGCCTCAAAAGTCGTTTTTTCTGATAGAACTCGACCTCCTGAATCCAACGGTGCAAGCCGCACCTCGATATCTCTAACCGTTTCGGAGATATGGCGTTTGAAAGTTTTGGCACTTGCACAAATTTCGTGAAGTTGGTGAACTCCCGAAAACATTTTCGCTCATATCTCGGAAACTATAGCTCGATGAAATGATTTATGGGTATCTGCGTATTCGTCTTAAAATTCTCTTTAATATGAGTATGTCTTATGTCCTTTAATGCGTCATTTGAGAAAGCTATGACCCAAAGAATGAAAATTTTGGGTAACTTTTTGGAATTTTTCGGAATTTTTTTACGAGCGAACCGTGCAAGATAGGACGTTTCTGAGGGCGCCAATCGAAAGAGGACGAAAAAATCTATTTATGTTGATGGTTACGTCGCAATAGGTCGAATACTTTAGGAGTAAGGGAGGATTAACGAAAAATTGAAATTTTTTGAACCTCAAGGGGGTAAATTTTGAAAATTTCCAAAAAAATTTTTTGTTTCAAAAGGCTTTTAAACTAACATTATCTGATGTAAATTGACCCGAGAAAGTCGCCTGCACCATCAGTTTCCCCCTAAATATAGCCGTTTTCGAGTTATAGACGTTTTTTGAAAATTCTTCCAAATGCCTCAAAAGTTGTTTTTTCTGATAGAACTCGACCTCCTGAATCCAACGGTGCAAGCCGCACCTCGATATCTCTAACCGTTTCGGACATATGGCGTTTTAAAGTTCTGGCACTTGCACAAATTTCGTGAAGTTGGTGAACTCCCGAAAACATTTTCGCTCATATCTCGGAAACTATAGCTCGATGAAATGATTTATGGGTATCTGCGTATTCGTCTTAAAATTCTCTTTAATATGAGTATGTCTTATGTCCTTTAATGCGTCATTTGAGAAAGCTATGACCCAAAGAATGAAAATTTTGGGTAACTTTTTGGAATTTTTCGGATTTTTTTTACGAGCGAACCGTGCAAGATAGGACGTTTCTGAGGGCGCCAATCGAAAGAGGACGAAAAAATCTATTTATGTTGATGGTTACGTCGCAATAAGTCGAATACTTTAGGAGTAAGGGAGGATTAACGAAAAATTGAAATTTTTTGAACCTCAAGGGGGTAAATTTTGAAAATTTCAAAAAAAAATTTTTGTTTCAAAAGGCTTTTAAACTAACATTATCTGATGTAAATTGACCCGAGAAAGTCGCCTGCACCATCAGTTTCCCCCTAAATATAGCCGTTTTCGAGTTGTAGACGTTTTTTGAAAATTCTTCCAAATGCCTCAAAAGTCGTTTTTTCTGATAGAACTCGACCTCCTGAATCCAACGGTGCAAGCCGCACCTCGATATCTCTAACCGTTTCGGAGATATGGCGTTTTAAAGTTTTGGCACTTGCACAAATTTCGTGAAGTTGGTGAACTCCCGAAAACATTTTCGCTCATATCTCGGAAACTATAGCTCGATGAAATGATTTATGGGTATCTGCGTATTGGTCTTAAAATTCTCTTTAATATGAGTATGTCTTATGTCCTTTAATGCGTCATTTGAGAAAGCTATGACCCAAAGAATGAAAATTTTGGGTAACTTTTTGGAATTTTTCGGAATTTTTTTACGAGCGAACCGTGCAAGATAGGACGTTTCTGAGGGCGCCAATCGAAAGAGGACGAAAAAATCTATTTATGTTGATGGTTACGTCGCAATAAGTCGAATACTTTAGGAGTAAGGGAGGATTAACGAAAAATTGAAATTTTTTGAACCTCAAGGGGGTAAATTTTGAAAATTTCCAAAAAAATTTTTTGTTTCAAAAGGCTTTTAAACTAACATTATCTGATGTAAATTGACCCGAGAAAGTCGCCTGCACCATCAGATTCCCCCTAAATATAGCCGTTTTCGAGTTATAGACGTTTTTTGAAAATTCTTCCAAATGCCGCAAAAGTTGTTTTTTTCTGATAGAACTCGACCTCCTGAATCCAACGGTGCAAGCCGCACCTCGATATCTCTAACCGTTTCGGAGATATGGCGTTTTAAAGTTTTGGCACTTGCACAAATTTCGTGAAGTTGGTGAACTCCCGAAAACATTTTCGCTCATATCTCGGAAACTATAGCTCGATGAAATGATTTATGGGTATCTGCGTATTGGTCTTAAAATTCTCTTTAATATGAGTATGTGCTATGTCCTTTAATGCGTCATTTGAGAAAGCTATGACCCAAAGAATGAAAATTTTGGGTAACTTTTTGGAATTTTTCGGATTTTTTTTACGAGCGAACCGTGCAAGATAGGACGTTTCTGAGGGCGCCAATCGAAAGAGGACGAAAAAATCTATTTATGTTGATGGTTACGTCGCAATAAGTCGAATACTTTAGGAGTAAGGGAGGATTAACGAAAAATTGAAATTTTTTGAACCTCAAGGGGGTAAATTTTGAAAATTTCCAAAAAAAATTTTTGTTTCAAAAGGCTTTTAAACTAACATTATCTGATGTAAATTGACCCGAGAAAGTCGCCTGCACCATCAGTTTCTCCCTAAATATAGCCGTTTTCGAGTTATAGACGTTTTTTGAAAATTCTTCCAAATGCCTCAAAAGTCGTTTTTTCTGATAGAACTCGACCTCCTGAATCCAACGGTGCAAGCCGCACCTCGATATCTCTAACCGTTTCGGAGATATGGCGTTTGAAAGTTTTGGCACTTGCACAAATTTCGTGAAGTTGGTGAACTCCCGAAAACATTTTCGCTCATATCTCGGAAACTATAGCTCGATGAAATGATTTATGGGTATCTGCGTATTCGTCTTAAAATTCTCTTTAATATGAGTATGTCTTATGTCCTTTAATGCGTCATTTGAGAAAGCTATGACCCAAAGAATGAAAATTTTGGGTAACTTTTTGGAATTTTTCGGAATTTTTTTACGAGCGAACCGTGCAAGATAGGACGTTTCTGAGGGCGCCAATCGAAAGAGGACGAAAAAATCTATTTATGTTGATGGTTACGTCGCAATAGGTCGAATACTTTAGGAGTAAGGGAGGATTAACGAAAAATTGAAATTTTTTGAACCTCAAGGGGGTAAATTTTGAAAATTTCCAAAAAAATTTTTTGTTTCAAAAGGCTTTTAAACTAACATTATCTGATGTAAATTGACCCGAGAAAGTCGCCTGCACCATCAGTTTCCCCCTAAATATAGCCGTTTTCGAGTTGTAGACGTTTTTTGAAAATTCTTCCAAATGCCTCAAAAGTCGTTTTTTCTGATAGAACTCGACCTCCTGAATCCAACGGTGCAAGCCGCACCTCGATATCTCTAACCGTTTCGGAGATATGGCGTTTGAAAGTTTTGGCACTTGCACAAATTTCGTGAAGTTGGTGAACTCCCGAAAACATTTTCGCTCATATCTCGGAAACTATAGCTCGATGAAATGATTTATGGGTATCTGCGTATTCGTCTTAAAATTCTCTTTAATATGAGTATGTCTTATGTCCTTTAATGCGTCATTTGAGAAAGCTATGACCCAAAGAATGAAAATTTTGGGTAACTTTTTGGAATTTTTCGGAATTTTTTTACGAGCGAACCGTGCAAGATAGGACGTTTCTGAGGGCGCCAATCGAAAGAGGACGAAAAAATCTATTTATGTTGATGGTTACGTCGCAATAGGTCGAATACTTTAGGAGTAAGGGAGGATTAACGAAAAATTGAAATTTTTTGAACCTCAAGGGGGTAAATTTTGAAAATTTCCAAAAAAATTTTTTGTTTCAAAAGGCTTTTAAACTAACATTATCTGATGTAAATTGACCCGAGAAAGTCGCCTGCACCATCAGTTTCCCCCTAAATATAGCCGTTTTCGAGTTATAGACGTTTTTTGAAAATTCTTCCAAATGCCTCAAAAGTTGTTTTTTCTGATAGAACTCGACCTCCTGAATCCAACGGTGCAAGCCGCACCTCGATATCTCTAACCGTTTCGGACATATGGCGTTTTAAAGTTCTGGCACTTGCACAAATTTCGTGAAGTTGGTGAACTCCCGAAAACATTTTCGCTCATATCTCGGAAACTATAGCTCGATGAAATGATTTATGGGTATCTGCGTATTCGTCTTAAAATTCTCTTTAATATGAGTATGTCTTATGTCCTTTAATGCGTCATTTGAGAAAGCTATGACCCAAAGAATGAAAATTTTGGGTAACTTTTTGGAATTTTTCGGATTTTTTTTACGAGCGAACCGTGCAAGATAGGACGTTTCTGAGGGCGCCAATCGAAAGAGGACGAAAAAATCTATTTATGTTGATGGTTACGTCGCAATAAGTCGAATACTTTAGGAGTAAGGGAGGATTAACGAAAAATTGAAATTTTTTGAACCTCAAGGGGGTAAATTTTGAAAATTTCAAAAAAAAATTTTTGTTTCAAAAGGCTTTTAAACTAACATTATCTGATGTAAATTGACCCGAGAAAGTCGCCTGCACCATCAGTTTCCCCCTAAATATAGCCGTTTTCGAGTTGTAGACGTTTTTTGAAAATTCTTCCAAATGCCTCAAAAGTCGTTTTTTCTGATAGAACTCGACCTCCTGAATCCAACGGTGCAAGCCGCACCTCGATATCTCTAACCGTTTCGGAGATATGGCGTTTGAAAGTTTTGGCACTTGCACAAATTTCGTGAAGTTGGTGAACTCCCGAAAACATTTTCGCTCATATCTCGGAAACTATAGCTCGATGAAATGATTTATGGGTATCTGCGTATTCGTCTTAAAATTCTCTTTAATATGAGTATGTCTTATGTCCTTTAATGCGTCATTTGAGAAAGCTATGACCCAAAGAATGAAAATTTTGGGTAACTTTTTGGAATTTTTCGGAATTTTTTTACGAGCGAACCGTGCAAGATAGGACGTTTCTGAGGGCGCCAATCGAAAGAGGACGAAAAAATCTATTTATGTTGATGGTTACGTCGCAATAGGTCGAATACTTTAGGAGTAAGGGAGGATTAACGAAAAATTGAAATTTTTTGAACCTCAAGGGGGTAAATTTTGAAAATTTCCAAAAAAATTTTTTGTTTCAAAAGGCTTTTAAACTAACATTATCTGATGTAAATTGACCCGAGAAAGTCGCCTGCACCATCAGTTTCCCCCTAAATATAGCCGTTTTCGAGTTATAGACGTTTTTTGAAAATTCTTCCAAATGCCTCAAAAGTTGTTTTTTCTGATAGAACTCGACCTCCTGAATCCAACGGTGCAAGCCGCACCTCGATATCTCTAACCGTTTCGGACATATGGCGTTTTAAAGTTTTGGCACTTGCACAAATTTCGTGAAGTTGGTGAACTCCCGAAAACATTTTCGCTCATATCTCGGAAACTATAGCTCGATGAAATGATTTATGGGTATCTGCGTATTCGTCTTAAAATTCTCTTTAATATGAGTATGTCTTATGTCCTTTAATGCGTCATTTGAGAAAGCTATGACCCAAAAAATGAAAATTTTGGGTAACTTTTTGGAATTTTTCGGAATTTTTTTACGAGCGAACCGTGCAAGATAGGACGTTTCTGAGGGCGCCAATCGAAAGAGGACGAAAAAATCTATTTATGTTGATGGTTACGTCGCAATAAGTCGAATACTTTAGGAGTAAGGGAGGATTAACGAAAAATTGAAATTTTTTGAACCTCAAGGGGGTAAATTTTGAAAATTTCCAAAAAAATTTTTTGTTTCAAAAGGCTTTTAAACTAACATTATCTGATGTAAATTGACCCGAGAAAGTCGCCTGCACCATCAGTTTCCCCCTAAATATAGCCGTTTTCGAGTTATAGACGTTTTTTGAAAATTCTTCCAAATGCCTCAAAAGTTATTTTTTCTGATAGAACTCGACCTCCTGAATCCAACGGTGCAAGCCGCACCTCGATATCTCTAACCGTTTCGGAGATATGGCGTTTTAAAGTTTTGGCACTTGCACAAATTTCGTGAAGTTGGTGAACTCCCGAAAACATTTTCGCTCATATCTCGGAAACTATAGCTCGATGAAATGATTTATGGGTATCTGCGTATTCGTCTTAAAATTCTCTTTAATATGAGTATGTCTTATGTCCTTTAATGCGTCATTTGAGAAAGCTATGACCCAAAGAATGAAAATTTTGGGTAACTTTTTGGAATTTTTCGGAATTTTTTTACGAGCGAACCGTGCAAGATAGGACGTTTCTGAGGGCGCCAATCGAAAGAGGACGAAAAAATCTTTTTATGTTGATGGTTACGTCGCAATAAGTCGAATACTTTAGGAGTAAGGGAGGATTAACGAAAAATTGAAATTTTTTGAACCTCAAGGGGGTAAATTTTGAAAATTTCCAAAAAAATGTTTTGTTTCAAAAGGCTCTTAAACTAACATTATCTGATGTAAATTGACCCGAGAAAGTCGCCTGCACCATCAGTTTCCCCCTAAATATAGCCGTTTTCGAGTTATAGACGTTTTTTGAAAATTCTTCCAAATGCCTCAAAAGTTGTCTTTTTCTGATAGAACTCGACCTCCTGAATCCAACGGTGCAAGCCGCACCTCGATATCTCTAACCGTTTCGGAGATATGGCGTTTTAAAGTTTTGGCACTTGCACAAATTTCGTGAAGTTGGTGAACTCCCGAAAACATTTTCGCTCATATCTCGGAAACTATAGCTCGATGAAATGATTTATGGGTATCTGCGTATTCGTCTTAAAATTCTCTTTAATATGAGTATGTCTTATGTCCTTTAATGCGTCATTTGAGAAAGCTATGACCCAAAGAATGAAAATTTTGGGTAACTTTTTGGAATTTTTCGGAATTTTTTTACGAGCGAACCGTGCAAGATAGGACGTTTCTGAGGGCGCCAATCGAAAGAGGACGAAAAAATCTATTTATGTTGATGGTTACGTCGCAATAAGTCGAATACTTTAGGAGTAAGGGAGGATTAACGAAAAATTGAAATTTTTTGAACCTCAAGGGGGTAAATTTTGAAAATTTCCAAAAAAAATTTTTGTTTCAAAAGGCTTTTAAACTAACATTATCTGATGTAAATTGACCCGAGAAAGTCGCCTGCACCATCAGTTTCCCCCTAAATATAGCCGTTTTCGAGTTATAGACGTTTTTTGAAAATTCTTCCAAATGCCTCAAAAGTTGTTTTTTTCTGATAGAACTCGACCTCCTGAATCCAACGGTGCAAGCCGCACCTCGATATCTCTAACCGTTTCGGAGATATGGCGTTTTAAAGTTTTGGCACTTGCACAAATTTCGTGAAGTTGGTGAACTCCCGAAAACATTTTCGCTCATATCTCGGAAACTATAGCTCGATGAAATGATTTATGGGTATCTGCGTATTCGTCTTAAAATTCTCTTTAATATGAGTATGTCTTATGTCCTTTAATGCGTCATTTGAGAAAGCTATGACCCAAAGAATGAAAATTTTGGGTAACTTTTTGGAATTTTTCGGAATTTTTTTACGAGCGAACCGTGCAAGATAGGACGTTTCTGAGGGCGCCAATCGAAAGAGGACGAAAAAATCTATTTATGTTGATGGTTACGTCGCAATAAGTCGAATACTTTAGGAGTAAGGGAGGATTAACGAAAAATTGAAATTTT
This sequence comes from Diaperis boleti, assembly GCA_963583935.1. Lineage (NCBI taxonomy): Eukaryota > Metazoa > Arthropoda > Insecta > Coleoptera > Tenebrionidae > Diaperis > Diaperis boleti. The sequence continues at coordinate 71,519,535 of OY757244.1, forward strand.
TTGAACCTCAAGGGGGTAAATTTTGAAAATTTCCAAAAAAATGTTTTGTTTCAAAAGGCTTTTAAACTAACATTATCTGATGTAAATTGACCCGAGAAAGTCGCCTGCACCATCAGTTTCCCCCTAAATATAGCCGTTTTCGAGTTATAGACGTTTTTTGAAAATTCTTCCAAATGCCTCAAAAGTTATTTTTTCTGATAGAAATCGACCTCCTGAATCCAACGGTGCAAGCCGCACCTCGATATCTCTAACCGTTTCGGAGATATGGCGTTTTAAAGTTTTGGCACTTGCACAAATTTCGTGAAGTTGGTGAACTCCCGAAAACATTTTCGCTCATATCTCGGAAACTATAGCTCGATGAAATGATTTATGGGTATCTGCGTATTGGTCTTAAAATTCTCTTTAATATGAGTATGTGCTATGTCCTTTAATGCGTCATTTGAGAAAGCTATGACCCAAAGAATGAAAATTTTGGGTAACTTTTTGGAATTTTTCGGATTTTTTTTACGAGCGAACCGTGCAAGATAGGACGTTTCTGAGGGCGCCAATCGAAAGAGGACGAAAAAATCTATTTATGTTGATGGTTACGTCGCAATAAGTCGAATACTTTAGGAGTAAGGGAGGATTAACGAAAAATTGAAATTTTTTGAACCTCAAGGGGGTAAATTTTGAAAATTTCCAAAAAAATTTTTTGTTTCAAAAGGCTTTTAAACTAACATTATCTGATGTAAATTGACCCGAGAAAGTCGCCTGCACCATCAGATTCCCCCTAAATATAGCCGTTTTCGAGTTATAGACGTTTTTTGAAAATTCTTCCAAATGCCTCAAAAGTTGTTTTTTCTGATAGAACTCGACCTCCTGAATCCAACGGTGCAAGCCGCACCTCGATATCTCTAACCGTTTCGGAGATATGGCGTTTTAAAGTTTTGGCACTTGCACAAATTTCGTGAAGTTGGTGAACTCCCGAAAACATTTTCGCTCATATCTCGGAAACTATAGCTCGATGAAATGATTTATGGGTATCTGCGTATTCGTCTTAAAATTCTCTTTAATATGAGTATGTCTTATGTCCTTTAATGCGTCATTTGAGAAAGCTATGACCCAAAGAATGAAAATTTTGGGTAACTTTTTGGAATTTTTCGGAATTTTTTTACGAGCGAACCGTGCAAGATAGGACGTTTCTGAGGGCGCCAATCGAAAGAGGACGAAAAAATCTATTTATGTTGATGGTTACGTCGCAATAAGTCGAATACTTTAGGAGTAAGGGAGGATTAACGAAAAATTGAAATTTTTTGAACCTCAAGGGGGTAAATTTTGAAAATTTCCAAAAAAATGTTTTGTTTCAAAAGGCTTTTAAACTAACATTATCTGATGTAAATTGACCCGAGAAAGTCGCCTGCACCATCAGTTTCCCCCTAAATATAGCCGTTTTCGAGTTATAGACGTTTTTTGAAAATTCTTCCAAATGCCTCAAAAGTTATTTTTTCTGATAGAAATCGACCTCCTGAATCCAACGGTGCAAGCCGCACCTCGATATCTCTAACCGTTTCGGAGATATGGCGTTTTAAAGTTTTGGCACTTGCACAAATTTCGTGAAGTTGGTGAACTCCCGAAAACATTTTCGCTCATATCTCGGAAACTATAGCTCGATGAAATGATTTATGGGTATCTGCGTATTGGTCTTAAAATTCTCTTTAATATGAGTATGTGCTATGTCCTTTAATGCGTCATTTGAGAAAGCTATGACCCAAAGAATGAAAATTTTGGGTAACTTTTTGGAATTTTTCGGATTTTTTTTACGAGCGAACCGTGCAAGATAGGACGTTTCTGAGGGCGCCAATCGAAAGAGGACGAAAAAATCTATTTATGTTGATGGTTACGTCGCAATAAGTCGAATACTTTAGGAGTAAGGGAGGATTAACGAAAAATTGAAATTTTTTGAACCTCAAGGGGGTAAATTTTGAAAATTTCCAAAAAAAATTTTTGTTTCAAAAGGCTTTTAAACTAACATTATCTGATGTAAATTGACCCGAGAAAGTCGCCTGCACCATCAGTTTCTCCCTAAATATAGCCGTTTTCGAGTTATAGACGTTTTTTGAAAATTCTTCCAAATGCCTCAAAAGTTGTTTTTTCTGATAGAACTCGACCTCCTGAATCCAACGGTGCAAGCCGCACCTCGATATCTCTAACCGTTTCGGAGATATGGCGTTTTAAAGTTTTGGCACTTGCACAAATTTCGTGAAGTTGGTGAACTCCCGAAAACATTTTCGCTCATATCTCGGAAACTATAGCTCGATGAAATGATTTATGGGTATCTGCGTATTGGTCTTAAAATTCTCTTTAATATGAGTATGTCTTATGTCCTTTAATGCGTCATTTGAGAAAGCTATGACCCAAAGAATGAAAATTTTGGGTAACTTTTTGGAATTTTTCGGAATTTTTTTACGAGCGAACCGTGCAAGATAGGACGTTTCTGAGGGCGCCAATCGAAAGAGGACGAAAAAATCTATTTATGTTGATGGTTACGTCGCAATAAGTCGAATACTTTAGGAGTAAGGGAGGATTAACGAAAAATTGAAATTTTTTGAACCTCAAGGGGGTAAATTTTGAAAATTTCCAAAAAAATTTTTTGTTTCAAAAGGCTTTTAAACTAACATTATCTGATGTAAATTGACCCGAGAAAGTCGCCTGCACCATCAGATTCCCCCTAAATATAGCCGTTTTCGAGTTATAGACGTTTTTTGAAAATTCTTCCAAATGCCTCAAAAGTTGTTTTTTCTGATAGAACTCGACCTCCTGAATCCAACGGTGCAAGCCGCACCTCGATATCTCTAACCGTTTCGGAGATATGGCGTTTTAAAGTTTTGGCACTTGCACAAATTTCGTGAAGTTGGTGAACTCCCGAAAACATTTTCGCTCATATCTCGGAAACTATAGCTCGATGAAATGATTTATGGGTATCTGCGTATTCGTCTTAAAATTCTCTTTAATATGAGTATGTCTTATGTCCTTTAATGCGTCATTTGAGAAAGCTATGACCCAAAGAATGAAAATTTTGGGTAACTTTTTGGAATTTTTCGGAATTTTTTTACGAGCGAACCGTGCAAGATAGGACGTTTCTGAGGGCGCCAATCGAAAGAGGACGAAAAAATCTATTTATGTTGATGGTTACGTCGCAATAAGTCGAATACTTTAGGAGTAAGGGAGGATTAACGAAAAATTGAAATTTTTTGAACCTCAAGGGGGTAAATTTTGAAAATTTCCAAAAAAATGTTTTGTTTCAAAAGGCTTTTAAACTAACATTATCTGATGTAAATTGACCCGAGAAAGTCGCCTGCACCATCAGTTTCCCCCTAAATATAGCCGTTTTCGAGTTATAGACGTTTTTTGAAAATTCTTCCAAATGCCTCAAAAGTTATTTTTTCTGATAGAACTCGACCTCCTGAATCCAACGGTGCAAGCCGCACCTCGATATCTCTAACCGTTTCGGAGATATGGCGTTTTAAAGTTTTGGCACTTGCACAAATTTCGTGAAGTTGGTGAACTCCCGAAAACATTTTCGCTCATATCTCGGAAACTATAGCTCGATGAAATGATTTATGGGTATCTGCGTATTGGTCTTAAAATTCTCTTTAATATGAGTATGTGCTATGTCCTTTAATGCGTCATTTGAGAAAGCTATGACCCAAAGAATGAAAATTTTGGGTAACTTTTTGGAATTTTTCGGATTTTTTTTACGAGCGAACCGTGCAAGATAGGACGTTTCTGAGGGCGCCAATCGAAAGAGGACGAAAAAATCTATTTATGTTGATGGTTACGTCGCAATAAGTCGAATACTTTAGGAGTAAGGGAGGATTAACGAAAAATTGAAATTTTTTGAACCTCAAGGGGGTAAATTTAGAAAATTTCCAAAAAAAATTTTTGTTTCAAAAGGCTTTTAAACTAACATTATCTGATGTAAATTGACCCGAGAAAGTCGCCTGCACCATCAGTTTCTCCCTAAATATAGCCGTTTTCGAGTTATAGACGTTTTTTGAAAATTCTTCCAAATGCCTCAAAAGTCGTTTTTTCTGATAGAACTCGACCTCCTGAATCCAACGGTGCAAGCCGCACCTCGATATCTCTAACCGTTTCGGAGATATGGCGTTTGAAAGTTTTGGCACTTGCACAAATTTCGTGAAGTTGGTGAACTCCCGAAAACATTTTCGCTCATATCTCGGAAACTATAGCTCGATGAAATGATTTATGGGTATCTGCGTATTCGTCTTAAAATTCTCTTTAATATGAGTATGTCTTATGTCCTTTAATGCGTCATTTGAGAAAGCTATGACCCAAAGAATGAAAATTTTGGGTAACTTTTTGGAATTTTTCGGAATTTTTTTACGAGCGAACCGTGCAAGATAGGACGTTTCTGAGGGCGCCAATCGAAAGAGGACGAAAAAATCTATTTATGTTGATGGTTACGTCGCAATAGGTCGAATACTTTAGGAGTAAGGGAGGATTAACGAAAAATTGAAATTTTTTGAACCTCAAGGGGGTAAATTTTGAAAATTTCCAAAAAAATTTTTTGTTTCAAAAGGCTTTTAAACTAACATTATCTGATGTAAATTGACCCGAGAAAGTCGCCTGCACCATCAGTTTCCCCCTAAATATAGCCGTTTTCGAGTTGTAGACGTTTTTTGAAAATTCTTCCAAATGCCTCAAAAGTCGTTTTTTCTGATAGAACTCGACCTCCTGAATCCAACGGTGCAAGCCGCACCTCGATATCTCTAACCGTTTCGGAGATATGGCGTTTGAAAGTTTTGGCACTTGCACAAATTTCGTGAAGTTGGTGAACTCCCGAAAACATTTTCGCTCATATCTCGGAAACTATAGCTCGATGAAATGATTTATGGGTATCTGCGTATTCGTCTTAAAATTCTCTTTAATATGAGTATGTCTTATGTCCTTTAATGCGTCATTTGAGAAAGCTATGACCCAAAGAATGAAAATTTTGGGTAACTTTTTGGAATTTTTCGGAATTTTTTTACGAGCGAACCGTGCAAGATAGGACGTTTCTGAGGGCGCCAATCGAAAGAGGACGAAAAAATCTATTTATGTTGATGGTTACGTCGCAATAGGTCGAATACTTTAGGAGTAAGGGAGGATTAACGAAAAATTGAAATTTTTTGAACCTCAAGGGGGTAAATTTTGAAAATTTCCAAAAAAATTTTTTGTTTCAAAAGGCTTTTAAACTAACATTATCTGATGTAAATTGACCCGAGAAAGTCGCCTGCACCATCAGTTTCCCCCTAAATATAGCCGTTTTCGAGTTATAGACGTTTTTTGAAAATTCTTCCAAATGCCTCAAAAGTTGTTTTTTCTGATAGAACTCGACCTCCTGAATCCAACGGTGCAAGCCGCACCTCGATATCTCTAACCGTTTCGGACATATGGCGTTTTAAAGTTCTGGCACTTGCACAAATTTCGTGAAGTTGGTGAACTCCCGAAAACATTTTCGCTCATATCTCGGAAACTATAGCTCGATGAAATGATTTATGGGTATCTGCGTATTCGTCTTAAAATTCTCTTTAATATGAGTATGTCTTATGTCCTTTAATGCGTCATTTGAGAAAGCTATGACCCAAAGAATGAAAATTTTGGGTAACTTTTTGGAATTTTTCGGATTTTTTTTACGAGCGAACCGTGCAAGATAGGACGTTTCTGAGGGCGCCAATCGAAAGAGGACGAAAAAATCTATTTATGTTGATGGTTACGTCGCAATAAGTCGAATACTTTAGGAGTAAGGGAGGATTAACGAAAAATTGAAATTTTTTGAACCTCAAGGGGGTAAATTTTGAAAATTTCAAAAAAAAATTTTTGTTTCAAAAGGCTTTTAAACTAACATTATCTGATGTAAATTGACCCGAGAAAGTCGCCTGCACCATCAGTTTCCCCCTAAATATAGCCGTTTTCGAGTTGTAGACGTTTTTTGAAAATTCTTCCAAATGCCTCAAAAGTCGTTTTTTCTGATAGAACTCGACCTCCTGAATCCAACGGTGCAAGCCGCACCTCGATATCTCTAACCGTTTCGGAGATATGGCGTTTTAAAGTTTTGGCACTTGCACAAATTTCGTGAAGTTGGTGAACTCCCGAAAACATTTTCGCTCATATCTCGGAAACTATAGCTCGATGAAATGATTTATGGGTATCTGCGTATTGGTCTTAAAATTCTCTTTAATATGAGTATGTCTTATGTCCTTTAATGCGTCATTTGAGAAAGCTATGACCCAAAGAATGAAAATTTTGGGTAACTTTTTGGAATTTTTCGGAATTTTTTTACGAGCGAACCGTGCAAGATAGGACGTTTCTGAGGGCGCCAATCGAAAGAGGACGAAAAAATCTATTTATGTTGATGGTTACGTCGCAATAAGTCGAATACTTTAGGAGTAAGGGAGGATTAACGAAAAATTGAAATTTTTTGAACCTCAAGGGGGTAAATTTTGAAAATTTCCAAAAAAATTTTTTGTTTCAAAAGGCTTTTAAACTAACATTATCTGATGTAAATTGACCCGAGAAAGTCGCCTGCACCATCAGATTCCCCCTAAATATAGCCGTTTTCGAGTTATAGACGTTTTTTGAAAATTCTTCCAAATGCCGCAAAAGTTGTTTTTTTCTGATAGAACTCGACCTCCTGAATCCAACGGTGCAAGCCGCACCTCGATATCTCTAACCGTTTCGGAGATATGGCGTTTTAAAGTTTTGGCACTTGCACAAATTTCGTGAAGTTGGTGAACTCCCGAAAACATTTTCGCTCATATCTCGGAAACTATAGCTCGATGAAATGATTTATGGGTATCTGCGTATTGGTCTTAAAATTCTCTTTAATATGAGTATGTGCTATGTCCTTTAATGCGTCATTTGAGAAAGCTATGACCCAAAGAATGAAAATTTTGGGTAACTTTTTGGAATTTTTCGGATTTTTTTTACGAGCGAACCGTGCAAGATAGGACGTTTCTGAGGGCGCCAATCGAAAGAGGACGAAAAAATCTATTTATGTTGATGGTTACGTCGCAATAAGTCGAATACTTTAGGAGTAAGGGAGGATTAACGAAAAATTGAAATTTTTTGAACCTCAAGGGGGTAAATTTTGAAAATTTCCAAAAAAAATTTTTGTTTCAAAAGGCTTTTAAACTAACATTATCTGATGTAAATTGACCCGAGAAAGTCGCCTGCACCATCAGTTTCTCCCTAAATATAGCCGTTTTCGAGTTATAGACGTTTTTTGAAAATTCTTCCAAATGCCTCAAAAGTCGTTTTTTCTGATAGAACTCGACCTCCTGAATCCAACGGTGCAAGCCGCACCTCGATATCTCTAACCGTTTCGGAGATATGGCGTTTGAAAGTTTTGGCACTTGCACAAATTTCGTGAAGTTGGTGAACTCCCGAAAACATTTTCGCTCATATCTCGGAAACTATAGCTCGATGAAATGATTTATGGGTATCTGCGTATTCGTCTTAAAATTCTCTTTAATATGAGTATGTCTTATGTCCTTTAATGCGTCATTTGAGAAAGCTATGACCCAAAGAATGAAAATTTTGGGTAACTTTTTGGAATTTTTCGGAATTTTTTTACGAGCGAACCGTGCAAGATAGGACGTTTCTGAGGGCGCCAATCGAAAGAGGACGAAAAAATCTATTTATGTTGATGGTTACGTCGCAATAGGTCGAATACTTTAGGAGTAAGGGAGGATTAACGAAAAATTGAAATTTTTTGAACCTCAAGGGGGTAAATTTTGAAAATTTCCAAAAAAATTTTTTGTTTCAAAAGGCTTTTAAACTAACATTATCTGATGTAAATTGACCCGAGAAAGTCGCCTGCACCATCAGTTTCCCCCTAAATATAGCCGTTTTCGAGTTGTAGACGTTTTTTGAAAATTCTTCCAAATGCCTCAAAAGTCGTTTTTTCTGATAGAACTCGACCTCCTGAATCCAACGGTGCAAGCCGCACCTCGATATCTCTAACCGTTTCGGAGATATGGCGTTTGAAAGTTTTGGCACTTGCACAAATTTCGTGAAGTTGGTGAACTCCCGAAAACATTTTCGCTCATATCTCGGAAACTATAGCTCGATGAAATGATTTATGGGTATCTGCGTATTCGTCTTAAAATTCTCTTTAATATGAGTATGTCTTATGTCCTTTAATGCGTCATTTGAGAAAGCTATGACCCAAAGAATGAAAATTTTGGGTAACTTTTTGGAATTTTTCGGAATTTTTTTACGAGCGAACCGTGCAAGATAGGACGTTTCTGAGGGCGCCAATCGAAAGAGGACGAAAAAATCTATTTATGTTGATGGTTACGTCGCAATAGGTCGAATACTTTAGGAGTAAGGGAGGATTAACGAAAAATTGAAATTTTTTGAACCTCAAGGGGGTAAATTTTGAAAATTTCCAAAAAAATTTTTTGTTTCAAAAGGCTTTTAAACTAACATTATCTGATGTAAATTGACCCGAGAAAGTCGCCTGCACCATCAGTTTCCCCCTAAATATAGCCGTTTTCGAGTTATAGACGTTTTTTGAAAATTCTTCCAAATGCCTCAAAAGTTGTTTTTTCTGATAGAACTCGACCTCCTGAATCCAACGGTGCAAGCCGCACCTCGATATCTCTAACCGTTTCGGACATATGGCGTTTTAAAGTTCTGGCACTTGCACAAATTTCGTGAAGTTGGTGAACTCCCGAAAACATTTTCGCTCATATCTCGGAAACTATAGCTCGATGAAATGATTTATGGGTATCTGCGTATTCGTCTTAAAATTCTCTTTAATATGAGTATGTCTTATGTCCTTTAATGCGTCATTTGAGAAAGCTATGACCCAAAGAATGAAAATTTTGGGTAACTTTTTGGAATTTTTCGGATTTTTTTTACGAGCGAACCGTGCAAGATAGGACGTTTCTGAGGGCGCCAATCGAAAGAGGACGAAAAAATCTATTTATGTTGATGGTTACGTCGCAATAAGTCGAATACTTTAGGAGTAAGGGAGGATTAACGAAAAATTGAAATTTTTTGAACCTCAAGGGGGTAAATTTTGAAAATTTCAAAAAAAAATTTTTGTTTCAAAAGGCTTTTAAACTAACATTATCTGATGTAAATTGACCCGAGAAAGTCGCCTGCACCATCAGTTTCCCCCTAAATATAGCCGTTTTCGAGTTGTAGACGTTTTTTGAAAATTCTTCCAAATGCCTCAAAAGTCGTTTTTTCTGATAGAACTCGACCTCCTGAATCCAACGGTGCAAGCCGCACCTCGATATCTCTAACCGTTTCGGAGATATGGCGTTTGAAAGTTTTGGCACTTGCACAAATTTCGTGAAGTTGGTGAACTCCCGAAAACATTTTCGCTCATATCTCGGAAACTATAGCTCGATGAAATGATTTATGGGTATCTGCGTATTCGTCTTAAAATTCTCTTTAATATGAGTATGTCTTATGTCCTTTAATGCGTCATTTGAGAAAGCTATGACCCAAAGAATGAAAATTTTGGGTAACTTTTTGGAATTTTTCGGAATTTTTTTACGAGCGAACCGTGCAAGATAGGACGTTTCTGAGGGCGCCAATCGAAAGAGGACGAAAAAATCTATTTATGTTGATGGTTACGTCGCAATAGGTCGAATACTTTAGGAGTAAGGGAGGATTAACGAAAAATTGAAATTTTTTGAACCTCAAGGGGGTAAATTTTGAAAATTTCCAAAAAAATTTTTTGTTTCAAAAGGCTTTTAAACTAACATTATCTGATGTAAATTGACCCGAGAAAGTCGCCTGCACCATCAGTTTCCCCCTAAATATAGCCGTTTTCGAGTTATAGACGTTTTTTGAAAATTCTTCCAAATGCCTCAAAAGTTGTTTTTTCTGATAGAACTCGACCTCCTGAATCCAACGGTGCAAGCCGCACCTCGATATCTCTAACCGTTTCGGACATATGGCGTTTTAAAGTTTTGGCACTTGCACAAATTTCGTGAAGTTGGTGAACTCCCGAAAACATTTTCGCTCATATCTCGGAAACTATAGCTCGATGAAATGATTTATGGGTATCTGCGTATTCGTCTTAAAATTCTCTTTAATATGAGTATGTCTTATGTCCTTTAATGCGTCATTTGAGAAAGCTATGACCCAAAAAATGAAAATTTTGGGTAACTTTTTGGAATTTTTCGGAATTTTTTTACGAGCGAACCGTGCAAGATAGGACGTTTCTGAGGGCGCCAATCGAAAGAGGACGAAAAAATCTATTTATGTTGATGGTTACGTCGCAATAAGTCGAATACTTTAGGAGTAAGGGAGGATTAACGAAAAATTGAAATTTTTTGAACCTCAAGGGGGTAAATTTTGAAAATTTCCAAAAAAATTTTTTGTTTCAAAAGGCTTTTAAACTAACATTATCTGATGTAAATTGACCCGAGAAAGTCGCCTGCACCATCAGTTTCCCCCTAAATATAGCCGTTTTCGAGTTATAGACGTTTTTTGAAAATTCTTCCAAATGCCTCAAAAGTTATTTTTTCTGATAGAACTCGACCTCCTGAATCCAACGGTGCAAGCCGCACCTCGATATCTCTAACCGTTTCGGAGATATGGCGTTTTAAAGTTTTGGCACTTGCACAAATTTCGTGAAGTTGGTGAACTCCCGAAAACATTTTCGCTCATATCTCGGAAACTATAGCTCGATGAAATGATTTATGGGTATCTGCGTATTCGTCTTAAAATTCTCTTTAATATGAGTATGTCTTATGTCCTTTAATGCGTCATTTGAGAAAGCTATGACCCAAAGAATGAAAATTTTGGGTAACTTTTTGGAATTTTTCGGAATTTTTTTACGAGCGAACCGTGCAAGATAGGACGTTTCTGAGGGCGCCAATCGAAAGAGGACGAAAAAATCTTTTTATGTTGATGGTTACGTCGCAATAAGTCGAATACTTTAGGAGTAAGGGAGGATTAACGAAAAATTGAAATTTTTTGAACCTCAAGGGGGTAAATTTTGAAAATTTCCAAAAAAATGTTTTGTTTCAAAAGGCTCTTAAACTAACATTATCTGATGTAAATTGACCCGAGAAAGTCGCCTGCACCATCAGTTTCCCCCTAAATATAGCCGTTTTCGAGTTATAGACGTTTTTTGAAAATTCTTCCAAATGCCTCAAAAGTTGTCTTTTTCTGATAGAACTCGACCTCCTGAATCCAACGGTGCAAGCCGCACCTCGATATCTCTAACCGTTTCGGAGATATGGCGTTTTAAAGTTTTGGCACTTGCACAAATTTCGTGAAGTTGGTGAACTCCCGAAAACATTTTCGCTCATATCTCGGAAACTATAGCTCGATGAAATGATTTATGGGTATCTGCGTATTCGTCTTAAAATTCTCTTTAATATGAGTATGTCTTATGTCCTTTAATGCGTCATTTGAGAAAGCTATGACCCAAAGAATGAAAATTTTGGGTAACTTTTTGGAATTTTTCGGAATTTTTTTACGAGCGAACCGTGCAAGATAGGACGTTTCTGAGGGCGCCAATCGAAAGAGGACGAAAAAATCTATTTATGTTGATGGTTACGTCGCAATAAGTCGAATACTTTAGGAGTAAGGGAGGATTAACGAAAAATTGAAATTTTTTGAACCTCAAGGGGGTAAATTTTGAAAATTTCCAAAAAAAATTTTTGTTTCAAAAGGCTTTTAAACTAACATTATCTGATGTAAATTGACCCGAGAAAGTCGCCTGCACCATCAGTTTCCCCCTAAATATAGCCGTTTTCGAGTTATAGACGTTTTTTGAAAATTCTTCCAAATGCCTCAAAAGTTGTTTTTTTCTGATAGAACTCGACCTCCTGAATCCAACGGTGCAAGCCGCACCTCGATATCTCTAACCGTTTCGGAGATATGGCGTTTTAAAGTTTTGGCACTTGCACAAATTTCGTGAAGTTGGTGAACTCCCGAAAACATTTTCGCTCATATCTCGGAAACTATAGCTCGATGAAATGATTTATGGGTATCTGCGTATTCGTCTTAAAATTCTCTTTAATATGAGTATGTCTTATGTCCTTTAATGCGTCATTTGAGAAAGCTATGACCCAAAGAATGAAAATTTTGGGTAACTTTTTGGAATTTTTCGGAATTTTTTTACGAGCGAACCGTGCAAGATAGGACGTTTCTGAGGGCGCCAATCGAAAGAGGACGAAAAAATCTATTTATGTTGATGGTTACGTCGCAATAAGTCGAATACTTTAGGAGTAAGGGAGGATTAACGAAAAATTGAAATTTTTTGAACCTCAAGGGGGTAAATTTTGAAAATTTCCAAAAAAAATTTTTGTTTCAAAAGGCTTTTAAACTAACATTATCTGATGTAAATTGACCCGAGAAAGTCGCCTGCACCATCAGTTTCCCCCTAAATATAGCCGTTTTCGAGTTATAGACGTTTTTTGAAAATTCTTCCAAATGCCTCAAAAGTTGTTTTTTCTGATAGAACTCGACCTCCTGAATCCAACGGTGCAAGCCGCACCTCGATATCTCTAACCGTTTCGGAGATATGGCGTTTTAAAGTTTTGGCACTTGCACAAATTTCGTGAAGTTGGTGAACTCCCGAAAACATTTTCGCTCATATCTCGGAAACTATAGCTCGATGAAATGATTTATGGGTATCTGCGTATTCGTCTTAAAATTCTCTTTAATATGAGTATGTCTTATGTCCTTTAATGCGTCATTTGAGAAAGCTATGACCCAAAGAATGAAAATTTTGGGTAACTTTTTGGAATTTTTCGGAATTTTTTTACGAGCGAACCGTGCAAGATAGGACGTTTCTGAGGGCGCCAATCGAAAGAGGACGAAAAAATCTATTTATGTTGATGGTTACGTCGCAATAGGTCGAATACTTTAGGAGTAAGGGAGGATTAACGAAAAATTGAAATTTTTTGAACCTCAAGGGGGTAAATTTTGAAAATTTCCAAAAAAATTTTTTGTTTCAAAAGGCTTTTAAACTAACATTATCTGATGTAAATTGACCCGAGAAAGTCGCCTGCACCATCAGTTTCCCCCTAAATATAGCCGTTTTCGAGTTGTAGACGTTTTTTGAAAATTCTTCCAAATGCCTCAAAAGTCGTTTTTTCTGATAGAACTCGACCTCCTGAATCCAACGGTGCAAGCCGCACCTCGATATCTCTAACCGTTTCGGAGATATGGCGTTTTAAAGTTCTGGCACTTGCACAAATTTCGTGAAGTTGGTGAACTCCCGAAAACATTTTCGCTCATATCTCGGAAACTATAGCTCGATGAAATGATTTATGGGTATCTGCGTATTCGTCTTAAAATTCTCTTTAATATGAGTATGTCTTATGTCCTTTAATGCGTCATTTGAGAAAGCTATGACCCAAAGAATGAAAATTTTGGGTAACTTTTTGGAATTTTTCGGAATTTTTTTACGAGCGAACCGTGCAAGATAGGACGTTTCTGAGGGCGCCAATCGAAAGAGGACGAAAAAATCTATTTATGTTGATGGTTACGTCGCAATAGGTCGAATACTTTAGGAGTAAGGGAGGATTAACGAAAAATTGAAATTTTTTGAACCTCAAGGGGGTAAATTTTGAAAATTTCCAAAAAAATTTTTTGTTTCAAAAGGCTTTTAAACTAACATTATCTGATGTAAATTGACCCGAGAAAGTCGCCTGCACCATCAGTTTCCCCCTAAATATAGCCGTTTTCGAGTTATAGACGTTTTTTGAAAATTCTTCCAAATGCCTCAAAAGTTATTTTTTCTGATAGAACTCGACCTCCTGAATCCAACGGTGCAAGCCGCACCTCGATATCTCTAACCGTTTCGGAGATATGGCGTTTTAAAGTTTTGGCACTTGCACAAATTTCGTGAAGTTGGTGAACTCCCGAAAACATTTTCGCTCATATCTCGGAAACTATAGCTCGATGAAATGATTTATGGGTATCTGCGTATTGGTCTTAAAATTCTCTTTAATATGAGTATGTGCTATGTCCTTTAATGCGTCATTTGAGAAAGCTATGACCCAAAGAATGAAAATTTTGGGTAACTTTTTGGAATTTTTCGGATTTTTTTTACGAGCGAACCGTGCAAGATAGGACGTTTCTGAGGGCGCCAATCGAAAGAGGACGAAAAAATCTATTTATGTTGATGGTTACGTCGCAATAAGTCGAATACTTTAGGAGTAAGGGAGGATTAACGAAAAATTGAAATTTTTTGAACCTCAAGGGGGTAAATTTTGAAAATTTCAAAAAAAAATTTTTGTTTCAAAAGGCTTTTAAACTAACATTATCTGATGTAAATTGACCCGAGAAAGTCGCCTGCACCATCAGTTTCCCCCTAAATATAGCCGTTTTCGAGTTGTAGACGTTTTTTGAAAATTCTTCCAAATGCCTCAAAAGTCGTTTTTTCTGATAGAACTCGACCTCCTGAATCCAACGGTGCAAGCCGCACCTCGATATCTCTAACCGTTTCGGAGATATGGCGTTTGAAAGTTTTGGCACTTGCACAAATTTCGTGAAGTTGGTGAACTCCCGAAAACATTTTCGCTCATATCTCGGAAACTATAGCTCGATGAAATGATTTATGGGTATCTGCGTATTCGTCTTAAAATTCTCTTTAATATGAGTATGTCTTATGTCCTTTAATGCGTCATTTGAGAAAGCTATGACCCAAAGAATGAAAATTTTGGGTAACTTTTTGGAATTTTTCGGAATTTTTTTACGAGCGAACCGTGCAAGATAGGACGTTTCTGAGGGCGCCAATCGAAAGAGGACGAAAAAATCTATTTATGTTGATGGTTACGTCGCAATAAGTCGAATACTTTAGGAGTAAGGGAGGATTAACGAAAAATTGAAATTTTTTGAACCTCAAGGGGGTAAATTTTGAAAATTTCCAAAAAAATTTTTTGTTTCAAAAGGCTTTTAAACTAACATTATCTGATGTAAATTGACCCGAGAAAGTCGCCTGCACCATCAGTTTCCCCCTAAATATAGCCGTTTTCGAGTTATAGACGTTTTTTGAAAATTCTTCCAAATGCCTCAAAAGTTGTTTTTTTCTGATAGAACTCGACCTCCTGAATCCAACGGTGCAAGCCGCACCTCGATATCTCTAACCGTTTCGGAGATATGGCGTTTTAAAGTTTTGGCACTTGCACAAATTTCGTGAAGTTGGTGAACTCCCGAAAACATTTTCGCTCATATCTCGGAAACTATAGCTCGATGAAATGATTTATGGGTATCTGCGTATTCGTCTTAAAATTCTCTTTAATATGAGTATGTCTTATGTCCTTTAATGCGTCATTTGAGAAAGCTATGACCCAAAGAATGAAAATTTTGGGTAACTTTTTGGAATTTTTCGGAATTTTTTTACGAGCGAACCGTGCAAGATAGGACGTTTCTGAGGGCGCCAATCGAAAGAGGACGAAAAAATCTTTTTATGTTGATGGTTACGTCGCAATAAGTCGAATACTTTAGGAAGTAAGGGAGGATTAACGAAAAATTGAAATTTTTTGAACCTCAAGGGGGTAAATTTTGAAAATTTCCAAAAAAATGTTTTGTTTCAAAAGGCTCTTAAACTAACATTATCTGATGTAAATTGACCCGAGAAAGTCGCCTGCACCATCAGTTTCCCCCTAAATATAGCCGTTTTCGAGTTATAGACGTTTTTTGAAAATTCTTCCAAATGCCTCAAAAGTTGTTTTTTCTGATAGAACTCGACCTCCTGAATCCAACGGTGCAAGCCGCACCTCGATATCTCTAACCGTTTCGGAGATATGGCGTTTTAAAGTTTTGGCACTTGCACAAATTTCGTGAAGTTGGTGAACTCCCGAAAACATTTTCGCTCATATCTCGGAAACTATAGCTCGATGAAATGATTTATGGGTATCTGCGTATTCGTCTTAAAATTCTCTTTAATATGAGTATGTCTTATGTCCTTTAATGCGTCATTTGAGAAAGCTATGACCCAAAGAATGAAAATTTTGGGTAACTTTTTGGAATTTTTCGGAATTTTTTTACGAGCGAACCGTGCAAGATAGGACGTTTCTGAGGGCGCCAATCGAAAGAGGACGAAAAAATCTTTTTATGTTGATGGTTACGTCGCAATAAGTCGAATACTTTAGGAGTAAGGGAGGATTAACGAAAAATTGAAATTTTTTGAACCTCAAGGGGGTAAATTTTGAAAATTTCCAAAAAAATGTTTTGTTTCAAAAGGCTCTTAAACTAACATTATCTGATGTAAATTGACCCGAGAAAGTCGCCTGCACCATCAGTTTCCCCCTAAATATAGCCGTTTTCGAGTTATAGACGTTTTTTGAAAATTCTTCCAAATGCCTCAAAAGTTGTTTTTTTCTGATAGAACTCGACCTCCTGAATCCAACGGTGCAAGCCGCACCTCGATATCTCTAACCGTTTCGGAGATATGGCGTTTTAAAGTTTTGGCACTTGCACAAATTTCGTGAAGTTGGTGAACTCCCGAAAACATTTTCGCTCATATCTCGGAAACTATAGCTCGATGAAATGATTTATGGGTATCTGCGTATTCGTCTTAAAATTCTCTTTAATATGAGTATGTCTTATGTCCTTTAATGCGTCATTTGAGAAAGCTATGACCCAAAGAATGAAAATTTTGGGTAACTTTTTGGAATTTTTCGGAATTTTTTTACGAGCGAACCGTGCAAGATAGGACGTTTCTGAGGGCGCCAATCGAAAGAGGACGAAAAAATCTATTTATGTTGATGGTTACGTCGCAATAAGTCGAATACTTTAGGAGTAAGGGAGGATTAACGAAAAATTGAAATTTTTTGAACCTCAAGGGGGTAAATTTTGAAAATTTCCAAAAAAATTTTTTGTTTCAAAAGGCTTTTAAACTAACATTATCTGATGTAAATTGACCCGAGAAAGTCGCCTGCACCATCAGTTTCCCCCTAAATATAGCCGTTTTCGAGTTATAGACGTTTTTTGAAAATTCTTCCAAATGCCTCAAAAGTTGTTTTTTTCTGATAGAACTCGACCTCCTGAATCCAACGGTGCAAGCCGCACCTCGATATCTCTAACCGTTTCGGAGATATGGCGTTTTAAAGTTTTGGCACTTGCACAAATTTCGTGAAGTTGGTGAACTCCCGAAAACATTTTCGCTCATATCTCGGAAACTATAGCTCGATGAAATGATTTATGGGTATCTGCGTATTCGTCTTAAAATTCTCTTTAATATGAGTATGTCTTATGTCCTTTAATGCGTCATTTGAGAAAGCTATGACCCAAAGAATGAAAATTTTGGGTAACTTTTTGGAATTTTTCGGAATTTTTTTACGAGCGAACCGTGCAAGATAGGACGTTTCTGAGGGCGCCAATCGAAAGAGGACGAAAAAATCTTTTTATGTTGATGGTTACGTCGCAATAAGTCGAATACTTTAGGAAGTAAGGGAGGATTAACGAAAAATTGAAATTTTTTGAACCTCAAGGGGGTAAATTTTGAAAATTTCCAAAAAAATGTTTTGTTTCAAAAGGCTCTTAAACTAACATTATCTGATGTAAATTGACCCGAGAAAGTCGCCTGCACCATCAGTTTCCCCCTAAATATAGCCGTTTTCGAGTTATAGACGTTTTTTGAAAATTCTTCCAAATGCCTCAAAAGTTGTTTTTTCTGATAGAACTCGACCTCCTGAATCCAACGGTGCAAGCCGCACCTCGATATCTCTAACCGTTTCGGAGATATGGCGTTTTAAAGTTTTGGCACTTGCACAAATTTCGTGAAGTTGGTGAACTCCCGAAAACATTTTCGCTCATATCTCGGAAACTATAGCTCGATGAAATGATTTATGGGTATCTGCGTATTCGTCTTAAAATTCTCTTTAATATGAGTATGTCTTATGTCCTTTAATGCGTCATTTGAGAAAGCTATGACCCAAAGAATGAAAATTTTGGGTAACTTTTTGGAATTTTTCGGAATTTTTTTACGAGCGAACCGTGCAAGATAGGACGTTTCTGAGGGCGCCAATCGAAAGAGGACGAAAAAATCTTTTTATGTTGATGGTTACGTCGCAATAAGTCGAATACTTTAGGAGTAAGGGAGGATTAACGAAAAATTGAAATTTTTTGAACCTCAAGGGGGTAAATTTTGAAAATTTCCAAAAAAATGTTTTGTTTCAAAAGGCTCTTAAACTAACATTATCTGATGTAAATTGACCCGAGAAAGTCGCCTGCACCATCAGTTTCCCCCTAAATATAGCCGTTTTCGAGTTATAGACGTTTTTTGAAAATTCTTCCAAATGCCTCAAAAGTTGTTTTTTTCTGATAGAACTCGACCTCCTGAATCCAACGGTGCAAGCCGCACCTCGATATCTCTAACCGTTTCGGAGATATGGCGTTTTAAAGTTTTGGCACTTGCACAAATTTCGTGAAGTTGGTGAACTCCCGAAAACATTTTCGCTCATATCTCGGAAACTATAGCTCGATGAAATGATTTATGGGTATCTGCGTATTCGTCTTAAAATTCTCTTTAATATTGACGGGAATTGGGGATAGACGGACCAAAGTAAAACTATTTTATTTAGATCAACACGATACACGACTTGTATTCTATTTAATTAGACATTCGAATTGCTAGGCGCACACTATGCTAATCTATAGCTCATTTCGATATTCTAACACCCCCTCTATCGAAATGCGCTCTTCTAAATCAGTTTCTAAAATTAACTAAACATAATATCTCTACTCATCGATTGTACACAATTTCTTTATCTTCTACCAATTCGCGAGTAAATTTACGAAATAGATTCTGGATCGGAACTTTTCTCTTTGGTTTGATAAACTTTCTTTGGACGTCCAGGTCTACCCGTTCTCTCAATTCTTGGACGACCCGGTCCTCGTTGTGGCTCATTAAATTGTTTTTCTTCTTCAATTTGCTGATCTTGGTCGTCTTCGAAATGTACAACTTCTTGACCATGTTCGAGATTTCTGTCTTCTTGGTGTTGATTTTGTGATCTATCAATATCGGGATTTGACAATTCAAAAATTCCTTCCGATAGTTTTTGGGGTTCTTGAATTATTTCAAAAAATTTTACATCTCGAGCTTTAATTACTGTTTTTGTTCCTGGTTTCCATAGTCGATACGCTTTCGATTCATCCGAGTAACCCACCAGCACATATTCATCTCCTTTCGGTTGAAATTTACCTCTTCTTTGTCTTTTATTCAAAGCGATGGTCTTGCTGCCTATTGTTCTGAAGAAACCAACGTAAGGTTTACGTTTTGACCATACTTCATAAGGAGTAATCTCATTTAGACATTTTGTTGCACATCTATTTCTTAAATATGTCGCCGTATTAATTGCTTCGGCCCACAACGAAGCAGGAAGATTTGCTTGTACCATAATACAACGTGCCATTTCCACGAGCGTACGATTGGCTCGTTCTGCCACTCCGTTTTGTTGAGGTGTGTATTCAACAGTCAGCTGTCGCGAAATGCCTTCTTCTCTGATGAAATTGTTGAATTCACTTGACAGATACTCTGTCCCGTTGTCTGTACGTAGTTTTTTGATTTGTTGACCAGTCTGTTTTTCTACTCTTCGTTTGTAATCTTTGAAAGCCTGAAGAACGTCAGAACGATGTCGTAGCATAACAGTTTCTGTATACCTAGAACAGTCGTCTATAAAGGTTACAAAATATCTTGCACCACCGAGCGATTGGGTGCTCATTGGTCCACAAATGTCCGAATGTACCAACCCTAAAAGTTTGCTTGCACGATTGTCAGATTTTTTAAATGGTTGAACAGTGATTTTACATTTCGCACATATTTCACACTTTATGTCATTGCCATTGTCACAAAACTTCATACCCGACACCATATGTTCTTTCTTCATTTTCTTCAAATCACTTACATTTAAGTGTCCATACCTCTGATGCCATTTTCGTAATTCTTCATCTCCATTTCTACCTGCCAAAGCTGCATATTCTTCTTTTTCGTTGACAACGTACAGCTGATCACGTTTTATCGCTGTGAGAACTACCGTACCGTCTTTCCGATTGATTGTTGCCCGATTTTTGTCAAATGTAACAGTGTAGCCGTTATCAGTAACGCTTGATACAGACAAAAGATTGTTACGAAGATCTGGAACACACAATGTATCTTTTAGTTTTACAGTGTTTACTGCGTGATGTCCATTTAATTTCGCATCTAAATAAATATCACCAACGCCGATTGATCCTACAAAATGTTCTGCTGCCATATACACTTTCGATTGTTCATTTTCATCTAAACTTGCAAAATTACTTTTATTGTTGCACATGTGTCTAGTTGCACCACTGTCAAGGTACCACGTTCTCTTCCCCAAACTTCTTAATTCCGTATTGCATGCAACTACTGTCATGGCGTCGTCGGTTGATTTCTTGAATTCACTACGCTTCGATCTGCAAAATCGACTTTTGTGTCCTGATTTTCCACAATTGTAACATTTTAGTTTCCATTTTTGCGTGTTTGTTTTTGAATTTGCAAATGGTCTTTTCGTCAGTAACGCGTCGTTTGTATCTTCATTATCTTTGATCATGGCGTTCTTTTCGTTCAGCCGTGCTTCTTCTTCAATTAATTTTAATTTCAAATTTTCGAACGAAGGTATTTCATCACGGGTCTCAATTGCTACGCTGAAATTTTCGAATTCGGCCGGTAAAGAACCTAGCAACATTATTGATAATAAATCTTCAGGAATTACAATTCCAGCTTCTTCAAGTTGTTCCGCTTTCCGTTTAAATTCTATTACATACTGCGCCATGGTAACATTGGACTTCTTCTCCATACGAAGCAACTGTTTGTACAAAACAGCCTTTCTAACCGGACCTTTTGATTCGAAAACTTCTTTGAGTCCGTCCCACGCTTCCTTTGAAGACGATGCTTTCTTTACATGATTCAATTGACTCTGTGTGATGCTTAAATTTATTAACGTCAGTGCTTTAGAGTCCTTCTTGGTCCATTCTTGTCTGTTTTCTTCCGTTTTTACTTCGATACCGTCAACGTATCCCCACAAATCATTGATTATTAATACACTTTTCATCTGAACCTTCCATAATTCAAAATTGTTTTCATTTAATTTCTCAATATTTGCAAAACCGGTAGTTGAAGCCATATTTTGTTTTTCGTTATTCGAATTCTGGGAGTTTTGGGACTTCTGGGCGTTCTGGGACTTCTGGGAGTTCTGGGCCCATAACCTGACGGGAATTGGGGATAGACGGACCAAAGTAAAACTATTTTATTTAGATCAACACGATACACGACTTGTATTCTATTTAATTAGACATTCGAATTGCTAGGCGCACACTATGCTAATCTATAGCTCATTTCGATATTCTAACAAATATGAGTATGTCTTATGTCCTTTAATGCGTCATTTGAGAAAGCTATGACCCAAAGAATGAAAATTTTGGGTAACTTTTTGGAATTTTTCGGAATTTTTTTACGAGCGAACCGTGCAAGATAGGACGTTTCTGAGGGCGCCAATCGAAAGAGGACGAAAAAATCTTTTTATGTTGATGGTTACGTCGCAATAAGTCGAATACTTTAGGAGTAAGGGAGGATTAACGAAAAATTGAAATTTTTTGAACCTCAAGGGGGTAAATTTTGAAAATTTCCAAAAAATTTTTTTGTTTCAAAAGGCTTTTAAACTAACATTATCTGATGTAAATTGACCCGAGAAAGTCGCCTGCACCATCAGTTTCCCCCTAAATATAGCCGTTTTCGAGTTATAGTCGTTTTTTGAAAATTCTTCCAAATGCCTCAAAAGTTGTTTTTTCTGATAGAACTCGACCTCCTGAATCCAACGGTGCAAGCCGCACCTCGATATCTCTAACCGTTTCGGAGATATGGCGTTTTAAAGTTTTGGCACTTGCACAAATTTCGTGAAGTTGGTGAACTCCCGAAAACATTTTCGCTCATATCTCGGAAACTATAGCTCGATGAAATGATTTATGGGTATCTGCGTATTCGTCTTAAAATTCTCTTTAATATGAGTATGTCTTATGTCCTTTAATGCGTCATTTGAGAAAGCTATGACCCAAAGAATGAAAATTTTGGGTAACTTTTTGGAATTTTTCGGAATTTTTTTACGAGCGAACCGTGCAAGATAGGACGTTTCTGAGGGCGCCAATCGAAAGAGGACGAAAAAATCTATTTATGTTGATGGTTACGTCGCAATAAGTCGAATACTTTAGGAGTAAGGGAGGATTAACGAAAAATTGAAATTTTTTGAACCTCAAGGGGGTAAATTTTGAAAATTTCCAAAAAAAATTTTTGTTTCAAAAGGCTTTTAAACTAACATTATCTGATGTAAATTGACCCGAGAAAGTCGCCTGCACCATCAGTTTCCCCCTAAATATAGCCGTTTTCGAGTTATAGACGTTTTTTGAAAATTCTTCCAAATGCCTCAAAAGTTGTTTTTTTCTGATAGAACTCGACCTCCTGAATCCAACGGTGCAAGCCGCACCTCGATATCTCTAACCGTTTCGGAGATATGGCGTTTTAAAGTTTTGGCACTTGCACAAATTTCGTGAAGTTGGTGAACTCCCGAAAACATTTTCGCTCATATCTCGGAAACTATAGCTCGATGAAATGATTTATGGGTATCTGCGTATTCGTCTTAAAATTCTCTTTAATATGAGTATGTCTTATGTCCTTTAATGCGTCATTTGAGAAAGCTATGACCCAAAGAATGAAAATTTTGGGTAACTTTTTGGAATTTTTCGGAATTTTTTTACGAGCGAACCGTGCAAGATAGGACGTTTCTGAGGGCGCCAATCGAAAGAGGACGAAAAAATCTATTTATGTTGATGGTTACGTCGCAATAAGTCGAATACTTTAGGAGTAAGGGAGGATTAACGAAAAATTGAAATTTTTTGAACCTCAAGGGGGTAAATTTTGAAAATTTCCAAAAAAATTTTTTGTTTCAAAAGGCTTTTAAACTAACATTATCTGATGTAAATTGACCCGAGAAAGTCGCCTGCACCATCAGTTTCCCCCTAAATATAGCCGTTTTCGAGTTATAGACGTTTTTTGAAAATTCTTCCAAATGCCTCAAAAGTTGTTTTTTTCTGATAGAACTCGACCTCCTGAATCCAACGGTGCAAGCCGCACCTCGATATCTCTAACCGTTTCGGAGATATGGCGTTTTAAAGTTTTGGCACTTGCACAAATTTCGTGAAGTTGGTGAACTCCCGAAAACATTTTCGCTCATATCTCGGAAACTATAGCTCGATGAAATGATTTATGGGTATCTGCGTATTCGTCTTAAAATTCTCTTTAATATGAGTATGTCTTATGTCCTTTAATGCGTCATTTGAGAAAGCTATGACCCAAAGAATGAAAATTTTGGGTAACTTTTTGGAATTTTTCGGAATTTTTTTACGAGCGAACCGTGCAAGATAGGACGTTTCTGAGGGCGCCAATCGAAAGAGGACGAAAAAATCTATTTATGTTGATGGTTACGTCGCAATAAGTCGAATACTTTAGGAGTAAGGGAGGATTAACGAAAAATTGAAATTTTTTGAACCTCAAGGGGGTAAATTTTGAAAATTTCCAAAAAAATTTTTTGTTTCAAAAGGCTTTTAAACTAACATTATCTGATGTAAATTGACCCGAGAAAGTCGCCTGCACCATCAGATTCCCCCTAAATATAGCCGTTTTCGAGTTATAGACGTTTTTTGAAAATTCTTCCAAATGCCTCAAAAGTTGTTTTTTCTGATAGAACTCGACCTCCTGAATCCAACGGTGCAAGCCGCACCTCGATATCTCTAACCGTTTCGGAGATATGGCGTTTTAAAGTTTTGGCACTTGCACAAATTTCGTGAAGTTGGTGAACTCCCGAAAACATTTTCGCTCATATCTCGGAAACTATAGCTCGATGAAATGATTTATGGGTATCTGCGTATTCGTCTTAAAATTCTCTTTAATATGAGTATGTCTTATGTCCTTTAATGCGTCATTTGAGAAAGCTATGACCCAAAGAATGAAAATTTTGGGTAACTTTTTGGAATTTTTCGGAATTTTTTTACGAGCGAACCGTGCAAGATAGGACGTTTCTGAGGGCGCCAATCGAAAGAGGACGAAAAAATCTTTTTATGTTGATGGTTACGTCGCAATAAGTCGAATACTTTAGGAGTAAGGGAGGATTAACGAAAAATTGAAATTTTTTGAACCTCAAGGGGGTAAATTTTGAAAATTTCCAAAAAAATGTTTTGTTTCAAAAGGCTCTTAAACTAACATTATCTGATGTAAATTGACCCGAGAAAGTCGCCTGCACCATCAGTTTCCCCCTAAATATAGCCGTTTTCGAGTTATAGACGTTTTTTGAAAATTCTTCCAAATGCCTCAAAAGTTGTTTTTTTCTGATAGAACTCGACCTCCTGAATCCAACGGTGCAAGCCGCACCTCGATATCTCTAACCGTTTCGGAGATATGGCGTTTTAAAGTTTTGGCACTTGCACAAATTTCGTGAAGTTGGTGAACTCCCGAAAACATTTTCGCTCATATCTCGGAAACTATAGCTCGATGAAATGATTTATGGGTATCTGCGTATTCGTCTTAAAATTCTCCTTAATATGAGTATGTCTTATGTCCTTTAATGCGTCATTTGAGAAAGCTATGACCCAAAGAATGAAAATTTTGGGTAACTTTTTGGAATTTTTCGGAATTTTTTTACGAGCGAACCGTGCAAGATAGGACGTTTCTGAGGGCGCCAATCGAAAGAGGACGAAAAAATCTTTTTATGTTGATGGTTACGTCGCAATAAGTCGAATACTTTAGGAGTAAGGGAGGATTAACGAAAAATTGAAATTTTTTGAACCTCAAGGGGGTAAATTTTGAAAACTTCCAAAAAAATTTTTTGTTTCAAAAGGCTTTTAAACTAACATTATCTGATGTAAATTGACCCGAGAAAGTCGCCTGCACCATCAGTTTCCCCCTAAATATAGCCGTTTTCGAGTTATAGACGTTTTTTGAAAATTCTTCCAAATGCCTCAAAAGTTATTTTTTCTGATAGAACTCGACCTCCTGAATCCAACGGTGCAAGCCGCACCTCGATATCTCTAACCGTTTCGGAGATATGGCGTTTTAAAGTTTTGGCACTTGCACAAATTTCGTGAAGTTGGTGAACTCCCGAAAACATTTTCGCTCATATCTCGGAAACTATAGCTCGATGAAATGATTTATGGGTATCTGCGTATTCGTCTTAAAATTCTCTTTAATATGAGTATGTCTTATGTCCTTTAATGCGTCATTTGAGAAAGCTATGACCCAAAGAATGAAAATTTTGGGTAACTTTTTGGAATTTTTCGGAATTTTTTTACGAGCGAACCGTGCAAGATAGGACGTTTCTGAGGGCGCCAATCGAAAGAGGACGAAAAAATCTATTTATGTTGATGGTTACGTCGCAATAAGTCGAATACTTTAGGAGTAAGGGAGGATTAAGGAAAAATTGAAATTTTTTGAACCTCAAGGGGGTAAATTTTGAAAATTTCCAAAAAAAATTTTTGTTTCAAAAGGCTTTTAAACTAACATTATCTGATGTAAATTGACCCGAGAAAGTCGCCTGCACCATCAGTTTCCCCCTAAATATAGCCGTTTTCGAGTTATAGACGTTTTTTGAAAATTCTTCCAAATGCCTCAAAAGTTGTTTTTTTCTGATAGAACTCGACCTCCTGAATCCAACGGTGCAAGCCGCACCTCGATATCTCTAACCGTTTCGGAGATATGGCGTTTTAAAGTTTTGGCACTTGCACAAATTTCGTGAAGTTGGTGAACTCCCGAAAACATTTTCGCTCATATCTCGGAAACTATAGCTCGATGAAATGATTTATGGGTATCTGCGTATTCGTCTTAAAATTCTCTTTAATATGAGTATGTCTTATGTCCTTTAATGCGTCATTTGAGAAAGCTATGACCCAAAGAATGAAAATTTTGGGTAACTTTTTGGAATTTTTCGGAATTTTTTTACGAGCGAACCGTGCAAGATAGGACGTTTCTGAGGGCGCCAATCGAAAGAGGACGAAAAAATCTATTTATGTTGATGGTTACGTCGCAATAAGTCGAATACTTTAGGAGTAAGGGAGGATTAACGAAAAATTGAAATTTTTTGAACCTCAAGGGGGTAAATTTTGAAAATTTCCAAAAAAAATTTTTGTTTCAAAAGGCTTTTAAACTAACATTATCTGATGTAAATTGACCCGAGAAAGTCGCCTGCACCATCAGTTTCCCCCTAAATATAGCCGTTTTCGAGTTATAGACGTTTTTTGAAAATTCTTCCAAATGCCTCAAAAGTTGTTTTTTTCTGATAGAACTCGACCTCCTGAATCCAACGGTGCAAGCCGCACCTCGATATCTCTAACCGTTTCGGAGATATGGCGTTTTAAAGTTTTGGCACTTGCACAAATTTCGTGAAGTTGGTGAACTCCCGAAAACATTTTCGCTCATATCTCGGAAACTATAGCTCGATGAAATGGTTTATGGGTATCTGCGTATTCGTCTTAAAATTCTCTTTAATATGAGTATGTCTTATGTCCTTTAATGCGTCATTTGAGAAAGCTATGACCCAAAGAATGAAAATTTTGGGTAACTTTTTGGAATTTTTCGGATTTTTTTTACGAGCGAACCGTGCAAGATAGGACGTTTCTGAGGGCGCCAATCGAAAGAGGACGAAAAAATCTATTTATGTTGATGGTTACGTCGCAATAAGTCGAATACTTTAGGAGTAAGGGAGGATTAACGAAAAATTGAAATTTTTTGAACCTCAAGGGGGTAAATTTTGAAAATTTCCAAAAAAATTTTTTGTTTCAAAAGGCTTTTAAACTAACATTATCTGATGTAAATTGACCCGAGAAAGTCGCCTGCACCATCAGTTTCCCCCTAAATATAGCCGTTTTCGAGTTATAGACGTTTTTTGAAAATTCTTCCAAATGCCTCAAAAGTTGTTTTTTTCTGATAGAACTCGACCTCCTGAATCCAACGGTGCAAGCCGCACCTCGATATCTCTAACCGTTTCGGAGATATGGCGTTTTAAAGTTTTGGCACTTGCACAAATTTCGTGAAGTTGGTGAACTCCCGAAAACATTTTCGCTCATATCTCGGAAACTATAGCTCGATGAAATGATTTATGGGTATCTGCGTATTCGTCTTAAAATTCTCTTTAATATGAGTATGTCTTATGTCCTTTAATGCGTCATTTGAGAAAGCTATGACCCAAAGAATGAAAATTTTGGGTAACTTTTTGGAATTTTTCGGAATTTTTTTACGAGCGAACCGTGCAAGATAGGACGTTTCTGAGGGCGCCAATCGAAAGAGGACGAAAAAATCTATTTATGTTGATGGTTACGTCGCAATAAGTCGAATACTTTAGGAGTAAGGGAGGATTAACGAAAAATTGAAATTTTTTGAACCTCAAGGGGGTAAATTTTGAAAATTTCCAAAAAAATTTTTTGTTTCAAAAGGCTTTTAAACTAACATTATCTGATGTAAATTGACCCGAGAAAGTCGCCTGCACCATCAGTTTCCCCCTAAATATAGCCGTTTTCGAGTTATAGACGTTTTTTGAAAATTCTTCCAAATGCCTCAAAAGTTGTTTTTTTCTGATAGAACTCGACCTCCTGAATCCAACGGTGCAAGCCGCACCTCGATATCTCTAACCGTTTCGGAGATATGGCGTTTTAAAGTTTTGGCACTTGCACAAATTTCGTGAAGTTGGTGAACTCCCGAAAACATTTTCGCTCATATCTCGGAAACTATAGCTCGATGAAATGATTTATGGGTATCTGCGTATTCGTCTTAAAATTCTCTTTAATATGAGTATGTCTTATGTCCTTTAATGCGTCATTTGAGAAAGCTATGACCCAAAGAATGAAAATTTTGGGTAACTTTTTGGAATTTTTCGGAATTTTTTTACGAGCGAACCGTGCAAGATAGGACGTTTCTGAGGGCGCCAATCGAAAGAGGACGAAAAAATCTATTTATGTTGATGGTTACGTCGCAATAAGTCGAATACTTTAGGAGTAAGGGAGGATTAACGAAAAATTGAAATTTTTTGAACCTCAAGGGGGTAAATTTTGAAAATTTCCAAAAAAATTTTTTGTTTCAAAAGGCTTTTAAACTAACATTATCTGATGTAAATTGACCCGAGAAAGTCGCCTGCACCATCAGTTTCCCCCTAAATATAGCCGTTTTCGAGTTATAGACGTTTTTTGAAAATTCTTCCAAATGCCTCAAAAGTTGTTTTTTTCTGATAGAACTCGACCTCCTGAATCCAACGGTGCAAGCCGCACCTCGATATCTCTAACCGTTTCGGAGATATGGCGTTTTAAAGTTTTGGCACTTGCACAAATTTCGTGAAGTTGGTGAACTCCCGAAAACATTTTCGCTCATATCTCGGAAACTATAGCTCGATGAAATGATTTATGGGTATCTGCGTATTCGTCTTAAAATTCTCTTTAATATGAGTATGTCTTATGTCCTTTAATGCGTCATTTGAGAAAGCTATGACCCAAAGAATGAAAATTTTGGGTAACTTTTTGGAATTTTTCGGAATTTTTTTACGAGCGAACCGTGCAAGATAGGACGTTTCTGAGGGCGCCAATCGAAAGAGGACGAAAAAATCTATTTATGTTGATGGTTACGTCGCAATAAGTCGAATACTTTAGGAGTAAGGGAGGATTAACGAAAAATTGAAATTTTTTGAACCTCAAGGGGGTAAATTTTGAAAATTTCCAAAAAAATTTTTTGTTTCAAAAGGCTTTTAAACTAACATTATCTGATGTAAATTGACCCGAGAAAGTCGCCTGCACCATCAGTTTCCCCCTAAATATAGCCGTTTTCGAGTTATAGACGTTTTTTGAAAATTCTTCCAAATGCCTCAAAAGTTGTTTTTTTCTGATAGAACTCGACCTCCTGAATCCAACGGTGCAAGCCGCACCTCGATATCTCTAACCGTTTCGGAGATATGGCGTTTTAAAGTTTTGGCACTTGCACAAATTTCGTGAAGTTGGTGAACTCCCGAAAACATTTTCGCTCATATCTCGGAAACTATAGCTCGATGAAATGATTTATGGGTATCTGCGTATTCGTCTTAAAATTCTCTTTAATATGAGTATGTCTTATGTCCTTTAATGCGTCATTTGAGAAAGCTATGACCCAAAGAATGAAAATTTTGGGTAACTTTTTGGAATTTTTCGGAATTTTTTTACGAGCGAACCGTGCAAGATAGGACGTTTCTGAGGGCGCCAATCGAAAGAGGACGAAAAAATCTATTTATGTTGATGGTTACGTCGCAATAAGTCGAATACTTTAGGAGTAAGGGAGGATTAACGAAAAATTGAAATTTTTTGAACCTCAAGGGGGTAAATTTTGAAAATTTCCAAAAAAAATTTTTGTTTCAAAAGGCTTTTAAACTAACATTATCTGATGTAAATTGACCCGAGAAAGTCGCCTGCACCATCAGTTTCCCCCTAAATATAGCCGTTTTCGAGTTATAGACGTTTTTTGAAAATTCTTCCAAATGCCTCAAAAGTTATTTTTTCTGATAGAACTCGACCTCCTGAATCCAACAGTGCAAGCCGCACCTCGATATCTCTAACCGTTTCGGAGATATGGCGTTTTAAAATTTTGGCACTTGCACAAATTTCGTGAAGTTGGTGAACTCCCGAAAACATTTTCGCTCATATCTCGGAAACTATAGCTCGATGAAATGATTTATGGGTATCTGCGTATTGGTCTTAAAATTCTCTTTAATATGAGTATGTGCTATGTCCTTTAATGCGTCATTTGAGAAAGCTATGACCCAAAGAATGAAAATTTTGGGTAACTTTTTGGAATTTTTCGGATTTTTTTTACGAGCGAACCGTGCAAGATAGGACGTTTCTGAGGGCGCCAATCGAAAGAGGACGAAAAAATCTATTTATGTTGATGGTTACGTCGCAATAAGTCGAATACTTTAGGAGTAAGGGAGGATTAACGAAAAATTGAAATTTTTTGAACCTCAAGGGGGTAAATTTTGAAAATTTCCAAAAAAAATTTTTGTTTCAAAAGGCTTTTAAACTAACATTATCTGATGTAAATTGACCCGAGAAAGTCGCCTGCACCATCAGTTTCCCCCTAAATATAGCCGTTTTCGAGTTATAGACGTTTTTTGAAAATTCTTCCAAATGCCTCAAAAGTTGTTTTTTCTGATAGAACTCGACCTCCTGAATCCAACGGTGCAAGCCGCACCTCGATATCTCTAACCGTTTCGGAGATATGGCGTTTTAAAGTTTTGGCACTTGCACAAATTTCGTGAAGTTGGTGAACTCCCGAAAACATTTTCGCTCATATCTCGGAAACTATAGCTCGATGAAATGATTTATGGGTATCTGCGTATTCGTCTTAAAATTCTCTTTAATATGAGT
Source organism: Diaperis boleti (assembly GCA_963583935.1). Lineage (NCBI taxonomy): Eukaryota > Metazoa > Arthropoda > Insecta > Coleoptera > Tenebrionidae > Diaperis > Diaperis boleti. Next base: position 71,549,940 of record OY757244.1, read on the forward strand.
ATGTCTTATGTCCTTTAATGCGTCATTTGAGAAAGCTATGACCCAAAGAATGAAAATTTTGGGTAACTTTTTGGAATTTTTCGGATTTTTTTTACGAGCGAACCGTGCAAGATAGGACGTTTCTGAGGGCGCCAATCGAAAGAGGACGAAAAAATCTATTTATGTTGATGGTTACGTCGCAATAAGTCGAATACTTTAGGAGTAAGGGAGGATTAACGAAAAATTGAAATTTTTTGAACCTCAAGGGGGTAAATTTTGAAAATTTCCAAAAAAATTTTTTGTTTCAAAAGGCTTTTAAACTAACATTATCTGATGTAAATTGACCCGAGAAAGTCGCCTGCACCATCAGTTTCCCCCTAAATATAGCCGTTTTCGAGTTATAGACGTTTTTTGAAAATTCTTCCAAATGCCTCAAAAGTTGTTTTTTTCTGATAGAACTCGACCTCCTGAATCCAACGGTGCAAGCCGCACCTCGATATCTCTAACCGTTTCGGAGATATGGCGTTTTAAAGTTTTGGCACTTGCACAAATTTCGTGAAGTTGGTGAACTCCCGAAAACATTTTCGCTCATATCTCGGAAACTATAGCTCGATGAAATGATTTATGGGTATCTGCGTATTCGTCTTAAAATTCTCTTTAATATGAGTATGTCTTATGTCCTTTAATGCGTCATTTGAGAAAGCTATGACCCAAAGAATGAAAATTTTGGGTAACTTTTTGGAATTTTTCGGAATTTTTTTACGAGCGAACCGTGCAAGATAGGACGTTTCTGAGGGCGCCAATCGAAAGAGGACGAAAAAATCTATTTATGTTGATGGTTACGTCGCAATAAGTCGAATACTTTAGGAGTAAGGGAGGATTAACGAAAAATTGAAATTTTTTGAACCTCAAGGGGGTAAATTTTGAAAATTTCCAAAAAAAATTTTTGTTTCAAAAGGCTTTTAAACTAACATTATCTGATGTAAATTGACCCGAGAAAGTCGCCTGCACCATCAGTTTCCCCCTAAATATAGCCGTTTTCGAGTTATAGACGTTTTTTGAAAATTCTTCCAAATGCCTCAAAAGTTGTTTTTTTCTGATAGAACTCGACCTCCTGAATCCAACGGTGCAAGCCGCACCTCGATATCTCTAACCGTTTCGGAGATATGGCGTTTTAAAGTTTTGGCACTTGCACAAATTTCGTGAAGTTGGTGAACTCCCGAAAACATTTTCGCTCATATCTCGGAAACTATAGCTCGATGAAATGATTTATGGGTATCTGCGTATTCGTCTTAAAATTCTCTTTAATATGAGTATGTCTTATGTCCTTTAATGCGTCATTTGAGAAAGCTATGACCCAAAGAATGAAAATTTTGGGTAACTTTTTGGAATTTTTCGGAATTTTTTTACGAGCGAACCGTGCAAGATAGGACGTTTCTGAGGGCGCCAATCGAAAGAGGACGAAAAAATCTATTTATGTTGATGGTTACGTCGCAATAAGTCGAATACTTTAGGAGTAAGGGAGGATTAACGAAAAATTGAAATTTTTTGAACCTCAAGGGGGTAAATTTTGAAAATTTCCAAAAAAAATTTTTGTTTCAAAAGGCTTTTAAACTAACATTATCTGATGTAAATTGACCCGAGAAAGTCGCCTGCACCATCAGTTTCCCCCTAAATATAGCCGTTTTCGAGTTATAGACGTTTTTTGAAAATTCTTCCAAATGCCTCAAAAGTTGTTTTTTTCTGATAGAACTCGACCTCCTGAATCCAACGGTGCAAGCCGCACCTCGATATCTCTAACCGTTTCGGAGATATGGCGTTTTAAAGTTTTGGCACTTGCACAAATTTCGTGAAGTTGGTGAACTCCCGAAAACATTTTCGCTCATATCTCGGAAACTATAGCTCGATGAAATGATTTATGGGTATCTGCGTATTCGTCTTAAAATTCTCTTTAATATGAGTATGTCTTATGTCCTTTAATGCGTCATTTGAGAAAGCTATGACCCAAAGAATGAAAATTTTGGGTAACTTTTTGGAATTTTTCGGAATTTTTTTACGAGCGAACCGTGCAAGATAGGACGTTTCTGAGGGCGCCAATCGAAAGAGGACGAAAAAATCTATTTATGTTGATGGTTACGTCGCAATAAGTCGAATACTTTAGGAGTAAGGGAGGATTAACGAAAAATTGAAATTTTTTGAACCTCAAGGGGGTAAATTTTGAAAATTTCCAAAAAAAATTTTTGTTTCAAAAGGCTTTTAAACTAACATTATCTGATGTAAATTGACCCGAGAAAGTCGCCTGCACCATCAGTTTCCCCCTAAATATAGCCGTTTTCGAGTTATAGACGTTTTTTGAAAATTCTTCCAAATGCCTCAAAAGTTATTTTTTCTGATAGAACTCGACCTCCTGAATCCAACAGTGCAAGCCGCACCTCGATATCTCTAACCGTTTCGGAGATATGGCGTTTTAAAATTTTGGCACTTGCACAAATTTCGTGAAGTTGGTGAACTCCCGAAAACATTTTCGCTCATATCTCGGAAACTATAGCTCGATGAAATGATTTATGGGTATCTGCGTATTGGTCTTAAAATTCTCTTTAATATGAGTATGTGCTATGTCCTTTAATGCGTCATTTGAGAAAGCTATGACCCAAAGAATGAAAATTTTGGGTAACTTTTTGGAATTTTTCGGATTTTTTTTACGAGCGAACCGTGCAAGATAGGACGTTTCTGAGGGCGCCAATCGAAAGAGGACGAAAAAATCTATTTATGTTGATGGTTACGTCGCAATAAGTCGAATACTTTAGGAGTAAGGGAGGATTAACGAAAAATTGAAATTTTTTGAACCTCAAGGGGGTAAATTTTGAAAATTTCCAAAAAAAATTTTTGTTTCAAAAGGCTTTTAAACTAACATTATCTGATGTAAATTGACCCGAGAAAGTCGCCTGCACCATCAGTTTCCCCCTAAATATAGCCGTTTTCGAGTTATAGACGTTTTTTGAAAATTCTTCCAAATGCCTCAAAAGTTGTTTTTTCTGATAGAACTCGACCTCCTGAATCCAACGGTGCAAGCCGCACCTCGATATCTCTAACCGTTTCGGAGATATGGCGTTTTAAAGTTTTGGCACTTGCACAAATTTCGTGAAGTTGGTGAACTCCCGAAAACATTTTCGCTCATATCTCGGAAACTATAGCTCGATGAAATGATTTATGGGTATCTGCGTATTCGTCTTAAAATTCTCTTTAATATGAGTATGTCTTATGTCCTTTAATGCGTCATTTGAGAAAGCTATGACCCAAAGAATGAAAATTTTGGGTAACTTTTTGGAATTTTTCGGAATTTTTTTACGAGCGAACCGTGCAAGATAGGACGTTTCTGAGGGCGCCAATCGAAAGAGGACGAAAAAATCTTTTTATGTTGATGGTTACGTCGCAATAAGTCGAATACTTTAGGAGTAAGGGAGGATTAACGAAAAATTGAAATTTTTTGAACCTCAAGGGGGTAAATTTTGAAAATTTCCAAAAAATTTTTTTGTTTCAAAAGGCTTTTAAACTAACATTATCTGATGTAAATTGACCCGAGAAAGTCGCCTGCACCATCAGTTTCCCCCTAAATATAGCCGTTTTCGAGTTATAGACGTTTTTTGAAAATTCTTCCAAATGCCTCAAAAGTTATTTTTTCTGATAGAACTCGACCTCCTGAATCCAACGGTGCAAGCCGCACCTCGATATCTCTAACCGTTTCGGAGATATGGCGTTTTAAAGTTTTGGCACTTGCACAAATTTCGTGAAGTTGGTGAACTCCCGAAAACATTTTCGCTCATATCTCGGAAACTATAGCTCGATGAAATGATTTATGGGTATCTGCGTATTCGTCTTAAAATTCTCTTTAATATGAGTATGTCTTATGTCCTTTAATGCGTCATTTGAGAAAGCTATGACCCAAAGAATGAAAATTTTGGGTAACTTTTTGGAATTTTTCGGAATTTTTTTACGAGCGAACCGTGCAAGATAGGACGTTTCTGAGGGCGCCAATCGAAAGAGGACGAAAAAATCTATTTATGTTGATGGTTACGTCGCAATAAGTCGAATACTTTAGGAGTAAGGGAGGATTAACGAAAAATTGAAATTTTTTGAACCTCAAGGGGGTAAATTTTGAAAATTTCCAAAAAAAATTTTTGTTTCAAAAGGCTTTTAAACTAACATTATCTGATGTAAATTGACCCGAGAAAGTCGCCTGCACCATCAGTTTCCCCCTAAATATAGCCGTTTTCGAGTTATAGACGTTTTTTGAAAATTCTTCCAAATGCCTCAAAAGTTGTTTTTTTCTGATAGAACTCGACCTCCTGAATCCAACGGTGCAAGCCGCACCTCGATATCTCTAACCGTTTCGGAGATATGGCGTTTTAAAGTTTTGGCACTTGCACAAATTTCGTGAAGTTGGTGAACTCCCGAAAACATTTTCGCTCATATCTCGGAAACTATAGCTCGATGAAATGATTTATGGGTATCTGCGTATTCGTCTTAAAATTCTCTTTAATATGAGTATGTCTTATGTCCTTTAATGCGTCATTTGAGAAAGCTATGACCCAAAGAATGAAAATTTTGGGTAACTTTTTGGAATTTTTCGGAATTTTTTTACGAGCGAACCGTGCAAGATAGGACGTTTCTGAGGGCGCCAATCGAAAGAGGACGAAAAAATCTATTTATGTTGATGGTTACGTCGCAATAAGTCGAATACTTTAGGAGTAAGGGAGGATTAACGAAAAATTGAAATTTTTTGAACCTCAAGGGGGTAAATTTTGAAAATTTCCAAAAAAATTTTTTGTTTCAAAAGGCTTTTAAACTAACATTATCTGATGTAAATTGACCCGAGAAAGTCGCCTGCACCATCAGTTTCCCCCTAAATATAGCCGTTTTCGAGTTATAGACGTTTTTTGAAAATTCTTCCAAATGCCTCAAAAGTTGTTTTTTTCAGATAGAACTCGACCTCCTGAATCCAACGGTGCAAGCCGCACCTCGATATCTCTAACCGTTTCGGAGATATGGCGTTTTAAAGTTTTGGCACTTGCACAAATTTCGTGAAGTTGGTGAACTCCCGAAAACATTTTCGCTCATATCTCGGAAACTATAGCTCGATGAAATGATTTATGGGTATCTGCGTATTCGTCTTAAAATTCTCTTTAATATGAGTATGTCTTATGTCCTTTAATGCGTCATTTGAGAAAGCTATGACCCAAAGAATGAAAATTTTGGGTAACTTTTTGGAATTTTTCGGAATTTTTTTACGAGCGAACCGTGCAAGATAGGACGTTTCTGAGGGCGCCAATCGAAAGAGGACGAAAAAATCTATTTATGTTGATGGTTACGTCGCAATAAGTCGAATACTTTAGGAGTAAGGGAGGATTAACGAAAAATTGAAATTTTTTGAACCTCAAGGGGGTAAATTTTGAAAATTTCCAAAAAAATTTTTTGTTTCAAAAGGCTTTTAAACTAACATTATCTGATGTAAATTGACCCTAGAAAGTCGCCTGCACCATCAGTTTCCCCCTAAATATAGCCGTTTTCGAGTTATAGACGTTTTTTGAAAATTCTTCCAAATGCCGCAAAAGTTGTTTTTTTCTGATAGAACTCGACCTCCTGAATCCAACGGTGCAAGCCGCACCTCGATATCTCTAACCGTTTCGGAGATATGGCGTTTTAAAGTTTTGGCACTTGCACAAATTTCGTGAAGTTGGTGAACTCCCGAAAACATTTTCGCTCATATCTCGGAAACTATAGCTCGATGAAATGATTTATGGGTATCTGCGTATTCGTCTTAAAATTCTCTTTAATATGAGTATGTCTTATGTCCTTTAATGCGTCATTTGAGAAAGCTATGACCCAAAGAATGAAAATTTTGGGTAACTTTTTGGAATTTTTCGGAATTTTTTTACGAGCGAACCGTGCAAGATAGGACGTTTCTGAGGGCGCCAATCGAAAGAGGACGAAAAAATCTATTTATGTTGATGGTTACGTCGCAATAAGTCGAATACTTTAGGAGTAAGGGAGGATTAACGAAAAATTGAAATTTTTTGAACCTCAAGGGGGTAAATTTTGAAAATTTCCAAAAAAAATTTTTGTTTCAAAAGGCTTTTAAACTAACATTATCTGATGTAAATTGACCCGAGAAAGTCGCCTGCACCATCAGTTTCCCCCTAAATATAGCCGTTTTCGAGTTATAGACGTTTTTTGAAAATTCTTCCAAATGCCTCAAAAGTTGTCTTTTTCTGATAGAACTCGACCTCCTGAATCCAACGGTGCAAGCCGCACCTCGATATCTCTAACCGTTTCGGAGATATGGCGTTTTAAAGTTTTGGCACTTGCACAAATTTCGTGAAGTTGGTGAACTCCCGAAAACATTTTCGCTCATATCTCGGAAACTATAGCTCGATGAAATGATTTATGGGTATCTGCGTATTCGTCTTAAAATTCTCTTTAATATGAGTATGTCTTATGTCCTTTAATGCGTCATTTGAGAAAGCTATGACCCAAAGAATGAAAATTTTGGGTAACTTTTTGGAATTTTTCGGAATTTTTTTACGAGCGAACCGTGCAAGATAGGACGTTTCTGAGGGCGCCAATCGAAAGAGGACGAAAAAATCTATTTATGTTGATGGTTACGTCGCAATAAGTCGAATACTTTAGGAGTAAGGGAGGATTAACGAAAAATTGAAATTTTTTGAACCTCAAGGGGGTAAATTTTGAAAATTTCCAAAAAAAATTTTTGTTTCAAAAGGCTTTTAAACTAACATTATCTGATGTAAATTGACCCGAGAAAGTCGCCTGCACCATCAGTTTCCCCCTAAATATAGCCGTTTTCGAGTTATAGACGTTTTTTGAAAATTCTTCCAAATGCCTCAAAAGTTGTTTTTTTCTGATAGAACTCGACCTCCTGAATCCAACGGTGCAAGCCGCACCTCGATATCTCTAACCGTTTCGGAGATATGGCGTTTTAAAGTTTTGGCACTTGCACAAATTTCGTGAAGTTGGTGAACTCCCGAAAACATTTTCGCTCATATCTCGGAAACTATAGCTCGATGAAATGATTTATGGGTATCTGCGTATTCGTCTTAAAATTCTCTTTAATATGAGTATGTCTTATGTCCTTTAATGCGTCATTTGAGAAAGCTATGACCCAAAGAATGAAAATTTTGGGTAACTTTTTGGAATTTTTCGGAATTTTTTTACGAGCGAACCGTTCAAGATAGGACGTTTCTGAGGGCGCCAATCGAAAGAGGACGAAAAAATCTATTTATGTTGATGGTTACGTCGCAATAAGTCGAATACTTTAGGAGTAAGGGAGGATTAACGAAAAATTGAAATTTTTTGAACCTCAAGGGGGTAAATTTTGAAAATTTCCAAAAAAAATTTTTGTTTCAAAAGGCTTTTAAACTAACATTATCTGATGTAAATTGACCCGAGAAAGTCGCCTGCACCATCAGTTTCCCCCTAAATATAGCCGTTTTCGAGTTATAGACGTTTTTTGAAAATTCTTCCAAATGCCTCAAAAGTTGTTTTTTTCTGATAGAACTCGACCTCCTGAATCCAACGGTGCAAGCCGCACCTCGATATCTCTAACCGTTTCGGAGATATGGCGTTTTAAAGTTTTGGCACTTGCACAAATTTCGTGAAGTTGGTGAACTCCCGAAAACATTTTCGCTCATATCTCGGAAACTATAGCTCGATGAAATGATTTATGGGTATCTGCGTATTCGTCTTAAAATTCTCTTTAATATGAGTATGTCTTATGTCCTTTAATGCGTCATTTGAGAAAGCTATGACCCAAAGAATGAAAATTTTGGGTAACTTTTTGGAATTTTTCGGATTTTTTTTACGAGCGAACCGTGCAAGATAGGACGTTTCTGAGGGCGCCAATCGAAAGAGGACGAAAAAATCTATTTATGTTGATGGTTACGTCGCAATAAGTCGAATACTTTAGGAGTAAGGGAGGATTAACGAAAAATTGAAATTTTTTGAACCTCAAGGGGGTAAATTTTGAAAATTTCCAAAAAAAATTTTTGTTTCAAAAGGCTTTTAAACTAACATTATCTGATGTAAATTGACCCGAGAAAGTCGCCTGCACCATCAGTTTCCCCCTAAATATAGCCGTTTTCGAGTTATAGACGTTTTTTGAAAATTCTTCCAAATGCCTCAAAAGTTGTTTTTTTCTGATAGAACTCGACCTCCTGAATCCAACGGTGCAAGCCGCACCTCGATATCTCTAACCGTTTCGGAGATATGGCGTTTTAAAGTTTTGGCACTTGCACAAATTTCGTGAAGTTGGTGAACTCCCGAAAACATTTTCGCTCATATCTCGGAAACTATAGCTCGATGAAATGATTTATGGGTATCTGCGTATTCGTCTTAAAATTCTCTTTAATATGAGTATGTCTTATGTCCTTTAATGCGTCATTTGAGAAAGCTATGACCCAAAGAATGAAAATTTTGGGTAACTTTTTGGAATTTTTCGGAATTTTTTTACGAGCGAACCGTGCAAGATAGGACGTTTCTGAGGGCGCCAATCGAAAGAGGACGAAAAAATCTATTTATGTTGATGGTTACGTCGCAATAAGTCGAATACTTTAGGAGTAAGGGAGGATTAACGAAAAATTGAAATTTTTTGAACCTCAAGGGGGTAAATTTTGAAAATTTCCAAAAAAAATTTTTGTTTCAAAAGGCTTTTAAACTAACATTATCTGATGTAAATTGACCCGAGAAAGTCGCCTGCACCATCAGTTTCCCCCTAAATATAGCCGTTTTCGAGTTATAGACGTTTTTTGAAAATTCTTCCAAATGCCTCAAAAGTTGTTTTTTTCTGATAGAACTCGACCTCCTGAATCCAACGGTGCAAGCCGCACCTCGATATCTCTAACCGTTTCGGAGATATGGCGTTTTAAAGTTTTGGCACTTGCACAAATTTCGTGAAGTTGGTGAACTCCCGAAAACATTTTCGCTCATATCTCGGAAACTATAGCTCGATGAAATGATTTATGGGTATCTGCGTATTCGTCTTAAAATTCTCTTTAATATGAGTATGTCTTATGTCCTTTAATGCGTCATTTGAGAAAGCTATGACCCAAAGAATGAAAATTTTGGGTAACTTTTTGGAATTTTTCGGAATTTTTTTACGAGCGAACCGTGCAAGATAGGACGTTTCTGAGGGCGCCAATCGAAAGAGGACGAAAAAATCTATTTATGTTGATGGTTACGTCGCAATAAGTCGAATACTTTAGGAGTAAGGGAGGATTAACGAAAAATTGAAATTTTTTGAACCTCAAGGGGGTAAATTTTGAAAATTTCCAAAAAAAATTTTTGTTTCAAAAGGCTTTTAAACTAACATTATCTGATGTAAATTGACCCGAGAAAGTCGCCTGCACCATCAGTTTCCCCCTAAATATAGCCGTTTTCGAGTTATAGACGTTTTTTGAAAATTCTTCCAAATGCCTCAAAAGTTGTTTTTTTCTGATAGAACTCGACCTCCTGAATCCAACGGTGCAAGCCGCACCTCGATATCTCTAACCGTTTCGGAGATATGGCGTTTTAAAGTTTTGGCACTTGCACAAATTTCGTGAAGTTGGTGAACTCCCGAAAACATTTTCGCTCATATCTCGGAAACTATAGCTCGATGAAATGATTTATGGGTATCTGCGTATTCGTCTTAAAATTCTCTTTAATATGAGTATGTCTTATGTCCTTTAATGCGTCATTTGAGAAAGCTATGACCCAAAGAATGAAAATTTTGGGTAACTTTTTGGAATTTTTCGGAATTTTTTTACGAGCGAACCGTTCAAGATAGGACGTTTCTGAGGGCGCCAATCGAAAGAGGACGAAAAAATCTATTTATGTTGATGGTTACGTCGCAATAAGTCGAATACTTTAGGAGTAAGGGAGGATTAACGAAAAATTGAAATTTTTTGAACCTCAAGGGGGTAAATTTTGAAAATTTCCAAAAAAAATTTTTGTTTCAAAAGGCTTTTAAACTAACATTATCTGATGTAAATTGACCCGAGAAAGTCGCCTGCACCATCAGTTTCCCCCTAAATATAGCCGTTTTCGAGTTATAGACGTTTTTTGAAAATTCTTCCAAATGCCTCAAAAGTTGTTTTTTTCTGATAGAACTCGACCTCCTGAATCCAACGGTGCAAGCCGCACCTCGATATCTCTAACCGTTTCGGAGATATGGCGTTTTAAAGTTTTGGCACTTGCACAAATTTCGTGAAGTTGGTGAACTCCCGAAAACATTTTCGCTCATATCTCGGAAACTATAGCTCGATGAAATGATTTATGGGTATCTGCGTATTCGTCTTAAAATTCTCTTTAATATGAGTATGTCTTATGTCCTTTAATGCGTCATTTGAGAAAGCTATGACCCAAAGAATGAAAATTTTGGGTAACTTTTTGGAATTTTTCGGAATTTTTTTACGAGCGAACCGTGCAAGATAGGACGTTTCTGAGGGCGCCAATCGAAAGAGGACGAAAAAATCTATTTATGTTGATGGTTACGTCGCAATAAGTCGAATACTTTAGGAGTAAGGGAGGATTAACGAAAAATTGAAATTTTTTGAACCTCAAGGGGGTAAATTTTGAAAATTTCCAAAAAAAATTTTTGTTTCAAAAGGCTTTTAAACTAACATTATCTGATGTAAATTGACCCGAGAAAGTCGCCTGCACCATCAGTTTCCCCCTAAATATAGCCGTTTTCGAGTTATAGACGTTTTTTGAAAATTCTTCCAAATGCCTCAAAAGTTGTTTTTTTCTGATAGAACTCGACCTCCTGAATCCAACGGTGCAAGCCGCACCTCGATATCTCTAACCGTTTCGGAGATATGGCGTTTTAAAGTTTTGGCACTTGCACAAATTTCGTGAAGTTGGTGAACTCCCGAAAACATTTTCGCTCATATCTCGGAAACTATAGCTCGATGAAATGATTTATGGGTATCTGCGTATTCGTCTTAAAATTCTCTTTAATATGAGTATGTCTTATGTCCTTTAATGCGTCATTTGAGAAAGCTATGACCCAAAGAATGAAAATTTTGGGTAACTTTTTGGAATTTTTCGGAATTTTTTTACGAGCGAACCGTGCAAGATAGGACGTTTCTGAGGGCGCCAATCGAAAGAGGACGAAAAAATCTATTTATGTTGATGGTTACGTCGCAATAAGTCGAATACTTTAGGAGTAAGGGAGGATTAACGAAAAATTGAAATTGTTTGAACCTCAAGGGGGTAAATTTTGAAAATTTCCAAAAAAATTTTTTGTTTCAAAAGGCTTTTAAACTAACATTATCTGATGTAAATTGACCCGAGAAAGTCGCCTGCACCATCAGTTTCCCCCTAAATATAGCCGTTTTCGAGTTATAGACGTTTTTTGAAAATTCTTCCAAATGCCTCAAAAGTTGTTTTTTTCTGATAGAACTCGACCTCCTGAATCCAACGGTGCAAGCCGCACCTCGATATCTCTAACCGTTTCGGAGATATGGCGTTTTAAAGTTTTGGCACTTGCACAAATTTCGTGAAGTTGGTGAACTCCCGAAAACATTTTCGCTCATATCTCGGAAACTATAGCTCGATGAAATGATTTATGGGTATCTGCGTATTCGTCTTAAAATTCTCTTTAATATGAGTATGTCTTATGTCCTTTAATGCGTCATTTGAGAAAGCTATGACCCAAAGAATGAAAATTTTGGGTAACTTTTTGGAATTTTTCGGAATTTTTTTACGAGCGAACCGTGCAAGATAGGACGTTTCTGAGGGCGCCAATCGAAAGAGGACGAAAAAATCTATTTATGTTGATGGTTACGTCGCAATAAGTCGAATACTTTAGGAGTAAGGGAGGATTAACGAAAAATTGAAATTTTTTGAACCTCAAGGGGGTAAATTTTGAAAATTTCCAAAAAAAATGTTTGTTTCAAAAGGCTTTTAAACTAACATTATCTGATGTAAATTGACCCGAGAAAGTCGCCTGCACCATCAGTTTCCCCCTAAATATAGCCGTTTTCGAGTTATAGACGTTTTTTGAAAATTCTTCCAAATGCCTCAAAAGTTGTTTTTTTCTGATAGAACTCGACCTCCTGAATCCAACGGTGCAAGCCGCACCTCGATATCTCTAACCGTTTCGGAGATATGGCGTTTTAAAGTTTTGGCACTTGCACAAATTTCGTGAAGTTGGTGAACTCCCGAAAACATTTTCGCTCATATCTCGGAAACTATAGCTCGATGAAATGATTTATGGGTATCTGCGTATTCGTCTTAAAATTCTCTTTAATATGAGTATGTCTTATGTCCTTTAATGCGTCATTTGAGAAAGCTATGACCCAAAGAATGAAAATTTTGGGTAACTTTTTGGAATTTTTCGGATTTTTTTTACGAGCGAACCGTTCAAGATAGGACGTTTCTGAGGGCGCCAATCGAAAGAGGACGAAAAAATCTATTTATGTTGATGGTTACGTCGCAATAAGTCGAATACTTTAGGAGTAAGGGAGGATTAACGAAAAATTGAAATTTTTTGAACCTCAAGGGGGTAAATTTTGAAAATTTCCAAAAAAAATTTTTGTTTCAAAAGGCTTTTAAACTAACATTATCTGATGTAAATTGACCCGAGAAAGTCGCCTGCACCATCAGTTTCCCCCTAAATATAGCCGTTTTCGAGTTATAGACGTTTTTTGAAAATTCTTCCAAATGCCTCAAAAGTTGTTTTTTTCTGATAGAACTCGACCTCCTGAATCCAACGGTGCAAGCCGCACCTCGATATCTCTAACCGTTTCGGAGATATGGCGTTTTAAAGTTTTGGCACTTGCACAAATTTCGTGAAGTTGGTGAACTCCCGAAAACATTTTCGCTCATATCTCGGAAACTATAGCTCGATGAAATGATTTATGGGTATCTGCGTATTCGTCTTAAAATTCTCTTTAATATGAGTATGTCTTATGTCCTTTAATGCGTCATTTGAGAAAGCTATGACCCAAAGAATGAAAATTTTGGGTAACTTTTTGGAATTTTTCGGAATTTTTTTACGAGCGAACCGTGCAAGATAGGACGTTTCTGAGGGCGCCAATCGAAAGAGGACGAAAAAATCTATTTATGTTGATGGTTACGTCGCAATAAGTCGAATACTTTAGGAGTAAGGGAGGATTAACGAAAAATTGAAATTGTTTGAACCTCAAGGGGGTAAATTTTGAAAATTTCCAAAAAAATTTTTTGTTTCAAAAGGCTTTTAAACTAACATTATCTGATGTAAATTGACCCGAGAAAGTCGCCTGCACCATCAGTTTCCCCCTAAATATAGCCGTTTTCGAGTTATAGACGTTTTTTGAAAATTCTTCCAAATGCCTCAAAAGTTGTTTTTTTCTGATAGAACTCGACCTCCTGAATCCAACGGTGCAAGCCGCACCTCGATATCTCTAACCGTTTCGGAGATATGGCGTTTTAAAGTTTTGGCACTTGCACAAATTTCGTGAAGTTGGTGAACTCCCGAAAACATTTTCGCTCATATCTCGGAAACTATAGCTCGATGAAATGATTTATGGGTATCTGCGTATTCGTCTTAAAATTCTCTTTAATATGAGTATGTCTTATGTCCTTTAAAGCGTCATTTGAGAAAGCTATGACCCAAAGAATGAAAATTTTGGGTAACTTTTTGGAATTTTTCGGAATTTTTTTACGAGCGAACCGTGCAAGATAGGACGTTTCTGAGGGCGCCAATCGAAAGAGGACGAAAAAATCTATTTATGTTGATGGTTACGTCGCAATAAGTCGAATACTTTAGGAGTAAGGGAGGATTAACGAAAAATTGAAATTTTTTGAACCTCAAGGGGGTAAATTTTGAAAATTTCCAAAAAAAATGTTTGTTTCAAAAGGCTTTTAAACTAACATTATCTGATGTAAATTGACCCGAGAAAGTCGCCTGCACCATCAGTTTCCCCCTAAATATAGCCGTTTTCGAGTTATAGACGTTTTTTGAAAATTCTTCCAAATGCCTCAAAAGTTGTTTTTTTCTGATAGAACTCGACCTCCTGAATCCAACGGTGCAAGCCGCACCTCGATATCTCTAACCGTTTCGGAGATATGGCGTTTTAAAGTTTTGGCACTTGCACAAATTTCGTGAAGTTGGTGAACTCCCGAAAACATTTTCGCTCATATCTCGGAAACTATAGCTCGATGAAATGATTTATGGGTATCTGCGTATTCGTCTTAAAATTCTCTTTAATATGAGTATGTCTTATGTCCTTTAATGCGTCATTTGAGAAAGCTATGACCCAAAGAATGAAAATTTTGGGTAACTTTTTGGAATTTTTCGGATTTTTTTTACGAGCGAACCGTTCAAGATAGGACGTTTCTGAGGGCGCCAATCGAAAGAGGACGAAAAAATCTATTTATGTTGATGGTTACGTCGCAATAAGTCGAATACTTTAGGAGTAAGGGAGGATTAACGAAAAATTGAAATTTTTTGAACCTCAAGGGGGTAAATTTTGAAAATTTCCAAAAAAAATTTTTGTTTCAAAAGGCTTTTAAACTAACATTATCTGATGTAAATTGACCCGAGAAAGTCGCCTGCACCATCAGTTTCCCCCTAAATATAGCCGTTTTCGAGTTATAGACGTTTTTTGAAAATTCTTCCAAATGCCTCAAAAGTTGTTTTTTTCTGATAGAACTCGACCTCCTGAATCCAACGGTGCAAGCCGCACCTCGATATCTCTAACCGTTTCGGAGATATGGCGTTTTAAAGTTTTGGCACTTGCACAAATTTCGTGAAGTTGGTGAACTCCCGAAAACATTTTCGCTCATATCTCGGAAACTATAGCTCGATGAAATGATTTATGGGTATCTGCGTATTCGTCTTAAAATTCTCTTTAATATGAGTATGTCTTATGTCCTTTAATGCGTCATTTGAGAAAGCTATGACCCAAAGAATGAAAATTTTGGGTAACTTTTTGGAATTTTTCGGAATTTTTTTACGAGCGAACCGTGCAAGATAGGACGTTTCTGAGGGCGCCAATCGAAAGAGGACGAAAAAATCTATTTATGTTGATGGTTACGTCGCAATAAGTCGAATACTTTAGGAGTAAGGGAGGATTAACGAAAAATTGAAATTTTTTGAACCTCAAGGGGGTAAATTTTGAAAATTTCCAAAAAAATTTTTTGTTTCAAAAGGCTTTTAAACTAACATTATCTGATGTAAATTGACCCGAGAAAGTCGCCTGCACCATCAGTTTCCCCCTAAATATAGCCGTTTTCGAGTTATAGACGTTTTTTGAAAATTCTTCCAAATGCCTCAAAAGTTGTTTTTTTCTGATAGAACTCGACCTCCTGAATCCAACGGTGCAAGCCGCACCTCGATATCTCTAACCGTTTCGGAGATATGGCGTTTTAAAGTTTTGGCACTTGCACAAATTTCGTGAAGTTGGTGAACTCCCGAAAACATTTTCGCTCATATCTCGGAAACTATAGCTCGATGAAATGATTTATGGGTATCTGCGTATTCGTCTTAAAATTCTCTTTAATATGAGTATGTCTTATGTCCTTTAATGCGTCATTTGAGAAAGCTATGACCCAAAGAATGAAAATTTTGGGTAACTTTTTGGAATTTTTCGGATTTTTTTTACGAGCGAACCGTTCAAGATAGGACGTTTCTGAGGGCGCCAATCGAAAGAGGACGAAAAAATCTATTTATGTTGATGGTTACGTCGCAATAAGTCGAATACTTTAGGAGTAAGGGAGGATTAACGAAAAATTGAAATTTTTTGAACCTCAAGGGGGTAAATTTTGAAAATTTCCAAAAAAAATTTTTGTTTCAAAAGGCTTTTAAACTAACATTATCTGATGTAAATTGACCCGAGAAAGTCGCCTGCACCATCAGTTTCCCCCTAAATATAGCCGTTTTCGAGTTATAGACGTTTTTTGAAAATTCTTCCAAATGCCTCAAAAGTTGTTTTTTTCTGATAGAACTCGACCTCCTGAATCCAACGGTGCAAGCCGCACCTCGATATCTCTAACCGTTTCGGAGATATGGCGTTTTAAAGTTTTGGCACTTGCACAAATTTCGTGAAGTTGGTGAACTCCCGAAAACATTTTCGCTCATATCTCGGAAACTATAGCTCGATGAAATGATTTATGGGTATCTGCGTATTTGTCTTAAAATTCTCTTTAATATGAGTATGTCTTATGTCCTTTAATGCGTCATTTGAGAAAGCTATGACCCAAAGAATGAAAATTTTGGGTAACTTTTTGGAATTTTTCGGAATTTTTTTACGAGCGAACCGTGCAAGATAGGACGTTTCTGAGGGCGCCAATCGAAAGAGGACGAAAAAATCTATTTATGTTGATGGTTACGTCGCAATAAGTCGAATACTTTAGGAGTAAGGGAGGATTAACGAAAAATTGAAATTTTTTGAACCTCAAGGGGGTAAATTTTGAAAATTTCCAAAAAAAATTTTTGTTTCAAAAGGCTTTTAAACTAACATTATCTGATGTAAATTGACCCGAGAAAGTCGCCTGCACCATCAGTTTCCCCCTAAATATAGCCGTTTTCGAGTTATAGACGTTTTTTGAAAATTCTTCCAAATGCCTCAAAAGTTATTTTTTTCTGATAGAACTCGACCTCCTGAATCCAACGGTGCAAGCCGCACCTCGATATCTCTAACCGTTTCGGAGATATGGCGTTTTAAAGTTTTGGCACTTGCACAAATTTCGTGAAGTTGGTGAACTCCCGAAAACATTTTCGCTCATATCTCGGAAACTATAGCTCGATGAAATGATTTATGGGTATCTGCGTATTCGTCTTAAAATTCTCTTTAATATGAGTATGTCTTATGTCCTTTAATGCGTCATTTGAGAAAGCTATGACCCAAAGAATGAAAATTTTGGGTAACTTTTTGGAATTTTTCGGAATTTTTTTACGAGCGAACCGTGCAAGATAGGACGTTTCTGAGGGCGCCAATCGAAAGAGGACGAAAAAATCTATTTATGTTGATGGTTACGTCGCAATAAGTCGAATACTTTAGGAGTAAGGGAGGATTAACGAAAAATTGAAATTTTTTGAACCTCAAGGGGGTAAATTTTGAAAATTTCCAAAAAAAATGTTTGTTTCAAAAGGCTTTTAAACTAACATTATCTGATGTAAATTGACCCGAGAAAGTCGCCTGCACCATCAGTTTCCCCCTAAATATAGCCGTTTTCGAGTTATAGACGTTTTTTGAAAATTCTTCCAAATGCCTCAAAAGTTGTTTTTTTCTGATAGAACTCGACCTCCTGAATCCAACGGTGCAAGCCGCACCTCGATATCTCTAACCGTTTCGGAGATATGGCGTTTTAAAGTTTTGGCACTTGCACAAATTTCGTGAAGTTGGTGAACTCCCGAAAACATTTTCGCTCATATCTCGGAAACTATAGCTCGATGAAATGATTTATGGGTATCTGCGTATTCGTCTTAAAATTCTCTTTAATATGAGTATGTCTTATGTCCTTTAATGCGTCATTTGAGAAAGCTATGACCCAAAGAATGAAAATTTTGGGTAACTTTTTGGAATTTTTCGGAATTTTTTTACGAGCGAACCGTGCAAGATAGGACGTTTCTGAGGGCGCCAATCGAAAGAGGACGAAAAAATCTATTTATGTTGATGGTTACGTCGCAATAAGTCGAATACTTTAGGAGTAAGGGAGGATTAACGAAAAATTGAAATTTTTTGAACCTCAAGGGGGTAAATTTTGAAAATTTCCAAAAAAAATGTTTGTTTCAAAAGGCTTTTAAACTAACATTATCTGATGTAAATTGACCCGAGAAAGTCGCCTGCACCATCAGTTTCCCCCTAAATATAGCCGTTTTCGAGTTATAGACGTTTTTTGAAAATTCTTCCAAATGCCTCAAAAGTTGTTTTTTTCTGATAGAACTCGACCTCCTGAATCCAACGGTGCAAGCCGCACCTCGATATCTCTAACCGTTTCGGAGATATGGCGTTTTAAAGTTTTGGCACTTGCACAAATTTCGTGAAGTTGGTGAACTCCCGAAAACATTTTCGCTCATATCTCGGAAACTATAGCTCGATGAAATGATTTATGGGTATCTGCGTATTCGTCTTAAAATTCTCTTTAATATGAGTATGTCTTATGTCCTTTAATGCGTCATTTGAGAAAGCTATGACCCAAAGAATGAAAATTTTGGGTAACTTTTTGGAATTTTTCGGATTTTTTTTACGAGCGAACCGTTCAAGATAGGACGTTTCTGAGGGCGCCAATCGAAAGAGGACGAAAAAATCTATTTATGTTGATGGTTACGTCGCAATAAGTCGAATACTTTAGGAGTAAGGGAGGATTAACGAAAAATTGAAATTTTTTGAACCTCAAGGGGGTAAATTTTGAAAATTTCCAAAAAAAATTTTTGTTTCAAAAGGCTTTTAAACTAACATTATCTGATGTAAATTGACCCGAGAAAGTCGCCTGCACCATCAGTTTCCCCCTAAATATAGCCGTTTTCGAGTTATAGACGTTTTTTGAAAATTCTTCCAAATGCCTCAAAAGTTGTTTTTTTCTGATAGAACTCGACCTCCTGAATCCAACGGTGCAAGCCGCACCTCGATATCTCTAACCGTTTCGGAGATATGGCGTTTTAAAGTTTTGGCACTTGCACAAATTTCGTGAAGTTGGTGAACTCCCGAAAACATTTTCGCTCATATCTCGGAAACTATAGCTCGATGAAATGATTTATGGGTATCTGCGTATTCGTCTTAAAATTCTCTTTAATATGAGTATGTCTTATGTCCTTTAATGCGTCATTTGAGAAAGCTATGACCCAAAGAATGAAAATTTTGGGTAACTTTTTGGAATTTTTCGGAATTTTTTTACGAGCGAACCGTGCAAGATAGGACGTTTCTGAGGGCGCCAATCGAAAGAGGACGAAAAAATCTATTTATGTTGATGGTTACGTCGCAATAAGTCGAATACTTTAGGAGTAAGGGAGGATTAACGAAAAATTGAAATTTTTTGAACCTCAAGGGGGTAAATTTTGAAAATTTCCAAAAAAATTTTTTGTTTCAAAAGGCTTTTAAACTAACATTATCTGATGTAAATTGACCCGAGAAAGTCGCCTGCACCATCAGTTTCCCCCTAAATATAGCCGTTTTCGAGTTATAGACGTTTTTTGAAAATTCTTCCAAATGCCTCAAAAGTTGTTTTTTTCTGATAGAACTCGACCTCCTGAATCCAACGGTGCAAGCCGCACCTCGATATCTCTAACCGTTTCGGAGATATGGCGTTTTAAAGTTTTGGCACTTGCACAAATTTCGTGAAGTTGGTGAACTCCCGAAAACATTTTCGCTCATATCTCGGAAACTATAGCTCGATGAAATGATTTATGGGTATCTGCGTATTCGTCTTAAAATTCTCTTTAATATGAGTATGTCTTATGTCCTTTAATGCGTCATTTGAGAAAGCTATGACCCAAAGAATGAAAATTTTGGGTAACTTTTTGGAATTTTTCGGAATTCTTTTACGAGCGAACCGTGCAAGATAGGACGTTTCTGAGGGCGCCAATCGAAAGAGGACGAAAAAATCTATTTATGTTGATGGTTACGTCGCAATAAGTCGAATACTTTAGGAGTAAGGGAGGATTAACGAAAAATTGAAATTTTTTGAACCTCAAGGGGGTAAATTTTGAAAATTTCCAAAAAAATTTTTTGTTTCAAAAGGCTTTTAAACTAACATTATCTGATGTAAATTGACCCGAGAAAGTCGCCTGCACCATCAGTTTCCCCCTAAATATAGCCGTTTTCGAGTTATAGACGTTTTTTGAAAATTCTTCCAAATGCCTCAAAAGTTGTTTTTTTCTGATAGAACTCGACCTCCTGAATCCAACGGTGCAAGCCGCACCTCGATATCTCTAACCGTTTCGGAGATATGGCGTTTTAAAGTTTTGGCACTTGCACAAATTTCGTGAAGTTGGTGAACTCCCGAAAACATTTTCGCTCATATCTCGGAAACTATAGCTCGATGAAATGGTTTATGGGTATCTGCGTATTCGTCTTAAAATTCTCTTTAATATGAGTATGTCTTATGTCCTTTAATGCGTCATTTGAGAAAGCTATGACCCAAAGAATGAAAATTTTGGGTAACTTTTTGGAATTTTTCGGATTTTTTTTACGAGCGAACCGTGCAAGATAGGACGTTTCTGAGGGCGCCAATCGAAAGAGGACGAAAAAATCTATTTATGTTGATGGTTACGTCGCAATAAGTCGAATACTTTAGGAGTAAGGGAGGATTAACGAAAAATTGAAATTTTTTGAACCTCAAGGGGGTAAATTTTGAAAATTTCCAAAAAAAATTTTTGTTTCAAAAGGCTTTTAAACTAACATTATCTGATGTAAATTGACCCGAGAAAGTCGCCTGCACCATCAGTTTCCCCCTAAATATAGCCGTTTTCGAGTTATAGACGTTTTTTGAAAATTCTTCCAAATGCCTCAAAAGTTGTTTTTTTCTGATAGAACTCGACCTCCTGAATCCAACGGTGCAAGCCGCACCTCGATATCTCTAACCGTTTCGGAGATATGGCGTTTTAAATTTTTGGCACTTGCACAAATTTCGTGAAGTTGGTGAACTCCCGAAAACATTTTCGCTCATATCTCGGAAACTATAGCTCGATGAAATGATTTATGGGTATCTGCGTATTCGTCTTAAAATTCTCTTTAATATGAGTATGTCTTATGTCCTTTAATGCGTCATTTGAGAAAGCTATGACCCAAAGAATGAAAATTTTGGGTAACTTTTTGGAATTTTTCGGAATTTTTTTACGAGCGAACCGTGCAAGATAGGACGTTTCTGAGGGCGCCAATCGAAAGAGGACGAAAAAATCTATTTATGTTGATGGTTACGTCGCAATAAGTCGAATACTTTAGGAGTAAGGGAGGATTAACGAAAAATTGAAATTTTTTGAACCTCAAGGGGGTAAATTTTGAAAATTTCCAAAAAAAATTTTTGTTTCAAAAGGCTTTTAAACTAACATTATCTGATGTAAATTGACCCGAGAAAGTCGCCTGCACCATCAGTTTCCCCCTAAATATAGCCGTTTTCGAGTTATAGACGTTTTTTGAAAATTCTTCCAAATGCCTCAAAAGTTGTTTTTTTCTGATAGAACTCGACCTCCTGAATCCAACGGTGCAAGCCGCACCTCGATATCTCTAACCGTTTCGGAGATATGGCGTTTTAAAGTTTTGGCACTTGCACAAATTTCGTGAAGTTGGTGAACTCCCGAAAACATTTTCGCTCATATCTCGGAAACTATAGCTCGATGAAATGATTTATGGGTATCTGCGTATTCGTCTTAAAATTCTCTTTAAAATGAGTATGTCTTATGTCCTTTAATGCGTCATTTGAGAAAGCTATGACCCAAAGAATGAAAATTTTGGGTAACTTTTTGGAATTTTTCGGAATTTTTTTACGAGCGAACCGTGCAAGATAGGACGTTTCTGAGGGCGCCAATCGAAAGAGGACGAAAAAATCTATTTATGTTGATGGTTACGTCGCAATAAGTCGAATACTTTAGGAGTAAGGGAGGATTAACGAAAAATTGAAATTTTTTGAACCTCAAGGGGGTAAATTTTGAAAATTTCCAAAAAAAATTTTTGTTTCAAAAGGCTTTTAAACTAACATTATCTGATGTAAATTGACCCGAGAAAGTCGCCTGCACCATCAGTTTCCCCCTAAATATAGCCGTTTTCGAGTTATAGACGTTTTTTGAAAATTCTTCCAAATGCCTCAAAAGTTATTTTTTTCTGATAGAACTCGACCTCCTGAATCCAACGGTGCAAGCCGCACCTCGATATCTCTAACCGTTTCGGAGATATGGCGTTTTAAAGTTTTGGCACTTGCACAAATTTCGTGAAGTTGGTGAACTCCCGAAAACATTTTCGCTCATATCTCGGAAACTATAGCTCGATGAAATGATTTATGGGTTTCTGCGTATTCGTCTTAAAATTCTCTTTAATATGAGTATGTCTTATGTCCTTTAATGCGTCATTTGAGAAAGCTATGACCCAAAGAATGAAAATTTT
The DNA here is from genome assembly GCA_963583935.1 of Diaperis boleti. NCBI lineage: Eukaryota > Metazoa > Arthropoda > Insecta > Coleoptera > Tenebrionidae > Diaperis > Diaperis boleti. The sequence goes on from OY757244.1 coordinate 71,571,995, forward strand.
GGGTAACTTTTTGGAATTTTTCGGAATTTTTTTACGAGCGAACCGTGCAAGATAGGACGTTTCTGAGGGCGCCAATCGAAAGAGGACGAAAAAATCTATTTATGTTGATGGTTACGTCGCAATAAGTCGAATACTTTAGGAGTAAGGGAGGATTAACGAAAAATTGAAATTTTTTGAACCTCAAGGGGGTAAATTTTGAAAATTTCCAAAAAAAATTTTTGTTTCAAAAGGCTTTTAAACTAACATTATCTGATGTAAATTGACCCGAGAAAGTCGCCTGCACCATCAGTTTCCCCCTAAATATAGCCGTTTTCGAGTTATAGACGTTTTTTGAAAATTCTTCCAAATGCCTCAAAAGTTGTTTTTTTCTGATAGAACTCGACCTCCTGAATCCAACGGTGCAAGCCGCACCTCGATATCTCTAACCGTTTCGGAGATATGGCGTTTTAAAGTTTTGGCACTTGCACAAATTTCGTGAAGTTGGTGAACTCCCGAAAACATTTTCGCTCATATCTCGGAAACTATAGCTCGATGAAATGATTTATGGGTATCTGCGTATTCGTCTTAAAATTCTCTTTAATATGAGTATGTCTTATGTCCTTTAATGCGTCATTTGAGAAAGCTATGACCCAAAGAATGAAAATTTTGGGTAACTTTTTGGAATTTTTCGGAATTTTTTTACGAGCGAACCGTGCAAGATAGGACGTTTCTGAGGGCGCCAATCGAAAGAGGACGAAAAAATCTATTTATGTTGATGGTTACGTCGCAATAAGTCGAATACTTTAGGAGTAAGGGAGGATTAACGAAAAATTGAAATTTTTTGAACCTCAAGGGGGTAAATTTTGAAAATTTCCAAAAAAAATTTTTGTTTCAAAAGGCTTTTAAACTAACATTATCTGATGTAAATTGACCCGAGAAAGTCGCCTGCACCATCAGTTTCCCCCTAAATATAGCCGTTTTCGAGTTATAGACGTTTTTTGAAAATTCTTCCAAATGCCTCAAAAGTTATTTTTTTCTGATAGAACTCGACCTCCTGAATCCAACGGTGCAAGCCGCACCTCGATATCTCTAACCGTTTCGGAGATATGGCGTTTTAAAGTTTTGGCACTTGCACAAATTTCGTGAAGTTGGTGAACTCCCGAAAACATTTTCGCTCATATCTCGGAAACTATAGCTCGATGAAATGATTTATGGGTTTCTGCGTATTCGTCTTAAAATTCTCTTTAATATGAGTATGTCTTATGTCCTTTAATGCGTCATTTGAGAAAGCTATGACCCAAAGAATGAAAATTTTGGGTAACTTTTTGGAATTTTTCGGAATTTTTTTACGAGCGAACCGTGCAAGATAGGACGTTTCTGAGGGCGCCAATCGAAAGAGGACGAAAAAATCTATTTATGTTGATGGTTACGTCGCAATAAGTCGAATACTTTAGGAGTAAGGGAGGATTAACGAAAAATTGAAATTTTTTGAACCTCAAGGGGGTAAATTTTGAAAATTTCCAAAAAAAATTTTTGTTTCAAAAGGCTTTTAAACTAACATTATCTGATGTAAATTGACCCGAGAAAGTCGCCTGCACCATCAGTTTCCCCCTAAATATAGCCGTTTTCGAGTTATAGACGTTTTTTGAAAATTCTTCCAAATGCCTCAAAAGTTATTTTTTTCTGATAGAACTCGACCTCCTGAATCCAACGGTGCAAGCCGCACCTCGATATCTCTAACCGTTTCGGAGATATGGCGTTTTAAAGTTTTGGCACTTGCACAAATTTCGTGAAGTTGGTGAACTCCCGAAAACATTTTCGCTCATATCTCGGAAACTATAGCTCGATGAAATGATTTATGGGTATCTGCGTATTCGTCTTAAAATTCTCTTTAATATGAGTATGTCTTATGTCCTTTAATGCGTCATTTGAGAAAGCTATGACCCAAAGAATGAAAATTTTGGGTAACTTTTTGGAATTTTTCGGAATTTTTTTACGAGCGAACCGTGCAAGATAGGACGTTTCTGAGGGCGCCAATCGAAAGAGGACGAAAAAATCTATTTATGTTGATGGTTACGTCGCAATAAGTCGAATACTTTAGGAGTAAGGGAGGATTAACGAAAAATTGAAATTTTTTGAACCTCAAGGGGGTAAATTTTGAAAATTTCCAAAAAAAATTTTTGTTTCAAAAGGCTTTTAAACTAACATTATCTGATGTAAATTGACCCGAGAAAGTCGCCTGCACCATCAGTTTCCCCCTAAATATAGCCGTTTTCGAGTTATAGACGTTTTTTGAAAATTCTTCCAAATGCCTCAAAAGTTGTTTTTTTCTGATAGAACTCGACCTCCTGAATCCAACGGTGCAAGCCGCACCTCGATATCTCTAACCGTTTCGGAGATATGGCGTTTTAAAGTTTTGGCACTTGCACAAATTTCGTGAAGTTGGTGAACTCCCGAAAACATTTTCGCTCATATCTCGGAAACTATAGCTCGATGAAATGATTTATGGGTATCTGCGTATTCGTCTTAAAATTCTCTTTAATATGAGTATGTCTTATGTCCTTTAATGCGTCATTTGAGAAAGCTATGACCCAAAGAATGAAAATTTTGGGTAACTTTTTGGAATTTTTCGGAATTTTTTTACGAGCGAACCGTGCAAGATAGGACGTTTCTGAGGGCGCCAATCGAAAGAGGACGAAAAAATCTATTTATGTTGATGGTTACGTCGCAATAAGTCGAATACTTTAGGAGTAAGGGAGGATTAACGAAAAATTGAAATTTTTTGAACCTCAAGGGGGTAAATTTTGAAAATTTCCAAAAAAAATTTTTGTTTCAAAAGGCTTTTAAACTAACATTATCTGATGTAAATTGACCCGAGAAAGTCGCCTGCACCATCAGTTTCCCCCTAAATATAGCCGTTTTCGAGTTGTAGACGTTTTTTGGAAATTCTTCCAAATGCCTCAAAAGTCGTTTTTTTCTGATAGAACTCGACCTCCTGAATCCAACGGTGCAAGCCGCACCTCGATATCTCTAACCGTTTCGGAGATATGGCGTTTGAAAGTTTTGGCACTTGCACAAATTTCGTGAAGTTGGTGAACTCCCGAAAACATTTTCGCTCATATCTCGGAAACTATAGCTCGATGAAATGATTTATGGGTATCTGCGTATTCGTCTTAAAATTCTCTTTAATATGAGTATGTCTTATGTCCTTTAATGCGTCATTTGAGAAAGCTATGACCCAAAGAATGAAAATTTTGGGTAACTTTTTGGAATTTTTCGGAATTTTTTTACGAGCGAACCGTGCAAGATAGGACGTTTCTGAGGGCGCCAATCGAAAGAGGACGAAAAAATCTATTTATGTTGATGGTTACGTCGCAATAGGTCGAATACTTTAGGAGTAAGGGAGGATTAACGAAAAATTGAAATTTTTTGAACCTCAAGGGGGTAAATTTTGAAAATTTCCAAAAAAATTTTTTGTTTCAAAAGGCTTTTAAACTAACATTATCTGATGTAAATTGACCCGAGAAAGTCGCCTGCACCATCAGTTTCCCCCTAAATATAGCCGTTTTCGAGTTATAGACGTTTTTTGAAAATTCTTCCAAATGCCTCAAAAGTTATTTTTTTCTGATAGAACTCGACCTCCTGAATCCAACGGTGCAAGCCGCACCTCGATATCTCTAACCGTTTCGGAGATATGGCGTTTTAAAGTTTTGGCACTTGCACAAATTTCGTGAAGTTGGTGAACTCCCGAAAACATTTTCGCTCATATCTCGGAAACTATAGCTCGATGAAATGATTTATGGGTATCTGCGTATTCGTCTTAAAATTCTCTTTAATATGAGTATGTCTTATGTCCTTTAATGCGTCATTTGAGAAAGCTATGACCCAAAGAATGAAAATTTTGGGTAACTTTTTGGAATTATTCGGAATTTTTTTACGAGCGAACCGTGCAAGATAGGACGTTTCTGAGGGCGCCAATCGAAAGAGGACGAAAAAATCTATTTATGTTGATGGTTACGTCGCAATAAGTCGAATACTTTAGGAGTAAGGGAGGATTAACGAAAAATTGAAATTTTTTGAACCTCAAGGGGGTAAATTTTGAAAATTTCCAAAAAAAATTTTTGTTTCAAAAGGCTTTTAAACTAACATTATCTGATGTAAATTGACCCGAGAAAGTCGCCTGCACCATCAGTTTCCCCCTAAATATAGCCGTTTTCGAGTTATAGACGTTTTTTGAAAATTCTTCCAAATGCCTCAAAAGTTGTTTTTTTCTGATAGAACTCGACCTCCTGAATCCAACGGTGCAAGCCGCACCTCGATATCTCTAACCGTTTCGGAGATATGGCGTTTTAAAGTTTTGGCACTTGCACAAATTTCGTGAAGTTGGTGAACTCCCGAAAACATTTTCGCTCATATCTCGGAAACTATAGCTCGATGAAATGATTTATGGGTATCTGCGTATTCGTCTTAAAATTCTCTTTAATATGAGTATGTCTTATGTCCTTTAATGCGTCATTTGAGAAAGCTATGACCCAAAGAATGAAAATTTTGGGTAACTTTTTGGAATTTTTCGGAATTTTTTTACGAGCGAACCGTGCAAGATAGGACGTTTCTGAGGGCGCCAATCGAAAGAGGACGAAAAAATCTATTTATGTTGATGGTTACGTCGCAATAAGTCGAATACTTTAGGAGTAAGGGAGGATTAACGAAAAATTGAAATTTTTTGAACCTCAAGGGGGTAAATTTTGAAAATTTCCAAAAAAAATTTTTGTTTCAAAAGGCTTTTAAACTAACATTATCTGATGTAAATTGACCCGAGAAAGTCGCCTGCACCATCAGTTTCCCCCTAAATATAGCCGTTTTCGAGTTGTAGACGTTTTTTGGAAATTCTTCCAAATGCCTCAAAAGTTATTTTTTTCTGATAGAACTCGACCTCCTGAATCCAACGGTGCAAGCCGCACCTCGATATCTCTAACCGTTTCGGAGATATGGCGTTTTAAAGTTTTGGCACTTGCACAAATTTCGTGAAGTTGGTGAACTCCCGAAAACATTTTCGCTCATATCTCGGAAACTATAGCTCGATGAAATGATTTATGGGTATCTGCGTATTCGTCTTAAAATTCTCTTTAATATGAGTATGTCTTATGTCCTTTAATGCGTCATTTGAGAAAGCTATGACCCAAAGAATGAAAATTTTGGGTAACTTTTTGGAATTTTTCGGAATTTTTTTACGAGCGAACCGTGCAAGATAGGACGTTTCTGAGGGCGCCAATCGAAAGAGGACGAAAAAATCTATTTATGTTGATGGTTACGTCGCAATAAGTCGAATACTTTAGGAGTAAGGGAGGATTAACGAAAAATTGAAATTTTTTGAACCTCAAGGGGGTAAATTTTGAAAATTTCCAAAAAAATTTTTTGTTTCAAAAGGCTTTTAAACTAACATTATCTGATGTAAATTGACCCGAGAAAGTCGCCTGCACCATCAGTTTCCCCCTAAATATAGCCGTTTTCGAGTTATAGACGTTTTTTGAAAATTCTTCCAAATGCCTCAAAAGTTGTTTTTTTCTGATAGAACTCGACCTCCTGAATCCAACGGTGCAAGCCGCACCTCGATATCTCTAACCGTTTCGGAGATATGGCGTTTTAAAGTTTTGGCACTTGCACAAATTTCGTGAAGTTGGTGAACTCCCGAAAACATTTTCGCTCATATCTCGGAAACTATAGCTCGATGAAATGATTTATGGGTATCTGCGTATTCGTCTTAAAATTCTCTTTAATATGAGTATGTCTTATGTCCTTTAATGCGTCATTTGAGAAAGCTATGACCCAAAGAATGAAAATTTTGGGTAACTTTTTGGAATTTTTCGGAATTTTTTTACGAGCGAACCGTGCAAGATAGGACGTTTCTGAGGGCGCCAATCGAAAGAGGACGAAAAAATCTATTTATGTTGATGGTTACGTCGCAATAAGTCGAATACTTTAGGAGTAAGGGAGGATTAACGAAAAATTGAAATTTTTTGAACCTCAAGGGGGTAAATTTTGAAAATTTCCAAAAAAATTTTTTGTTTCAAAAGGCTTTTAAACTAACATTATCTGATGTAAATTGACCCGAGAAAGTCGCCTGCACCATCAGTTTCCCCCTAAATATAGCCGTTTTCGAGTTATAGACGTTTTTTGAAAATTCTTCCAAATGCCTCAAAAGTTGTTTTTTTCTGATAGAACTCGACCTCCTGAATCCAACGGTGCAAGCCGCACCTCGATATCTCTAACCGTTTCGGAGATATGGCGTTTTAAAGTTTTGGCACTTGCACAAATTTCGTGAAGTTGGTGAACTCCCGAAAACATTTTCGCTCATATCTCGGAAACTATAGCTCGATGAAATGATTTATGGGTATCTGCGTATTCGTCTTAAAATTCTCTTTAATATGAGTATGTCTTATGTCCTTTAATGCGTCATTTGAGAAAGCTATGACCCAAAGAATGAAAATTTTGGGTAACTTTTTGGAATTTTTCGGAATTTTTTTACGAGCGAACCGTGCAAGATAGGACGTTTCTGAGGGCGCCAATCGAAAGAGGACGAAAAAATCTATTTATGTTGATGGTTACGTCGCAATAGGTCGAATACTTTAGGAGTAAGGGAGGATTAACGAAAAATTGAAATTTTTTGAACCTCAAGGGGGTAAATTTTGAAAATTTCCAAAAAAATTTTTTGTTTCAAAAGGCTTTTAAACTAACATTATCTGATGTAAATTGACCCGAGAAAGTCGCCTGCACCATCAGTTTCCCCCTAAATATAGCCGTTTTCGAGTTATAGACGTTTTTTGAAAATTCTTCCAAATGCCTCAAAAGTTGTTTTTTTCTGATAGAACTCGACCTCCTGAATCCAACGGTGCAAGCCGCACCTCGATATCTCTAACCGTTTCGGAGATATGGCGTTTTAAAGTTTTGGCACTTGCACAAATTTCGTGAAGTTGGTGAACTCCCGAAAACATTTTCGCTCATATCTCGGAAACTATAGCTCGATGAAATGATTTATGGGTATCTGCGTATTCGTCTTAAAATTCTCTTTAATATGAGTATGTCTTATGTCCTTTAATGCGTCATTTGAGAAAGCTATGACCCAAAGAATGAAAATTTTGGGTAACTTTTTGGAATTTTTCGGAATTTTTTTACGAGCGAACCGTGCAAGATAGGACGTTTCTGAGGGCGCCAATCGAAAGAGGACGAAAAAATCTATTTATGTTGATGGTTACGTCGCAATAAGTCGAATACTTTAGGAGTAAGGGAGGATTAACGAAAAATTGAAATTTTTTGAACCTCAAGGGGGTAAATTTTGAAAATTTCCAAAAAAAATTTTTGTTTCAAAAGGCTTTTAAACTAACATTATCTGATGTAAATTGACCCGAGAAAGTCGCCTGCACCATCAGTTTCCCCCTAAATATAGCCGTTTTCGAGTTGTAGACGTTTTTTGGAAATTCTTCCAAATGCCTCAAAAGTCGTTTTTTCTGATAGAACTCGACCTCCTGAATCCAACGGTGCAAGCCGCACCTCGATATCTCTAACCGTTTCGGAGATATGGCGTTTGAAAGTTTTGGCACTTGCACAAATTTCGTGAAGTTGGTGAACTCCCGAAAACATTTTCGCTCATATCTCGGAAACTATAGCTCGATGAAATGATTTATGGGTATCTGCGTATTCGTCTTAAAATTCTCTTTAATATGAGTATGTCTTATGTCCTTTAATGCGTCATTTGAGAAAGCTATGACCCAAAGAATGAAAATTTTGGGTAACTTTTTGGAATTTTTCGGAATTTTTTTACGAGCGAACCGTGCAAGATAGGACGTTTCTGAGGGCGCCAATCGAAAGAGGACGAAAAAATCTATTTATGTTGATGGTTACGTCGCAATAGGTCGAATACTTTAGGAGTAAGGGAGGATTAACGAAAAATTGAAATTTTTTGAACCTCAAGGGGGTAAATTTTGAAAATTTCCAAAAAAATTTTTTGTTTCAAAAGGCTTTTAAACTAACATTATCTGATGTAAATTGACCCGAGAAAGTCGCCTGCACCATCAGTTTCCCCCTAAATATAGCCGTTTTCGAGTTATAGACGTTTTTTGAAAATTCTTCCAAATGCCTCAAAAGTTGTTTTTTTCTGATAGAACTCGACCTCCTGAATCCAACGGTGCAAGCCGCACCTCGATATCTCTAACCGTTTCGGAGATATGGCGTTTTAAAGTTTTGGCACTTGCACAAATTTCGTGAAGTTGGTGAACTCCCGAAAACATTTTCGCTCATATCTCGGAAACTATAGCTCGATGAAATGATTTATGGGTATCTGCGTATTCGTCTTAAAATTCTCTTTAATATGAGTATGTCTTATGTCCTTTAATGCGTCATTTGAGAAAGCTATGACCCAAAGAATGAAAATTTTGGGTAACTTTTTGGAATTATTCGGAATTTTTTTACGAGCGAACCGTGCAAGATAGGACGTTTCTGAGGGCGCCAATCGAAAGAGGACGAAAAAATCTATTTATGTTGATGGTTACGTCGCAATAAGTCGAATACTTTAGGAGTAAGGGAGGATTAACGAAAAATTGAAATTTTTTGAACCTCAAGGGGGTAAATTTTGAAAATTTCCAAAAAAAATTTTTGTTTCAAAAGGCTTTTAAACTAACATTATCTGATGTAAATTGACCCGAGAAAGTCGCCTGCACCATCAGTTTCCCCCTAAATATAGCCGTTTTCGAGTTATAGACGTTTTTTGAAAATTCTTCCAAATGCCTCAAAAGTTGTTTTTTTCTGATAGAACTCGACCTCCTGAATCCAACGGTGCAAGCCGCACCTCGATATCTCTAACCGTTTCGGAGATATGGCGTTTTAAAGTTTTGGCACTTGCACAAATTTCGTGAAGTTGGTGAACTCCCGAAAACATTTTCGCTCATATCTCGGAAACTATAGCTCGATGAAATGATTTATGGGTATCTGCGTATTCGTCTTAAAATTCTCTTTAATATGAGTATGTCTTATGTCCTTTAATGCGTCATTTGAGAAAGCTATGACCCAAAGAATGAAAATTTTGGGTAACTTTTTGGAATTTTTCGGAATTTTTTTACGAGCGAACCGTGCAAGATAGGACGTTTCTGAGGGCGCCAATCGAAAGAGGACGAAAAAATCTATTTATGTTGATGGTTACGTCGCAATAAGTCGAATACTTTAGGAGTAAGGGAGGATTAACGAAAAATTGAAATTTTTTGAACCTCAAGGGGGTAAATTTTGAAAATTTCCAAAAAAAATTTTTGTTTCAAAAGGCTTTTAAACTAACATTATCTGATGTAAATTGACCCGAGAAAGTCGCCTGCACCATCAGTTTCCCCCTAAATATAGCCGTTTTCGAGTTGTAGACGTTTTTTGGAAATTCTTCCAAATGCCTCAAAAGTTATTTTTTTCTGATAGAACTCGACCTCCTGAATCCAACGGTGCAAGCCGCACCTCGATATCTCTAACCGTTTCGGAGATATGGCGTTTTAAAGTTTTGGCACTTGCACAAATTTCGTGAAGTTGGTGAACTCCCGAAAACATTTTCGCTCATATCTCGGAAACTATAGCTCGATGAAATGATTTATGGGTATCTGCGTATTCGTCTTAAAATTCTCTTTAATATGAGTATGTCTTATGTCCTTTAATGCGTCATTTGAGAAAGCTATGACCCAAAGAATGAAAATTTTGGGTAACTTTTTGGAATTTTTCGGAATTTTTTTACGAGCGAACCGTGCAAGATAGGACGTTTCTGAGGGCGCCAATCGAAAGAGGACGAAAAAATCTATTTATGTTGATGGTTACGTCGCAATAAGTCGAATACTTTAGGAGTAAGGGAGGATTAACGAAAAATTGAAATTTTTTGAACCTCAAGGGGGTAAATTTTGAAAATTTCCAAAAAAATTTTTTGTTTCAAAAGGCTTTTAAACTAACATTATCTGATGTAAATTGACCCGAGAAAGTCGCCTGCACCATCAGTTTCCCCCTAAATATAGCCGTTTTCGAGTTATAGACGTTTTTTGAAAATTCTTCCAAATGCCTCAAAAGTTGTTTTTTTCTGATAGAACTCGACCTCCTGAATCCAACGGTGCAAGCCGCACCTCGATATCTCTAACCGTTTCGGAGATATGGCGTTTTAAAGTTTTGGCACTTGCACAAATTTCGTGAAGTTGGTGAACTCCCGAAAACATTTTCGCTCATATCTCGGAAACTATAGCTCGATGAAATGATTTATGGGTATCTGCGTATTCGTCTTAAAATTCTCTTTAATATGAGTATGTCTTATGTCCTTTAATGCGTCATTTGAGAAAGCTATGACCCAAAGAATGAAAATTTTGGGTAACTTTTTGGAATTTTTCGGAATTTTTTTACGAGCGAACCGTGCAAGATAGGACGTTTCTGAGGGCGCCAATCGAAAGAGGACGAAAAAATCTATTTATGTTGATGGTTACGTCGCAATAAGTCGAATACTTTAGGAGTAAGGGAGGATTAACGAAAAATTGAAATTTTTTGAACCTCAAGGGGGTAAATTTTGAAAATTTCCAAAAAAATTTTTTGTTTCAAAAGGCTTTTAAACTAACATTATCTGATGTAAATTGACCCGAGAAAGTCGCCTGCACCATCAGTTTCCCCCTAAATATAGCCGTTTTCGAGTTATAGACGTTTTTTGAAAATTCTTCCAAATGCCTCAAAAGTTGTTTTTTTCTGATAGAACTCGACCTCCTGAATCCAACGGTGCAAGCCGCACCTCGATATCTCTAACCGTTTCGGAGATATGGCGTTTTAAAGTTTTGGCACTTGCACAAATTTCGTGAAGTTGGTGAACTCCCGAAAACATTTTCGCTCATATCTCGGAAACTATAGCTCGATGAAATGATTTATGGGTATCTGCGTATTCGTCTTAAAATTCTCTTTAATATGAGTATGTCTTATGTCCTTTAATGCGTCATTTGAGAAAGCTATGACCCAAAGAATGAAAATTTTGGGTAACTTTTTGGAATTTTTCGGAATTTTTTTACGAGCGAACCGTGCAAGATAGGACGTTTCTGAGGGCGCCAATCGAAAGAGGACGAAAAAATCTATTTATGTTGATGGTTACGTCGCAATAGGTCGAATACTTTAGGAGTAAGGGAGGATTAACGAAAAATTGAAATTTTTTGAACCTCAAGGGGGTAAATTTTGAAAATTTCCAAAAAAATTTTTTGTTTCAAAAGGCTTTTAAACTAACATTATCTGATGTAAATTGACCCGAGAAAGTCGCCTGCACCATCAGTTTCCCCCTAAATATAGCCGTTTTCGAGTTATAGACGTTTTTTGAAAATTCTTCCAAATGCCTCAAAAGTTGTTTTTTTCTGATAGAACTCGACCTCCTGAATCCAACGGTGCAAGCCGCACCTCGATATCTCTAACCGTTTCGGAGATATGGCGTTTTAAAGTTTTGGCACTTGCACAAATTTCGTGAAGTTGGTGAACTCCCGAAAACATTTTCGCTCATATCTCGGAAACTATAGCTCGATGAAATGATTTATGGGTATCTGCGTATTCGTCTTAAAATTCTCTTTAATATGAGTATGTCTTATGTCCTTTAATGCGTCATTTGAGAAAGCTATGACCCAAAGAATGAAAATTTTGGGTAACTTTTTGGAATTTTTCGGAATTTTTTTACGAGCGAACCGTGCAAGATAGGACGTTTCTGAGGGCGCCAATCGAAAGAGGACGAAAAAATCTATTTATGTTGATGGTTACGTCGCAATAAGTCGAATACTTTAGGAGTAAGGGAGGATTAACGAAAAATTGAAATTTTTTGAACCTCAAGGGGGTAAATTTTGAAAATTTCCAAAAAAAATTTTTGTTTCAAAAGGCTTTTAAACTAACATTATCTGATGTAAATTGACCCGAGAAAGTCGCCTGCACCATCAGTTTCCCCCTAAATATAGCCGTTTTCGAGTTGTAGACGTTTTTTGGAAATTCTTCCAAATGCCTCAAAAGTCGTTTTTTCTGATAGAACTCGACCTCCTGAATCCAACGGTGCAAGCCGCACCTCGATATCTCTAACCGTTTCGGAGATATGGCGTTTGAAAGTTTTGGCACTTGCACAAATTTCGTGAAGTTGGTGAACTCCCGAAAACATTTTCGCTCATATCTCGGAAACTATAGCTCGATGAAATGATTTATGGGTATCTGCGTATTCGTCTTAAAATTCTCTTTAATATGAGTATGTCTTATGTCCTTTAATGCGTCATTTGAGAAAGCTATGACCCAAAGAATGAAAATTTTGGGTAACTTTTTGGAATTTTTCGGAATTTTTTTACGAGCGAACCGTGCAAGATAGGACGTTTCTGAGGGCGCCAATCGAAAGAGGACGAAAAAATCTATTTATGTTGATGGTTACGTCGCAATAGGTCGAATACTTTAGGAGTAAGGGAGGATTAACGAAAAATTGAAATTTTTTGAACCTCAAGGGGGTAAATTTTGAAAATTTCCAAAAAAATTTTTTGTTTCAAAAGGCTTTTAAACTAACATTATCTGATGTAAATTGACCCGAGAAAGTCGCCTGCACCATCAGTTTCCCCCTAAATATAGCCGTTTTCGAGTTATAGACGTTTTTTGAAAATTCTTCCAAATGCCTCAAAAGTTGTTTTTTTCTGATAGAACTCGACCTCCTGAATCCAACGGTGCAAGCCGCACCTCGATATCTCTAACCGTTTCGGAGATATGGCGTTTTAAAGTTTTGGCACTTGCACAAATTTCGTGAAGTTGGTAAACTCCCGAAAACATTTTCGCTCATATCTCGGAAACTATAGCTCGATGAAATGATTTATGGGTATCTGCGTATTCGTCTTAAAATTCTCTTTAATATGAGTATGTCTTATGTCCTTTAATGCGTCATTTGAGAAAGCTATGACCCAAAGAATGAAAATTTTGGGTAACTTTTTGGAATTTTCCGGAATTTTTTTACGAGCGAACCGTGCAAGATAGGACGTTTCTGAGGGCGCCAATCGAAAGAGGACGAAAAAATCTATTTATGTTGATGGTTACGTCGCAATAAGTCGAATACTTTAGGAGTAAGGGAGGATTAACGAAAAATTGAAATTTTTTGAACCTCAAGGGGGTAAATTTTGAAAATTTCCAAAAAAATTTTTTGTTTCAAAAGGCTTTTAAACTAACATTATCTGATGTAAATTGACCCGAGAAAGTCGCCTGCACCATCAGTTTCCCCCTAAATATAACCGTTTTCGAGTTATAGACGTTTTTTGAAAATTCTTCCAAATGCCTCAAAAGTTGTTTTTTTCTGATAGAACTCGACCTCCTGAATCCAACGGTGCAAGCCGCACCTCGATATCTCTAACCGTTTCGGAGATATGGCGTTTTAAAGTTTTGGCACTTGCACAAATTTCGTGAAGTTGGTGAACTCCCGAAAACATTTTCGCTCATATCTCGGAAACTATAGCTCGATGAAATGATTTATGGGTATCTGCGTATTCGTCTTAAAATTCTCTTTAATATGAGTATGTCTTATGTCCTTTAATGCGTCATTTGAGAAAGCTATGACCCAAAGAATGAAAATTTTGGGTAACTTTTTGGAATTTTTCGGATTTTTTTTACGAGCGAACCGTGCAAGATAGGACGTTTCTGAGGGCGCCAATCGAAAGAGGACGAAAAAATCTATTTATGTTGATGGTTACGTCGCAATAGGTCGAATACTTTAGGAGTAAGGGAGGATTAACGAAAAATTGAAATTTTTTGAACCTCAAGGGGGTAAATTTTGAAAATTTCCAAAAAAATTTTTTGTTTCAAAAGGCTTTTAAACTAACATTATCTGATGTAAATTGACCCGAGAAAGTCGCCTGCACCATCAGTTTCCCCCTAAATATAGCCGTTTTCGAGTTATAGACGTTTTTTGAAAATTCTTCCAAATGCCTCAAAAGTTGTTTTTTTCTGATAGAACTCGACCTCCTGAATCCAACGGTGCAAGCCGCACCTCGATATCTCTAACCGTTTCGGAGATATGGCGTTTTAAAGTTTTGGCACTTGCACAAATTTCGTGAAGTTGGTGAACTCCCGAAAACATTTTCGCTCATATCTCGGAAACTATAGCTCGATGAAATGATTTATGGGTATCTGCGTATTCGTCTTAAAATTCTCTTTAATATGAGTATGTCTTATGTCCTTTAATGCGTCATTTGAGAAAGCTATGACCCAAAGAATGAAAATTTTGGGTAACTTTTTGGAATTTTTCGGAATTTTTTTACGAGCGAACCGTGCAAGATAGGACGTTTCTGAGGGCGCCAATCGAAAGAGGACGAAAAAATCTATTTATGTTGATGGTTACGTCGCAATAAGTCGAATACTTTAGGAGTAAGGGAGGATTAACGAAAAATTGAAATTTTTTGAACCTCAAGGGGGTAAATTTTGAAAATTTCCAAAAAAATTTTTTGTTTCAAAAGGCTTTTAAACTAACATTATCTGATGTAAATTGACCCGAGAAAGTCGCCTGCACCATCAGTTTCCCCCTAAATATAGCCGTTTTCGAGTTATAGACGTTTTTTGAAAATTCTTCCAAATGCCTCAAAAGTTGTTTTTTTCTGATAGAACTCGACCTCCTGAATCCAACGGTGCAAGCCGCACCTCGATATCTCTAACCGTTTCGGAGATATGGCGTTTTAAAGTTTTGGCACTTGCACAAATTTCGTGAAGTTGGTGAACTCCCGAAAACATTTTCGCTCATATCTCGGAAACTATAGCTCGATGAAATGATTTATGGGTATCTGCGTATTCGTCTTAAAATTCTCTTTAATATGAGTATGTCTTATGTCCTTTAATGCGTCATTTGAGAAAGCTATGACCCAAAGAATGAAAATTTTGGGTAACTTTTTGGAATTTTTCGGAATTTTTTTACGAGCGAACCGTGCAAGATAGGACGTTTCTGAGGGCGCCAATCGAAAGAGGACGAAAAAATCTATTTATGTTGATGGTTACGTCGCAATAGGTCGAATACTTTAGGAGTAAGGGAGGATTAACGAAAAATTGAAATTTTTTGAACCTCAAGGGGGTAAATTTTGAAAATTTCCAAAAAAATTTTTTGTTTCAAAAGGCTTTTAAACTAACATTATCTGATGTAAATTGACCCGAGAAAGTCGCCTGCACCATCAGTTTCCCCCTAAATATAGCCGTTTTCGAGTTATAGACGTTTTTTGAAAATTCTTCCAAATGCCTCAAAAGTTGTTTTTTTCTGATAGAACTCGACCTCCTGAATCCAACGGTGCAAGCCGCACCTCGATATCTCTAACCGTTTCGGAGATATGGCGTTTTAAAGTTTTGGCACTTGCACAAATTTCGTGAAGTTGGTGAACTCCCGAAAACATTTTCGCTCATATCTCGGAAACTATAGCTCGATGAAATGATTTATGGGTATCTGCGTATTCGTCTTAAAATTCTCTTTAATATGAGTATGTCTTATGTCCTTTAATGCGTCATTTGAGAAAGCTATGACCCAAAGAATGAAAATTTTGGGTAACTTTTTGGAATTTTTCGGAATTTTTTTACGAGCGAACCGTGCAAGATAGGACGTTTCTGAGGGCGCCAATCGAAAGAGGACGAAAAAATCTATTTATGTTGATGGTTACGTCGCAATAAGTCGAATACTTTAGGAGTAAGGGAGGATTAACGAAAAATTGAAATTTTTTGAACCTCAAGGGGGTAAATTTTGAAAATTTCCAAAAAAAATTTTTGTTTCAAAAGGCTTTTAAACTAACATTATCTGATGTAAATTGACCCGAGAAAGTCGCCTGCACCATCAGTTTCCCCCTAAATATAGCCGTTTTCGAGTTGTAGACGTTTTTTGGAAATTCTTCCAAATGCCTCAAAAGTCGTTTTTTCTGATAGAACTCGACCTCCTGAATCCAACGGTGCAAGCCGCACCTCGATATCTCTAACCGTTTCGGAGATATGGCGTTTGAAAGTTTTGGCACTTGCACAAATTTCGTGAAGTTGGTGAACTCCCGAAAACATTTTCGCTCATATCTCGGAAACTATAGCTCGATGAAATGATTTATGGGTATCTGCGTATTCGTCTTAAAATTCTCTTTAATATGAGTATGTCTTATGTCCTTTAATGCGTCATTTGAGAAAGCTATGACCCAAAGAATGAAAATTTTGGGTAACTTTTTGGAATTTTTCGGAATTTTTTTACGAGCGAACCGTGCAAGATAGGACGTTTCTGAGGGCGCCAATCGAAAGAGGACGAAAAAATCTATTTATGTTGATGGTTACGTCGCAATAGGTCGAATACTTTAGGAGTAAGGGAGGATTAACGAAAAATTGAAATTTTTTGAACCTCAAGGGGGTAAATTTTGAAAATTTCCAAAAAAATTTTTTGTTTCAAAAGGCTTTTAAACTAACATTATCTGATGTAAATTGACCCGAGAAAGTCGCCTGCACCATCAGTTTCCCCCTAAATATAGCCGTTTTCGAGTTATAGACGTTTTTTGAAAATTCTTCCAAATGCCTCAAAAGTTGTTTTTTTCTGATAGAACTCGACCTCCTGAATCCAACGGTGCAAGCCGCACCTCGATATCTCTAACCGTTTCGGAGATATGGCGTTTTAAAGTTTTGGCACTTGCACAAATTTCGTGAAGTTGGTAAACTCCCGAAAACATTTTCGCTCATATCTCGGAAACTATAGCTCGATGAAATGATTTATGGGTATCTGCGTATTCGTCTTAAAATTCTCTTTAATATGAGTATGTCTTATGTCCTTTAATGCGTCATTTGAGAAAGCTATGACCCAAAGAATGAAAATTTTGGGTAACTTTTTGGAATTTTCCGGAATTTTTTTACGAGCGAACCGTGCAAGATAGGACGTTTCTGAGGGCGCCAATCGAAAGAGGACGAAAAAATCTATTTATGTTGATGGTTACGTCGCAATAAGTCGAATACTTTAGGAGTAAGGGAGGATTAACGAAAAATTGAAATTTTTTGAACCTCAAGGGGGTAAATTTTGAAAATTTCCAAAAAAATTTTTTGTTTCAAAAGGCTTTTAAACTAACATTATCTGATGTAAATTGACCCGAGAAAGTCGCCTGCACCATCAGTTTCCCCCTAAATATAACCGTTTTCGAGTTATAGACGTTTTTTGAAAATTCTTCCAAATGCCTCAAAAGTTGTTTTTTTCTGATAGAACTCGACCTCCTGAATCCAACGGTGCAAGCCGCACCTCGATATCTCTAACCGTTTCGGAGATATGGCGTTTTAAAGTTTTGGCACTTGCACAAATTTCGTGAAGTTGGTGAACTCCCGAAAACATTTTCGCTCATATCTCGGAAACTATAGCTCGATGAAATGATTTATGGGTATCTGCGTATTCGTCTTAAAATTCTCTTTAATATGAGTATGTCTTATGTCCTTTAATGCGTCATTTGAGAAAGCTATGACCCAAAGAATGAAAATTTTGGGTAACTTTTTGGAATTTTTCGGATTTTTTTTACGAGCGAACCGTGCAAGATAGGACGTTTCTGAGGGCGCCAATCGAAAGAGGACGAAAAAATCTATTTATGTTGATGGTTACGTCGCAATAAGTCGAATACTTTAGGAGTAAGGGAGGATTAACGAAAAATTGAAATTTTTTGAACCTCAAGGGGGTAAATTTTGAAAATTTCCAAAAAAAATTTTTGTTTCAAAAGGCTTTTAAACTAACATTATCTGATGTAAATTGACCCGAGAAAGTCGCCTGCACCATCAGTTTCCCCCTAAATATAGCCGTTTTCGAGTTGTAGACGTTTTTTGAAAATTCTTCCAAATGCCTCAAAAGTCGTTTTTTCTGATAGAACTCGACCTCCTGAATCCAACGGTGCAAGCCGCACCTCGATATCTCTAACCGTTTCGGAGATATGGCGTTTGAAAGTTTTGGCACTTGCACAAATTTCGTGAAGTTGGTGAACTCCCGAAAACATTTTCGCTCATATCTCGGAAACTATAGCTCGATGAAATGATTTATGGGTATCTGCGTATTCGTCTTAAAATTCTCTTTAATATGAGTATGTCTTATGTCCTTTAATGCGTCATTTGAGAAAGCTATGACCCAAAGAATGAAAATTTTGGGTAACTTTTTGGAATTTTTCGGAATTTTTTTACGAGCGAACCGTGCAAGATAGGACGTTTCTGAGGGCGCCAATCGAAAGAGGACGAAAAAATCTATTTATGTTGATGGTTACGTCGCAATAAGTCGAATACTTTAGGAGTAAGGGAGGATTAACGAAAAATTGAAATTTTTTGAACCTCAAGGGGGTAAATTTTGAAAATTTCCAAAAAAAATTTTTGTTTCAAAAGGCTTTTAAACTAACATTATCTGATGTAAATTGACCCGAGAAAGTCGCCTGCACCATCAGTTTCCCCCTAAATATAGCCGTTTTCGAGTTATAGACGTTTTTTGAAAATTCTTCCAAATGCCTCAAAAGTTGTTTTTTTCTGATAGAACTCGACCTCCTGAATCCAACGGTGCAAGCCGCACCTCGATATCTCTAACCGTTTCGGAGATATGGCGTTTTAAAGTTTTGGCACTTGCACAAATTTCGTGAAGTTGGTGAACTCCCGAAAACATTTTCGCTCATATCTCGGAAACTATAGCTCGATGAAATGATTTATGGGTATCTGCGTATTCGTCTTAAAATTCTCTTTAAAATGAGTATGGCTTATGTCCTTTAATGCGTCATTTGAGAAAGCTATGACCCAAAGAATGAAAATTTTGGGTAACTTTTTGGAATTTTTCGGAATTTTTTTACGAGCGAACCGTGCAAGATAGGACGTTTCTGAGGGCGCCAATCGAAAGAGGACGAAAAAATCTATTTATGTTGATGGTTACGTCGCAATAAGTCGAATACTTTAGGAGTAAGGGAGGATTAACGAAAAATTGAAATTTTTTGAACCTCAAGGGGGTAAATTTTGAAAATTTCCAAAAAAAATTTTTGTTTCAAAAGGCTTTTAAACTAACATTATCTGATGTAAATTGACCCGAGAAAGTCGCCTGCACCATCAGTTTCCCCCTAAATATAGCCGTTTTCGAGTTATAGACGTTTTTTGAAAATTCTTCCAAATGCCTCAAAAGTTGTTTTTTTCTGATAGAACTCGACCTCCTGAATCCAACGGTGCAAGCCGCACCTCGATATCTCTAACCGTTTCGGAGATATGGCGTTTTAAAGTTTTGGCACTTGCACAAATTTCGTGAAGTTGGTAAACTCCCGAAAACATTTTCGCTCATATCTCGGAAACTATAGCTCGATGAAATGATTTATGGGTATCTGCGTATTCGTCTTAAAATTCTCTTTAAAATGAGTATGGCTTATGTCCTTTAATGCGTCATTTGAGAAAGCTATGACCCAAAGAATGAAAATTTTGGGTAACTTTTTGGAATTTTTCGGAATTTTTTTACGAGCGAACCGTGCAAGATAGGACGTTTCTGAGGGCGCCAATCGAAAGAGGACGAAAAAATCTATTTATGTTGATGGTTACGTCGCAATAAGTCGAATACTTTAGGAGTAAGGGAGGATTAACGAAAAATTGAAATTTTTTGAACCTCAAGGGGGTAAATTTTGAAAATTTCCAAAAAAAATTTTTATTTCAAAAGGCTTTTAAACTAACATTATCTGATGTAAATTGACCCGAGAAAGTCGCCTGCACCATCAGTTTCCCCCTAAATATAGCCGTTTTCGAGTTATAGACGTTTTTTGAAAATTCTTCCAAATGCCTCAAAAGTTGTTTTTTTCTGATAGAACTCGACCTCCTGAATCCAACGGTGCAAGCCGCACCTCGATATCTCTAACCGTTTCGGAGATATGGCGTTTTAAAGTTTTGGCACTTGCACAAATTTCGTGAAGTTGGTAAACTCCCGAAAACATTTTCGCTCATATCTCGGAAACTATAGCTCGATGAAATGATTTATGGGTATCTGCGTATTCGTCTTAAAATTCTCTTTAATATGAGTATGTCTTATGTCCTTTAATGCGTCATTTGAGAAAGCTATGACCCAAAGAATGAAAATTTTGGGTAACTTTTTGGAATTTTCCGGAATTTTTTTACGAGCGAACCGTGCAAGATAGGACGTTTCTGAGGGCGCCAATCGAAAGAGGACGAAAAAATCTATTTATGTTGATGGTTACGTCGCAATAAGTCGAATACTTTAGGAGTAAGGGAGGATTAACGAAAAATTGAAATTTTTTGAACCTCAAGGGGGTAA
Organism: Diaperis boleti; assembly: GCA_963583935.1. NCBI lineage: Eukaryota > Metazoa > Arthropoda > Insecta > Coleoptera > Tenebrionidae > Diaperis > Diaperis boleti. The sequence goes on from OY757244.1 coordinate 71,592,240, forward strand.
ATTTTGAAAATTTCCAAAAAAATTTTTTGTTTCAAAAGGCTTTTAAACTAACATTATCTGATGTAAATTGACCCGAGAAAGTCGCCTGCACCATCAGTTTCCCCCTAAATATAGCCGTTTTCGAGTTATAGACGTTTTTTGAAAATTCTTCCAAATGCCTCAAAAGTTGTTTTTTTCTGATAGAACTCGACCTCCTGAATCCAACGGTGCAAGCCGCACCTCGATATCTCTAACCGTTTCGGAGATATGGCGTTTTAAAGTTTTGGCACTTGCACAAATTTCGTGAAGTTGGTGAACTCCCGAAAACATTTTCGCTCATATCTCGGAAACTATAGCTCGATGAAATGATTTATGGGTATCTGCGTATTCGTCTTAAAATTCTCTTTAATATGAGTATGTCTTATGTCCTTTAATGCGTCATTTGAGAAAGCTATGACCCAAAGAATGAAAATTTTGGGTAACTTTTTGGAATTTTTCGGAATTTTTTTACGAGCGAACCGTGCAAGATAGGACGTTTCTGAGGGCGCCAATCGAAAGAGGACGAAAAAATCTATTTATGTTGATGGTTACGTCGCAATAAGTCGAATACTTTAGGAGTAAGGGAGGATTAACGAAAAATTGAAATTTTTTGAACCTCAAGGGGGTAAATTTTGAAAATTTCCAAAAAAATTTTTTGTTTCAAAAGGCTTTTAAACTAACATTATCTGATGTAAATTGACCCGAGAAAGTCGCCTGCACCATCAGTTTCCCCCTAAATATAACCGTTTTCGAGTTATAGACGTTTTTTGAAAATTCTTCCAAATGCCTCAAAAGTTGTTTTTTTCTGATAGAACTCGACCTCCTGAATCCAACGGTGCAAGCCGCACCTCGATATCTCTAACCGTTTCGGAGATATGGCGTTTTAAAGTTTTGGCACTTGCACAAATTTCGTGAAGTTGGTAAACTCCCGAAAACATTTTCGCTCATATCTCGGAAACTATAGCTCGATGAAATGATTTATGGGTATCTGCGTATTCGTCTTAAAATTCTCTTTAAAATGAGTATGGCTTATGTCCTTTAATGCGTCATTTGAGAAAGCTATGACCCAAAGAATGAAAATTTTGGGTAACTTTTTGGAATTTTTCGGAATTTTTTTACGAGCGAACCGTGCAAGATAGGACGTTTCTGAGGGCGCCAATCGAAAGAGGACGAAAAAATCTATTTATGTTGATGGTTACGTCGCAATAAGTCGAATACTTTAGGAGTAAGGGAGGATTAACGAAAAATTGAAATTTTTTGAACCTCAAGGGGGTAAATTTTGAAAATTTCCAAAAAAAAATTTTATTTCAAAAGGCTTTTAAACTAACATTATCTGATGTAAATTGACCCGAGAAAGTCGCCTGCACCATCAGTTTCCCCCTAAATATAGCCGTTTTCGAGTTATAGACGTTTTTTGAAAATTCTTCCAAATGCCTCAAAAGTTGTTTTTTTCTGATAGAACTCGACCTCCTGAATCCAACGGTGCAAGCCGCACCTCGATATCTCTAACCGTTTCGGAGATATGGCGTTTTAAAGTTTTGGCACTTGCACAAATTTCGTGAAGTTGGTAAACTCCCGAAAACATTTTCGCTCATATCTCGGAAACTATAGCTCGATGAAATGATTTATGGGTATCTGCGTATTCGTCTTAAAATTCTCTTTAATATGAGTATGTCTTATGTCCTTTAATGCGTCATTTGAGAAAGCTATGACCCAAAGAATGAAAATTTTGGGTAACTTTTTGGAATTTTCCGGAATTTTTTTACGAGCGAACCGTGCAAGATAGGACGTTTCTGAGGGCGCCAATCGAAAGAGGACGAAAAAATCTATTTATGTTGATGGTTACGTCGCAATAAGTCGAATACTTTAGGAGTAAGGGAGGATTAACGAAAAATTGAAATTTTTTGAACCTCAAGGGGGTAAATTTTGAAAATTTCCAAAAAAATTTTTTGTTTCAAAAGGCTTTTAAACTAACATTATCTGATGTAAATTGACCCGAGAAAGTCGCCTGCACCATCAGTTTCCCCCTAAATATAGCCGTTTTCGAGTTATAGACGTTTTTTGAAAATTCTTCCAAATGCCTCAAAAGTTGTTTTTTTCTGATAGAACTCGACCTCCTGAATCCAACGGTGCAAGCCGCACCTCGATATCTCTAACCGTTTCGGAGATATGGCGTTTTAAAGTTTTGGCACTTGCACAAATTTCGTGAAGTTGGTGAACTCCCGAAAACATTTTCGCTCATATCTCGGAAACTATAGCTCGATGAAATGATTTATGGGTATCTGCGTATTCGTCTTAAAATTCTCTTTAATATGAGTATGTCTTATGTCCTTTAATGCGTCATTTGAGAAAGCTATGACCCAAAGAATGAAAATTTTGGGTAACTTTTTGGAATTTTTCGGAATTTTTTTACGAGCGAACCGTGCAAGATAGGACGTTTCTGAGGGCGCCAATCGAAAGAGGACGAAAAAATCAATTTATGTTGATGGTTACGTCGCAATAAGTCGAATACTTTAGGAGTAAGGGAGGATTAACGAAAAATTGAAATTTTTTGAACCTCAAGGGGGTAAATTTTGAAAATTTCCAAAAAAATTTTTTGTTTCAAAAGGCTTTTAAACTAACATTATCTGATGTAAATTGACCCGAGAAAGTCGCCTGCACCATCAGTTTCCCCCTAAATATAACCGTTTTCGAGTTATAGACGTTTTTTGAAAATTCTTCCAAATGCCTCAAAAGTTGTTTTTTTCTGATAGAACTCGACCTCCTGAATCCAACGGTGCAAGCCGCACCTCGATATCTCTAACCGTTTCGGAGATATGGCGTTTTAAAGTTTTGGCACTTGCACAAATTTCGTGAAGTTGGTGAACTCCCGAAAACATTTTCGCTCATATCTCGGAAACTATAGCTCGATGAAATGATTTATGGGTATCTGCGTATTCGTCTTAAAATTCTCTTTAATATGAGTATGTCTTATGTCCTTTAATGCGTCATTTGAGAAAGCTATGACCCAAAGAATGAAAATTTTGGGTAACTTTTTGGAATTTTTCGGAATTTTTTTACGAGCGAACCGTGCAAGATAGGACGTTTCTGAGGGCGCCAATCGAAAGAGGACGAAAAAATCTATTTATGTTGATGGTTACGTCGCAATAGGTCGAATACTTTAGGAGTAAGGGAGGATTAACGAAAAATTGAAATTTTTTGAACCTCAAGGGGGTAAATTTTGAAAATTTCCAAAAAAATTTTTTGTTTCAAAAGGCTTTTAAACTAACATTATCTGATGTAAATTGACCCGAGAAAGTCGCCTGCACCATCAGTTTCCCCCTAAATATAGCCGTTTTCGAGTTATAGACGTTTTTTGAAAATTCTTCCAAATGCCTCAAAAGTTGTTTTTTTCTGATAGAACTCGACCTCCTGAATCCAACGGTGCAAGCCGCACCTCGATATCTCTAACCGTTTCGGAGATATGGCGTTTTAAAGTTTTGGCACTTGCACAAATTTCGTGAAGTTGGTGAACTCCCGAAAACATTTTCGCTCATATCTCGGAAACTATAGCTCGATGAAATGATTTATGGGTATCTGCGTATTCGTCTTAAAATTCTCTTTAATATGAGTATGTCTTATGTCCTTTAATGCGTCATTTGAGAAAGCTATGACCCAAAGAATGAAAATTTTGGGTAACTTTTTGGAATTTTTCGGAATTTTTTTACGAGCGAACCGTGCAAGATAGGACGTTTCTGAGGGCGCCAATCGAAAGAGGACGAAAAAATCTATTTATGTTGATGGTTACGTCGCAATAAGTCGAATACTTTAGGAGTAAGGGAGGATTAACGAAAAATTGAAATTTTTTGAACCTCAAGGGGGTAAATTTTGAAAATTTCCAAAAAAAATTTTTGTTTCAAAAGGCTTTTAAACTAACATTATCTGATGTAAATTGACCCGAGAAAGTCGCCTGCACCATCAGTTTCCCCCTAAATATAGCCGTTTTCGAGTTGTAGACGTTTTTTGGAAATTCTTCCAAATGCCTCAAAAGTCGTTTTTTCTGATAGAACTCGACCTCCTGAATCCAACGGTGCAAGCCGCACCTCGATATCTCTAACCGTTTCGGAGATATGGCGTTTGAAAGTTTTGGCACTTGCACAAATTTCGTGAAGTTGGTGAACTCCCGAAAACATTTTCGCTCATATCTCGGAAACTATAGCTCGATGAAATGATTTATGGGTATCTGCGTATTCGTCTTAAAATTCTCTTTAATATGAGTATGTCTTATGTCCTTTAATGCGTCATTTGAGAAAGCTATGACCCAAAGAATGAAAATTTTGGGTAACTTTTTGGAATTTTTCGGAATTTTTTTACGAGCGAACCGTGCAAGATAGGACGTTTCTGAGGGCGCCAATCGAAAGAGGACGAAAAAATCTATTTATGTTGATGGTTACGTCGCAATAGGTCGAATACTTTAGGAGTAAGGGAGGATTAACGAAAAATTGAAATTTTTTGAACCTCAAGGGGGTAAATTTTGAAAATTTCCAAAAAAATTTTTTGTTTCAAAAGGCTTTTAAACTAACATTATCTGATGTAAATTGACCCGAGAAAGTCGCCTGCACCATCAGTTTCCCCCTAAATATAGCCGTTTTCGAGTTATAGACGTTTTTTGAAAATTCTTCCAAATGCCTCAAAAGTTGTTTTTTTCTGATAGAACTCGACCTCCTGAATCCAACGGTGCAAGCCGCACCTCGATATCTCTAACCGTTTCGGAGATATGGCGTTTTAAAGTTTTGGCACTTGCACAAATTTCGTGAAGTTGGTGAACTCCCGAAAACATTTTCGCTCATATCTCGGAAACTATAGCTCGATGAAATGATTTATGGGTATCTGCGTATTCGTCTTAAAATTCTCTTTAATATGAGTATGTCTTATGTCCTTTAATGCGTCATTTGAGAAAGCTATGACCCAAAGAATGAAAATTTTGGGTAACTTTTTGGAATTTTTCGGAATTTTTTTACGAGCGAACCGTGCAAGATAGGACGTTTCTGAGGGCGCCAATCGAAAGAGGACGAAAAAATCTATTTATGTTGATGGTTACGTCGCAATAAGTCGAATACTTTAGGAGTAAGGGAGGATTAACGAAAAATTGAAATTTTTTGAACCTCAAGGGGGTAAATTTTGAAAATTTCCAAAAAAAATTTTTGTTTCAAAAGGCTTTTAAACTAACATTATCTGATGTAAATTGACCCGAGAAAGTCGCCTGCACCATCAGTTTCCCCCTAAATATAGCCGTTTTCGAGTTGTAGACGTTTTTTGGAAATTCTTCCAAATGCCTCAAAAGTCGTTTTTTCTGATAGAACTCGACCTCCTGAATCCAACGGTGCAAGCCGCACCTCGATATCTCTAACCGTTTCGGAGATATGGCGTTTGAAAGTTTTGGCACTTGCACAAATTTCGTGAAGTTGGTGAACTCCCGAAAACATTTTCGCTCATATCTCGGAAACTATAGCTCGATGAAATGATTTATGGGTATCTGCGTATTCGTCTTAAAATTCTCTTTAATATGAGTATGTCTTATGTCCTTTAATGCGTCATTTGAGAAAGCTATGACCCAAAGAATGAAAATTTTGGGTAACTTTTTGGAATTTTTCGGAATTTTTTTACGAGCGAACCGTGCAAGATAGGACGTTTCTGAGGGCGCCAATCGAAAGAGGACGAAAAAATCTATTTATGTTGATGGTTACGTCGCAATAGGTCGAATACTTTAGGAGTAAGGGAGGATTAACGAAAAATTGAAATTTTTGGAACCTCAAGGGGGTAAATTTTGAAAATTTCCAAAAAAATTTTTTGTTTCAAAAGGCTTTTAAACTAACATTATCTGATGTAAATTGACCCGAGAAAGTCGCCTGCACCATCAGTTTCCCCCTAAATATAGCCGTTTTCGAGTTATAGACGTTTTTTGAAAATTCTTCCAAATGCCTCAAAAGTTGTTTTTTTCTGATAGAACTCGACCTCCTGAATCCAACGGTGCAAGCCGCACCTCGATATCTCTAACCGTTTCGGAGATATGGCGTTTTAAAGTTTTGGCACTTGCACAAATTTCGTGAAGTTGGTAAACTCCCGAAAACATTTTCGCTCATATCTCGGAAACTATAGCTCGATGAAATGATTTATGGGTATCTGCGTATTCGTCTTAAAATTCTCTTTAATATGAGTATGTCTTATGTCCTTTAATGCGTCATTTGAGAAAGCTATGACCCAAAGAATGAAAATTTTGGGTAACTTTTTGGAATTTTCCGGAATTTTTTTACGAGCGAACCGTGCAAGATAGGACGTTTCTGAGGGCGCCAATCGAAAGAGGACGAAAAAATCTATTTATGTTGATGGTTACGTCGCAATAAGTCGAATACTTTAGGAGTAAGGGAGGATTAACGAAAAATTGAAATTTTTTGAACCTCAAGGGGGTAAATTTTGAAAATTTCCAAAAAAATTTTTTGTTTCAAAAGGCTTTTAAACTAACATTATCTGATGTAAATTGACCCGAGAAAGTCGCCTGCACCATCAGTTTCCCCCTAAATATAACCGTTTTCGAGTTATAGACGTTTTTTGAAAATTCTTCCAAATGCCTCAAAAGTTGTTTTTTTCTGATAGAACTCGACCTCCTGAATCCAACGGTGCAAGCCGCACCTCGATATCTCTAACCGTTTCGGAGATATGGCGTTTTAAAGTTTTGGCACTTGCACAAATTTCGTGAAGTTGGTGAACTCCCGAAAACATTTTCGCTCATATCTCGGAAACTATAGCTCGATGAAATGATTTATGGGTATCTGCGTATTCGTCTTAAAATTCTCTTTAATATGAGTATGTCTTATGTCCTTTAATGCGTCATTTGAGAAAGCTATGACCCAAAGAATGAAAATTTTGGGTAACTTTTTGGAATTTTTCGGATTTTTTTTACGAGCGAACCGTGCAAGATAGGACGTTTCTGAGGGCGCCAATCGAAAGAGGACGAAAAAATCTATTTATGTTGATGGTTACGTCGCAATAAGTCGAATACTTTAGGAGTAAGGGAGGATTAACGAAAAATTGAAATTTTTTGAACCTCAAGGGGGTAAATTTTGAAAATTTCCAAAAAAAATTTTTGTTTCAAAAGGCTTTTAAACTAACATTATCTGATGTAAATTGACCCGAGAAAGTCGCCTGCACCATCAGTTTCCCCCTAAATATAGCCGTTTTCGAGTTGTAGACGTTTTTTGAAAATTCTTCCAAATGCCTCAAAAGTCGTTTTTTCTGATAGAACTCGACCTCCTGAATCCAACGGTGCAAGCCGCACCTCGATATCTCTAACCGTTTCGGAGATATGGCGTTTGAAAGTTTTGGCACTTGCACAAATTTCGTGAAGTTGGTGAACTCCCGAAAACATTTTCGCTCATATCTCGGAAACTATAGCTCGATGAAATGATTTATGGGTATCTGCGTATTCGTCTTAAAATTCTCTTTAATATGAGTATGTCTTATGTCCTTTAATGCGTCATTTGAGAAAGCTATGACCCAAAGAATGAAAATTTTGGGTAACTTTTTGGAATTTTTCGGAATTCTTTTACGAGCGAACCGTGCAAGATAGGACGTTTCTGAGGGCGCCAATCGAAAGAGGACGAAAAAATCTATTTATGTTGATGGTTACGTCGCAATAAGTCGAATACTTTAGGAGTAAGGGAGGATTAACGAAAAATTGAAATTTTTTGAACCTCAAGGGGGTAAATTTTGAAAATTTCCAAAAAAAAATTTTGTTTCAAAAGGCTTTTAAACTAACATTATCTGATGTAAATTGACCCGAGAAAGTCGCCTGCACCATCAGTTTCCCCCTAAATATAGCCGTTTTCGAGTTATAGACGTTTTTTGAAAATTCTTCCAAATGCCTCAAAAGTTATTTTTTTCTGATAGAACTCGACCTCCTGAATCCAACGGTGCAAGCCGCACCTCGATATCTCTAACCGTTTCGGAGATATGGCGTTTTAAAGTTTTGGCACTTGCACAAATTTCGTGAAGTTGGTGAACTCCCGAAAACATTTTCGCTCATATCTCGGAAACTATAGCTCGATGAAATGATTTATGGGTATCTGCGTATTCGTCTTAAAATTCTCTTTAATATGAGTATGTCTTATGTCCTTTAATGCGTCATTTGAGAAAGCTATGACCCAAAGAATGAAAATTTTGGGTAACTTTTTGGAATTTTTCGGAATTTTTTTAAGAGCGAACCGTGCAAGATAGGACGTTTCTGAGGGCGCCAATCGAAAGAGGACGAAAAAATCTATTTATGTTGATGGTTACGTCGCAATAAGTCGAATACTTTAGGAGTAAGGGAGGATTAACGAAAAATTGAAATTTTTTGAACCTCAAGGGGGTAAATTTTGAAAATTTCCAAAAAAAATTTTTGTTTCAAAAGGCTTTTAAACTAACATTATCTGATGTAAATTGACCCGAGAAAGTCGCCTGCACCATCAGTTTCCCCCTAAATATAGCCGTTTTCGAGTTATAGACGTTTTTTGAAAATTCTTCCAAATGCCTCAAAAGTTGTTTTTTTCTGATAGAACTCGACCTCCTGAATCCAACGGTGCAAGCCGCACCTCGATATCTCTAACCGTTTCGGAGATATGGCGTTTTAAAGTTTTGGCACTTGCACAAATTTCGTGAAGTTGGTGAACTCCCGAAAACATTTTCGCTCATATCTCGGAAACTATAGCTCGATGAAATGATTTATGGGTATCTGCGTATTCGTCTTAAAATTCTCTTTAAAATGAGTATGGCTTATGTCCTTTAATGCGTCATTTGAGAAAGCTATGACCCAAAGAATGAAAATTTTGGGTAACTTTTTGGAATTTTTCGGAATTTTTTTACGAGCGAACCGTGCAAGATAGGACGTTTCTGAGGGCGCCAATCGAAAGAGGACGAAAAAATCTATTTATGTTGATGGTTACGTCGCAATAAGTCGAATACTTTAGGAGTAAGGGAGGATTAACGAAAAATTGAAATTTTTTGAACCTCAAGGGGGTAAATTTTGAAAATTTCCAAAAAAAATTTTTGTTTCAAAAGGCTTTTAAACTAACATTATCTGATGTAAATTGACCCGAGAAAGTCGCCTGCACCATCAGTTTCCCCCTAAATATAGCCGTTTTCGAGTTATAGACGTTTTTTGAAAATTCTTCCAAATGCCTCAAAAGTTGTTTTTTTCTGATAGAACTCGACCTCCTGAATCCAACGGTGCAAGCCGCACCTCGATATCTCTAACCGTTTCGGAGATATGGCGTTTTAAAGTTTTGGCACTTGCACAAATTTCGTGAAGTTGGTAAACTCCCGAAAACATTTTCGCTCATATCTCGGAAACTATAGCTCGATGAAATGATTTATGGGTATCTGCGTATTCGTCTTAAAATTCTCTTTAAAATGAGTATGGCTTATGTCCTTTAATGCGTCATTTGAGAAAGCTATGACCCAAAGAATGAAAATTTTGGGTAACTTTTTGGAATTTTTCGGAATTTTTTTACGAGCGAACCGTGCAAGATAGGACGTTTCTGAGGGCGCCAATCGAAAGAGGACGAAAAAATCTATTTATGTTGATGGTTACGTCGCAATAAGTCGAATACTTTAGGAGTAAGGGAGGATTAACGAAAAATTGAAATTTTTTGAACCTCAAGGGGGTAAATTTTGAAAATTTCCAAAAAAAATTTTTATTTCAAAAGGCTTTTAAACTAACATTATCTGATGTAAATTGACCCGAGAAAGTCGCCTGCACCATCAGTTTCCCCCTAAATATAGCCGTTTTCGAGTTATAGACGTTTTTTGAAAATTCTTCCAAATGCCTCAAAAGTTGTTTTTTTCTGATAGAACTCGACCTCCTGAATCCAACGGTGCAAGCCGCACCTCGATATCTCTAACCGTTTCGGAGATATGGCGTTTTAAAGTTTTGGCACTTGCACAAATTTCGTGAAGTTGGTAAACTCCCGAAAACATTTTCGCTCATATCTCGGAAACTATAGCTCGATGAAATGATTTATGGGTATCTGCGTATTCGTCTTAAAATTCTCTTTAATATGAGTATGTCTTATGTCCTTTAATGCGTCATTTGAGAAAGCTATGACCCAAAGAATGAAAATTTTGGGTAACTTTTTGGAATTTTCCGGAATTTTTTTACGAGCGAACCGTGCAAGATAGGACGTTTCTGAGGGCGCCAATCGAAAGAGGACGAAAAAATCTATTTATGTTGATGGTTACGTCGCAATAAGTCGAATACTTTAGGAGTAAGGGAGGATTAACGAAAAATTGAAATTTTTTGAACCTCAAGGGGGTAAATTTTGAAAATTTCCAAAAAAATTTTTTGTTTCAAAAGGCTTTTAAACTAACATTATCTGATGTAAATTGACCCGAGAAAGTCGCCTGCACCATCAGTTTCCCCCTAAATATAGCCGTTTTCGAGTTATAGACGTTTTTTGAAAATTCTTCCAAATGCCTCAAAAGTTGTTTTTTTCTGATAGAACTCGACCTCCTGAATCCAACGGTGCAAGCCGCACCTCGATATCTCTAACCGTTTCGGAGATATGGCGTTTTAAAGTTTTGGCACTTGCACAAATTTCGTGAAGTTGGTGAACTCCCGAAAACATTTTCGCTCATATCTCGGAAACTATAGCTCGATGAAATGATTTATGGGTATCTGCGTATTCGTCTTAAAATTCTCTTTAATATGAGTATGTCTTATGTCCTTTAATGCGTCATTTGAGAAAGCTATGACCCAAAGAATGAAAATTTTGGGTAACTTTTTGGAATTTTTCGGAATTTTTTTACGAGCGAACCGTGCAAGATAGGACGTTTCTGAGGGCGCCAATCGAAAGAGGACGAAAAAATCTATTTATGTTGATGGTTACGTCGCAATAAGTCGAATACTTTAGGAGTAAGGGAGGATTAACGAAAAATTGAAATTTTTTGAACCTCAAGGGGGTAAATTTTGAAAATTTCCAAAAAAATTTTTTGTTTCAAAAGGCTTTTAAACTAACATTATCTGATGTAAATTGACCCGAGAAAGTCGCCTGCACCATCAGTTTCCCCCTAAATATAGCCGTTTTCGAGTTATAGACGTTTTTTGAAAATTCTTCCAAATGCCTCAAAAGTTGTTTTTTTCTGATAGAACTCGACCTCCTGAATCCAACGGTGCAAGCCGCACCTCGATATCTCTAACCGTTTCGGAGATATGGCGTTTTAAAGTTTTGGCACTTGCACAAATTTCGTGAAGTTGGTAAACTCCCGAAAACATTTTCGCTCATATCTCGGAAACTATAGCTCGATGAAATGATTTATGGGTATCTGCGTATTCGTCTTAAAATTCTCTTTAAAATGAGTATGGCTTATGTCCTTTAATGCGTCATTTGAGAAAGCTATGACCCAAAGAATGAAAATTTTGGGTAACTTTTTGGAATTTTTCGGAATTTTTTTACGAGCGAACCGTGCAAGATAGGACGTTTCTGAGGGCGCCAATCGAAAGAGGACGAAAAAATCTATTTATGTTGATGGTTACGTCGCAATAAGTCGAATACTTTAGGAGTAAGGGAGGATTAACGAAAAATTGAAATTTTTTGAACCTCAAGGGGGTAAATTTTGAAAATTTCCAAAAAAAATTTTTATTTCAAAAGGCTTTTAAACTAACATTATCTGATGTAAATTGACCCGAGAAAGTCGCCTGCACCATCAGTTTCCCCCTAAATATAGCCGTTTTCGAGTTATAGACGTTTTTTGAAAATTCTTCCAAATGCCTCAAAAGTTGTTTTTTTCTGATAGAACTCGACCTCCTGAATCCAACGGTGCAAGCCGCACCTCGATATCTCTAACCGTTTCGGAGATATGGCGTTTTAAAGTTTTGGCACTTGCACAAATTTCGTGAAGTTGGTAAACTCCCGAAAACATTTTCGCTCATATCTCGGAAACTATAGCTCGATGAAATGATTTATGGGTATCTGCGTATTCGTCTTAAAATTCTCTTTAATATGAGTATGTCTTATGTCCTTTAATGCGTCATTTGAGAAAGCTATGACCCAAAGAATGAAAATTTTGGGTAACTTTTTGGAATTTTCCGGAATTTTTTTACGAGCGAACCGTGCAAGATAGGACGTTTCTGAGGGCGCCAATCGAAAGAGGACGAAAAAATCTATTTATGTTGATGGTTACGTCGCAATAAGTCGAATACTTTAGGAGTAAGGGAGGATTAACGAAAAATTGAAATTTTTTGAACCTCAAGGGGGTAAATTTTGAAAATTTCCAAAAAAATTTTTTGTTTCAAAAGGCTTTTAAACTAACATTATCTGATGTAAATTGACCCGAGAAAGTCGCCTGCACCATCAGTTTCCCCCTAAATATAGCCGTTTTCGAGTTATAGACGTTTTTTGAAAATTCTTCCAAATGCCTCAAAAGTTGTTTTTTTCTGATAGAACTCGACCTCCTGAATCCAACGGTGCAAGCCGCACCTCGATATCTCTAACCGTTTCGGAGATATGGCGTTTTAAAGTTTTGGCACTTGCACAAATTTCGTGAAGTTGGTGAACTCCCGAAAACATTTTCGCTCATATCTCGGAAACTATAGCTCGATGAAATGATTTATGGGTATCTGCGTATTCGTCTTAAAATTCTCTTTAATATGAGTATGTCTTATGTCCTTTAATGCGTCATTTGAGAAAGCTATGACCCAAAGAATGAAAATTTTGGGTAACTTTTTGGAATTTTTCGGAATTTTTTTACGAGCGAACCGTGCAAGATAGGACGTTTCTGAGGGCGCCAATCGAAAGAGGACGAAAAAATCTATTTATGTTGATGGTTACGTCGCAATAAGTCGAATACTTTAGGAGTAAGGGAGGATTAACGAAAAATTGAAATTTTTTGAACCTCAAGGGGGTAAATTTTGAAAATTTCCAAAAAAATTTTTTGTTTCAAAAGGCTTTTAAACTAACATTATCTGATGTAAATTGACCCGAGAAAGTCGCCTGCACCATCAGTTTCCCCCTAAATATAGCCGTTTTCGAGTTATAGACGTTTTTTGAAAATTCTTCCAAATGCCTCAAAAGTTGTTTTTTTCTGATAGAACTCGACCTCCTGAATCCAACGGTGCAAGCCGCACCTCGATATCTCTAACCGTTTCGGAGATATGGCGTTTTAAAGTTTTGGCACTTGCACAAATTTCGTGAAGTTGGTGAACTCCCGAAAACATTTTCGCTCATATCTCGGAAACTATAGCTCGATGAAATGATTTATGGGTATCTGCGTATTCGTCTTAAAATTCTCTTTAAAATGAGTATGGCTTATGTCCTTTAATGCGTCATTTGAGAAAGCTATGACCCAAAGAATGAAAATTTTGGGTAACTTTTTGGAATTTTTCGGAATTTTTTTACGAGCGAACCGTGCAAGATAGGACGTTTCTGAGGGCGCCAATCGAAAGAGGACGAAAAAATCTATTTATGTTGATGGTTACGTCGCAATAAGTCGAATACTTTAGGAGTAAGGGAGGATTAACGAAAAATTGAAATTTTTTGAACCTCAAGGGGGTAAATTTTGAAAATTTCCAAAAAAAAATTTTGTTTCAAAAGGCTTTTAAACTAACATTATCTGATGTAAATTGACCCGAGAAAGTCGCCTGCACCATCAGTTTCCCCCTAAATATAGCCGTTTTCGAGTTATAGACGTTTTTTGAAAATTCTTCCAAATGCCTCAAAAGTTGTTTTTTTCTGATAGAACTCGACCTCCTGAATCCAACGGTGCAAGCCGCACCTCGATATCTCTAACCGTTTCGGAGATATGGCGTTTTAAAGTTTTGGCACTTGCACAAATTTCGTGAAGTTGGTAAACTCCCGAAAACATTTTCGCTCATATCTCGGAAACTATAGCTCGATGAAATGATTTATGGGTATCTGCGTATTCGTCTTAAAATTCTCTTTAAAATGAGTATGGCTTATGTCCTTTAATGCGTCATTTGAGAAAGCTATGACCCAAAGAATGAAAATTTTGGGTAACTTTTTGGAATTTTTCGGAATTTTTTTACGAGCGAACCGTGCAAGATAGGACGTTTCTGAGGGCGCCAATCGAAAGAGGACGAAAAAATCTATTTATGTTGATGGTTACGTCGCAATAAGTCGAATACTTTAGGAGTAAGGGAGGATTAACGAAAAATTGAAATTTTTTGAACCTCAAGGGGGTAAATTTTGAAAATTTCCAAAAAAAATTTTTATTTCAAAAGGCTTTTAAACTAACATTATCTGATGTAAATTGACCCGAGAAAGTCGCCTGCACCATCAGTTTCCCCCTAAATATAGCCGTTTTCGAGTTATAGACGTTTTTTGAAAATTCTTCCAAATGCCTCAAAAGTTGTTTTTTTCTGATAGAACTCGACCTCCTGAATCCAACGGTGCAAGCCGCACCTCGATATCTCTAACCGTTTCGGAGATATGGCGTTTTAAAGTTTTGGCACTTGCACAAATTTCGTGAAGTTGGTAAACTCCCGAAAACATTTTCGCTCATATCTCGGAAACTATAGCTCGATGAAATGATTTATGGGTATCTGCGTATTCGTCTTAAAATTCTCTTTAATATGAGTATGTCTTATGTCCTTTAATGCGTCATTTGAGAAAGCTATGACCCAAAGAATGAAAATTTTGGGTAACTTTTTGGAATTTTCCGGAATTTTTTTACGAGCGAACCGTGCAAGATAGGACGTTTCTGAGGGCGCCAATCGAAAGAGGACGAAAAAATCTATTTATGTTGATGGTTACGTCGCAATAAGTCGAATACTTTAGGAGTAAGGGAGGATTAACGAAAAATTGAAATTTTTTGAACCTCAAGGGGGTAAATTTTGAAAATTTCCAAAAAAATTTTTTGTTTCAAAAGGCTTTTAAACTAACATTATCTGATGTAAATTGACCCGAGAAAGTCGCCTGCACCATCAGTTTCCCCCTAAATATAGCCGTTTTCGAGTTATAGACGTTTTTTGAAAATTCTTCCAAATGCCTCAAAAGTTGTTTTTTTCTGATAGAACTCGACCTCCTGAATCCAACGGTGCAAGCCGCACCTCGATATCTCTAACCGTTTCGGAGATATGGCGTTTTAAAGTTTTGGCACTTGCACAAATTTCGTGAAGTTGGTGAACTCCCGAAAACATTTTCGCTCATATCTCGGAAACTATAGCTCGATGAAATGATTTATGGGTATCTGCGTATTCGTCTTAAAATTCTCTTTAATATGAGTATGTCTTATGTCCTTTAATGCGTCATTTGAGAAAGCTATGACCCAAAGAATGAAAATTTTGGGTAACTTTTTGGAATTTTTCGGAATTTTTTTACGAGCGAACCGTGCAAGATAGGACGTTTCTGAGGGCGCCAATCGAAAGAGGACGAAAAAATCTATTTATGTTGATGGTTACGTCGCAATAAGTCGAATACTTTAGGAGTAAGGGAGGATTAACGAAAAATTGAAATTTTTTGAACCTCAAGGGGGTAAATTTTGAAAATTTCCAAAAAAATTTTTTGTTTCAAAAGGCTTTTAAACTAACATTATCTGATGTAAATTGACCCGAGAAAGTCGCCTGCACCATCAGTTTCCCCCTAAATATAGCCGTTTTCGAGTTATAGACGTTTTTTGAAAATTCTTCCAAATGCCTCAAAAGTTGTTTTTTTCTGATAGAACTCGACCTCCTGAATCCAACGGTGCAAGCCGCACCTCGATATCTCTAACCGTTTCGGAGATATGGCGTTTTAAAGTTTTGGCACTTGCACAAATTTCGTGAAGTTGGTGAACTCCCGAAAACATTTTCGCTCATATCTCGGAAACTATAGCTCGATGAAATGATTTATGGGTATCTGCGTATTCGTCTTAAAATTCTCTTTAATATGAGTATGTCTTATGTCCTTTAATGCGTCATTTGAGAAAGCTATGACCCAAAGAATGAAAATTTTGGGTAACTTTTTGGAATTTTTCGGATTTTTTTTACGAGCGAACCGTGCAAGATAGGACGTTTCTGAGGGCGCCAATCGAAAGAGGACGAAAAAATCTATTTATGTTGATGGTTACGTCGCAATAAGTCGAATACTTTAGGAGTAAGGGAGGATTAACGAAAAATTGAAATTTTTTGAACCTCAAGGGGGTAAATTTTGAAAATTTCCAAAAAAAATTTTTGTTTCAAAAGGCTTTTAAACTAACATTATCTGATGTAAATTGACCCGAGAAAGTCGCCTGCACCATCAGTTTCCCCCTAAATATAGCCGTTTTCGAGTTGTAGACGTTTTTTGAAAATTCTTCCAAATGCCTCAAAAGTCGTTTTTTTCTGATAGAACTCGACCTCCTGAATCCAACGGTGCAAGCCGCACCTCGATATCTCTAACCGTTTCGGAGATATGGCGTTTGAAAGTTTTGGCACTTGCACAAATTTCGTGAAGTTGGTGAACTCCCGAAAACATTTTCGCTCATATCTCGGAAACTATAGCTCGATGAAATGATTTATGGGTATCTGCGTATTCGTCTTAAAATTCTCTTTAATATGAGTATGTCTTATGTCCTTTAATGCGTCATTTGAGAAAGCTATGACCCAAAGAATGAAAATTTTGGGTAACTTTTTGGAATTTTTCGGATTTTTTTTACGAGCGAACCGTGCAAGATAGGACGTTTCTGAGGGCGCCAATCGAAAGAGGACGAAAAAATCTATTTATGTTGATGGTTACGTCGCAATAAGTCGAATACTTTAGGAGTAAGGGAGGATTAACGAAAAATTGAAATTTTTTGAACCTCAAGGGGGTAAATTTTGAAAATTTCCAAAAAAAATTTTTGTTTCAAAAGGCTTTTAAACTAACATTATCTGATGTAAATTGACCCGAGAAAGTCGCCTGCACCATCAGTTTCCCCCTAAATATAGCCGTTTTCGAGTTGTAGACGTTTTTTGAAAATTCTTCCAAATGCCTCAAAAGTCGTTTTTTCTGATAGAACTCGACCTCCTGAATCCAACGGTGCAAGCCGCACCTCGATATCTCTAACCGTTTCGGAGATATGGCGTTTGAAAGTTTTGGCACTTGCACAAATTTCGTGAAGTTGGTGAACTCCCGAAAACATTTTCGCTCATATCTCGGAAACTATAGCTCGATGAAATGATTTATGGGTATCTGCGTATTCGTCTTAAAATTCTCTTTAATATGAGTATGTCTTATGTCCTTTAATGCGTCATTTGAGAAAGCTATGACCCAAAGAATGAAAATTTTGGGTAACTTTTTGGAATTTTTCGGAATTTTTTTACGAGCGAACCGTGCAAGATAGGACGTTTCTGAGGGCGCCAATCGAAAGAGGACGAAAAAATCTATTTATGTTGATGGTTACGTCGCAATAGGTCGAATACTTTAGGAGTAAGGGAGGATTAACGAAAAATTGAAATTTTTTGAACCTCAAGGGGGTAAATTTTGAAAATTTCCAAAAAAATTTTTTGTTTCAAAAGGCTTTTAAACTAACATTATCTGATGTAAATTGACCCGAGAAAGTCGCCTGCACCATCAGTTTCCCCCTAAATATAGCCGTTTTCGAGTTGTAGACGTTTTTTGAAAATTCTTCCAAATGCCTCAAAAGTCGTTTTTTCTGATAGAACTCGACCTCCTGAATCCAACGGTGCAAGCCGCACCTCGATATCTCTAACCGTTTCGGAGATATGGCGTTTGAAAGTTTTGGCACTTGCACAAATTTCGTGAAGTTGGTGAACTCCCGAAAACATTTTCGCTCATATCTCGGAAACTATAGCTCGATGAAATGATTTATGGGTATCTGCGTATTCGTCTTAAAATTCTCTTTAATATGAGTATGTCTTATGTCCTTTAATGCGTCATTTGAGAAAGCTATGACCCAAAGAATGAAAATTTTGGGTAACTTTTTGGAATTTTTCGGAATTTTTTTACGAGCGAACCGTGCAAGATAGGACGTTTCTGAGGGCGCCAATCGAAAGAGGACGAAAAAATCTATTTATGTTGATGGTTACGTCGCAATAAGTCGAATACTTTAGGAGTAAGGGAGGATTAACGAAAAATTGAAATTTTTTGAACCTCAAGGGGGTAAATTTTGAAAATTTCCAAAAAAATTTTTTGTTTC
This sequence comes from Diaperis boleti, assembly GCA_963583935.1. NCBI lineage: Eukaryota > Metazoa > Arthropoda > Insecta > Coleoptera > Tenebrionidae > Diaperis > Diaperis boleti. The sequence continues at coordinate 71,610,384 of OY757244.1, forward strand.
AAAAGGCTTTTAAACTAACATTATCTGATGTAAATTGACCCGAGAAAGTCGCCTGCACCATCAGTTTCCCCCTAAATATAGCCGTTTTCGAGTTATAGACGTTTTTTGAAAATTCTTCCAAATGCCTCAAAAGTTGTTTTTTTCTGATAGAACTCGACCTCCTGAATCCAACGGTGCAAGCCGCACCTCGATATCTCTAACCGTTTCGGAGATATGGCGTTTTAAAGTTTTGGCACTTGCACAAATTTCGTGAAGTTGGTGAACTCCCGAAAACATTTTCGCTCATATCTCGGAAACTATAGCTCGATGAAATGATTTATGGGTATCTGCGTATTCGTCTTAAAATTCTCTTTAATATGAGTATGTCTTATGTCCTTTAATGCGTCATTTGAGAAAGCTATGACCCAAAGAATGAAAATTTTGGGTAACTTTTTGGAATTTTTCGGATTTTTTTTACGAGCGAACCGTGCAAGATAGGACGTTTCTGAGGGCGCCAATCGAAAGAGGACGAAAAAATCTATTTATGTTGATGGTTACGTCGCAATAAGTCGAATACTTTAGGAGTAAGGGAGGATTAACGAAAAATTGAAATTTTTTGAACCTCAAGGGGGTAAATTTTGAAAATTTCCAAAAAAAATTTTTGTTTCAAAAGGCTTTTAAACTAACATTATCTGATGTAAATTGACCCGAGAAAGTCGCCTGCACCATCAGTTTCCCCCTAAATATAGCCGTTTTCGAGTTGTAGACGTTTTTTGAAAATTCTTCCAAATGCCTCAAAAGTCGTTTTTTTCTGATAGAACTCGACCTCCTGAATCCAACGGTGCAAGCCGCACCTCGATATCTCTAACCGTTTCGGAGATATGGCGTTTGAAAGTTTTGGCACTTGCACAAATTTCGTGAAGTTGGTGAACTCCCGAAAACATTTTCGCTCATATCTCGGAAACTATAGCTCGATGAAATGATTTATGGGTATCTGCGTATTCGTCTTAAAATTCTCTTTAATATGAGTATGTCTTATGTCCTTTAATGCGTCATTTGAGAAAGCTATGACCCAAAGAATGAAAATTTTGGGTAACTTTTTGGAATTTTTCGGAATTTTTTTACGAGCGAACCGTGCAAGATAGGACGTTTCTGAGGGCGCCAATCGAAAGAGGACGAAAAAATCTATTTATGTTGATGGTTACGTCGCAATAAGTCGAATACTTTAGGAGTAAGGGAGGATTAACGAAAAATTGAAATTTTTTGAACCTCAAGGGGGTAAATTTTGAAAATTTCCAAAAAAAATTTTTGTTTCAAAAGGCTTTTAAACTAACATTATCTGATGTAAATTGACCCGAGAAAGTCGCCTGCACCATCAGTTTCCCCCTAAATATAGCCGTTTTCGAGTTATAGACGTTTTTTGAAAATTCTTCCAAATGCCTCAAAAGTTGTTTTTTTCTGATAGAACTCGACCTCCTGAATCCAACGGTGCAAGCCGCACCTCGATATCTCTAACCGTTTCGGAGATATGGCGTTTTAAAGTTTTGGCACTTGCACAAATTTCGTGAAGTTGGTGAACTCCCGAAAACATTTTCGCTCATATCTCGGAAACTATAGCTCGATGAAATGATTTATGGGTATCTGCGTATTCGTCTTAAAATTCTCTTTAATATGAGTATGTCTTATGTCCTTTAATGCGTCATTTGAGAAAGCTATGACCCAAAGAATGAAAATTTTGGGTAACTTTTTGGAATTTTTCGGAATTCTTTTACGAGCGAACCGTGCAAGATAGGACGTTTCTGAGGGCGCCAATCGAAAGAGGACGAAAAAATCTATTTATGTTGATGGTTACGTCGCAATAAGTCGAATACTTTAGGAGTAAGGGAGGATTAACGAAAAATTGAAATTTTTTGAACCTCAAGGGGGTAAATTTTGAAAATTTCCAAAAAAATTTTTTGTTTCAAAAGGCTTTTAAACTAACATTATCTGATGTAAATTGACCCGAGAAAGTCGCCTGCACCATCAGTTTCCCCCTAAATATAGCCGTTTTCGAGTTATAGACGTTTTTTGAAAATTCTTCCAAATGCCTCAAAAGTTGTTTTTTTCTGATAGAACTCGACCTCCTGAATCCAACGGTGCAAGCCGCACCTCGATATCTCTAACCGTTTCGGAGATATGGCGTTTTAAAGTTTTGGCACTTGCACAAATTTCGTGAAGTTGGTGAACTCCCGAAAACATTTTCGCTCATATCTCGGAAACTATAGCTCGATGAAATGATTTATGGGTATCTGCGTATTCGTCTTAAAATTCTCTTTAAAATGAGTATGTCTTATGTCCTTTAATGCGTCATTTGAGAAAGCTATGACCCAAAGAATGAAAATTTTGGGTAACTTTTTGGAATTTTTCGGAATTTTTTTACGAGCGAACCGTGCAAGATAGGACGTTTCTGAGGGCGCCAATCGAAAGAGGACGAAAAAATCTATTTATGTTGATGGTTACGTCGCAATAAGTCGAATACTTTAGGAGTAAGGGAGGATTAACGAAAAATTGAAATTTTTTGAACCTCAAGGGGGTAAATTTTGAAAATTTCCAAAAAAAATTTTTGTTTCAAAAGGCTTTTAAACTAACATTATCTGATGTAAATTGACCCGAGAAAGTCGCCTGCACCATCAGTTTCCCCCTAAATATTGCCGTTTTCGAGTTATAGACGTTTTTTGAAAATTCTTCCAAATGCCTCAAAAGTTGTTTTTTTCTGATAGAACTCGACCTCCTGAATCCAACGGTGCAAGCCGCACCTCGATATCTCTAACCGTTTCGGAGATATGGCGTTTTAAAGTTTTGGCACTTGCACAAATTTCGTGAAGTTGGTGAACTCCCGAAAACATTTTCGCTCATATCTCGGAAACTATAGCTCGATGAAATGATTTATGGGTATCTGCGTATTCGTCTTAAAATTCTCTTTAATATGAGTATGTCTTATGTCCTTTAATGCGTCATTTGAGAAAGCTATGACCCAAAGAATGAAAATTTTGGGTAACTTTTTGGAATTTTTCGGAATTTTTTTACGAGCGAACCGTGCAAGATAGGACGTTTCTGAGGGCGCCAATCGAAAGAGGACGAAAAAATCTATTTATGTTGATGGTTACGTCGCAATAGGTCGAATACTTTAGGAGTAAGGGAGGATTAACGAAAAATTGAAATTTTTTGAACCTCAAGGGGGTAAATTTTGAAAATTTCCAAAAAAATTTTTTGTTTCAAAAGGCTTTTAAACTAACATTATCTGATGTAAATTGACCCGAGAAAGTCGCCTGCACCATCAGTTTCCCCCTAAATATAGCCGTTTTCGAGTTATAGACGTTTTTTGAAAATTCTTCCAAATGCCTCAAAAGTTGTTTTTTTCTGATAGAACTCGACCTCCTGAATCCAACGGTGCAAGCCGCACCTCGATATCTCTAACCGTTTCGGAGATATGGCGTTTTAAAGTTTTGGCACTTGCACAAATTTCGTGAAGTTGGTGAACTCCCGAAAACATTTTCGCTCATATCTCGGAAACTATAGCTCGATGAAATGATTTATGGGTATCTGCGTATTCGTCTTAAAATTCTCTTTAATATGAGTATGTCTTATGTCCTTTAATGCGTCATTTGAGAAAGCTATGACCCAAAGAATGAAAATTTTGGGTAACTTTTTGGAATTTTTCGGAATTTTTTACGAGCGAACCGTGCAAGATAGGACGTTTCTGAGGGCGCCAATCGAAAGAGGACGAAAAAATCTATTTATGTTGATGGTTACGTCGCAATAGGTCGAATACTTTAGGAGTAAGGGAGGATTAACGAAAAATTGAAATTTTTTGAACCTCAAGGGGGTAAATTTTGAAAATTTCCAAAAAAATTTTTTGTTTCAAAAGGCTTTTAAACTAACATTATCTGATGTAAATTGACCCGAGAAAGTCGCCTGCACCATCAGTTTCCCCCTAAATATAGCCGTTTTCGAGTTGTAGACGTTTTTTGAAAATTCTTCCAAATGCCTCAAAAGTTGTTTTTTTCTGATAGAACTCGACCTCCTGAATCCAACGGTGCAAGCCGCACCTCGATATCTCTAACCGTTTCGGAGATATGGCGTTTTAAAGTTTTGGCACTTGCACAAATTTCGTGAAGTTGGTGAACTCCCGAAAACATTTTCGCTCATATCTCGGAAACTATAGCTCGATGAAATGATTTATGGGTATCTGCGTATTCGTCTTAAAATTCTCTTTAATATGAGTATGTCTTATGTCCTTTAATGCGTCATTTGAGAAAGCTATGACCCAAAGAATGAAAATTTTGGGTAACTTTTTGGAATTTTTCGGAATTTTTTACGAGCGAACCGTGCAAGATAGGACGTTTCTGAGGGCGCCAATCGAAAGAGGACGAAAAAATCTATTTATGTTGATGGTTACGTCGCAATAGGTCGAATACTTTAGGAGTAAGGGAGGATTAACGAAAAATTGAAATTTTTTGAACCTCAAGGGGGTAAATTTTGAAAATTTCCAAAAAAATTTTTTGTTTCAAAAGGCTTTTAAACTAACATTATCTGATGTAAATTGACCCGAGAAAGTCGCCTGCACCATCAGTTTCCCCCTAAATATAGCCGTTTTCGAGTTGTAGACGTTTTTTGAAAATTCTTCCAAATGCCTCAAAAGTCGTTTTTTCTGATAGCACTCGACCTCCTGAATCCAACGGTGCAAGCCGCACCTCGATATCTCTAACCGTTTCGGAGATATGGCGTTTTAAAGTTTTGGCACTTGCACAAATTTCGTGAAGTTGGTGAACTCCCGAAAACATTTTCGCTCATATCTCGGAAACTATAGCTCGATGAAATGATTTATGGGTATCTGCGTATTCGTCTTAAAATTCTCTTTAATATGAGTATGTCTTATGTCCTTTAATGCGTCATTTGAGAAAGCTATGACCCAAAGAATGAAAATTTTGGGTAACTTTTTGGAATTTTTCGGAATTTTTTTACGAGCGAACCGTGCAAGATAGGACGTTTCTGAGGGCGCCAATCGAAAGAGGACGAAAAAATCTATTTATGTTGATGGTTACGTCGCAATAAGTCGAATACTTTAGGAGTAAGGGAGGATTAACGAAAAATTGAAATTTTTTGAACCTCAAGGGGGTAAATTTTGAAAATTTCCAAAAAAATTTTTTGTTTCAAAAGGCTTTTAAACTAACATTATCTGATGTAAATTGACCCGAGAAAGTCGCCTGCACCATCAGTTTCCCCCTAAATATAGCCGTTTTCGAGTTATAGACGTTTTTTGAAAATTCTTCCAAATGCCTCAAAAGTTGTTTTTTTCTGATAGAACTCGACCTCCTGAATCCAACGGTGCAAGCCGCACCTCGATATCTCTAACCGTTTCGGAGATATGGCGTTTTAAAGTTTTGGCACTTGCACAAATTTCGTGAAGTTGGTGAACTCCCGAAAACATTTTCGCTCATATCTCGGAAACTATAGCTCGATGAAATGATTTATGGGTATCTGCGTATTCGTCTTAAAATTCTCTTTAATATGAGTATGTCTTATGTCCTTTAATGCGTCATTTGAGAAAGCTATGACCCAAAGAATGAAAATTTTGGGTAACTTTTTGGAATTTTTCGGAATTTTTTTACGAGCGAACCGTGCAAGATAGGACGTTTCTGAGGGCGCCAATCGAAAGAGGACGAAAAAATCTATTTATGTTGATGGTTACGTCGCAATAAGTCGAATACTTTAGGAGTAAGGGAGGATTAACGAAAAATTGAAATTTTTTGAACCTCAAGGGGGTAAATTTTGAAAATTTCCAAAAAAATTTTTTGTTTCAAAAGGCTTTTAAACTAACATTATCTGATGTAAATTGACCCGAGAAAGTCGCCTGCACCATCAGTTTCCCCCTAAATATAGCCGTTTTCGAGTTATAGACGTTTTTTGAAAATTCTTCCAAATGCCTCAAAAGTTGTTTTTTTCTGATAGAACTCGACCTCCTGAATCCAACGGTGCAAGCCGCACCTCGATATCTCTAACCGTTTCGGAGATATGGCGTTTTAAAGTTTTGGCACTTGCACAAATTTCGTGAAGTTGGTGAACTCCCGAAAACATTTTCGCTCATATCTCGGAAACTATAGCTCGATGAAATGATTTATGGGTATCTGCGTATTCGTCTTAAAATACTCTTTAATATGAGTATGTCTTATGTCCTTTAATGCGTCATTTGAGAAAGCTATGACCCAAAGAATGAAAATTTTGGGTAACTTTTTGGAATTTTTCGGAATTTTTTTACGAGCGAACCGTGCAAGATAGGACGTTTCTGAGGGCGCCAATCGAAAGAGGACGAAAAAATCTATTTATGTTGATGGTTACGTCGCAATAAGTCGAATACTTTAGGAGTAAGGGAGGATTAACGAAAAATTGAAATTTTTTGAACCTCAAGGGGGTAAATTTTGAAAATTTCCAAAAAAATTTTTTGTTTCAAAAGGCTTTTAAACTAACATTATCTGATGTAAATTGACCCGAGAAAGTCGCCTGCACCATCAGTTTCCCCCTAAATATAGCCGTTTTCGAGTTATAGACGTTTTTTGAAAATTCTTCCAAATGCCTCAAAAGTTATTTTTTTCTGATAGAACTCGACCTCCTGAATCCAACGGTGCAAGCCGCACCTCGATATCTCTAACCGTTTCGGAGATATGGCGTTTTAAAGTTTTGGCACTTGCACAAATTTCGTGAAGTTGGTGAACTCCCGAAAACATTTTCGCTCATATCTCGGAAACTATAGCTCGATGAAATGATTTATGGGTATCTGCGTATTCGTCTTAAAATTCTCTTTAATATGAGTATGTCTTATGTCCTTTAATGCGTCATTTGAGAAAGCTATGACCCAAAGAATGAAAATTTTGGGTAACTTTTTGGAATTTTTCGGAATTTTTTACGAGCGAACCGTGCAAGATAGGACGTTTCTGAGGGCGCCAATCGAAAGAGGACGAAAAAATCTATTTATGTTGATGGTTACGTCGCAATAGGTCGAATACTTTAGGAGTAAGGGAGGATTAACGAAAAATTGAAATTTTTTGAACCTCAAGGGGGTAAATTTTGAAAATTTCCAAACAAATTTTTTGTTTCAAAAGGCTTTTAAACTAACATTATCTGATGTAAATTGACCCGAGAAAGTCGCCTGCACCATCAGTTTCCCCCTAAATATAGCCGTTTTCGAGTTGTAGACGTTTTTTGAAAATTCTTCCAAATGCCTCAAAAGTCGTTTTTTCTGATAGCACTCGACCTCCTGAATCCAACGGTGCAAGCCGCACCTCGATATCTCTAACCGTTTCGGAGATATGGCGTTTTAAAGTTTTGGCACTTGCACAAATTTCGTGAAGTTGGTGAACTCCCGAAAACATTTTCGCTCATATCTCGGAAACTATAGCTCGATGAAATGATTTATGGGTATCTGCGTATTCGTCTTAAAATTCTCTTTAATATGAGTATGTCTTATGTCCTTTAATGCGTCATTTGAGAAAGCTATGACCCAAAGAATGAAAATTTTGGGTAACTTTTTGGAATTTTTCGGAATTCTTTTACGAGCGAACCGTGCAAGATAGGACGTTTCTGAGGGCGCCAATCGAAAGAGGACGAAAAAATCTATTTATGTTGATGGTTACGTCGCAATAAGTCGAAAACTTTAGGAGTAAGGGAGGATTAACGAAAAATTGAAATTTTTTGAACCTCAAGGGGGTAAATTTTGAAAATTTCCAAAAAAAATTTTTGTTTCAAAAGGCTTTTAAACTAACATTATCTGATGTAAATTGACCCGAGAAAGTCGCCTGCACCATCAGTTTCCCCCTAAATATAGCCGTTTTCGAGTTATAGACGTTTTTTGAAAATTCTTCCAAATGCCTCAAAAGTTATTTTTTTCTGATAGAACTCGACCTCCTGAATCCAACGGTGCAAGCCGCACCTCGATATCTCTAACCGTTTCGGAGATATGGCGTTTTAAAATTTTGGCACTTGCACAAATTTCGTGAAGTTGGTGAACTCCCGAAAACATTTTCGCTCATATCTCGGAAACTATAGCTCGATGAAATGATTTATGGGTATCTGCGTATTCGTCTTAAAATTCTCTTTAATATGAGTATGTCTTATGTCCTTTAATGCGTCATTTGAGAAAGCTATGACCCAAAGAATGAAAATTTTGGGTAACTTTTTGGAATTTTTCGGAATTTTTTACGAGCGAACCGTGCAAGATAGGACGTTTCTGAGGGCGCCAATCGAAAGAGGACGAAAAAATCTATTTATGTTGATGGTTACGTCGCAATAGGTCGAATACTTTAGGAGTAAGGGAGGATTAACGAAAAATTGAAATTTTTTGAACCTCAAGGGGGTAAATTTAGAAAATTTCCAAAAAAATTTTTTGTTTCAAAAGGCTTTTAAACTAACATTATCTGATGTAAATTGACCCGAGAAAGTCGCCTGCACCATCAGTTTCCCCCTAAATATAACCGTTTTCGAGTTGTAGACGTTTTTTCAAAATTCTTCCAAATGCCTCAAAAGTTGTTTTTTTCTGATAGAACTCGACCTCCTGAATCCAACGGTGCAAGCCGCACCTCGATATCTCTAACCGTTTCGGAGATATGGCGTTTTAAAGTTTTGGCACTTGCACAAATTTCGTGAAGTTGGTGAACTCCCGAAAACATTTTCGCTCATATCTCGGAAACTATAGCTCGATGAAATGATTTATGGGTATCTGCGTATTCGTCTTAAAATTCTCTTTAATATGAGTATGTCTTATGTCCTTTAATGCGTCATTTGAGAAAGCTATGACCCAAAGAATGAAAATTTTGGGTAACTTTTTGGAATTTTTCGGAATTTTTTACGAGCGAACCGTGCAAGATAGGACGTTTCTGAGGGCGCCAATCGAAAGAGGACGAAAAAATCTATTTATGTTGATGGTTACGTCGCAATAGGTCGAATACTTTAGGAGTAAGGGAGGATTAACGAAAAATTGAAATTTTTTGAACCTCAAGGGGGTAAATTTTGAAAATTTCCAAAAAAATTTTTTGTTTCAAAAGGCTTTTAAACTAACATTATCTGATGTAAATTGACCCGAGAAAGTCGCCTGCACCATCAGTTTCCCCCTAAATATAGCCGTTTTCGAGTTGTAGACGTTTTTTGAAAATTCTTCCAAATGCCTCAAAAGTCGTTTTTTCTGATAGCACTCGACCTCCTGAATCCAACGGTGCAAGCCGCACCTCGATATCTCTAACCGTTTCGGAGATATGGCGTTTTAAAGTTTTGGCACTTGCACAAATTTCGTGAAGTTGGTGAACTCCCGAAAACATTTTCGCTCATATCTCGGAAACTATAGCTCGATGAAATGATTTATGGGTATCTGCGTATTCGTCTTAAAATTCTCTTTAATATGAGTATGTCTTATGTCCTTTAATGCGTCATTTGAGAAAGCTATGACCCAAAGAATGAAAATTTTGGGTAACTTTTTGGAATTTTTCGGAATTCTTTTACGAGCGAACCGTGCAAGATAGGACGTTTCTGAGGGCGCCAATCGAAAGAGGACGAAAAAATCTATTTATGTTGATGGTTACGTCGCAATAAGTCGAATACTTTAGGAGTAAGGGAGGATTAACGAAAAATTGAAATTTTTTGAACCTCAAGGGGGTAAATTTTGAAAATTTCCAAAAAAAATTTTTGTTTCAAAAGGCTTTTAAACTAACATTATCTGATGTAAATTGACCCGAGAAAGTCGCCTGCACCATCAGTTTCCCCCTAAATATAACCGTTTTCGAGTTGTAGACGTTTTTTCAAAATTCTTCCAAATGCCTCAAAAGTCGTTTTTTCTGATAGCACTCGACCTCCTGAATCCAACGGTGCAAGCCGCACCTCGATATCTCTAACCGTTTCGGAGATATGGCGTTTTAAAGTTTTGGCACTTGCACAAATTTCGTGAAGTTGGTGAACTCCCGAAAACATTTTCGCTCATATCTCGGAAACTATAGCTCGATGAAATGATTTATGGGTATCTGCGTATTCGTCTTAAAATTCTCTTTAATATGAGTATGTCTTATGTCCTTTAATGCGTCATTTGAGAAAGCTATGACCCAAAGAATGAAAATTTTGGGTAACTTTTTGGAATTTTTCGGAATTTTTTTACGAGCGAACCGTGCAAGATAGGACGTTTCTGAGGGCGCCAATCGAAAGAGGACGAAAAAATCTATTTATGTTGATGGTTACGTCGCAATAAGTCGAATACTTTAGGAGTAAGGGAGGATTAACGAAAAATTGAAATTTTTTGAACCTCAAGGGGGTAAATTTTGAAAATTTCCAAAAAAATTTTTTGTTTCAAAAGGCTTTTAAACTAACATTATCTGATGTAAATTGACCCGAGAAAGTCGCCTGCACCATCAGTTTCCCCCTAAATATAGCCGTTTTCGAGTTATAGACGTTTTTTGAAAATTCTTCCAAATGCCTCAAAAGTTATTTTTTTCTGATAGAACTCGACCTCCTGAATCCAACGGTGCAAGCCGCACCTCGACATCTCTAACCGTTTCGGAGATATGGCGTTTTAAAGTTTTGGCACTTGCACAAATTTCGTGAAGTTGGTGAACTCCCGAAAACATTTTCGCTCATATCTCGGAAACTATAGCTCGATGAAATGATTTATGGGTATCTGCGTATTCGTCTTAAAATTCTCTTTAATATGAGTATGTCTTATGTCCTTTAATGCGTCATTTGAGAAAGCTATGACCCAAAGAATGAAAATTTTGGGTAACTTTTTGGAATTTTTCGGAATTTTTTACGAGCGAACCGTGCAAGATAGGACGTTTCTGAGGGCGCCAATCGAAAGAGGACGAAAAAATCTATTTATGTTGATGGTTACGTCGCAATAGGTCGAATACTTTAGGAGTAAGGGAGGATTAACGAAAAATTGAAATTTTTTGAACCTCAAGGGGGTAAATTTTGAAAATTTCCAAAAAAATTTTTTGTTTCAAAAGGCTTTTAAACTAACATTATCTGATGTAAATTGACCCGAGAAAGTCGCCTGCACCATCAGTTTCCCCCTAAATATAGCCGTTTTCGAGTTGTAGACGTTTTTTGAAAATTCTTCCAAATGCCTCAAAAGTCGTTTTTTCTGATAGCACTCGACCTCCTGAATCCAACGGTGCAAGCCGCACCTCGACATCTCTAACCGTTTCGGAGATATGGCGTTTTAAAGTTTTGGCACTTGCACAAATTTCGTGAAGTTGGTGAACTCCCGAAAACATTTTCGCTCATATCTCGGAAACTATAGCTCGATGAAATGATTTATGGGTATCTGCGTATTCGTCTTAAAATTCTCTTTAATATGAGTATGTCTTATGTCCTTTAATGCGTCATTTGAGAAAGCTATGACCCAAAGAATGAAAATTTTGGGTAACTTTTTGGAATTTTTCGGAATTTTTTTACGAGCGAACCGTGCAAGATAGGACGTTTCTGAGGGCGCCAATCGAAAGAGGACGAAAAAATCTATTTATGTTGATGGTTACGTCGCAATAAGTCGAATACTTTAGGAGTAAGGGAGGATTAACGAAAAATTGAAATTTTTTGAACCTCAAGGGGGTAAATTTTGAAAATTTCCAAAAAATTTTTTTGTTTCAAAAGGCTTTTAAACTAACATTATCTGATGTAAATTGACCCGAGAAAGTCGCCTGCACCATCAGTTTCCCCCCTAAATATAGCCGTTTTCGAGTTATAGACGTTTTTTGAAAATTCTTCCAAATGCCTCAAAAGTTGTTTTTTTCTGATAGAACTCGACCTCCTGAATCCAACGGTGCAAGCCGCACCTCGACATCTCTAACCGTTTCGGAGATATGGCGTTTTAAAGTTTTGGCACTTGCACAAATTTCGTGAAGTTGGTGAACTCCCGAAAACATTTTCGCTCATATCTCGGAAACTATAGCTCGATGAAATGATTTATGGGTATCTGCGTATTCGTCTTAAAATTCTCTTTAATATGAGTATGTCTTATGTCCTTTAATGCGTCATTTGAGAAAGCTATGACCCAAAGAATGAAAATTTTGGGTAACTTTTTGGAATTTTTCGGAATTCTTTTACGAGCGAACCGTGCAAGATAGGACGTTTCTGAGGGCGCCAATCGAAAGAGGACGAAAAAATCTATTTATGTTGATGGTTACGTCGCAATAAGTCGAATACTTTAGGAGTAAGGGAGGATTAACGAAAAATTGAAATTTTTTGAACCTCAAGGGGGTAAATTTTGAAAATTTCCAAAAAAAATTTTTGTTTCAAAAGGCTTTTAAACTAACATTATCTGATGTAAATTGACCCGAGAAAGTCGCCTGCACCATCAGTTTCCCCCTAAATATAGCCGTTTTCGAGTTATAGACGTTTTTTGAAAATTCTTCCAAATGCCTCAAAAGTTATTTTTTTCTGATAGAACTCGACCTCCTGAATCCAACGGTGCAAGCCGCACCTCGATATCTCTAACCGTTTCGGAGATATGGCGTTTTAAAGTTTTGGCACTTGCACAAATTCCGTGAAGTTGGTGAACTCCCGAAAACATTTTCGCTCATATCTCGGAAACTATAGCTCGATGAAATGATTTATGGGTATCTGCGTATTCGTCTTAAAATTCTCTTTAATATGAGTATGTCTTATGTCCTTTAATGCGTCATTTGAGAAAGCTATGACCCAAAGAATGAAAATTTTGGGTAACTTTTTGGAATTTTTCGGAATTTTTTTACGAGCGAACCGTGCAAGATAGGACGTTTCTGAGGGCGCCAATCGAAAGAGGACGAAAAAATCTATTTATGTTGATGGTTACGTCGCAATAGGTCGAATACTTTAGGAGTAAGGGAGGATTAACGAAAAATTGAAATTTTTTGAACCTCAAGGGGGTAAATTTTGAAAATTTCCAAAAAAATTTTTTGTTTCAAAAGGCTTTTAAACTAACATTATCTGATGTAAATTGACCCGAGAAAGTCGCCTGCACCATCAGTTTCCCCCTAAATATAGCCGTTTTCGAGTTGTAGACGTTTTTTGAAAATTCTTCCAAATGCCTCAAAAGTCGTTTTTTCTGATAGCACTCGACCTCCTGAATCCAACGGTGCAAGCCGCACCTCGATATCTCTAACCGTTTCGGAGATATGGCGTTTTAAAGTTTTGGCACTTGCACAAATTTCGTGAAGTTGGTGAACTCCCGAAAACATTTTCGCTCATATCTCGGAAACTATAGCTCGATGAAATGATTTATGGGTATCTGCGTATTCGTCTTAAAATTCTCTTTAATATGAGTATGTCTTATGTCCTTTAATGCGTCATTTGAGAAAGCTATGACCCAAAGAATGAAAATTTTGGGTAACTTTTTGGAATTTTTCGGAATTCTTTTACGAGCGAACCGTGCAAGATAGGACGTTTCTGAGGGCGCCAATCGAAAGAGGACGAAAAAATCTATTTATGTTGATGGTTACGTCGCAATAAGTCGAATACTTTAGGAGTAAGGGAGGATTAACGAAAAATTGAAATTTTTTGAACCTCAAGGGGGTAAATTTTGAAAATTTCCAAAAAAAATTTTTGTTTCAAAAGGCTTTTAAACTAACATTATCTGATGTAAATTGACCCGAGAAAGTCGCCTGCACCATCAGTTTCCCCCTAAATATAGCCGTTTTCGAGTTATAGACGTTTTTTGAAAATTCTTCCAAATGCCTCAAAAGTTATTTTTTTCTGATAGAACTCGACCTCCTGAATCCAACGGTGCAAGCCGCACCTCGATATCTCTAACCGTTTCGGAGATATGGCGTTTTAAAGTTTTGGCACTTGCACAAATTCCGTGAAGTTGGTGAACTCCCGAAAACATTTTCGCTCATATCTCGGAAACTATAGCTCGATGAAATGATTTATGGGTATCTGCGTATTCGTCTTAAAATTCTCTTTAATATGAGTATGTCTTATGTCCTTTAATGCGTCATTTGAGAAAGCTATGACCCAAAGAATGAAAATTTTGGGTAACTTTTTGGAATTTTTCGGAATTCTTTTACGAGCGAACCGTGCAAGATAGGACGTTTCTGAGGGCGCCAATCGAAAGAGGACGAAAAAATCTATTTATGTTGATGGTTACGTCGCAATAAGTCGAATACTTTAGGAGTAAGGGAGGATTAACGAAAAATTGAAATTTTTTGAACCTCAAGGGGGTAAATTTTGAAAATTTCCAAAAAAAATTTTTGTTTCAAAAGGCTTTTAAACTAACATTATCTGATGTAAATTGACCCGAGAAAGTCGCCTGCACCATCAGTTTCCCCCTAAATATAGCCGTTTTCGAGTTATAGACGTTTTTTGAAAATTCTTCCAAATGCCTCAAAAGTTATTTTTTTCTGATAGAACTCGACCTCCTGAATCCAACGGTGCAAGCCGCACCTCGATATCTCTAACCGTTTCGGAGATATGGCGTTTTAAAGTTTTGGCACTTGCACAAATTCCGTGAAGTTGGTGAACTCCCGAAAACATTTTCGCTCATATCTCGGAAACTATAGCTCGATGAAATGATTTATGGGTATCTGCGTATTCGTCTTAAAATTCTCTTTAATATGAGTATGTCTTATGTCCTTTAATGCGTCATTTGAGAAAGCTATGACCCAAAGAATGAAAATTTTGGGTAACTTTTTGGAATTTTTCGGAATTTTTTTACGAGCGAACCGTGCAAGGTAGGACATTTCTGAGGGCGCCAATCGAAAGAGGACGAAAAAATCTATTTATGTTGATGGTTACGTCGCAATAAGTCGAATACTTTAGGAGTAAGGGAGGATTAACGAAAAATTGAAATTTTTTGAACCTCAAGGGGGTAAATTTTGAAAATTTCCAAAAAAATTTTTTGTTTCAAAAGGCTTTTAAACTAACATTATCTGATGTAAATTGACCCGAGAAAGTCGCCTGCACCATCAGTTTCCCCCTAAATATAGCCGTTTTCGAGTTATAGACGTTTTTTGAAAATTCTTCCAAATGCCTCAAAAGTTATTTTTTCTGATAGAACTCGACCTCCTGAATCCAACGGTGCAAGCCGCACCTCGATATCTCTAACCGTTTCGGAGATATGGCGTTTTAAAGTTTTGGCACTTGCACAAATTTCGTGAAGTTGGTGAACTCCCGAAAACATTTTCGCTCATATCTCGGAAACTATAGCTCGATGAAATGATTTATGGGTATCTGCGTATTCGTCTTAAAATTCTCTTTAATATGAGTATGTCTTTTGTCCTTTAATGCGTCATTTGAGAAAGCTATGACCCAAAGAATGAAAATTTTGGGTAACTTTTTGGAATTTTTCGGAATTTTTTTACGAGCGACCCGTGCAAGATAGGACGTTTCTGAGGGCGCCAATCGAAAGAGGACGAAAAAATCTATTTATGTTGATGGTTACGTCGCAATAAGTCGAATACTTTAGGAGTAAGGGAGGATTAACGAAAAATTGAAATTTTTTGAACCTCAAGGGGGTAAATTTTGAAAATTTCCAAAAAAAATTTTTGTTTCAAAAGGCTTTTAAACTAACATTATCTGATGTAAATTGACCCGAGAAAGTCGCCTGCACCATCAGTTTCCCCCTAAATATAGCCGTTTTCGAGTTATAGACGTTTTTTGAAAATTCTTCCAAATGCCTCAAAAGTCGTTTTTTCTGATAGAACTCGACCTCCTGAATCCAACGGTGCAAGCCGCACCTCGATATCTCTAACCGTTTCGGAAATATGGCGTTTGAAAGTTTTGGCACTTGCACAAATTTCGTGAAGTTGGTGAACTCCCGAAAACATTTTCGCTCATATCTCGGAAACTATAGCTCGATGAAATGATTTATGGGTATCTGCGTATTCGTCTTAAAATTCTCTTTAATATGAGTATGTCTTATGTCCTTTAATGCGTCATTTGAGAAAGCTATGACCCAAAGAATGAAAATTTTGGGTAACTTTTTGGAATTTTTCGGAATTTTTTTACGAGCGAACCGTGCAAGATAGGACGTTTCTGAGGGCGCCAATCGAAAGAGGACGAAAAAATCTATTTATTTTGATGGTTACGTCGCAATAGGTCGAATACTTTAGGAGTAAGGGAGGATTAACGAAAAATTGAAATTTTTTGAACCTCAAGGGGGTAAATTTTGAAAATTTCCAAAAAAATTTTTTGTTTCAAAAGGCTTTTAAACTAACATTATCTGATGTAAATTGACCCGAGAAAGTCGCCTGCACCATCAGTTTCCCCCTAAATATAGCCGTTTTCGAGTTGTAGACGTTTTTTGAAAATTCTTCCAAATGCTTCAAAAGTCGTTTTTTCTGATAGCACTCGACCTCCTGAATCCAACGGTGCAAGCCGCACCTCGATATCTCTAACCGTTTCGGAGATATGGCGTTTTAAAGTTTTGGCACTTGCACAAATTTCGTGAAGTTGGTGAACTCCCGAAAACATTTTCGCTCATATCTCGGAAACTATAGCTCGATGAAATGATTTATGGGTATCTGCGTATTCGTCTTAAAATTCTCTTTAATATGAGTATGTCTTATGTCCTTTAATGCGTCATTTGAGAAAGCTATGACCCAAAGAATGAAAATTTTGGGTAACTTTTAGGAATTTTTCGGAATTTTTTTACGAGCGAACCGTGCAAGATAGGACGTTTCTGAGGGCGCCAATCAAAAGAGGACGAAAAAATCTATTTATGTTGATGGTTACGTCGCAATAAGTCGAATACTTTAGGAGTAAGGGAGGATTAACGAAAAATTGAAATTTTTTGAACCTCAAGGGGGTAAATTTTGAAAATTTCCAAAAAAATTTTTTGTTTCAAAAGGCTTTTAAACTAACATTATCTGATGTAAATTGACCCGAGAAAGTCGCCTGCACCATCAGTTTCCCCCTAAATATAGCCGTTTTCGAGTTATAGACGTTTTTTGAAAATTCTTCCAAATGCCTCAAAAGTTGTTTTTTTTCTGATAGAACTCGACCTCCTGAATCCAACGGTGCAAGCCGCACCTCGATATCTCTAACCGTTTCGGAGATATGGCGTTTTAAAGTTTTGGCACTTGCACAAATTTCGTGAAGTTGGTGAACTCCCGAAAACATTTTCGCTCATATCTCGGAAACTATAGCTCGATGAAATGATTTATGGGTATCTGCGTATTCGTCTTAAAATTCTCTTTAATATGAGTATGTCTTATGTCCTTTAATGCGTCATTTGAGAAAGCTATGACCCAAAGAATGAAAATTTTGGGTAACTTTTAGGAATTTTTCGGAATTTTTTTACGAGCGAACCGTGCAAGATAGGACGTTTCTGAGGGCGCCAATCGAAAGAGGACGAAAAAATCTATTTATGTTGATGGTTACGTCGCAATAAGTCGAATACTTTAGGAGTAAGGGAGGATTAACGAAAAATTGAAATTTTTTGAACCTCAAGGGGGTAAATTTTGAAAATTTCCAAAAAAATTTTTTGTTTCAAAAGGCTTTTAAACTAACATTATCTGATGTAAATTGACCCGAGAAAGTCGCCTGCACCATCAGTTTCCCCCTAAATATAGCCGTTTTCGAGTTATAGACGTTTTTTGAAAATTCTTCCAAATGCCTCAAAAGTTGTTTTTTTTCTGATAGAACTCGACCTCCTGAATCCAACGGTGCAAGCCGCACCTCGATATCTCTAACCGTTTCGGAGATATGGCGTTTTAAAGTTTTGGCACTTGCACAAATTTCGTGAAGTTGGTGAACTCCCGAAAACATTTTCGCTCATATCTCGGAAACTATAGCTCGATGAAATGATTTATGGGTATCTGCGTATTCGTCTTAAAATTCTCTTTAATATGAGTATGTCTTATGTCCTTTAATGCGTCATTTGAGAAAGCTATGACCCAAAGAATGAAAATTTTGGGTAACTTTTTGGAATTTTTCGGAATTTTTTTACGAGCGAACCGTGCAAGATAGGACGTTTCTGAGGGCGCCAATCGAAAGAGGACGAAAAAATCTATTTATGTTGATGGTTACGTCGCAATAAGTCGAATACTTTAGGAGTAAGGGAGGATTAACGAAAAATTGAAATTTTTTGAACCTCAAGGGGGTAAATTTTGAAAATTTCCAAAAAAAATTTTTGTTTCAAAAGGCTTTTAAACTAACATTATCTGATGTAAATTGACCCGAGAAAGTCGCCTGCACCATCAGTTTCCCCCTAAATATAGCCGTTTTCGAGTTGTAGACGTTTTTTGAAAATTCTTCCAAATGCCTCAAAAGTCGTTTTTTCTGATAGAACTCGACCTCCTGAATCCAACGGTGCAAGCCGCACCTCGATATCTCTAACCGTTTCGGAGATATGGCGTTTTAAAGTTTTGGCACTTGCACAAATTTCGTGAAGTTGGTGAACTCCCGAAAACATTTTCGCTCATATCTCGGAAACTATAGCTCGATGAAATGATTTATGGGTATCTGCGTATTCGTCTTAAAATACTCTTTAATATGAGTACGTCTTATGTCCTTTAATGCGTCATTTGAGAAAGCTATGACCCAAAGAATGAAAATTTTGGGTAACTTTTTGGAATTTTTCGGAATTTTTTTACGAGCGAACCGTGCAAGATAGGACGTTTCTGAGGGCGCCAATCGAAAGAGGACGAAAAAATCTATTTATGTTGATGGTTACGTCGCAATAAGTCGAATACTTTAGGAGTAAGGGAGGATTAACGAAAAATTGAAATTTTTTGAACCTCAAGGGGGTAAATTTTGAAAATTTCCAAAAAAAATTTTTGTTTCAAAAGGCTTTTAAACTAACATTATCTGATGTAAATTGACCCGAGAAAGTCGCCTGCACCATCAGTTTCCCCCTAAATATAGCCGTTTTCGAGTTATAGACGTTTTTTGAAAATTCTTCCAAATGCCTCAAAAGTTGTTTTTTTCTGATAGAACTCGACCTCCTGAATCCAACGGTGCAAGCCGCACCTCGATATCTCTAACCGTTTCGGAGATATGGCGTTTTAAAGTTTTGGCACTTGCACAAATTTCGTGAAGTTGGTGAACTCCCGAAAACATTTTCGCTCATATCTCGGAAACTATAGCTCGATGAAATGATTTATGGGTATCTGCGTATTCGTCTTAAAATACTCTTTAATATGAGTATGTCTTATGTCCTTTAATGCGTCATTTGAGAAAGCTATGACCCAAAGAATGAAAATTTTGGGTAACTTTTTGGAATTTTTCGGAATTTTTTTACGAGCGAACCGTGCAAGATAGGACGTTTCTGAGGGCGCCAATCGAAAGAGGACGAAAAAATCTATTTATGTTGATGGTTACGTCGCAATAGGTCGAATACTTTAGGAGTAAGGGAGGATTAACGAAAAATTGAAATTTTTTGAACCTCAAGGGGGTAAATTTTGAAAATTTCCAAAAAAAATTTTTGTTTCAAAAGGCTTTTAAACTAACATTATCTGATGTAAATTGACCCGAGAAAGTCGCCTGCACCATCAGTTTCCCCCTAAATATAGCCGTTTTCGAGTTATAGACGTTTTTTGAAAATTCTTCCAAATGCCTCAAAAGTCGTTTTTTCTGATAGAACTCGACCTCCTGAATCCAACGGTGCAAGCCGCACCTCGATATCTCTAACCGTTTCGGAGATATGGCGTTTTAAAGTTTTGGCACTTGCACAAATTTCGTGAAGTTGGTGAACTCCCGAAAACATTTTCGCTCATATCTCGGAAACTATAGCTCGATGAAATGATTTATGGGTATCTGCGTATTCGTCTTAAAATACTCTTTAATATGAGTATGTCTTATGTCCTTTAATGCGTCATTTGAGAAAGCTATGACCCAAAGAATGAAAATTTTGGGTAACTTTTTGGAATTTTTCGGAATTTTTTTACGAGCGAACCGTGCAAGATAGGACGTTTCTGAGGGCGCCAATCGAAAGAGGACGAAAAAATCTATTTATGTTGATGGTTACGTCGCAATAGGTCGAATACTTTAGGAGTAAGGGAGGATTAACGAAAAATTGAAATTTTTTGAACCTCAAGGGGGTAAATTTTGAAAATTTCCAAAAAAATTTTTTGTTTCAAAAGGCTTTTAAACTAACATTATCTGATGTAAATTGACCCGAGAAAGTCGCCTGCACCATCAGTTTCCCCCTAAATATAGCCGTTTTCGAGTTATAGACGTTTTTTGAAAATTCTTCCAAATGCCTCAAAAGTCGTTTTTTCTGATAGAACTCGACCTCCTGAATCCAACGGTGCAAGCCGCACCTCGATATCTCTAACCGTTTCGGAGATATGGCGTTTTAAAGTTTTGGCACTTGCACAAATTTCGTGAAGTTGGTGAACTCCCGAAAACATTTTCGCTCATATCTCGGAAACTATAGCTCGATGAAATGATTTATGGGTATCTGCGTATTCGTCTTAAAATTCTCTTTAATATGAGTATGTCTTATGTCCTTTAATGCGTCATTTGAGAAAGCTATGACCCAAAGAATGAAAATTTTGGGTAACTTTTTGGAATTTTTCGGAATTTTTTTACGAGCGAACCGTGCAAGATAGGACGTTTCTGAGGGCGCCAATCGAAAGAGGACGAAAAAATCTATTTATGTTGATGGTTACGTCGCAATAGGTCGAATACTTTAGGAGTAAGGGAGGATTAACGAAAAATTGAAATTTTTTGAACCTCAAGGGGGTAAATTTTGAAAATTTCCAAAAAAATTTTTTGTTTCAAAAGGCTTTTAAACTAACATTATCTGATGTAAATTGACCCGAGAAAGTCGCCTGCACCATCAGTTTCCCCCTAAATATAGCCGTTTTCGAGTTATAGACGTTTTTTGAAAATTCTTCCAAATGCCTCAAAAGTCGTTTTTTCTGATAGAACTCGACCTCCTGAATCCAACGGTGCAAGCCGCACCTCGATATCTCTAACCGTTTCGGAGATATGGCGTTTGAAAGTTTTGGCACTTGCACAAATTTCGTGAAGTTGGTGAACTCCCGAAAACATTTTCGCTCATATCTCGGAAACTATAGCTCGATGAAATGATTTATGGGTATCTGCGTATTCGTCTTAAAATACTCTTTAATATGAGTATGTCTTATGTCCTTTAATGCGTCATTTGAGAAAGCTATGACCCAAAGAATGAAAATTTTGGGTAACTTTTTGGAATTTTTCGGAATTTTTTTACGAGCGAACCGTGCAAGATAGGACGTTTCTGAGGGCGCCAATCGAAAGAGGACGAAAAAATCTATTTATGTTGATGGTTACGTCGCAATAGGTCGAATACTTTAGGAGTAAGGGAGGATTAACGAAAAATTGAAATTTTTTGAACCTCAAGGGGGTAAATTTTGAAAATTTCCAAAAAAATTTTTTGTTTCAAAAGGCTTTTAAACTAACATTATCTGATGTAAATTGACCCGAGAAAGTTGCCTGCACCATCAGTTTCCCCCTAAATATAGCCGTTTTCGAGTTGTAGACGTTTTTTGAAAATTCTTCCAAATGCCTCAAAAGTCGTTTTTTCTGATAGAACTCGACCTCCTGAATCCAACGGTGCAAGCCGCACCTCGATATCTCTAACCGTTTCGGAGATATGGCGTTTTAAAGTTTTGGCACTTGCACAAATTTCGTGAAGTTGGTGAACTCCCGAAAACATTTTCGCTCATATCTCGGAAACTATAGCTCGATGAAATGATTTATGGGTATCTGCGTATTCGTCTTAAAATACTCTTTAATATGAGTACGTCTTATGTCCTTTAATGCGTCATTTGAGAAAGCTATGACCCAAAGAATGAAAATTTTGGGTAACTTTTTGGAATTTTTCGGAATTTTTTTACGAGCGAACCGTGCAAGATAGGACGTTTCTGAGGGCGCCAATCGAAAGAGGACGAAAAAATCTATTTATGTTGATGGTTACGTCGCAATAAGTCGAATACTTTAGGAGTAAGGGAGGATTAACGAAAAATTGAAATTTTTTGAACCTCAAGGGGGTAAATTTTGAAAATTTCCAAAAAAAATTTTTGTTTCAAAAGGCTTTTAAACTAACATTATCTGATGTAAATTGACCCGAGAAAGTCGCCTGCACCATCAGTTTCCCCCTAAATATAGCCGTTTTCGAGTTATAGACGTTTTTTGAAAATTCTTCCAAATGCCTCAAAAGTTGTTTTTTTCTGATAGAACTCGACCTCCTGAATCCAACGGTGCAAGCCGCACCTCGATATCTCTAACCGTTTCGGAGATATGGCGTTTTAAAGTTTTGGCACTTGCACAAATTTCGTGAAGTTGGTGAACTCCCGAAAACATTTTCGCTCATATCTCGGAAACTATAGCTCGATGAAATGATTTATGGGTATCTGCGTATTCGTCTTAAAATACTCTTTAATATGAGTATGTCTTATGTCCTTTAATGCGTCATTTGAGAAAGCTATGACCCAAAGAATGAAAATTTTGGGTAACTTTTTGGAATTTTTCGGAATTTTTTTACGAGCGAACCGTGCAAGATAGGACGTTTCTGAGGGCGCCAATCGAAAGAGGACGAAAAAATCTATTTATGTTGATGGTTACGTCGCAATAGGTCGAATACTTTAGGAGTAAGGGAGGATTAACGAAAAATTGAAATTTTTTGAACCTCAAGGGGGTAAATTTTGAAAATTTCCAAAAAAATTTTTTGTTTCAAAAGGCTTTTAAACTAACATTATCTGATGTAAATTGACCCGAGAAAGTCGCCTGCACCATCAGTTTCCCCCTAAATATAGCCGTTTTCGAGTTATAGACGTTTTTTGAAAATTCTTCCAAATGCCTCAAAAGTCGTTTTTTCTGATAGAACTCGACCTCCTGAATCCAACGGTGCAAGCCGCACCTCGATATCTCTAACCGTTTCGGAGATATGGCGTTTGAAAGTTTTGGCACTTGCACAAATTTCGTGAAGTTGGTGAACTCCCGAAAACATTTTCGCTCATATCTCGGAAACTATAGCTCGATGAAATGATTTATGGGTATCTGCGTATTCGTCTTAAAATACTTTTTAATATGAGTATGTCTTATGTCCTTTAATGCGTCATTTGAGAAAGCTATGACCCAAAGAATGAAAATTTTGGGTAACTTTTTGGAATTTTTCGGAATTTTTTTACGAGCGAACCGTGCAAGATAGGACGTTTCTGAGGGCGCCAATCGAAAGAGGACGAAAAAATCTATTTATGTTGATGGTTACGTCGCAATAGGTCGAATACTTTAGGAGTAAGGGAGGATTAACGAAAAATTGAAATTTTTTGAACCTCAAGGGGGTAAATTTTGAAAATTTCCAAAAAAATTTTTTGTTTCAAAAGGCTTTTAAACTAACATTATCTGATGTAAATTGACCCGAGAAAGTCGCCTGCACCATCAGTTTCCCCCTAAATATAGCCGTTTTCGAGTTGTAGACGTTTTTTGAAAATTCTTCCAAATGCCTCAAAAGTCGTTTTTTCTGATAGAACTCGACCTCCTGAATCCAACGGTGCAAGCCGCACCTCGATATCTCTAACCGTTTCGGAGATATGGCGTTTTAAAGTTTTGGCACTTGCACAAATTTCGTGAAGTTGGTGAACTCCCGAAAACATTTTCGCTCATATCTCGGAAACTATAGCTCGATGAAATGATTTATGGGTATCTGCGTATTCGTCTTAAAATTCTCTTTAATATGAGTATGTCTTATGTCCTTTAATGCGTCATTTGAGAAAGCTATGACCCAAAGAATGAAAATTTTGGGTAACTTTTTGGAATTTTTCGGAATTTTTTTACGAGCGAACCGTGCAAGATAGGACGTTTCTGAGGGCGCCAATCGAAAGAGGACGAAAAAATCTATTTATGTTGATGGTTACGTCGCAATAGGTCGAATACTTTAGGAGTAAGGGAGGATTAACGAAAAATTGAAATTTTTTGAACCTCAAGGGGGTAAATTTTGAAAATTTCCAAAAAAATTTTTTGTTTCAAAAGGCTTTTAAACTAACATTATCTGATGTAAATTGACCCGAGAAAGTCGCCTGCACCATCAGTTTCCCCCTAAATATAGCCGTTTTCGAGTTGTAGACGTTTTTTGAAAATTCTTCCAAATGCCTCAAAAGTCGTTTTTTCTGATAGAACTCGACCTCCTGAATCCAACGGTGCAAGCCGCACCTCGATATCTCTAACCGTTTCGGAGATATGGCGTTTTAAAGTTTTGGCACTTGCACAAATTTCGTGAAGTTGGTGAACTCCCGAAAACATTTTCGCTCATATCTCGGAAACTATAGCTCGATGAAATGATTTATGGGTATCTGCGTATTCCTCTTAAAATACTCTTTAATATGAGTACGTCTTATGTCCTTTAATGCGTCATTTGAGAAAGCTATGACCCAAAGAATGAAAATTTTGGGTAACTTTTTGGAATTTTTCGGAATTTTTTTACGAGCGAACCGTGCAAGATAGGACGTTTCTGAGGGCGCCAATCGAAAGAGGACGAAAAAATCTATTTATGTTGATGGTTACGTCGCAATAAGTCGAATACTTTAGGAGTAAGGGAGGATTAACGAAAAATTGAAATTTTTTGAACCTCAAGGGGGTAAATTTTGAAAATTTCCAAAAAAAATTTTTGTTTCAAAAGGCTTTTAAACTAACATTATCTGATGTAAATTGACCCGAGAAAGTCGCCTGCACCATCAGTTTCCCCCTAAATATAGCCGTTTTCGAGTTATAGACGTTTTTTGAAAATTCTTCCAAATGCCTCAAAAGTTGTTTTTTTCTGATAGAACTCGACCTCCTGAATCCAACGGTGCAAGCCGCACCTCGATATCTCTAACCGTTTCGGAGAT
Source organism: Diaperis boleti (assembly GCA_963583935.1). Classification (NCBI taxonomy): domain Eukaryota; kingdom Metazoa; phylum Arthropoda; class Insecta; order Coleoptera; family Tenebrionidae; genus Diaperis; species Diaperis boleti. The sequence continues at coordinate 71,635,163 of OY757244.1, forward strand.
ATGGCGTTTTAAAGTTTTGGCACTTGCACAAATTTCGTGAAGTTGGTGAACTCCCGAAAACATTTTCGCTCATATCTCGGAAACTATAGCTCGATGAAATGATTTATGGGTATCTGCGTATTCGTCTTAAAATACTCTTTAATATGAGTATGTCTTATGTCCTTTAATGCGTCATTTGAGAAAGCTATGACCCAAAGAATGAAAATTTTGGGTAACTTTTTGGAATTTTTCGGAATTTTTTTACGAGCGAACCGTGCAAGATAGGACGTTTCTGAGGGCGCCAATCGAAAGAGGACGAAAAAATCTATTTATGTTGATGGTTACGTCGCAATAGGTCGAATACTTTAGGAGTAAGGGAGGATTAACGAAAAATTGAAATTTTTTGAACCTCAAGGGGGTAAATTTTGAAAATTTCCAAAAAAATTTTTTGTTTCAAAAGGCTTTTAAACTAACATTATCTGATGTAAATTGACCCGAGAAAGTCGCCTGCACCATCAGTTTCCCCCTAAATATAGCCGTTTTCGAGTTATAGACGTTTTTTGAAAATTCTTCCAAATGCCTCAAAAGTCGTTTTTTCTGATAGAACTCGACCTCCTGAATCCAACGGTGCAAGCCGCACCTCGATATCTCTAACCGTTTCGGAGATATGGCGTTTGAAAGTTTTGGCACTTGCACAAATTTCGTGAAGTTGGTGAACTCCCGAAAACATTTTCGCTCATATCTCGGAAACTATAGCTCGATGAAATGATTTATGGGTATCTGCGTATTCGTCTTAAAATACTTTTTAATATGAGTATGTCTTATGTCCTTTAATGCGTCATTTGAGAAAGCTATGACCCAAAGAATGAAAATTTTGGGTAACTTTTTGGAATTTTTCGGAATTTTTTTACGAGCGAACCGTGCAAGATAGGACGTTTCTGAGGGCGCCAATCGAAAGAGGACGAAAAAATCTATTTATGTTGATGGTTACGTCGCAATAGGTCGAATACTTTAGGAGTAAGGGAGGATTAACGAAAAATTGAAATTTTTTGAACCTCAAGGGGGTAAATTTTGAAAATTTCCAAAAAAATTTTTTGTTTCAAAAGGCTTTTAAACTAACATTATCTGATGTAAATTGACCCGAGAAAGTCGCCTGCACCATCAGTTTCCCCCTAAATATAGCCGTTTTCGAGTTGTAGACGTTTTTTGAAAATTCTTCCAAATGCCTCAAAAGTCGTTTTTTCTGATAGAACTCGACCTCCTGAATCCAACGGTGCAAGCCGCACCTCGATATCTCTAACCGTTTCGGAGATATGGCGTTTTAAAGTTTTGGCACTTGCACAAATTTCGTGAAGTTGGTGAACTCCCGAAAACATTTTCGCTCATATCTCGGAAACTATAGCTCGATGAAATGATTTATGGGTATCTGCGTATTCGTCTTAAAATTCTCTTTAATATGAGTATGTCTTATGTCCTTTAATGCGTCATTTGAGAAAGCTATGACCCAAAGAATGAAAATTTTGGGTAACTTTTTGGAATTTTTCGGAATTTTTTTACGAGCGAACCGTGCAAGATAGGACGTTTCTGAGGGCGCCAATCGAAAGAGGACGAAAAAATCTATTTATGTTGATGGTTACGTCGCAATAGGTCGAATACTTTAGGAGTAAGGGAGGATTAACGAAAAATTGAAATTTTTTGAACCTCAAGGGGGTAAATTTTGAAAATTTCCAAAAAAATTTTTTGTTTCAAAAGGCTTTTAAACTAACATTATCTGATGTAAATTGACCCGAGAAAGTTGCCTGCACCATCAGTTTCCCCCTAAATATAGCCGTTTTCGAGTTGTAGACGTTTTTTGAAAATTCTTCCAAATGCCTCAAAAGTCGTTTTTTCTGATAGAACTCGACCTCCTGAATCCAACGGTGCAAGCCGCACCTCGATATCTCTAACCGTTTCGGAGATATGGCGTTTTAAAGTTTTGGCACTTGCACAAATTTCGTGAAGTTGGTGAACTCCCGAAAACATTTTCGCTCATATCTCGGAAACTATAGCTCGATGAAATGATTTATGGGTATCTGCGTATTCGTCTTAAAATACTCTTTAATATGAGTACGTCTTATGTCCTTTAATGCGTCATTTGAGAAAGCTATGACCCAAAGAATGAAAATTTTGGGTAACTTTTTGGAATTTTTCGGAATTTTTTTACGAGCGAACCGTGCAAGATAGGACGTTTCTGAGGGCGCCAATCGAAAGAGGACGAAAAAATCTATTTATGTTGATGGTTACGTCGCAATAAGTCGAATACTTTAGGAGTAAGGGAGGATTAACGAAAAATTGAAATTTTTTGAACCTCAAGGGGGTAAATTTTGAAAATTTCCAAAAAAAATTTTTGTTTCAAAAGGCTTTTAAACTAACATTATCTGATGTAAATTGACCCGAGAAAGTCGCCTGCACCATCAGTTTCCCCCTAAATATAGCCGTTTTCGAGTTATAGACGTTTTTTGAAAATTCTTCCAAATGCCTCAAAAGTTGTTTTTTTCTGATAGAACTCGACCTCCTGAATCCAACGGTGCAAGCCGCACCTCGATATCTCTAACCGTTTCGGAGATATGGCGTTTTAAAGTTTTGGCACTTGCACAAATTTCGTGAAGTTGGTGAACTCCCGAAAACATTTTCGCTCATATCTCGGAAACTATAGCTCGATGAAATGATTTATGGGTATCTGCGTATTCGTCTTAAAATACTCTTTAATATGAGTATGTCTTATGTCCTTTAATGCGTCATTTGAGAAAGCTATGACCCAAAGAATGAAAATTTTGGGTAACTTTTTGGAATTTTTCGGAATTTTTTTACGAGCGAACCGTGCAAGATAGGACGTTTCTGAGGGCGCCAATCGAAAGAGGACGAAAAAATCTATTTATGTTGATGGTTACGTCGCAATAGGTCGAATACTTTAGGAGTAAGGGAGGATTAACGAAAAATTGAAATTTTTTGAACCTCAAGGGGGTAAATTTTGAAAATTTCCAAAAAAATTTTTTGTTTCAAAAGGCTTTTAAACTAACATTATCTGATGTAAATTGACCCGAGAAAGTCGCCTGCACCATCAGTTTCCCCCTAAATATAGCCGTTTTCGAGTTGTAGACGTTTTTTGAAAATTCTTCCAAATGCCTCAAAAGTCGTTTTTTCTGATAGAACTCGACCTCCTGAATCCAACGGTGCAAGCCGCACCTCGATATCTCTAACCGTTTCGGAGATATGGCGTTTTAAAGTTTTGGCACTTGCACAAATTTCGTGAAGTTGGTGAACTCCCGAAAACATTTTCGCTCATATCTCGGAAACTATAGCTCGATGAAATGATTTATGGGTATCTGCGTATTCGTCTTAAAATTCTCTTTAATATGAGTATGTCTTATGTCCTTTAATGCGTCATTTGAGAAAGCTATGACCCAAAGAATGAAAATTTTGGGTAACTTTTTGGAATTTTTCGGAATTTTTTTACGAGCGAACCGTGCAAGATAGGACGTTTCTGAGGGCGCCAATCGAAAGAGGACGAAAAAATCTATTTATGTTGATGGTTACGTCGCAATAGGTCGAATACTTTAGGAGTAAGGGAGGATTAACGAAAAATTGAAATTTTTTGAACCTCAAGGGGGTAAATTTTGAAAATTTCCAAAAAAATTTTTTGTTTCAAAAGGCTTTTAAACTAACATTATCTGATGTAAATTGACCCGAGAAAGTCGCCTGCACCATCAGTTTCCCCCTAAATATAGCCGTTTTCGAGTTATAGACGTTTTTTGAAAATTCTTCCAAATGCCTCAAAAGTCGTTTTTTCTGATAGAACTCGACCTCCTGAATCCAACGGTGCAAGCCGCACCTCGATATCTCTAACCGTTTCGGAGATATGGCGTTTGAAAGTTTTGGCACTTGCACAAATTTCGTGAAGTTGGTGAACTCCCGAAAACATTTTCGCTCATATCTCGGAAACTATAGCTTGATGAAATGATTTATGGGTATCTGCGTATTCGTCTTAAAATACTCTTTAATATGAGTATGTCTTATGTCCTTTAATGCGTCATTTGAGAAAGCTATGACCCAAAGAATGAAAATTTTGGGTAACTTTTTGGAATTTTTCGGAATTTTTTTACGAGCGAACCGTGCAAGATAGGACGTTTCTGAGGGCGCCAATCGAAAGAGGACGAAAAAATCTATTTATGTTGATGGTTACGTCGCAATAGGTCGAATACTTTAGGAGTAAGGGAGGATTAACGAAAAATTGAAATTTTTTGAACCTCAAGGGGGTAAATTTTGAAAATTTCCAAAAAAATTTTTTGTTTCAAAAGGCTTTTAAACTAACATTATCTGATGTAAATTGACCCGAGAAAGTCGCCTGCACCATCAGTTTCCCCCTAAATATAGCCGTTTTCGAGTTATAGACGTTTTTTGAAAATTCTTCCAAATGCCTCAAAAGTTGTTTTTTTCTGATAGAACTCGACCTCCTGAATCCAACGGTGCAAGCCGCACCTCGATATCTCTAACCGTTTCGGAGATATGGCGTTTTAAAGTTTTGGCACTTGCACAAATTTCGTGAAGTTGGTGAACTCCCGAAAACATTTTCGCTCATATCTCGGAAACTATAGCTCGATGAAATGATTTATGGGTATCTGCGTATTCGTCTTAAAATACTCTTTAATATGAGTATGTCTTATGTCCTTTAATGCGTCATTTGAGAAAGCTATGACCCAAAGAATGAAAATTTTGGGTAACTTTTTGGAATTTTTCGGAATTTTTTTACGAGCGAACCGTGCAAGATAGGACGTTTCTGAGGGCGCCAATCGAAAGAGGACGAAAAAATCTATTTATGTTGATGGTTACGTCGCAATAGGTCGAATACTTTAGGAGTAAGGGAGGATTAACGAAAAATTGAAATTTTTTGAACCTCAAGGGGGTAAATTTTGAAAATTTCCAAAAAAATTTTTTGTTTCAAAAGGCTTTTAAACTAACATTATCTGATGTAAATTGACCCGAGAAAGTCGCCTGCACCATCAGTTTCCCCCTAAATATAGCCGTTTTCGAGTTGTAGACGTTTTTTGAAAATTCTTCCAAATGCCTCAAAAGTCGTTTTTTCTGATAGAACTCGACCTCCTGAATCCAACGGTGCAAGCCGCACCTCGATATCTCTAACCGTTTCGGAGATATGGCGTTTTAAAGTTTTGGCACTTGCACAAATTTCGTGAAGTTGGTGAACTCCCGAAAACATTTTCGCTCATATCTCGGAAACTATAGCTCGATGAAATGATTTATGGGTATCTGCGTATTCGTCTTAAAATTCTCTTTAATATGAGTATGTCTTATGTCCTTTAATGCGTCATTTGAGAAAGCTATGACCCAAAGAATGAAAATTTTGGGTAACTTTTTGGAATTTTTCGGAATTTTTTTACGAGCGAACCGTGCAAGATAGGACGTTTCTGAGGGCGCCAATCGAAAGAGGACGAAAAAATCTATTTATGTTGATGGTTACGTCGCAATAGGTCGAATACTTTAGGAGTAAGGGAGGATTAACGAAAAATTGAAATTTTTTGAACCTCAAGGGGGTAAATTTTGAAAATTTCCAAAAAAATTTTTTGTTTCAAAAGGCTTTTAAACTAACATTATCTGATGTAAATTGACCCGAGAAAGTCGCCTGCACCATCAGTTTCCCCCTAAATATAGCCGTTTTCGAGTTATAGACGTTTTTTGAAAATTCTTCCAAATGCCTCAAAAGTCGTTTTTTCTGATAGAACTCGACCTCCTGAATCCAACGGTGCAAGCCGCACCTCGATATCTCTAACCGTTTCGGAGATATGGCGTTTGAAAGTTTTGGCACTTGCACAAATTTCGTGAAGTTGGTGAACTCCCGAAAACATTTTCGCTCATATCTCGGAAACTATAGCTCGATGAAATGATTTATGGGTATCTGCGTATTCGTCTTAAAATACTCTTTAATATGAGTATGTCTTATGTCCTTTAATGCGTCATTTGAGAAAGCTATGACCCAAAGAATGAAAATTTTGGGTAACTTTTTGGAATTTTTCGGAATTTTTTTACGAGCGAACCGTGCAAGATAGGACGTTTCTGAGGGCGCCAATCGAAAGAGGACGAAAAAATCTATTTATGTTGATGGTTACGTCGCAATAGGTCGAATACTTTAGGAGTAAGGGAGGATTAACGAAAAATTGAAATTTTTTGAACCTCAAGGGGGTAAATTTTGAAAATTTCCAAAAAAATTTTTTGTTTCAAAAGGCTTTTAAACTAACATTATCTGATGTAAATTGACCCGAGAAAGTTGCCTGCACCATCAGTTTCCCCCTAAATATAGCCGTTTTCGAGTTGTAGACGTTTTTTGAAAATTCTTCCAAATGCCTCAAAAGTCGTTTTTTCTGATAGAACTCGACCTCCTGAATCCAACGGTGCAAGCCGCACCTCGATATCTCTAACCGTTTCGGAGATATGGCGTTTTAAAGTTTTGGCACTTGCACAAATTTCGTGAAGTTGGTGAACTCCCGAAAACATTTTCGCTCATATCTCGGAAACTATAGCTCGATGAAATGATTTATGGGTATCTGCGTATTCGTCTTAAAATACTCTTTAATATGAGTACGTCTTATGTCCTTTAATGCGTCATTTGAGAAAGCTATGACCCAAAGAATGAAAATTTTGGGTAACTTTTTGGAATTTTTCGGAATTTTTTTACGAGCGAACCGTGCAAGATAGGACGTTTCTGAGGGCGCCAATCGAAAGAGGACGAAAAAATCTATTTATGTTGATGGTTACGTCGCAATAAGTCGAATACTTTAGGAGTAAGGGAGGATTAACGAAAAATTGAAATTTTTTGAACCTCAAGGGGGTAAATTTTGAAAATTTCCAAAAAAAATTTTTGTTTCAAAAGGCTTTTAAACTAACATTATCTGATGTAAATTGACCCGAGAAAGTCGCCTGCACCATCAGTTTCCCCCTAAATATAGCCGTTTTCGAGTTATAGACGTTTTTTGAAAATTCTTCCAAATGCCTCAAAAGTTGTTTTTTTCTGATAGAACTCGACCTCCTGAATCCAACGGTGCAAGCCGCACCTCGATATCTCTAACCGTTTCGGAGATATGGCGTTTTAAAGTTTTGGCACTTGCACAAATTTCGTGAAGTTGGTGAACTCCCGAAAACATTTTCGCTCATATCTCGGAAACTATAGCTCGATGAAATGATTTATGGGTATCTGCGTATTCGTCTTAAAATACTCTTTAATATGAGTATGTCTTATGTCCTTTAATGCGTCATTTGAGAAAGCTATGACCCAAAGAATGAAAATTTTGGGTAACTTTTTGGAATTTTTCGGAATTTTTTTACGAGCGAACCGTGCAAGATAGGACGTTTCTGAGGGCGCCAATCGAAAGAGGACGAAAAAATCTATTTATGTTGATGGTTACGTCGCAATAGGTCGAATACTTTAGGAGTAAGGGAGGATTAACGAAAAATTGAAATTTTTTGAACCTCAAGGGGGTAAATTTTGAAAATTTCCAAAAAAATTTTTTGTTTCAAAAGGCTTTTAAACTAACATTATCTGATGTAAATTGACCCGAGAAAGTCGCCTGCACCATCAGTTTCCCCCTAAATATAGCCGTTTTCGAGTTATAGACGTTTTTTGAAAATTCTTCCAAATGCCTCAAAAGTCGTTTTTTCTGATAGAACTCGACCTCCTGAATCCAACGGTGCAAGCCGCACCTCGATATCTCTAACCGTTTCGGAGATATGGCGTTTGAAAGTTTTGGCACTTGCACAAATTTCGTGAAGTTGGTGAACTCCCGAAAACATTTTCGCTCATATCTCGGAAACTATAGCTCGATGAAATGATTTATGGGTATCTGCGTATTCGTCTTAAAATACTTTTTAATATGAGTATGTCTTATGTCCTTTAATGCGTCATTTGAGAAAGCTATGACCCAAAGAATGAAAATTTTGGGTAACTTTTTGGAATTTTTCGGAATTTTTTTACGAGCGAACCGTGCAAGATAGGACGTTTCTGAGGGCGCCAATCGAAAGAGGACGAAAAAATCTATTTATGTTGATGGTTACGTCGCAATAGGTCGAATACTTTAGGAGTAAGGGAGGATTAACGAAAAATTGAAATTTTTTGAACCTCAAGGGGGTAAATTTTGAAAATTTCCAAAAAAATTTTTTGTTTCAAAAGGCTTTTAAACTAACATTATCTGATGTAAATTGACCCGAGAAAGTCGCCTGCACCATCAGTTTCCCCCTAAATATAGCCGTTTTCGAGTTGTAGACGTTTTTTGAAAATTCTTCCAAATGCCTCAAAAGTCGTTTTTTCTGATAGAACTCGACCTCCTGAATCCAACGGTGCAAGCCGCACCTCGATATCTCTAACCGTTTCGGAGATATGGCGTTTTAAAGTTTTGGCACTTGCACAAATTTCGTGAAGTTGGTGAACTCCCGAAAACATTTTCGCTCATATCTCGGAAACTATAGCTCGATGAAATGATTTATGGGTATCTGCGTATTCGTCTTAAAATTCTCTTTAATATGAGTATGTCTTATGTCCTTTAATGCGTCATTTGAGAAAGCTATGACCCAAAGAATGAAAATTTTGGGTAACTTTTTGGAATTTTTCGGAATTTTTTTACGAGCGAACCGTGCAAGATAGGACGTTTCTGAGGGCGCCAATCGAAAGAGGACGAAAAAATCTATTTATGTTGATGGTTACGTCGCAATAGGTCGAATACTTTAGGAGTAAGGGAGGATTAACGAAAAATTGAAATTTTTTGAACCTCAAGGGGGTAAATTTTGAAAATTTCCAAAAAAATTTTTTGTTTCAAAAGGCTTTTAAACTAACATTATCTGATGTAAATTGACCCGAGAAAGTCGCCTGCACCATCAGTTTCCCCCTAAATATAGCCGTTTTCGAGTTGTAGACGTTTTTTGAAAATTCTTCCAAATGCCTCAAAAGTCGTTTTTTCTGATAGAACTCGACCTCCTGAATCCAACGGTGCAAGCCGCACCTCGATATCTCTAACCGTTTCGGAGATATGGCGTTTTAAAGTTTTGGCACTTGCACAAATTTCGTGAAGTTGGTGAACTCCCGAAAACATTTTCGCTCATATCTCGGAAACTATAGCTCGATGAAATGATTTATGGGTATCTGCGTATTCCTCTTAAAATACTCTTTAATATGAGTACGTCTTATGTCCTTTAATGCGTCATTTGAGAAAGCTATGACCCAAAGAATGAAAATTTTGGGTAACTTTTTGGAATTTTTCGGAATTTTTTTACGAGCGAACCGTGCAAGATAGGACGTTTCTGAGGGCGCCAATCGAAAGAGGACGAAAAAATCTATTTATGTTGATGGTTACGTCGCAATAAGTCGAATACTTTAGGAGTAAGGGAGGATTAACGAAAAATTGAAATTTTTTGAACCTCAAGGGGGTAAATTTTGAAAATTTCCAAAAAAAATTTTTGTTTCAAAAGGCTTTTAAACTAACATTATCTGATGTAAATTGACCCGAGAAAGTCGCCTGCACCATCAGTTTCCCCCTAAATATAGCCGTTTTCGAGTTATAGACGTTTTTTGAAAATTCTTCCAAATGCCTCAAAAGTTGTTTTTTTCTGATAGAACTCGACCTCCTGAATCCAACGGTGCAAGCCGCACCTCGATATCTCTAACCGTTTCGGAGATATGGCGTTTTAAAGTTTTGGCACTTGCACAAATTTCGTGAAGTTGGTGAACTCCCGAAAACATTTTCGCTCATATCTCGGAAACTATAGCTCGATGAAATGATTTATGGGTATCTGCGTATTCGTCTTAAAATACTCTTTAATATGAGTATGTCTTATGTCCTTTAATGCGTCATTTGAGAAAGCTATGACCCAAAGAATGAAAATTTTGGGTAACTTTTTGGAATTTTTCGGAATTTTTTTACGAGCGAACCGTGCAAGATAGGACGTTTCTGAGGGCGCCAATCGAAAGAGGACGAAAAAATCTATTTATGTTGATGGTTACGTCGCAATAGGTCGAATACTTTAGGAGTAAGGGAGGATTAACGAAAAATTGAAATTTTTTGAACCTCAAGGGGGTAAATTTTGAAAATTTCCAAAAAAATTTTTTGTTTCAAAAGGCTTTTAAACTAACATTATCTGATGTAAATTGACCCGAGAAAGTCGCCTGCACCATCAGTTTCCCCCTAAATATAGCCGTTTTCGAGTTGTAGACGTTTTTTGAAAATTCTTCCAAATGCCTCAAAAGTCGTTTTTTCTGATAGAACTCGACCTCCTGAATCCAACGGTGCAAGCCGCACCTCGATATCTCTAACCGTTTCGGAGATATGGCGTTTTAAAGTTTTGGCACTTGCACAAATTTCGTGAAGTTGGTGAACTCCCGAAAACATTTTCGCTCATATCTCGGAAACTATAGCTCGATGAAATGATTTATGGGTATCTGCGTATTCGTCTTAAAATTCTCTTTAATATGAGTATGTCTTATGTCCTTTAATGCGTCATTTGAGAAAGCTATGACCCAAAGAATGAAAATTTTGGGTAACTTTTTGGAATTTTTCGGAATTTTTTTACGAGCGAACCGTGCAAGATAGGACGTTTCTGAGGGCGCCAATCGAAAGAGGACGAAAAAATCTATTTATGTTGATGGTTACGTCGCAATAGGTCGAATACTTTAGGAGTAAGGGAGGATTAACGAAAAATTGAAATTTTTTGAACCTCAAGGGGGTAAATTTTGAAAATTTCCAAAAAAATTTTTTGTTTCAAAAGGCTTTTAAACTAACATTATCTGATGTAAATTGACCCGAGAAAGTTGCCTGCACCATCAGTTTCCCCCTAAATATAGCCGTTTTCGAGTTGTAGACGTTTTTTGAAAATTCTTCCAAATGCCTCAAAAGTCGTTTTTTCTGATAGAACTCGACCTCCTGAATCCAACGGTGCAAGCCGCACCTCGATATCTCTAACCGTTTCGGAGATATGGCGTTTTAAAGTTTTGGCACTTGCACAAATTTCGTGAAGTTGGTGAACTCCCGAAAACATTTTCGCTCATATCTCGGAAACTATAGCTCGATGAAATGATTTATGGGTATCTGCGTATTCGTCTTAAAATACTCTTTAATATGAGTACGTCTTATGTCCTTTAATGCGTCATTTGAGAAAGCTATGACCCAAAGAATGAAAATTTTGGGTAACTTTTTGGAATTTTTCGGAATTTTTTTACGAGCGAACCGTGCAAGATAGGACGTTTCTGAGGGCGCCAATCGAAAGAGGACGAAAAAATCTATTTATGTTGATGGTTACGTCGCAATAAGTCGAATACTTTAGGAGTAAGGGAGGATTAACGAAAAATTGAAATTTTTTGAACCTCAAGGGGGTAAATTTTGAAAATTTCCAAAAAAAATTTTTGTTTCAAAAGGCTTTTAAACTAACATTATCTGATGTAAATTGACCCGAGAAAGTCGCCTGCACCATCAGTTTCCCCCTAAATATAGCCGTTTTCGAGTTATAGACGTTTTTTGAAAATTCTTCCAAATGCCTCAAAAGTTGTTTTTTTCTGATAGAACTCGACCTCCTGAATCCAACGGTGCAAGCCGCACCTCGATATCTCTAACCGTTTCGGAGATATGGCGTTTTAAAGTTTTGGCACTTGCACAAATTTCGTGAAGTTGGTGAACTCCCGAAAACATTTTCGCTCATATCTCGGAAACTATAGCTCGATGAAATGATTTATGGGTATCTGCGTATTCGTCTTAAAATACTCTTTAATATGAGTATGTCTTATGTCCTTTAATGCGTCATTTGAGAAAGCTATGACCCAAAGAATGAAAATTTTGGGTAACTTTTTGGAATTTTTCGGAATTTTTTTACGAGCGAACCGTGCAAGATAGGACGTTTCTGAGGGCGCCAATCGAAAGAGGACGAAAAAATCTATTTATGTTGATGGTTACGTCGCAATAGGTCGAATACTTTAGGAGTAAGGGAGGATTAACGAAAAATTGAAATTTTTTGAACCTCAAGGGGGTAAATTTTGAAAATTTCCAAAAAAATTTTTTGTTTCAAAAGGCTTTTAAACTAACATTATCTGATGTAAATTGACCCGAGAAAGTCGCCTGCACCATCAGTTTCCCCCTAAATATAGCCGTTTTCGAGTTGTAGACGTTTTTTGAAAATTCTTCCAAATGCCTCAAAAGTCGTTTTTTCTGATAGAACTCGACCTCCTGAATCCAACGGTGCAAGCCGCACCTCGATATCTCTAACCGTTTCGGAGATATGGCGTTTTAAAGTTTTGGCACTTGCACAAATTTCGTGAAGTTGGTGAACTCCCGAAAACATTTTCGCTCATATCTCGGAAACTATAGCTCGATGAAATGATTTATGGGTATCTGCGTATTCGTCTTAAAATTCTCTTTAATATGAGTATGTCTTATGTCCTTTAATGCGTCATTTGAGAAAGCTATGACCCAAAGAATGAAAATTTTGGGTAACTTTTTGGAATTTTTCGGAATTTTTTTACGAGCGAACCGTGCAAGATAGGACGTTTCTGAGGGCGCCAATCGAAAGAGGACGAAAAAATCTATTTATGTTGATGGTTACGTCGCAATAGGTCGAATACTTTAGGAGTAAGGGAGGATTAACGAAAAATTGAAATTTTTTGAACCTCAAGGGGGTAAATTTTGAAAATTTCCAAAAAAATTTTTTGTTTCAAAAGGCTTTTAAACTAACATTATCTGATGTAAATTGACCCGAGAAAGTCGCCTGCACCATCAGTTTCCCCCTAAATATAGCCGTTTTCGAGTTATAGACGTTTTTTGAAAATTCTTCCAAATGCCTCAAAAGTCGTTTTTTCTGATAGAACTCGACCTCCTGAATCCAACGGTGCAAGCCGCACCTCGATATCTCTAACCGTTTCGGAGATATGGCGTTTGAAAGTTTTGGCACTTGCACAAATTTCGTGAAGTTGGTGAACTCCCGAAAACATTTTCGCTCATATCTCGGAAACTATAGCTTGATGAAATGATTTATGGGTATCTGCGTATTCGTCTTAAAATACTCTTTAATATGAGTATGTCTTATGTCCTTTAATGCGTCATTTGAGAAAGCTATGACCCAAAGAATGAAAATTTTGGGTAACTTTTTGGAATTTTTCGGAATTTTTTTACGAGCGAACCGTGCAAGATAGGACGTTTCTGAGGGCGCCAATCGAAAGAGGACGAAAAAATCTATTTATGTTGATGGTTACGTCGCAATAGGTCGAATACTTTAGGAGTAAGGGAGGATTAACGAAAAATTGAAATTTTTTGAACCTCAAGGGGGTAAATTTTGAAAATTTCCAAAAAAATTTTTTGTTTCAAAAGGCTTTTAAACTAACATTATCTGATGTAAATTGACCCGAGAAAGTCGCCTGCACCATCAGTTTCCCCCTAAATATAGCCGTTTTCGAGTTATAGACGTTTTTTGAAAATTCTTCCAAATGCCTCAAAAGTTGTTTTTTTCTGATAGAACTCGACCTCCTGAATCCAACGGTGCAAGCCGCACCTCGATATCTCTAACCGTTTCGGAGATATGGCGTTTTAAAGTTTTGGCACTTGCACAAATTTCGTGAAGTTGGTGAACTCCCGAAAACATTTTCGCTCATATCTCGGAAACTATAGCTCGATGAAATGATTTATGGGTATCTGCGTATTCGTCTTAAAATACTCTTTAATATGAGTATGTCTTATGTCCTTTAATGCGTCATTTGAGAAAGCTATGACCCAAAGAATGAAAATTTTGGGTAACTTTTTGGAATTTTTCGGAATTTTTATACGAGCGAACCGTGCAAGATAGGACGTTTCTGAGGGCGCCAATCGAAAGAGGACGAAAAAATCTATTTATGTTGATGGTTACGTCGCAATAGGTCGAATACTTTAGGAGTAAGGGAGGATTAACGAAAAATTGAAATTTTTTGAACCTCAAGGGGGTAAATTTTGAAAATTTCCAAAAAAATTTTTTGTTTCAAAAGGCTTTTAAACTAACATTATCTGATGTAAATTGACCCGAGAAAGTTGCCTGCACCATCAGTTTCCCCCTAAATATAGCCGTTTTCGAGTTGTAGACGTTTTTTGAAAATTCTTCCAAATGCCTCAAAAGTTGTTTTTTTCTGATAGAACTCGACCTCCTGAATCCAACGGTGCAAGCCGCACCTCGATATCTCTAACCGTTTCGGAGATATGGCGTTTTAAAGTTTTGGCACTTGCACAAATTTCGTGAAGTTGGTGAACTCCCGAAAACATTTTCGCTCATATCTCGGAAACTATAGCTCGATGAAATGATTTATGGGTATCTGCGTATTCGTCTTAAAATACTCTTTAATATGAGTATGTCTTATGTCCTTTAATGCGTCATTTGAGAAAGCTATGACCCAAAGAATGAAAATTTTGGGTAACTTTTTGGAATTTTTCGGAATTTTTTTACGAGCGAACCGTGCAAGATAGGACGTTTCTGAGGGCGCCAATCGAAAGAGGACGAAAAAATCTATTTATGTTGATGGTTACGTCGCAATAGGTCGAATACTTTAGGAGTAAGGGAGGATTAACGAAAAATTGAAATTTTTTGAACCTCAAGGGGGTAAATTTTGAAAATTTCCAAAAAAATTTTTTGTTTCAAAAGGCTTTTAAACTAACATTATCTGATGTAAATTGACCCGAGAAAGTCGCCTGCACCATCAGTTTCCCCCTAAATATAGCCGTTTTCGAGTTATAGACGTTTTTTGAAAATTCTTCCAAATGCCTCAAAAGTTATTTTTTCTGATAGAACTCGACCTCCTGAATCCAACGGTGCAAGCCGCACCTCGATATCTCTAACCGTTTCGGAGATATGGCGTTTTAAAGTTTTGGCACTTGCACAAATTTCGTGAAGTTGGTGAACTCCCGAAAACATTTTCGCTCATATCTCGGAAACTATAGCTCGATGAAATGATTTATGGGTATCTGCGTATTGGTCTTAAAATTCTCTTTAATATGAGTATGTGCTATGTCCTTTAATGCGTCATTTGAGAAAGCTATGACCCAAAGAATGAAAATTTTGGGTAACTTTTTGGAATTTTTCGGATTTTTTTTACGAGCGAACCGTGCAAGATAGGACGTTTCTGAGGGCGCCAATCGAAAGAGGACGAAAAAATCTATTTATGTTGATGGTTACGTCGCAATAGGTCGAATACTTTAGGAGTAAGGGAGGATTAACGAAAAATTGAAATTTTTTGAACCTCAAGGGGGTAAATTTTGAAAATTTCCAAAAGAATTTTTTGTTTCAAAAGGCTTTTAAACTAACATTATCTGATGTAAATTGACCCGAGAAAGTCGCCTGCACCATCAGTTTCCCCCTAAATATAGCCGTTTTCGAGTTATAGACGTTTTTTGAAAATTCTTCCAAATGCCTCAAAAGTCGTTTTTTCTGATAGAACTCGACCTCCTGAATCCAACGGTGCAAGCCGCACCTCGATATCTCTAACCGTTTCGGAGATATGGCGTTTGAAAGTTTTGGCACTTGCACAAATTTCGTGAAGTTGGTGAACTCCCGAAAACATTTTCGCTCATATCTCGGAAACTATAGCTCGATGAAATGATTTATGGGTATCTGCGTATTCGTCTTAAAATACTCTTTAATATGAGTATGTCTTATGTCCTTTAATGCGTCATTTGAGAAAGCTATGACCCAAAGAATGAAAATTTTGGGTAACTTTTTGGAATTTTTCGGAATTTTTTTACGAGCGAACCGTGCAAGATAGGACGTTTCTGAGGGCGCCAATCGAAAGAGGACGAAAAAATCTATTTATGTTGATGGTTACGTCGCAATAGGTCGAATACTTTAGGAGTAAGGGAGGATTAACGAAAAATTGAAATTTTTTGAACCTCAAGGGGGTAAATTTTGAAAATTTCCAAAAAAATTTTTTGTTTCAAAAGGCTTTTAAACTAACATTATCTGATGTAAATTGACCCGAGAAAGTTGCCTGCACCATCAGTTTCCCCCTAAATATAGCCGTTTTCGAGTTGTAGACGTTTTTTGAAAATTCTTCCAAATGCCTCAAAAGTCGTTTTTTCTGATAGAACTCGACCTCCTGAATCCAACGGTGCAAGCCGCACCTCGATATCTCTAACCGTTTCGGAGATATGGCGTTTTAAAGTTTTGGCACTTGCACAAATTTCGTGAAGTTGGTGAACTCCCGAAAACATTTTCGCTCATATCTCGGAAACTATAGCTCGATGAAATGATTTATGGGTATCTGCGTATTCGTCTTAAAATACTCTTTAATATGAGTACGTCTTATGTCCTTTAATGCGTCATTTGAGAAAGCTATGACCCAAAGAATGAAAATTTTGGGTAACTTTTTGGAATTTTTCGGAATTTTTTTACGAGCGAACCGTGCAAGATAGGACGTTTCTGAGGGCGCCAATCGAAAGAGGACGAAAAAATCTATTTATGTTGATGGTTACGTCGCAATAAGTCGAATACTTTAGGAGTAAGGGAGGATTAACGAAAAATTGAAATTTTTTGAACCTCAAGGGGGTAAATTTTGAAAATTTCCAAAAAAAATTTTTGTTTCAAAAGGCTTTTAAACTAACATTATCTGATGTAAATTGACCCGAGAAAGTTGCCTGCACCATCAGTTTCCCCCTAAATATAGCCGTTTTCGAGTTATAGACGTTTTTTGAAAATTCTTCCAAATGCCTCAAAAGTCGTTTTTTCTGATAGAACTCGACCTCCTGAATCCAACGGTGCAAGCCGCACCTCGATATCTCTAACCGTTTCGGAGATATGGCGTTTGAAAGTTTTGGCACTTGCACAAATTTCGTGAAGTTGGTGAACTCCCGAAAACATTTTCGCTCATATCTCGGAAACTATAGCTCGATGAAATGATTTATGGGTATCTGCGTATTCGTCTTAAAATACTCTTTAATATGAGTATGTCTTATGTCCTTTAATGCGTCATTTGAGAAAGCTATGACCCAAAGAATGAAAATTTTGGGTAACTTTTTGGAATTTTTCGGAATTTTTTTACGAGCGAACCGTGCAAGATAGGACGTTTCTGAGGGCGCCAATCGAAAGAGGACGAAAAAATCTATTTATGTTGATGGTTACGTCGCAATAGGTCGAATACTTTAGGAGTAAGGGAGGATTAACGAAAAATTGAAATTTTTTGAACCTCAAGGGGGTAAATTTTGAAAATTTCCAAAAAAATTTTTTGTTTCAAAAGGCTTTTAAACTAACATTATCTGATGTAAATTGACCCGAGAAAGTTGCCTGCACCATCAGTTTCCCCCTAAATATAGCCGTTTTCGAGTTGTAGACGTTTTTTGAAAATTCTTCCAAATGCCTCAAAAGTCGTTTTTTCTGATAGAACTCGACCTCCTGAATCCAACGGTGCAAGCCGCACCTCGATATCTCTAACCGTTTCGGAGATATGGCGTTTTAAAGTTTTGGCACTTGCACAAATTTCGTGAAGTTGGTGAACTCCCGAAAACATTTTCGCTCATATCTCGGAAACTATAGCTCGATGAAATGATTTATGGGTATCTGCGTATTCGTCTTAAAATTCTCTTTAATATGAGTATGTCTTATGTCCTTTAATGCGTCATTTGAGAAAGCTATGACCCAAAGAATGAAAATTTTGGGTAACTTTTTGGAATTTTTCGGAATTTTTTTACGAGCGAACCGTGCAAGATATGACGTTTCTGAGGGCGCCAATCGAAAGAGGACGAAAAAATCTATTTATGTTGATGGTTACGTCGCAATAGGTCGAATACTTTAGGAGTAAGGGAGGATTAACGAAAAATTGAAATTTTTTGAACCTCAAGGGGGTAAATTTTGAAAATTTCCAAAAAAATTTTTTGTTTCAAAAGGCTTTTAAACTAACATTATCTGATGTAAATTGACCCGAGAAAGTCGCCTGCACCATCAGTTTCCCCCTAAATATAGCCGTTTTCGAGTTATAGACGTTTTTTGAAAATTCTTCCAAATGCCTCAAAAGTCGTTTTTTCTGATAGAACGCGACCTCCTGAATCCAACGGTGCAAGCCGCACCTCGATATCTCTAACCGTTTCGGAGATATGGCGTTTGAAAGTTTTGGCACTTGCACAAATTTCGTGAAGTTGGTGAACTCCCGAAAACATTTTCGCTCATATCTCGGAAACTATAGCTCGATGAAATGATTTATGGGTATCTGCGTATTCGTCTTAAAATACTCTTTAATATGAGTATGTCTTATGTCCTTTAATGCGTCATTTGAGAAAGCTATGACCCAAAGAATGAAAATTTTGGGTAACTTTTTGGAATTTTTCGGAATTTTTTTACGAGCGAACCGTGCAAGATAGGACGTTTCTGAGGGCGCCAATCGAAAGAGGACGAAAAAATCTATTTATGTTGATGGTTACGTCGCAATAGGTCGAATACTTTAGGAGTAAGGGAGGATTAACGAAAAATTGAAATTTTTTGAACCTCAAGGGGGTAAATTTTGAAAATTTCCAAAAAAATTTTTTGTTTCAAAAGGCTTTTAAACTAACATTATCTGATGTAAATTGACCCGAGAAAGTTGCCTGCACCATCAGTTTCCCCCTAAATATAGCCGTTTTCGAGTTGTAGACGTTTTTTGAAAATTCTTCCAAATGCCTCAAAAGTCGTTTTTTCTGATAGAACTCGACCTCCTGAATCCAACGGTGCAAGCCGCACCTCGATATCTCTAACCGTTTCGGAGATATGGCGTTTTAAAGTTTTGGCACTTGCACAAATTTCGTGAAGTTGGTGAACTCCCGAAAACATTTTCGCTCATATCTCGGAAACTATAGCTCGATGAAATGATTTATGGGTATCTGCGTATTCGTCTTAAAATACTCTTTAATATGAGTACGTCTTATGTCCTTTAATGCGTCATTTGAGAAAGCTATGACCCAAAGAATGAAAATTTTGGGTAACTTTTTGGAATTTTTCGGAATTTTTTTACGAGCGAACCGTGCAAGATAGGACGTTTCTGAGGGCGCCAATCGAAAGAGGACGAAAAAATCTATTTATGTTGATGGTTACGTCGCAATAAGTCGAATACTTTAGGAGTAAGGGAGGATTAACGAAAAATTGAAATTTTTTGAACCTCAAGGGGGTAAATTTTGAAAATTTCCAAAAAAAATTTTTGTTTCAAAAGGCTTTTAAACTAACATTATCTGATGTAAATTGACCCGAGAAAGTCGCCTGCACCATCAGTTTCCCCCTAAATATAGCCGTTTTCGAGTTATAGACGTTTTTTGAAAATTCTTCCAAATGCCTCAAAAGTTGTTTTTTTCTGATAGAACTCGACCTCCTGAATCCAACGGTGCAAGCCGCACCTCGATATCTCTAACCGTTTCGGAGATATGGCGTTTTAAAGTTTTGGCACTTGCACAAATTTCGTGAAGTTGGTGAACTCCCGAAAACATTTTCGCTCATATCTCGGAAACTATAGCTCGATGAAATGATTTATGGGTATCTGCGTATTCGTCTTAAAATTCTCTTTAATATGAGTATGTCTTATGTCCTTTAATGCGTCATTTGAGAAAGCTATGACCCAAAGAATGAAAATTTTGGGTAACTTTTTGGAATTTTTCGGAATTTTTTTACGAGCGAACCGTGCAAGATAGGACGTTTCTGAGGGCGCCAATCGAAAGAGGACGAAAAAATCTATTTATGTTGATGGTTACGTCGCAATAAGTCGAATACTTTAGGAGTAAGGGAGGATTAACGAAAAATTGAAATTTTTTGAACCTCAAGGGGGTAAATTTTGAAAATTTCCAAAAAAAATTTTTGTTTCAAAAGGCTTTTAAACTAACATTATCTGATGTAAATTGACCCGAGAAAGTCGCCTGCACCATCAGTTTCCCCCTAAATATAGCCGTTTTCGAGTTATAGACGTTTTTTGAAAATTCTTCCAAATGCCTCAAAAGTTGTTTTTTTCTGATAGAACTCGACCTCCTGAATCCAACGGTGCAAGCCGCACCTCGATATCTCTAACCGTTTCGGAGATATGGCGTTTTAAAGTTTTGGCACTTGCACAAATTTCGTGAAGTTGGTGAACTCCCGAAAACATTTTCGCTCATATCTCGGAAACTATAGCTCGATGAAATGATTTATGGGTATCTGCGTATTCGTCTTAAAATTCTCTTTAATATGAGTATGTCTTATGTCCTTTAATGCGTCATTTGAGAAAGCTATGACCCAAAGAATGAAAATTTTGGGTAACTTTTTGGAATTTTTCGGAATTTTTTTACGAGCGAACCGTGCAAGATAGGACGTTTCTGAGGGCGCCAATCGAAAGAGGACGAAAAAATCTATTTATGTTGATGGTTACGTCGCAATAAGTCGAATACTTTAGGAGTAAGGGAGGATTAACGAAAAATTGAAATTTTTTGAACCTCAAGGGGGTAAATTTTGAAAATTTCCAAAAAAATTTTTTGTTTCAAAAGGCTTTTAAACTAACATTATCTGATGTAAATTGACCCGAGAAAGTCGCCTGCACCATCAGTTTCCCCCTAAATATAGCCGTTTTCGAGTTATAGACGTTTTTTGAAAATTCTTCCAAATGCCTCAAAAGTCGTTTTTTCTGATAGAACTCGACCTCCTGAATCCAACGGTGCAAGCCGCACCTCGATATCTCTAACCGTTTCGGAGATATGGCGTTTTAAAGTTTTGGCACTTGCACAAATTTCGTGAAGTTGGTGAACTCCCGAAAACATTTTCGCTCATATCTCGGAAACTATAGCTCGATGAAATGATTTATGGGTATCTGCGTATTCGTCTTAAAATTCTCTTTAATATGAGTATGTCTTATGTCCTTTAATGCGTCATTTGAGAAAGCTATGACCCAAAGAATGAAAATTTTGGGTAACTTTTTGGAATTTTTCGGAATTTTTTTACGAGCGAACCGTGCAAGATATGACGTTTCTGAGGGCGCCAATCGAAAGAGGACGAAAAAATCTATTTATGTTGATGGTTACGTCGCAATAGGTCGAATACTTTAGGAGTAAGGGAGGATTAACGAAAAATTGAAATTTTTTGAACCTCAAGGGGGTAAATTTTGAAAATTTCCAAAAAAATTTTTTGTTTCAAAAGGCTTTTAAACTAACATTATCTGATGTAAATTGACCCGAGAAAGTCGCCTGCACCATCAGTTTCCCCCTAAATATAGCCGTTTTCGAGTTATAGACGTTTTTTGAAAATTCTTCCAAATGCCTCAAAAGTCGTTTTTTCTGATAGAACTCGACCTCCTGAATCCAACGGTGCAAGCCGCACCTCGATATCTCTAACCGTTTCGGAGATATGGCGTTTGAAAGTTTTGGCACTTGCACAAATTTCGTGAAGTTGGTGAACTCCCGAAAACATTTTCGCTCATATCTCGGAAACTATAGCTCGATGAAATGATTTATGGGTATCTGCGTATTCGTCTTAAAATACTCTTTAATATGAGTATGTCTTATGTCCTTTAATGCGTCATTTGAGATAGCTATGACCCAAAGTATGAAAATTTTGGGTAACTTTTTGGAATTTTTCGGAATTTTTTTACGAGCGAACCGTGCAAGATAGGACGTTTCTGAGGGCGCCAATCGAAAGAGGACGAAAAAATCTATTTATGTTGATGGTTACGTCGCAATAGGTCGAATACTTTAGGAGTAAGGGAGGATTAACGAAAAATTGAAATTTTTTGAACCTCAAGGGGGTAAATTTTGAAAATTTCCAAAAAAATTTTTTGTTTCAAAAGGCTTTTAAACTAACATTATCTGATGTAAATTGACCCGAGAAAGTTGCCTGCACCATCAGTTTCCCCCTAAATATAGCCGTTTTCGAGTTGTAGACGTTTTTTGAAAATTCTTCCAAATGCCTCAAAAGTCGTTTTTTCTGATAGAACTCGACCTCCTGAATCCAACGGTGCAAGCCGCACCTCGATATCTCTAACCGTTTCGGAGATATGGCGTTTTAAAGTTTTGGCACTTGCACAAATTTCGTGAAGTTGGTGAACTCCCGAAAACATTTTCGCTCATATCTCGGAAACTATAGCTCGATGAAATGATTTATGGGTATCTGCGTATTCGTCTTAAAATTCTCTTTAATATGAGTATGTCTTATGTCCTTTAATGCGTCATTTGAGAAAGCTATGACCCAAAGAATGAAAATTTTGGGTAACTTTTTGGAATTTTTCGGAATTTTTTTACGAGCGAACCGTGCAAGATAGGACGTTTCTGAGGGCGCCAATCGAAAGTGGACGAAAAAATCTATTTATGTTGATGGTTACGTCGCAATAAGTCGAATACTTTAGGAGTAAGGGAGGATTAACGAAAAATTGAAATTTTTTGAACCTCAAGGGGGTAAATTTTGAAAATTTCCAAAAATTTTTTTTGTTTCAAAAGGCTTTTAAACTAACATTATCTGATGTAAATTGACCCGAGAAAGTCGCCTGCACCATCAGTTTCCCCCTAAATATAGCCGTTTTCGAGTTATAGACGTTTTTTGAAAATTCTTCCAAATGCATCAAAAGTCGTTTTTTCTGATAGAACTCGACCTCCTGAATCCAACGGTGCAAGCCGCACCTCGATATCTCTAACCGTTTCGGAGTTATGGCGTTTGAAAGTTTTGGCACTTGCACAAATTTCGTGAAGTTGGTGAACTCCCGAAAACATTTTCGCTCATATCTCGGAAACTATAGCTCGATGAAATGATTTATGGGTATCTGCGTATTCGTCTTAAAATTCTCTTTAATATGAGTATGTCTTATGTCCTTTAATGCGTCATTTGAGAAAGCTATGACCCAAAGAATGAAAATTTTGGGTAACTTTTTGGAATTTTTCGGAATTTTTTTACGAGCGAACCGTGCAAGATAGGACGTTTCTGAGGGCGCCAATCGAAAGTGGACGAAAAAATCTATTTATGTTGATGGTTACGTCGCAATAAGTCGAATACTTTAGGAGTAAGGGAGGATTAACGAAAAATTGAAATTTTTTGAACCTCAAGGGGGTAAATTTTGAAAATTTCCAAAAATTTTTTTTGTTTCAAAAGGCTTTTAAACTAACATTATCTGATGTAAATTGACCCGAGAAAGTCGCCTGCACCATCAGTTTCCCCCTAAATATAGCCGTTTTCGAGTTATAGACGTTTTTTGAAAATTCTTCCAAATGCATCAAAAGTCGTTTTTTCTGATAGAACTCGACCTCCTGAATCCAACGGTGCAAGCCGCACCTCGATATCTCTAACCGTTTCGGAGTTATGGCGTTTGAAAGTTTTGGCACTTGCACAAATTTCGTGAAGTTGGTGAACTCCCGAAAACATTTTCGCTCATATCTCGGAAACTATAGCTCGATGAAATGATTTATGGGTATCTGCGTATTCGTCTTAAAATTCTCTTTAATATGAGTATGTCTTATGTCCTTTAATGCGTCATTTGAGAAAGCTATGACCCAAAGAATGAAAATTTTGGGTAACTTTTTGGAATTTTTCGGAATTTTTTTACGAGCGAACCGTGCAAGATAGGACGTTTCTGAGGGCGCCAATCGAAAGTGGACGAAAAAATCTATTTATGTTGATGGTTACGTCGCAATAAGTCGAATACTTTAGGAGTAAGGGAGGATTAACGAAAAATTGAAATTTTTTGAACCTCAAGGGGGTAAATTTTAAAAATTTCCAAAAAAATTTTTTGTTTCAAAAGGCTTTTAAACTAACATTATCTGATGTAAATTGACCCGAGAAAGTCGCCTGCACCATCAGTTTCCCCCTAAATATAGCCGTTTTCGAGTTATAGACGTTTTTTGAAAATTCTTCCAAATGCCTCAAAAGTCGTTTTTTTCTGATAGAACTCGACCTCCTGAATCCAACGGTGCAAGCCGCACCTCGATATCTCTAACCGTTTCGGAGATATGGCGTTTGAAAGTTTTGGCACTTGCACAAATTTCGTGAAGTTGGTGAACTCCCGAAAACATTTTCGCTCATATCTCGGAAACTATAGCTCGATGAAATGATTTATGGGTATCTGCGTATTCGTCTTAAAATTCTCTTTAATATGAGTATGTATTATGTCCTTTAATGCGTCATTTGAGAAAGCTATGACCCAAAGAATGAAAATTTTGGGTAACTTTTTGGAATTTTTCGGAATTTTTTTACGAGCGAACCGTGCAAGATAGGACGTTTCTGAGGGCGCCAATCGAAAGAGGACGAAAAAATCTATTTATGTTGATGGTTACGTCGCAATAAGTCGAATACTTTAGGAGTAAGGGAGGATTAACGAAAAATTGAAATTTTTTGAACCTCAAGGGGGTAAATTTTGAAAATTTCCAAAAAAATTTTTTGTTTCAAAAGGCTTTTAAACTAACATTATCTGATGTAAATTGACCCGAGAAAGTCGCCTGCACCATCAGTTTCCCCCTAAATATAGCCGTTTTCGAGTTATAGACGTTTTTTGAAAATTCTTCCAAATGCCTCAAAAGTCGGTTTTTCTGATAGAACTCGACCTCCTGAATCCAACGGTGCAAGCCGCACCTCGATATCTCTAACCGTTTCGGAGATATGGCGTTTGAAAGTTTTGGCACTTGCACAAATTTCGTGAAGTTGGTGAACTCCCGAAAACATTTTCGCTCATATCTCGGAAACTATAGCTCGATGAAATGATTTATGGGTATCTGCGTATTCGTCTTAAAATTCTCTTCAATATGAGTATGTCTTATGTCCTTAGATACCATAAATACTATATCTAAATATCTATGTGCAAGTAAATGAATTAATTAAATATTCACAGAGATTAGGATTACACATACAAATTAATCGGAATAAGAAAAATTAATTTGCTGAAAATCTTGATTAATGTGTATAAATTACATATATTACACACATAAAATATAAATAAATGTACACATAAAAATAAGGATAAGTACACATAAAATTAAGCCTACTTTTTACTTTTCTCCTTTCTATTTTTCTTTTCTTTTTTCTTGTCGTTCTTCTTCTTTACTCTGTACGGTCCCAACTTTCTTCTCACCATTACTCCCCTCCACCAGGCCTACAACTCAACATTCAAAACAGTCCACCGTTCGATGAAATATTTACTTGTATTTTCGTTGCGCATTTGTTTTGGTACTCAAGTTGCTTTGCTTTTTCCTTTTTCACTGCTTTGTATTCTAACCACGCCGCCATTTGTTTGCTTCGTTCGTTAAAAGTTTTCCGAAATTTTTCGGCGCTCTCCTCGGCCTTCTCTATCTCAAGCTTGATCCCGCATATATCATTGTCCTTTGTTTCCATCTCCTTGTCGTACCGTTCCATCCATGATTCTATTTCGTTTTGATAATCCTGAGTTTAGAGCGAAATTTGCTAATTCAATAGGCTTTTAACAAACTTACCCGACGCGACTCTTCATAGAATGCCGTTATGCCCCCATGACATGTATTTTCGCCAGACGTGTTTTTTTGAAACTTTTTGATTTTTGACGCGTAACTACCTTCTTTCCATTGAAGAGACATGGAGTTTTGCTCTCGTCGAGACACTTCCCATCTTTCGATATATTTAACAGCTTCCAGTGAATAAGCTGCAAAAGAAGTTCGTACAGCCCCTTAAATTTTATTATACTTACATCTTAAGTCTTTCAGTTCTTGGAGTTTACACGCGATATCTGCATTCAGTTTTCCAAATCGTACGGCATTGTTGCTTTTATCGCTCTGAAGTTCCTTTTGAAGTTTCTCATATTTACTCTGCTTCACCTTACATTCGGCCAGCAGTGCTTCTTCGTCTTTCCTCATTTTATGATGATTTGAAATAAAAGCCTTTATGCAGGTGCTTTCCGTGAAAGTGTGCATTTCGTCGAACAACTCCCCCAACACTGATATCACGAGTGTCGTGTCCTTGTGAACTTTATGTAAGTTGGTGTAAACGCGGCCCATTACGTAAGCACCAAAATCCGGGCCCACACCGCCGAACCTGTGCGAATTTCAATTTTTTTCTTTCTCAGACGTACACTTACCTTTCGTTTAAGGTTTTGTAGACAAGCGGGTGTGTTTCTATGTGCCCTACGAGGGATGCATCAGCTGCTACTATAGCAGATAACTCGTAGATACAGGTTTTGATGGTATACAGAGAGGCGTATTTTAGCATTCTGTGTGCTTTCACTCCGGACGCCTTTTTGGTGGGTTTGTGGTGAGATATCGTGACTTTCATGGATGCAGGTTTTGCCCCAGGAGTTTCTTCGACTTGGAGTCGTATTTCTCGACGTTTATAGGCAACTTCGGCGCGGTTATATTCTGGTGTTCCCGGCAAAATTAAGAAACTCGGAACTGTACTGCCTCTAGGGGATTTTGCCCGAGAGTTCATCCATATCTCGTTAAAGGTCTTGCCCATTTTTAAAGGATGACACTTGTTTAAGGCAACGAAAATTATTATTTGTGACTTATTTAAAAGGCGTATCTTTGGCAACCAGTGTTTGTCAAAATGTCATTACATTTTGAAGAAAATTGCAATGTATAGGGAAAAGGTAACAGCCACTTTTAGAGTTCTCAACCAATCGTTTTTTGGTGTTCTAGATAGTTGGCAATCAAGATAGTTTCAATACCTATTCGATATATTCGAGCTTGAGCACCTATACGTTGCGGTACCAAAATCACAGGTTTCACCACCAGTGCACGAGGAGATTCTGTAAACCGGTTTCGGCCCTCGATAAACTGTTTTTCTTTGTCGTGGTTTGTCTAAGTCGGTTGTCCAAGTACGATCTGATTGCCAACATAGTGTCATTTAGTTTCACAACTTGGAATTCGTTTTATTCGTTCACCGAAACAGTAATGTATCAAAACACTGAGGTATCTAATCTGTTCTCTTTTGCACTCCTACACATTTTTACTTGTAGGAGCGCCGTCCTCACCAGCTCCAAGAGCTGTTAAGAACGAACCTAGATGTGGACTCACGATCAAGTGAAGACTTCACGAGTCTGATCCAGATCGAAGACAAATCCAAAAAGTCCATTTTCTCATCACTCCTAAAACGAAAACGTAAAGGTCCCAAAATGAAAATCACCAAGAAGGTCGAAGCTTACTCCACCATTGACTTTGGAGCAGAAAGCCTTTCGTCCGACCAGGAAATCGCACAGTATGCATCGGCGCCTGTGGACAACGTACGAACCGTCGATGTACCGAGAGCCGCATTAACATTTTAATTGTAGTATTCGGAACCTTGTAAACAAAAAGGCTTCCTAAAGAAAATCATCAAGCGCTCCAGTAAATCACCATACAGAATTCAGCGTTGCCCGGACCCCCAAAACTGCGAAAAAAACACCCCTGGGGATCTCAATACAAGCATTCTAGTTCCCACAACTTACACGTGTGGCCAGGTGCTTTGGTCGAACGCATTAACAGTGTGTATTTCAGATGCAAGAACAACATCAAAATCATTAGTGGTATCAACGAACTTCAGGACATACTACACAACCTCCACCACAGCGAGCAACACGTGGTCTACCTTCTAAAGAAGTACGTCGAAGACAAGAACGTCCAGAAACAATTATGTATGTCCTCTTAACTATTTGGGGAGCAAATACGCAAAAATGAATAACTAAAAACTTCCATAATTGGATTTAACTGCTTTTGCATGTTTGCCCCTCTTTTTAGTAACAATTTGCAATAATATCATCAGATTGAGAATTTGAAACTCCTCACCAAGTCAAATGTACAATTTAAGTGAGGTTATGAATCTGAAATCACTACCACCTTGAGCCTTCAATGATTTGAGCAAATTACAACCAACAAATACATTGAATGGGCCTCATAGTCTACGCTCTACCGAATTGCAAAACCATGAACATGCGATTCACAATTTCGAAGGCAAATTTACGTGTTAAAGGTCCACAGCAAAAGTGCTCTGCAAACAAACTGGCAAGTCGAGAAGAGGAAGAAGAGAAGATAATTAAAATACGTAAAATAACAGCAAGATAAGAAAATTGACAGTGAAATGGAGAGAATCATGGATAAGTTGGAAGGGGACTAAACGAAGTAATGAAACAGGTACGAAGAGAGAGAATGAAAGGTAAAGAGAAGAATTTAAGGAGAAAGAGAGGAAATGGGTGGGACAGAGAAAGATACAGAAAGATAGACACAGCTGGAAGGAAAGTGGAGTATGAGGAAAGGAGGAGGAAGAACAATATTGTGATAACAGAATGGGGTGGGGGAAAGGAAAAGTAAATAGCAGGCTAAAGTGGGAATAGAGGATATTCTGAGAAAAAATGTAGAAGAGGTCAAAATCAAGGTAGAAGCTGATAAGAGGAAAAAGGGAGAACGGACCTACATAGAGGAGAAAAGACTAGAAGTAGAATAATTCAGAGTAGGGTAAATTATAGAATCAGACCGACCGTCTGTCGATAGAAATAAGTATAGGACGAGGGAGACAAGAGCAAAGAGGAGAAGACAGAACGCAGGAAGCGCAGAAGAAGGTGATAAACAAAATATGGGACGATCAAGGCGCGGAAGAGTACAAGAGAAGACTAGAAAAGACAAGATTATGAGAACAAGAAGTAGGGAAAACACAAAAGGATATAACAACAAGAGGTAGAGAAGCAAGAAAGAAAAATGAATCGTGGTTAAAGAATGTGAACCACGGAAAAGGGAAGCAATAAAGGAGCTAAGAGAATGAAAAAAGACGAAAGCAAACAGAAGCGGTTTTCTAAAAGCGGAAAGAAGATAATAGAAGGAGAGATAGAATCTATAAGAACAGAGAAGGAGGCGCTATATTCATAGAGAGAGAGAGAGAGAGAAAAAAAGAAACAGTAATTGAGGAGAAAATGATGATCGACTGGGCGAATACTTCATGAGGCTACTGGAGGAGAAAAAAGAATAAAAGAAAAACAAAAATGGAGACGAAGAGGAACCAAACAGCTCCAAAAAGAGAAAAGAAAAACGCTGGAAGAGGTGGAGAGGCAGGTGAAGAAACTGAGGAGGAGGAAAGAGGAAAATGCTAGAGAGACTGGTTGGGGTAATAATTGGGTTTTTACAAAAGCGGGAGCAGAAATCAGTTTCTTTGGTGTCAAAATCGTCCCTAGGGAGAGAAGTATTATTAATATGCGAATAGCCCGTATCGTATCACAGACACGGGGGCCCCTTTGCTGCTACGAATGTTACAAGTGGCTTTTGGAACAGGAGGCCCATTGGGGCAGGGGGGCTCCTTTGTGGAGTATTTTTCATTATTTTCTGATACAAATGTTACAAGTGGCTTTTGGGACAGTGACCCTCCTTGGGACAGGGGGGCCCTTGGTCGAGTACTTTTTCTTTATTTTCTGATACAAATGTTACAAGTGGCTTTTGAGACAGGGGGGCCCATGGAGCAGAGGGGACCTTGGGACGAGGGGGCACCCTTGGTAGAGTTTATTTCATTATTATCTGATACAAATGTTATAAGTGGCTTATGGTAACTAAAATATGGGAGCCTCAAGCGGATGGAACCTGACAAATTGAAGAATATAGAAGAACCTGAAATATCGGAAAACCTGTGATATTCGACAGTCTGGGAACATGAGGAACCTTAAAACCTGAGAATTTGAGAAACTGAGGAAACTAAAAAATTGAGGAACCTGAGAATTTGAGGAACCTGAAATTTTTTAAATTAGGGAGCCCGGGAACATGAGGAACAAAGAACCTGAGAATTTGAGAAATCTGAGAAACTGAGGAAACTGAAAAATTGAGGATCCTGAGAATTTAACGAACCTGAGAAACTATAGAGCCCGGGAACATGAGGAACCTAAAAACCTGAGAATTTGAGAAATCTGAGAAACTGAGGAACCTAGAACCTTGAGGAATCTGAGAATGTGACAAATCTGAGATACTAAAGAAGCTGGGAACATGAGGAACCCAAGAACCTGAAATCATGAAAATCCTGTGATATTCGACAGCCTGGGAACATGAAGAACCTAAAAAACATGAGAATTCGAAAAATCTGAAAAACTGAGGAAACTGAAAAATTGAGGAACCTAAGGATTTAACGAACCTAAGAAACTATAGAGCCCGGGAACATGAGGAACCTAAGAACCTGAGACTTTTATAAATCTGCGAAACTGAGTAAACTGAAAAATTGAGGAACCTGAGAATTCAACGAACCTGAAATCTTGTAACCTGAGAAACTAGTAGAGAGCCCGGGAACATGAGGAACGAAAGAACCTGAAAATTTGAGAAATCTGAGAAACTCAGAAATCTAAAACCTTGAGGATTCTGAGAATTTGAGAAATCTGAGAAATAAAAATAAAAACTTGAATCTGAGAATTTGAGAAATCTGAGAATCTGACAAACCTGAGAAATTAGGGAGCCCGGAAACATGAGGAACCTAAAAACCTGAGAATTCGAAGAACTTTAAATCTTGGAAAACCTGTGCTATTAGACAGCCCGGGAACATAAGCAACCAAAGAACCTGAGAATTTGAGAAATCTGAGATATTAAGGAGGCTGCAAACATGAGGAGCCCAAGAACCGAGAATTTGAAGAACCTCAAATGTTGGAAAACTTGTGATATTAGACAGCCTGGGATCAAGAGGAACCAAAAAGCCTCAGAATTTGAGAAATTTCAGAAATTGAGGAAGCTGAAATCATGAACAACCTGAGAATTTGATGAATCTGAAATCTTGAAAATTCTGAGATTTTAAAAAGGCTGGGAACATAAGAAACTTCAGAACCTGATAATTTGAGAAATCTAAAAAAATTTGGAACTTGAAAAATTGGGGAACCTGAGAATTTGACATTTTGAAAAACCTGAGAAATTATAGAGCCCGGGAACATGAGGAACCTAAGAATCTGAGAATTTGAGAAAGTGAGGAACCTAAAGCCTTGAGGACGTTGAGAATTTGAGAAATCTGAGATACTAACGTGGCTGAGAACATGAGGAACTCAAGAACCCGAGAATTTGGTAAATCTGAGATATTAAAGAGGCTGGGAAAATGAGGAGCTCAAGAACCTGAGAATTCGAAGAACTTAAAATCTTGGAAAACCTGAGAAACTAGAGAGCCCGGGAACATGAGGAACAAAGAATTTGATAAATCTGAGAAACTGAGGAACCTAAAACCCTGAGGAATCTGAAAATTTGAGAAATCTGAGATACTAAAAAGGCTGGGAACATGAGGAACCCAAGAACCTGAAATCTTGAAAAACCTGTGATATTCGACAGCCTGGGAACATGGGGAACCTAAACCATGAGAATTCAAGAAACATGAAAAACTGAGGAAACTGAAAAATTGGGGAACCTGAAAATTTAACGAACCTGAGAAACTATAGAGCCCGGTAACATAAGAAACCTAAGAACCTGAGAATTTGAGAAATTTGAGTATCTGAAGAACCGAAAACCTTGAGGAATTTGCGAAATCTGAGATACTAACGTGGCTGGGAACATGAGGAACCCAAGAACCTGAGAATTTGATAAATCTGAGAAACTGAGGAATCTAACACTTTGAAGAATCTGAGAATTTGAGAAATCTGAGATACTAACGTGGCTGGGAACATGAAGAGCCCAAAAACCTCAAAATTCGAAGAACCTGAAGTCTTGAAAATCCTGTAACATTCAACAGCCTGGGAACTTGAGGAACCAAAAAACCTGAGAATTTGAACATGAAATTTTACAAAACCTGAGAAACTAGAGAGCCCGGGAACAAGTGGAACCAAGGAACCTGAGAATTTGAGAAATCTGTTATACTAAAAAGGATGGTAACATGAAGAACCCAAGAACCTGAGAATTCGAAGGATTCAAAATCATGGAAAATCTATGATATTCAGCTAAAACATAAGAAACCTAATAACCTGAGAATTAAGAATTTGATAAATCTGAGATATTAATAAGGCTTGGCACAAGAGGAACCAAAGAACCTGAGAATTCGAAGAATTCTAAATCTTGTAAAACATATAAACCAAAAAATTTGAGAATCTGTGAAATCTGAGCAACTGAGGTAACTGAAAAATTTCTTGAGGAACCTGCGAATTTGACGAACCTGAAATCTTAAAAAACCTGAGAAGCTAGAGAACCCGGGAACGTAAGCAACCTAAGAACCTGCGGACTTGAAAAATCGGAGAAAGTTAGGAACCTAAAACCTTGTAGAATCTGGGAATTTGAGAAATCTGAGATAGTGAATAGGCCGGCAACATGAGGAACTCAAGAACCTGAAAATTATAAACTGAGAATTTGACAAACCTGAAATTTTGAAAAACCTGAGAAATTGGAGAGCCCGGGAATATGAGGACCCTAAAGATTTGAGAATTTGAAAAATCTGAGAAACTAAGGAACGTAAAACCTTGAGGAATCTGAGATACTAACGTGGCTGAGAACATGAGGAGCCCCAGAACCTGAGAAATCTGAGATATTAAAGAGGCTGAGAACATGAGGAGCCCAGGAACCTGAGAATTCGAAAAACCTGAAATCTTGGAAAAGCTGTGATATTAGACAGCCTGGGAACATGAGGAACCAAAGAAACTGAGAATTTTAGAAATCTGAGATACTAAAAAGGATGGTAACATGAAGAACCTGAGATTTCGAAGGATTCAAAATCATGGAAAACCTATGATATTATACAGCCTGGGAACACAAGGAACCTAATAACCTGAGAATTTGGAATTTGGGAAATTTGAGATATAAAAGAAGCTGAGAACATGAGGAACCCAAGAACCTAAAAATTCGAAAAAATTAATATATTGGAAAACCTGTTTTATTAGATAGCCTGGGAACATGAGGAATGTAAGAACCTGAGAATTTCAGAAATCGGAGATATTAAAAAAGCTGGAAACATGAAAAGCCCAAGAATTTGAAAAATCGAAGAACCTGAAATCTTGAAAAATATGTGATATTAGATAGCCTGGGAACACGAAGTACCAAAATCCTGAGAATCTGAGAAATCTGACAAACTGAGGTAACTGAAAAATTGAGGAACCTGAGAATTTGACGAACCTGAAATCTTAGAAAACGTGAGAAACTAGTGAGCAAGGGAACATGAGGAAACTAAGAACCAAAAAATTTGAGAAATTTGAAGAACCTAAAACGTTGAGGAATCTGAAAATTTGAGAAATCGGAGATACTAAAGAGACTGGGAACAAGGGGAGCCCAAGAACCTGAGAATTCTAAGAGCTTAAAATCTTAGATATTAGACAACCTGGGAACACGAAGAACCAAAAATCCTGAGAATTTGAAAAATCTGAAAAACTGAGAAAACTGAAAAATTGAGGAACCTGAGAATTTGACGAATCTGAGAAACTGTAGAGCCCGGGAACATGAGCAACCTAAGAACCTGAGAATTTGATTTGAGATATCTGAGTAACTGAAAAACCTAAAACCTAAAACCTTGAGGCATTTGAGAAATCTCAGATACTAACGTGGCTGTGAACAAGAGGAACCAAAGTACCTGAGAATTCGAAGCAATTAAAGTTTTCAAAAACCTGTGATATTCGACAGCCTGGGAACATGAGGAACCTAAAAACCTGAAAATTTGATAAATCTGAGAAATTGAGGAATCTAAAACCTTGAAGAGTCTGAGAATTTGAGAAATCTGAGATACTCACGTGGCTGGGAACATGAGGAGCCCAAGAACCTGAGAATTTCAGAAATCGGAGATATTAAAAAAGCTGGAAACATGAAAAGCCCAAGAATTTGAAAAATCGAAGAACCTGAAATCTTGAAAAATATGTGATATTAGATAGCCTGGGAACACGAAGTACCAAAATCCTGAGAATCTGAGAAATCTGACAAACTGAGGTAACTGAAAAATTGAGGAACCTGAGAATTTGACGAACCTGAAATCTTAGAAAACGTGAGAAACTAGTGAGCAAGGGAACATGAGGAAACTAAGAACCAAAAAATTTGAGAAATTTGAAGAACCTAAAACGTTGAGGAATCTGAAAATTTGAGAAATCGGAGATACTAAAGAGACTGGGAACAAGGGGAGCCCAAGAACCTGAGAATTCTAAGAGCTTAAAATCTTAGATATTAGACAACCTGGGAACACGAAGAACCAAAAATCCTGAGAATTTGAAAAATCTGAAAAACTGAGAAAACTGAAAAATTGAGGAACCTGAGAATTTGACGAATCTGAGAAACTGTAGAGCCCGGGAACATGAGCAACCTAAGAACCTGAGAATTTGATTTGAGATATCTGAGTAACTGAAAAACCTAAAACCTAAAACCTTGAGGCATTTGAGAAATCTCAGATACTAACGTGGCTGTGAACAAGAGGAACCAAAGTACCTGAGAATTCGAAGCAATTAAAGTTTTCAAAAACCTGTGATATTCGACAGCCTGGGAACATGAGGAACCTAAAAACCTGAAAATTTGATAAATCTGAGAAATTGAGGAATCTAAAACCTTGAAGAGTCTGAGAATTTGAGAAATCTGAGATACTCACGTGGCTGGGAACATGAGGAGCCCAAGAACCTGAGAATTCGAAGAACTTAAAATCTTGGAAAACCTTTCATATTAGACAGCCTGGGAACACGAGGAACCAAAAACCTGAGAATCTGGAAAATCTGAGAAACTGAGGTAACTGAAAAACTGAGGAACCAGAGAATTTGACGAAACTGAAATCTTAGAAAACCTGAGAAACTAGATAGCCCGGGAACATGAGGAACCAGAGAACCCGCGAATTTGAGAAATCTGAGAAACTAAGGAACCAAAAAAATTGAGGAATCTGAGAATTTGAGAAATATGAGATACTAAAGAGGCTGGGAACATGAGGAACCCAAAAACCTCAGAATTCGAAGAACCTAAATTCTTAAAAAACTTGTGATATTCGACCGCCTCGGAACATGAGGAACCTAAAAACATGAGAATTTGAGAAATCTGAAAAACTGAAGAAACTGAAAAATTGAGGAACCTAAGAACCTGAGAATTTGAGAAATCTGAGTAGCTGAAGAACCGAAAACCTTGAGGAATTTGCGAAATCTGAGATACTAACGTGGCTGGGAACATGAGGGACCCAAGAACCTGAGAATTCGAAGAAACTGAAATTTTCAAAAACCCATGATGTTCGACAGCCTGGGAACATGAGGAACCTAAAAACATGAGAATTTGATAAATCTGAGAAACTGAGGAATCTAAAACCTTGAAGAATCTGAGAATTTGAGAAATCTGAGATACTAACGTGGCTGGGAACATGAGGAGTCTAAAAACCTGAAAATTCGAAGAACTTAAAATCTTGGAAAACCTTTGATATTGGACAGCCTGGGAAAGCGAAAAACCAAAAAGCCTGACAATATGAGAAATCTGAGAAACTGAGGTAACTGAAAAATTGAGGAACCTGAGAATTTGACAAACCTGAAATCTTAGAAAACCTGAGAAACTATGGAGCCCGGGAACATGAGGAACCAAAGAACCTGAGAATTTGATAAATCTAAGAAACTGAGGAACCTAAAGCCTTGAGGAATCTGAGAATTTGAGAAATCTGAGATACTAAAGAGGCTGGGAACATGAGGAACCCAAGAATCTGAAATCTTGAAAAACCTATGATATTCGACAGCCTGGGAACATGAGGAACCTAAAAACATGAGAATTTGAGAAATCTGAAAAACTGAGGAAACTGAAAAATTTAGGAACCTGAGAAACTATAGAGCCCGGGAACATGAGGAACCCAAGAACCTCAGAATTCGAAGAACCTGAAATCTTGAAAAACCTGTGACATTCGACAGCCTGGGAACATGAGGAACCTAAAAACCTGAGAATTTGAGAAATCTGAGAAACTAGGAGACCGAATAATTGAGGAACCTGAGAATTTAACGAACCTGAAATCTTACAAAACCTGAGAAACAGAAATTTTAGAAATCTGAGAAATAAAAATAAAAACTTTGAAGAATCTGAGAATTTGAGAAATCTGAGATACTAAAGAGGCTGGGAACATGAGGAGCCCAAGAACTTGAGAATTTTGAAGAACTTTAAATCTTGGAAAACCTGTTTTATTAAACAGCCTGGGAACATGAGGAATCTAAGAAACTGAGAATTTGAAGAATATGAGATATTATAGAGGCTGGGAACATGAGGAGCCCAAGAACTTGAAAATTCTAAGAACCTGAAATATTGAAAAATATGTGATATTAGCCAGCCTGAGAACAAGAGGAACCAAAAAAACCTGATAATCTGAGAAATCTGAAATATTAAAGAGGCTGTGAACATGAGGAGCCCAAGAACCTAAGAATTCGAAAAACCTGAAATTTTGGAAAAGCTGTGATATTAGACAGCCTGGGAACATGAGGAACCAAAGAACCTTAAAATTTGAGAAATCTGATAAACTTAGGAACCTTAAACTTTTTTTGAACAAGAAATAATTGGGAATAGTAAGGATGGAGAGAAGAGGTACAATATAAAATATATCCCCCACTTATATTATTGAACCTTACGCATTTTCGTGTCGGACGCGAATTAGGCTTACACCGTGCGAAAAGAAATTTCACTTCAAAAGATGGAAAAATACGAACTCTATTATTATTATTACCCCGCCACCGAAAATTATATCCTAAGTATTTTCGAGGTTAATAAAATTAATCTTATGTTACCCTAATCGGAATTCCTGCTTTTACACACTAAAGTTATAAAATACGTATGTATACTGTAGTTTATTTCCAGTCGAGGCCTCCTTCGAATACTTCGCCCTCCAATACGACTCCAAAACCCAGGTCAACATCCTCGCCAACAAAATGTGGTTCCAGCAAATCCAAGTCGCGAAAATGGAAGACTACAACATGCAGAAACGCCTCAACCGCTTGGTGAAAACCAACAGGGCGTTAGAATCCCAAATCGAGTGTCTACACCGACATTGCGAGAAACTGGCATCCAAAACAAATGTGTATCCAAAACGATTCCTCCACATGAGGTCATTCGGCAAGGTCTACGCAAGACAACTCATTGAGAGCAACCGCAAGTTGCAGAAGAAAGTCGGGGCTCTCACGATTATTGTCGGCGAGTTCGAGGAAGAAGTCGAGAAGCTACAGCATCAGAAAACGGCTTTGGAAGAGGAGAAGAGGAGCTCCAAGTCGCAGATTTACCATCTGGAGGGACTTTTGGAGAAGAAAGGACAGGATTTTGACCTCGAGCGGTCGACTTTGCGTTCGGAAATTAATCACCACCAAAATGCGATACGGGAAACCGCTGCGACGATACAAGTGATTTTCCAAGAGTTTCAAGATTTTGATTTTCAGCTAAGAGAGTTCTCAATTAGGGTCGCTTGGCCTACGATTTCGAACACCGGTCTACCAGAGATGGCGCATCAGCTGCGAGGAAGTATAAAGGAATTGTTCGTAACCATAATTAATTCATGTAGAAGCATCTTCGTTGCCGCCCAAGAGATGTGAGTACGTCTTCGGCATAATTTCCCCTCAAAGTTTTCTCGTAGACCGAAACTGCGGAACACCAACGCCCGGCTGCAAGAAAATCTCCAAAAATCCACTCACGAATTGGACAACTTGGGCAAAAAGCTGGGAAAATACTCCGAAACCGAGATAACGGCTTTGGAGGCAAAATGTCGCCAATCCGAACAAGAAAACGTGGATCTGAGGTTCAAACTCGACTCCATGACTGCCGACAACAACACCTTAAGCAAAGACATTGAAGCCAAAAGGAAGAGCTTGAGTGAACTTAAAACTAGCGTCAATGATATGTTGGCCGAAAACGAGTTACTGTACGCTCAAATCGATGAAGTGCTTGCAGTTGCCATTCCCAACGAAGACATAGAAGTGCCAAAAGAATTCCACTCCAATCGCGAGAAGCTGGAATACTTGAAACTTCGGTACGGTCACATAGTCTCGGACCAGAAGCAGCTAGTTGGAAAATGCAACAGTTTGGAAGACGACAACCAGTATCTGATCCAAACCCAACAGGCGTACTTACAAGATATCGCGACTCTGCAGGATGGGGTGACGATGTTGAGCGCAGAGAACGAAAACATAAAGAAGCATTTGAATACCGAGCACCAAACCGTGATCAGTATTGTTCGTTGGATTTGCATTTGGAAATAGTGTAACTGTTAACTTTTAGCTCTACAAAACGAAAGACTGAAGTATTTAGAAGAAAAGAACATCTTGAAGACCATCTTCAATCACCTCAAGAGCGAGGTCGGGCGGATCCAGCAACTGGAAGGAGCTGTGTCGGAAATGACTCGAGAAGCGAGTCGGCTGACCGTAAAACTTTTGTCATTGTTGTTTCATAAGTTTTATAGCTATTTCTATAGCTCGTAGCAGACTTAAACAAGCAACTGGGGGAGCAATTAAAAAACGAAGTCGAAATAAAAGACAGCACGATAATGGAACTGCGGCAGAGCCTGGAAAAGCTGAGTCACATGCAGTTAGACAACGACAAGGAAAAGATGACGTTATCTGCACAGCTGTCCGAAATTGTGACCGTCAAGGAGAAACTCAGCAGCTGCTTGGAACTGGAACTGAGGAAAAATATGAAACTGGACGAGTCCAAAAAGAAGTTGGAAAGTAACACCAGCAGCCAGTTGAAGCTTTACGAGGAAATGCAGAAGAACGAACGGGCTGCTCTTAAAGAACTGCTCAAAGATTTTAAGAATTTGATCAAACAAAGGGACTGTCTCGTTATGATCCAAGCTGAAAACAAGAAAAAGGTAATGATTGCGCGATACGAGGGAAATACTAAGTCGGAGTAGTATAAAGATTTAGATAAACGCTACGGGGATCTGAAAGCACAGTTTGACGGCGTCGTCGCGCAAGGAAACCAAAAAGAGGAGGAGATTCTGAGGTTGGTTGAAAGGCTACAAGCGACGCAGGAACAACACCATCAGCAAGAACAAAACTCTTCTAGTCAGGCGAGCAAATATGAGAAAACAATCAGGAAGATGGAGAGGCTTTTAGGACAGGTATAAGTCCCTTTTTCCGAAATTCGAGTTGAGAGGCACAAAAAATTATGATTGATTCGTAATTGCATCAGGAATTTTTTAGTTAACAATTAAGTAAGCAAAAAAAAGGTGGTTTCGGTTTTTGTAAATATTTCAAGAACTATTTGAGGTATCCGAAATTTGAAAAAAGATCCTTAAAGAGCAGGAAATTTCCCAAAAGAAAGTCCTACCTCCCGGAATTGTCCCGGCAATATTTATAATTTTAATTTAACGGCGAAAAAGGCAAAAACGCGCGGCTCAGCTGCCGTCCGCGCCGACCGAATCTCACACCTGAACAAAAAAAAAAAAATTTAACCGAGTAAATTTTAATATTAAGAAATATTTTTTTTTTTGGTATTATCTGGGCAAATCAATAAACAATGATCCGTCGGTAAAAAAATGTTAACTCAATTTTTCTATTAACAATGCATTCGTTAGTTACGGTAATTGTTCT
Organism: Diaperis boleti; assembly: GCA_963583935.1. NCBI lineage: Eukaryota > Metazoa > Arthropoda > Insecta > Coleoptera > Tenebrionidae > Diaperis > Diaperis boleti. Next base: position 71,674,470 of record OY757244.1, read on the forward strand.
TGCGAGAACACGCTTACAACTTGTTCACGATGCTACCAATACACTGTCCTGCTTCGTCGTTTGTTCCCTTCTTATACCCCTCCTGGCGTTCCCGATTGCTTCTATTACGGGAATAATGAGATTATCCTTTCGGCGCGATCAAATATTTCTGAAGTATGAGATCATCTTCTTTGTACGAGCGTCGGATAGTATGAGATCACCGTGACAGAATCTTCTAGGCTCATGAAAGCATCTTATGTGAACAATCATTCCCAAACGTTCTCATGGTCTGTGGACTGTTCTAGATCAATGCCGTTACCATATGTGGTGACATCATCATGATATCATCCGCTTCCGGTGCCTACGCGCCGTCGGCTCAATACAAACCCTGATAATTGTTAAACTAAAATATTGGATTTCTTTTCCCTTCTTGGAGCTGTTCCTTGAAGGCAAGGCAACAATCAAAGGCTTAACAAAATCAAACACATAAATAAAACAATGAAAGAATGTTTTTTTCAATTATCTCTACTTATCCTATTGTTTAAAAAAATGTTATAAACAAATGCATTGTTTATATGATTTTCAAAAATGTTTTTTTTATTTAATCCGTACTGGAAATAATGATTAAAAAGATCGTTTCTTAAAAAAAAAATGGTAAAAAACACCTTAATTAACAATTTTTTTTGCTAAATATTGAAATTAAGAAACCGTTTTTTTTATTATTTATATTGCACTTCCATATTATAGAAGAATTTTTATTTGTTTATTTGTTTTTATTTGTTTCAAAATAAGTTGTTATAAACACATGAATTTTTCGGTTATATTTTTTTCTTAAATCTTAGAAAAATACTGAAAACAACCATGCATCGTTTGTTGTGAAAAAAATTTTTTTAAATTTTTTAGATGTTCGTGCACTTTGACTTTTCTTTCAGTTTTTGATCATTGTTCTTAAAATAATTTACAAACTATTGACGATAGAGCGCTTAAATCTTTTTTATTCTCCGTTAATCAATGAACAAATTGAGCTTTAAACTGAAGCTCTAACTCTATTATTTATTAACTTTTTGTCTATTATTTATGTATCGTATCAATGTGATCGCTTTTTGGAATTTTTATTATCCATTTCTTAGGTCTTAAATTATACGACAAATTTAAATTTTTACAGGTTGAGGACTCGGAGGTTCATTAAAAACTCATTATTTTCTTATTTACATGAATGTCGAAATCTAAAAAAATAAATAAAAAATAGAAAACTTTTTTTTTATAACAAACGATGTTTTCAGCATTTTTCAAAGAATTAAGAAAAAATATAAACCGAAAAATTCATTTGCGAAGGCGCAGAGAAGACATAACTTTTTTTTTTCATTATTTCGACTTTGATCTCAAAATTTCGACTTTAATCTCGAAATTTTGACTTTAATCACGATATTTCGACTTTAATCTCGAAATTATGTGCGCATAATTTGGAGTATGTTTCTTTTAGGCATCGAGCGCATAGCGCAAGTCAACAATTTCAGTGATCCACGGAAAAGCAAAAAATTTTCACAAACGGCAACTTCACAACAGGGTACGCTGCATAATTAACATTTAAATAATTTTTTTCTCAAATTTCTTCTTCATCCACTTTTTTATTTCATTTTAACTCGTAAAAAGCCTCTCTGAGTAGGAATTCTTGTCGTTTCGATGGGGTAGTTATCGTAACATTTGCATCAGAAAATAATAAAATAAACTCGATTCCTACCATCGTCCTACCCCTGTCCCAAGGGGGCTCCCTTGACCATAAGCCACTTCAAGTCGAATTTTCGAGTTTTTTCTTTTCAACTCGCTTCAAGTCTTCCAAGTCGTTCCAAGACATTTCAAATCCTTTTAAGTCGCTCTAAGGTATTTCAAGTCTTTTCAAGTGGGTTCCAGTCCTTTCGAGATATTATTTGAGGTGTTCCCAGATCGCTTCAAAACTCTTCAAGTATTTTCCAGACATTTCAAATCTTTTCAAGTCGCTTCCAATCCCTTCAAGATATATCAAATCTTCCCAGGTCGCTTCAAGACTCTTCAAGTCTTTTCAAGTCGCTTCCAATCCCTTCAAGATATATCAAATCTTCCCAGGTCGCTTCAAGACTCTTCAAGTCTTTTCAAGTCGCTTCCAGTCCCTTCATAATATTAGAAGTTTTCCCAGGTCGCTTTAAGATTCTTCAAGTCATTTCAAGTCTATTCAATTCCTTTTAAAAATTTTCAAGTCGCCCGAATCTTTCCAAAACACTTCATGTCGTTTCAATTCGCTCTAAGTCTTTTCAAGTCGATTCAAGTCCTTTTAACATATTTCACGTCGCTTCAAAACATTTCAAGTCCTTTTCAAAATATTTCATATCGCCTCAACTCCCTTCAACTTTTTTTTTTCATAATTTAAACTTTAATCTCGAAATTTCGAGTTTAATCTCGAAATTATGCACGCGCACACCCATTAACACATTTCGAGTTTCACGTACAGGGAAATATGACCTTTTTGGACTACCTATGTTTCTTTGAATTTCAATTTCAATGATTTATGGAAGAGCAAATTTTCACAAACGGCAACTTCACAACAGACTATCCGGCATAATGAACAGTTAAATAAATTTTTTCTCAAATTTCTTCTTCAGCAGCTTTTTTATTTCATTTTAACTCATAAAAAGCCTTGTATTTATTAAAAAAAAAATAATAATTTAAGCCTAGTTAAGACTAGTAGATACAGTGATCATAAAGTTCCGCACAAAATTCATAATTTAGTTATGTAATGTTTTTGCGAAAAACGCTCGAACAGGTCGCTTTTTGTTTTGAAATTGACATTTTTTGACATAAAAATTTTGATGATGATTTCAAATAGCTTCAAGTTCCTTCGAAATATTTCAATTCTTTTCAATTCGCTTCAAGTCGTTTCAAAACATTTCAAGTTCTTTCCAGTCGTTACAAGTTTTTTCAAGCCACTTTCTTCAAGTCGCTAAAGGACATTTCAAGTCTTTTCAAGTAGCTTCCCGTCCCTTCAAAATATTTTAAGTTTTCCCATGTCCCTTCAAGACTCTTCAAGACATTTCAAGACTTTTTAAGTCGCTTCAATTCCTTTCAAAACATTTCAAGTCACCTCAAGTCCCTTCAAAACATCTCAAGTTTTTTTCAATTCGCTTCAAGTCTTTCAAGTCGTTTTAAGACATTTCAAATCCTTTCAAGTCGCTTCAAGATACATCAAGTCTTTTCAAGTAGCTTCCAGTTCTTTCAAGATATTATTTGAAGTGTTCCCAGATCGCTCCAAGACTCTTCAAGTATTTTCCAGACATTTCAAGTCTTTTCAAGTCGCTTCCAATCCCTTCAAGAAATATCAAATCTTCAAAGGTCGCTTCAAAACTCTTCAAGACATTTCAAGTCTTTTCAAGTCGCTTCAATTCCATTCAAAACATTTTAAATCTTCCCAGGTCGCTTCAAGACTCTTCAAGTCTTCCCAGGTTGCTCCCAGTTCCTTCAAAATATATTTGAAGTCTTCCCAGGTCGATTTAAGATTCTTCAAGACATTTCAAGTCTCTTCAATTGCTTTCAAAACTTTTCAAGTCGTCGCAAGTCTCTTCAAAACATTTCATGTCGTTTCAATTCGCTCTAAATCTTTTCAAGTCGATTCAAGTCCTTTTAACATATTTCACGTCGCTTCAAGACATTTCAAGTCCTTTTAAATCGCTTCAAGTTTCTTCAAGTCGCTTCAAGACCTCTCAAAATATTTCATATCGCCTAAGTCCCTTCAAAATATTTCAAGTCTTTTCAATTCGCTTCAAGTCTTTCAAGTCGTTTCAAGTCCTTTCAAGACATTTCAAATCCTTTCAAGTCGCTTCAAGGTATTTCAAGTCTTTTCAAGTCGTCTCAAGTCCCTTCGAAACATTTCATGTCGTTTCAAGTCGCTTCAAGTCTTTCAAGTAGTTTTAAAATATTACAAGTTTCTCATTTCGTTTCAAGTTGCTTCAGGAGAATTTCGCCCCAGTCCCTTCAAGATATTTGAAGTATTCCCAGATTGCTTCAAGTCGCTTCCAATGCTTCCAATCCCTTCAAGATATTTCAAATCTTCCCAGGTCGCTTCAATACTCTTCAAGACATTTCAACTCGCTTCAAAGTCCTTTCAAGTTGTTTCAAGTTTCTTCATAGTCGCTTTATCTCTTTAAACCCGCTTTCAGTCCTTTCAAAATATTTCCAAGTCATTTCAAGTCTTTTCAAATCTTAAATTTCTTTGAAAACATTTCAAGTTGCCTTAAGTCCCTTCAAAACATTTTATGTCGTTTCGAGTCGCCTCAAGTCTCTTAAATTCCTTTCAAAACTTTTCAAGTCGCCTCAAGTCCCTTCAAAATATTTCAATTCTTTTCAATTCGCTTCAAGTCTTTCAAGTCGTTTCAAAACATTTCAAGTTCTTTCCAGTCTTTGAAAGTTTTTTCAAGCAACTTCATCTCTCTTGAAGTCGCTAAAGGACATTTCAAGTTTTTTCAAATAGCTTCCCATCCCTTCAAAATATTTGAAGTCTTCCCATATCGCTTCAAGACATTTCAAGTCTTTCAAGTCGTTTCAAGACTTTTTAAATCCTTTCAAGTCGCTTCAAGGTATTTCAAATCTTCCCAGGTGGCTTCAAGAATCTCCAAGACATTTCGAATCTTTTCAAGTCGCTTCCAGTCCCTTCAAAGTATTTGAGGTCTTCCCAGGTCACTTTAAGATTCTTCAAGACATTTCAAGTCTTTTCAATTCGCTCTAAATCTTTTCAAGTCGATTCAAGTCCTTTTACCATATTTCACGTCGCTTCAAGACATTTCAAGTTCTTTTAAATCGCTTCAAGACCTTTCAAAATATTTCATATCGCCTAAGTCCCGTCAAAATATTTCAAGTCTTTTCAATTCGCTTCAAGTCTTTCAAGTCGTTTCAAAAATTTTCAAGTCCTTTCCAGTCGTTTCAAGTTTCTCAAAGTCGCTTCATCTCTCTTCAAGTCGTTTGAAGACATTTCAAATCCTTTCAAGTCGGTTGAAGATATTTCAAGTCTTTTCAAGTGGCCTCAAGTCCCTTCAAAACATTTCAATTCTTTTCAAGTCGTTTCAAAACATTTCAAGTTCTTTCCAGTCGTTGCAAGTTTTTTCTCTCTTCAAGTCGCTAGAGGACATTTCAAGTCTTTTTGAGTAGCTTCCCTTCCGTTCAAAATATTTGAAGTCTTCCCAGGTCACTTCAAGCCTCTTCAAGACATTTCAAGAGTTTTTAAGTCGCTTCATTTCCCTTCAAAACATTTCAAGTCACCTCAAGTCCCTTCAAAACATCTCAAGTTTTTTTCAATTCGCTTCAAGTCTTTCAAGTCGTTTTAAGACATTTCAAATCCTTTCAAGTCGCTTCAAGATACATCAAGTCTTTTCAAATAGCTTCCAGTCCTTTCAAGATATTATTTAAAGTGTTCCCAGATAGCTCCAAGACTCTTCAAGTATTTTCCAGACATTTCAAGTCTTTTCGCTTCATCTCTCTTCAAGTGGCCTCCAGTCCCTTTAAAATACAAAGTGATCAAGAAGGACTGTTCGAGTTGGTATTACTTTTAAGATACTTTTTTTGTTCGGCTATTTGTAACACTGCAGCCGGATACACATATTTGACGTAACGTCAACTGAGAGAAAATTGTAGGTTAGGCAAATAGAAATGGTATTAATTCAAGGTAATTAAACGAAGCAGAAATTAAAGTTGAAATACACAACGATAATCAGACTAAAGGTAAACCTCAAAATGTCCCCCATTTTGCTCTAAACATAAATTAACTCTTCGTTTTAGACTATCGAAGACATTCACCAGCATATGTGGAATTTTTCATTATGGAGAATTCTGACACCAATAATATTTACATAGCTACACCAGAATCTATTCCTCAACTTGCATCGTAGAATGTGTTTACACGTCGTCATACCTATTGAGTTTTGAGTTGGAAAACCTCACACCCCCCAGTACTCGTAACGGTGAACCAAATTGAGCTCACCACAACGTATGAACACGAATTTAGAGTTTCATTGGCAATGGTGTCGCTGTCCAAACTGCTGCCCATTAAGTCTAATTTCACGACGTTTCAATTTCAAATTTAAAATGTCAGTTGTGAGTGATGCTGACACGAGTAATGACAGACGTCAACAATCGGAAGTTGTTATGATTCTACCATTTAAAAATGAAATTCAGTATTACCAACTCAAATAGTCCTTCTTGATCACGCTGTATTATTTGAAATCTACCCACATCGCTCCAAGACTCTTCAAGTATGTCTTCATTTATTTCAAGTCGCCTCAAGTCCCTTCGAAACATTTCATGTCGTTTCAAGTCGCTTCAAGTCTTTCAAGTAGTTTTAAAATATTCCCAGTTCCTTCATTTCGTTTCAAGTTTCCTCAAGTCGCTTCCAATGCTTCCAATCCCTTCAAGATATTTCAGATCTTCGCAGGTCGCTTTAAGACTCTTCAAGACATTTCAAGTCGCTTCAAAGTCCTTTCAAGTCGTTTCAACTTTCTTCAAGTCGCTTTCAGTCCCTTCAAAATATTTTCAAGTCATTTAAAGTGTTTGCAAACTTCAATTGCTTTCAAAACATTTTATGTCGTTTCAAGTCGCCTCAAGTCTTTGAAGTCGTTTCAAAACATTCCAAGTCTTTTCAAAGCCGATTCAAGTTTCTTCAATTTGCTTCAATACAATTCAAGTCTTTTCGAATACGATTCAAGTTTCTTCAAGTCGCTTCAAGAGATTTCAAGTGCTTTCAAATTGCTTCAAGTCACTTTTCTCCGAATAGAACATGAGTAGAAATTCTTATTGAAAATTTATCGTTTCGATGGGGTAGTTATCGTAACCGTCGCCTAACATTTGCATCAGAAAATAATAAAATAAACTCGATTCCTACCATCAACATACCCCTGTCCCAAGGGGGCTCCCTTGACCATAAGCCACTTCAAGTCGAAATTTCGAGACTACAGTCGAAATTTTGAGATTAAAGTCGAAATTTCGAGATTAAAGTCGAAATAATGAAAAAAAAAAGTTATATGTCCTTTCTGCGGCTTCGTAGAAGAGAAAATAAATAATGATAAAAAAACGGCTTCTTCATTCTAATATTTAGCAACAAAAAGAGGCATTTTTTACCAATAAAAAAAGTTTCTTTACACGATGATGATGATTACGAAAAAGGTGATTTTACGGCCTCTTTTGGAGCCGTAAAGTTTTACTTTTATGTACGCATCTGTCAAACTCTACTTTTTTGGGACTGATCTGTCAAATTTTGAATTTGACAGTTGTGTTAAAAAAGTAAAACTTTACGGCTCCAAAAAAAGGCAATACAAAAACCTTTTTGGTAATCGCCTAAAAAAACGATTTTTTTTTAAATCATTATCTCCATTACGGATTATATTTTAAAAAAATGAAAATCATATAAACAATGCATTAGTTTATAACAATTTTTTAAACAATAGGAATTTGTGAAGATAATTTTATCTTTTCATTAACCTTACAGATTTCGTTACTTTTTTTTCGGTTTTATGAATTATTTCGGGTGTGGATCACCTCGCTGTGAAGGGATTGCTGTTTGGGGCATCCTAGAGCATTTTACCAAAAAAGGGACATGTTATTCGGCGTACCACGCTCTTGGGTTTAAGCCGCTGTTCTCTTCGTACTTTTTACTCTATTCTCGCTCGAACTAATTTCTACTGTAAACCGTAATTATTGTCCTCGACATTACGGAATGTTACTCTCAATGTATCGTCTTTCTTCTTCATTCTTCGCTGTGCTGGTGTTATCTGGTTCGATCTTTCGTTCTGGAAGTATGCAACACTTTTTCCACTGCCTAAAACGCCAAGGGGCTAAATTAATGGAACCTCGACTGGATAATACCTACACTTAAAATTTCTTTGTGTCTCGTCGGGAAATAATGAAGAACTTCTTTTGTTTACATCTACATAACCTCACACCTGTCAAGCAGCGGTACGTCAATCGTCAACGCGTCGCTGCGCAGGTTTGTGAGAGGCCTTCTTCCGGCCGGCGTTTTCTGTCAAAATAGTAGTTTATTATACGAGTTCCTGTGTAAATTGGACGCTTTATCCCACAAGGGGTTTATAAAAGCACGAGTGAAACGAGTGCTTTTGTGAGCCCCGAGTGGGATAAAGCGTTCAATCTACACAGGAACGAGTGTAATACAACGTTTTATCGTTCGACACCACCCCGGAAAGCCTTTAAATTGCTTAAAATCCACAAAAATGGTGTGACGTTTATCTGTCATTTTCATTATTTCATGACAGAGAGTGTTTACACAAGCGAAAATTTGAAAATTCTGACAGTGTCGAACGATAAAGAGACATTATGGTGGTAGTTGCAATTAAATTTGAATTATCCGCAAGGGATTAACTCATCCGTTTCATCGAAGTGAGTGGTTCTCGTCTCGTTGAAAACATTTGTAAATCGACGGAATCATTTTCACATTTCGTGTCTGTTTGGAAGTCGTCCACGTCCCTCATTGGAGGTAAGGGCCTTTCTGTTCGTTAAACGGGGTACTTAAAGGGGAATTTTCTTCATTAGGGTGCTGGCTCGGGGTGAACCCTAAAATCTTCACCACTTAATTTATCTGGATTGGAACTAGGCCATCGAGGGTGGTATTCCTTGGAAGTTCCAGCGTGGACGATTAAGTAGGACTTAATTGTGCCAGGAGCTGGAGAATCGTCATCGTCTCCTTCTGGAAGACATCCAAACCAGAGTTCCAAGGCCAGATAAGACACCTTGTGTTTTTGTTTTTTATCTCTCCTTTTCGTTTTTGTGGTATAATTCAAAGTAATAATTTAAAGCCATAATTTAAAGTCATAATTTAGCGTAAAAATAATCTTAATAATTTAAAGCAATAATATAACTTAGCATCAACTCTATCGTCTCTATCGTGTAACATAAAACTAATTAGATCGTCGAATCGTCGTCGACGTTGAAGTTGTTTACACTATACTTGCCTCGAATTATAGCTATAAATCGACGTCCTTAAATTCCATTCGGTCTATTAATTTAAGATGTTAGTTTTATGAGTAACTTCTCATTTCTTTTATTTGTTTTGTGTAACTGAATTTTGCTGATGAATGATCCTGTTGACTGACTATTTCATTTAATTTGTTTCCACGGTTAATCGAGAAAGATGTTTATTTGAATTCAAGTTTTTATTAAAGTTTTCCAGTTTTTCAACTAAAGTTTAATTTCGTAACCATCCTCTTCTGCGGTAAAAACTGGTGGCGTCCATTTAAGTAGAAAAAAAGTAATAAAGATATATAATCACACTAGACCCCGCCCATCTCCATCGAGCTAGATTTGTGGCCGTATCAAATCAATTTTTGGTACGTAGAGATAATTGAAAAAAAAATTCCTTTCATTGTTTTTAATTTTGTTAAGCCTTTGATAAATTATTATTAAAAAAAGAGTGAAAAATCATTTTTTTTTATTTTTCCAACGGGCATCTTCTCTACAGCTCCAAGAAGGGAAAAAAATTCCAGGATTTTAGTTTAACGATTTGTTTAGGTGTCAGATTGGGTGGGCGCGGACGGGCACTGAGCAGCGCGTTTTTTTCTATTTACGCCGCCAATTTTTTTCAAATTTCGGATATCTCAAATAGTTTTTGAAATATTTGCAAAAAACGTAACCACCTTTTTTTGTTTATTTAATCTAATATACAGTGATCGGCAAAAGTATGGAATAAATTCATTAAAAATTAAACAAAATTAAAAAAAGAAAAATCTTTGGACGGGTCAATTTTGGTTGATAAAAATGAATATTTTTATCACAAATAAAATTCCAAGCTGTCATTTGTTTTCGAGTGATGACGTCATCGTTATTTTTTTTAAATAGAAACCCCTTTTTTTGATACAGATAGCCCTTTTAATTGTCTAAACGACAGTATAAAAATTTTGTTATCTTACATAATGAAATTTTTGAGAAACAAAATAAAATTGGATTTCTATTATGACAAACAAAAACAAGTCAAAAAATCAAGTAGGTAAATCAAACAATCAAATGGTACTGAGGTTATTTATTTTTATTTCGTTATAAAATTTATTTTTTTTATCTTTTTTTTTTTCTCAAAACTTTCCTTATGTAAGATAACAAAATTTTTACACTGCCGTGTAGACAATTAAAGGGGCTATCAGAATCAACAAAAAAAAATAGGGGGTTTCTTTAAAAAAAAATATCGATGACGTCGTCACTCGAACACAAATTGTTTAAGTTTTAATGAATTTATTTCATACTTTTGCCGCTCACTGTATAAAAATCTCGTGTCACGGTGTTTGTGGTCCAACTCCTCCGAAACGGCTCGACCGATTTTTATGATTTTTTTTGTATATTTGGCAGGTATGAGAATAGGTGGTAAACTATTTTTCAAGGGGGCAGAGGAGCCCCCCTTGGGCTGGACCGATTTTTCGGCTCGACCAATTTTTATGATTTTTTTTTGTAGATTTGGCAACTATGAGAACTATTTTTCACATAGATATGGGGGCCCAGGGGGGTCCCTTGGGCTGGACCGGCTTTTATGATGTTTTTTATATACTTATTTGGTAGGGATGAGAATAGGTGGTAAACTATTTTTGACATGGACATGAGGGCCCTTTTTGGGCTGGACCGTTTTTTATAAAAAAAAAAAAATTGTATATTTGGTAGGTCGTAAAGAATTTTTCACATGGACATGGGGGCCTCCTTGGGTTTATAACTCAAGAAAGGGTTTCATGATATTTGATTTGTTACATTTGTCTCCGCACCGAATACCAGAATAACTATTAAAACATGGACATGGGCGCAGGGGGCATCTTTGGATTTATAACTGAAAAATGGCTTTTATGATCTTTGATTTATTGCATTTGCCTCTGCCCCAAATAGCAGAATAACTACTAAAACATGGATATGGGGGCCCAGGGGGTCCCCTTGGGTTTCATGGGAGAGGGCCCTGTGTTATTGATTCTGAGGCGGTACAAAGTTCGCCGGGTGAGCTAGTTGTTTATAACTTTTGTAACTTTGCGGATATTCAACTAAAAAGTTCTTGGTGCAATTACAAATCGAATGACACCTCAATCATAATTTTTAGCTACGTAATGAAAAAGGAGAAACGGAAACAAGCAACGAGTATCTAAAGAACAACTTGCAGAAGTTGCAAAACGAGCTAGATGCAGCTAGAGAGAAATCCTCGGTAGGTATGACCGAAAAGAAATAACTTTTGAAAGTAAGTGCTTTCAGCTGGAGGCTGTTAAAATGGCGGCGAAAGTGGCCGAATGCGCCACACTTGAGACCGAACTCAACAACTACAAAAACGACTTGAAATTGTTGAGAGAAGACTATGGAAAACTTTCGATGGAAAGTGACTATTTAAAGAAACTTCACGACCAACAAATATCCGGTATTTAGTATTTGCCCGGAATAATGACTGTATGAGTTCGATTTCAGATTTTAAGGAAGCCATTTCTAACGCTTCCAACAAGGACGCGGTCATCTTAGACCTCCAGACCACAATCTTGGGCAAAGACCACCAGATCAACGAGCTCAACAAAGCGGTCGTCGACAAAGACAGTGAAATCAAACGACAGGAGCACGAATGTCTATATTTGAATAAGAAGATCGACGACCAGAACAAAATAATGATCGGTTACGAGAATCACTTGGTGTTAGTAGAAATGTCGTTTTCAAATCCGTACGTCAATAAAGTTTCAGATCGCTGCAAGAAATGGAACCCGTCAAGAAAAAGTTGGAGAAACTTCTGAACAACGCCGAAATCGACATGAAAACGGCAGCGATCGAATTGGAAAACTGTAAAAAAGAAAATGAGACCTTGAAGAACGAGATGAAGGCGCTGATTTGTAGGACCGAGAAGGAGAGGTCGTTTTACAAGAAGCAAACCGACGAAATTATTTCGTACGTATATCACTTAATAATTTAATCGCCGGTCCGTGATCTTGTTGGGGTGCTTGTGTATCCACATACGGCTGCGGCCTCGAACATTCGTGTTACAGCACTGGGAAACCGCAGAAAACCAGTGCCAGGATCGTCGTCGTGGCTACGTCGACTTGCTGAAAAGACGGTTGGTTTGTTGGTGGAGAGGCTCGGTCCGGTTCGGTTTCTTGGCGTCGTTCTTAAAAAGGGTTTTTGTGGTCAACCCGATCCTTAACCAACATAAATCGTCCAACAGTTTCCAAATTTTAGGACATTCCAAAAGGTTGAAACATAGTACAAAAAGATCGTTCTTGTTGGCAATAAAACATACACGAGCAATTAACTTAAACATTAGCAACCAGTACTTTCAAAGCTAGATATTAGTAGGATGACACATACAACTATTTTTTCAGAGAATACAGTGCGCAAAAAACAAACGTAGAAGAAGAAATCGACAACATTTCGAACCAACTTCGTGTCGTAACAGAAAACCTCCAAGCCGAAAAACGTCGATTTGAAGAACTATCTAAAGATCACGATCAATTGCAACTAAAATACGTTCAACTCAAAGACAATCTAAAGTCTGAAATCTTGTCACATAAAGAAACTCAACAAAAAGTCGTGGACATGGATAGCTTTATACAAGCAGTGGCAAACGAAAGGGTAAACAAACAACCTCAAAATTAGAGTGTGGCAAAAATTCGCAACAATTTTAGAATCACCTGCAACAACAAGCTCACATGCTCCTCGTGGAGATTAACGAAGGAAGGGAGCATAATCAAAAGATAGTGAATGAAAATAAGAGATTAAGTATGATCCTGGAGGAAGGGAAACAGCACTACTTGACTCTGGAACGGAACAATTCTGCTTTGGAGCAGGAAGTGCTAATTGCAATTTTTAGTGGGTGACTGTACTGTAGAATTGCTTTTCAGTTGAAACGAGTAAATTCAGAATTGAGCAAGACTGGCTCTTCGCAAGGCCAAATCAACAAAACTGTGGCGGAACTTTCAGAAAAAAACAAGGAGTTGGAGTCGGCTATGGTACGTATGTCTTATTTAAAAATACAATTTAGATCGTAGATAAAATTTTGTACGCAGCTCAGATATGAACACCTAGTTAACCTTAAAACATGATTTACTATTTCAGATTTGTTTGTGGTTTTTGTTACAGGACACAATAGATTCCCTAAGAAAAGAACTGACCGAATCTCAAAAAACCGTTTTTGGACTGAAGGAAGACTTCTTCAAACTTCAACAACAAGTTACAGGATTGGAGTTTAAAAAGTAAGATTTCAAATTGTGGTACAAGGCTAAATTTTTTATTTTTTTTTTCACTCAATATTATTACAGTCACTAAATAGAATACAGTACCGCAAAACTTTGGCGGGAACATTTAAATTCTAAATTGATAAATTTTACCCAGATTAAAATTTGAAGTTTAACGCCACCTTTAAATTTAAATGTGGTGGGTTATGGCGGCTTAATAAAACTCTACCGCTGCCGGCATTTGAGCCACCATTACATACTAATTATACATTTTCCAGCTGCGAATTAACTCTGCAATTACACGAATCTCAGGGAAAACTAGAAACTGAAAGAAGTCTCTACAAGGACTTGAAATCACCCGGCCGAACGACGCCGACGACGCCCACTGGCACCGGCGAGCTGTACTTTTGAGGTTTGCCAAGTAGGAAACTTCACTTGCTGTCAAACGAAACATAACCTAACTGTTAAAGCCGGCTAATATTTAATTCTTTTCTGCTCAAATGTAAGTATCCCGATGGTAATTCACCCTCGAAATAGCTTGTTCCAGATGGACGTAATTTCTTCTTATGACCTGCAGAGGTATGAGACAATTCTTTCCGAAATTAATCGTGAACATGAAAAGGCTACCAGGCTCCGGAATGAGATACAACAAACGAACGACCAAATTACCTTTCAAAAACTTAGTCGCTCTCCCTGTCAGAATAAAATTAGTCACGTCAGTGTGAAAGTCTTCAGTAGTGTTGCTGAAATAGAAAATTTATATGATTGTGATACTACTTCTTTGTATTGTAATAATTGGGAGAATTGTAACTTCTTCCTTATCGAAGTGTTCTTGACAAAAGCACTCTTAGCCAAGGTGGACTCAAAGTGGAAACTTCACATTGCAGTCAACACTGAGAAATTTGCCATCAACAAAGTTATTTTGTTAGGTAAGACTAACAAAGAATCTATTCTTGAAATTATTAAAGTAAACAATGTGCTGACTCGCGGTACAGTTAGTGCCTGCTTGTTTTGCCACTTTGAGAATCACTGGAGTGTTGTGGATCTACATTCTGTGAATGTGGATATCTCGTATTACTTTGAAGCCTTGAAAGAAAAGAGTAAACATGAGTCATTACCACAAAAACAAGTTAATATCACAAGTTTGTATAACAACACTGGTAACACTTACGTAGAAAAGCCCCTGGAAGTACAACACCAAATGCACTGTGACCTGCTTCAAGACAAGTTTATGGCGTCGTTTGTAAGAAATTCTTATCACAGATTGCATTTGGAAACCTTTTCAGACTTTGTCAAAGACACTAAAAGCTTAACAGATTTCCAATTTCTCATAAATAGTGATAAGTGTGTGATACTGTATCATAAAGACAATAAAATCTTGAAAATAAAAGGCTCCCGTCAGTGGGTGTTGCCTCTTCGAAAATTCTTTTTCCGATTATTTCCAGAGAAGGTGGAAGGATTGGGGAGTAAGATTCAGGTGAGTTTGTGGCAGTTTTTCGGTTTGTTTTCACAATTGAGTTTTTCAGAACATTGGCGCGGTGGACGTGGAAGATAAGGATCTGGATGAAATTTTATTGTTACATAAACAACTGAAAAGGCTGTGGTTATAAACTACTATAATATTGCAAAAAAAGTTGTTAAATTATTTTTTTATTAATGAATAGGTGATGCAACTACCGAGTGAACAATAAAAATTTGATTTGGTGACTACATCAACAAAATTGGTAAACCTGGTTCAATTGTCAGCCGATGACAGGTGGTTGATAAATTTACAAATGAGACCCCACTAACTTAAAACTGCACTTTTAGCTGAATTTATTACCGACTGAAATATTAATTCTTGATCAGTCTGTAGTATATTTTGAATAACTTCAGGTGCGCTGATTTTTAATAATTTATGTTGTATTGATACAATATCTTCGATAAATAATTAAAATTCACTCGAATTGACGAATGGGCGACCATTCGCAAACAATATGTTTCAATTTTATAGTTCTTCTAGGTTTGCAACAGCAATCGTATTTTCATAGAAACGTTGAGTTTCGTTGAAATATTTAGTGAAAGTACTTCCAGATTTCAAGAATAGTGCCGCTCTAAATGCTTTCGTATGAATATTTTGTACTCTTTTCTTTCGTTTTATCCATGCTAATTTTTATTAGTGTTTTTTTTTCGTTGTCATAACCCCACTCCGTATTTTCCCGTTTCTTTTTTGAACGACAATACTAACAATAACAACAATAATAACGAAATATGAACCTACCCAAGAGAAGGCAAATCCCAGATTCTTTGGATAGGAAAGCCTAAATAGATAACACAAAATTATGGTTTAGATGTTTATTGCCTTTAACAATTTTGTCGATTTGACTCTTGAGATTGTGTACTGTGATTAATAAGTTCCAGTTTAGTTGGCAATAGTTTGTCGATTTATTAAATCAAATTTGTGTTTTCCAACATTCAATAATTTTTTTCTCAAAAATTTTCTTGCGTAAGGTATCAAATTTTTTATACTGTCATTTTCACAATTCAAAAAGGAATAAAAATCGTGTGAAAAAAAATGAAGCTAAGTATTTAGACAAAATGTTGCAAGAGATAGCTTTTTATCTCCGGTATAGTGTTTTTGGATTTTTCCTTTTATTTTCTTTTTCTAACTATTACTACAAGTTACTACTATGCTCTTCTAAAAGCTCAAACTATTTCTACTTGGCTAACAACACAAATATTGACCGTTTTAAATTCAAAGGCAGCCACTGGAACTGAAACAGCTTCGGCGTGCCCTATAGAAGAGAGTTAAACAATAATTTCCGGAAAAGGAGGAAATGGCATTTAAACAATAATTGTCTTCTGAAAAAAAAAAAGTAAAATGAAATTTAACCAATCTTTAGTTCCTGGAAAGGGCTAAATGGAGTCGGGAGTACATGGAACTGTTTGTTTTAACTGATAATGCGAGAAGGGCCATTTTTGAAAAATTTCTGGTTCTATCCAAGTTGACTTAGTTATAACAAGAGATTTATGACATGACAATATTTAACTACAGTCTGGCAAATATTAAAGTCTCTCATCCGAATAAACAAGCAATTTTTATAGAGGCATTTATGACCTGACGCCATCAGAACACATGGTCGGAACAAACGGTAAAATTCGAATGATTTAGTTGAGAATTTCATATAATTATGAACAGAAAAATAAACTAAAATTTAAATATATTCAAGTTAAACTCCACAAACTTTAATAAACGTAAATTATAATAGGAACATGTTTCGGGAGAAAACTATTCCCATCTTCAGCCCTAATTTTAGAAGAGATTAATGATACAATTGATGAATTACAGAGGGGTTAATTACCTTAAAGAACGTTTTGAAAGTATTAAATTTGACGTTTTGAAAAGGTTACATGATTTTTAAAGAATTTGCTAAAAAACAACATTTTATAAACATTAAACATGGATCAAGGAGAATGTGGTAAGTTTGTTTGAGTGCTAAGAAAGGTGATAAATAATGAAATCATTATAAGTGAAAAACATTTTGGCATTTGAGGTTAAAATAATGTTGAATGAAAAAAAAATTGTTTGGAAAATTAAAACAGTGAATTGATAATAATGGGATTATTGAAGTTATTCTGTTCATCCGTTTTCCAGTTTTAAGGCTTTTCTTATTTCCAAAGTCTTTAGTAGATTTGTGAATCAATTTGGAATTTGATGGTGAAAAACTATGTTTCGTTATTAATATATGATTGGCGAAAGAAGAAGGCGTTGATGGAGGAGGATCAAGATCTGTGTTGTTATAGATGTGTCTGAAACGTTCTTTAATATGGGCTGAAGTTTTGCGACCTGTCTGACCTATGTAGAATGACTCACAAGAAGAGCAGTTTAATTTGTATACACCGGATGACGTTTTGTTATCTAATGGATCTTTATTTTTAATAAACAATCTGGATAAGTTGTTATCTGTTTTAAATGAAACTTTAAAACCGTTTCAAACAGCAAACATTTCTCTGAGACTACTCCAAAGTATGTTAATGAATTTGAAAAGGAAATTGTTTCTGAAGGATTTCTAACTATAGCATATATAGTATAATTTATCTATAGTTCTTAAAGAATATCCATTATTTGAAGCAATTTGTTTAAATGAAGCAAAATTTTAATTTAAATTTACTCCACTTTGATTCATCGACATTCTTTCCGTTTAGAAAAATAACCGTTTGCAAACTACATTGATGTGTACTTACGATAGATTTGGCAGAAATGTAAACATAATGACGTTATCTCCATTTCCGGTGACTCAAACTCGTGACACTTGGTTTTGGAATCGGAATTATTGACGATTTGATTTTTTAATTAAATACACTCAATTTTAAACAACAGAAAGACTCGCAGTGCAAATAAAAGAAGATTTAACAAATTTTAAGAACAGTGATCAGAGTTTGCTGCGATGAAACCCAAGGGCTTGAAGTCACTCTTCCGTCCGATCTTCTTCCCTCTGGGCGGGTAGGCAATCCGAATTTCTCTTTTGTGAATTACAGGTTCCGTCACTACTCCAACGGCGAATTAAAACATGGTCAAATTTGGACTTTCTCATTGAAGACTTTAAGTTAAAAAAAATAATTGAGAAATTAGAAGTAAGTCACTTGTGTGAAGCAATATGTAGTAGGGTAATATTGAGTATTTTTGTTTTCACCAATCACTTGGCGTTTTGCTTCTAAATTCCCCCTATCCGATAATAACAATTTATATCATTCATTCATTCATTGATATTTCTCTGATTTTATAATTATCTATACTTGAGTTGATGTGTTTTTTCCTCGTTGTGTTTTATCTTCGTGTTTCTCTTTCTTCATATTTGTCTAACTCCTTTCTTTTTTCTTTCCAAACTTCTATCTTTGTATGTATATGTTTTGATTTGTGTTTTTTATATATGGGCATCTTTGCCTACATTTTTTCTCATTTCCTTTATGTGCCTCCCTTCCTCTTTTTATTTATTTTCTCTTTATTTTCGGTGTCTCTCTCCCGCTTCTTCGTCCTTTTCTTTTCCATATTTGTATGTGTTTGTTTTCCTATTTATATTTGTATTTGTTTCCTATTTCCTTTTCTGATCGTCATTTATATTTTTTTCACTCTCCATGTCTGTGCATTTTAGATACTTTAGGTTTTCTGGTTTTCCTGCTTCCTTGGTCCGTCTCATTTTTTGTGTGCATGTCGTTGTCTCTTTATTTCTGTGTCTTCTTTATTATTTTTTGCTCCTCCTTTCTTAGTGGTGTATTTACCTTTCTTTTTCTTTTTGTTTCTGGGATTTCCCGTTTTTTCCCATCTCACCCTCTTCCTCTCTCTTTATCTAATTTTTTTATCGTTATTTGCTTGTTTTTTTACTTTTATCTGCTTAATTTGTAACACTTTTTTTTATTTATTTGTGTGTGTCTTTCTTATCTTTGTGTTTATCTGTCTCAAATGTATTTTTCTTTTCAATGTGTATTTCTGTACTCCTTTTTGTGTAAATGTGAGATTCCTCTACAATTAAACAATATTAAATTAAACGATGGTTGAAATTAAATTGACAACTAACAAGATGGTTAAATAAAAACTATAATATGTATGATGAAAAAAAAAAGTAACCAATTATAATACGACTATTGTACAATTCTTAAAAGATTAAATTACATTGAACAAGATTAAGAAATCTTAAGCTGAAAATTACAATAAAATTGACGCGAACGAAAACTACTTGGAATGTAAACAAAAAAAAAAGATCTACTTATCTTATACTGAGCTGGTTTTCGACCAGCCGGTCTTGGAGCTGACGCGTCCTTACAATACCTCTTCTTGGTGGGACTGTCTTGTGGGTCCACGTGTGCATTACGACAGTCCAGAAAGTCACGTTCAGTCGAACCACGAGAGGAAAACTACTCAACAGCTATTCTAACGAAAATGAAGGAAACAACCCCTACTGGTGGATGTTGGTGTTCCCTATTTGATTGAGAGAAAAATACTCAGGGTCTGCACACAATAAAGAATTTTTTTCACTACTAGCAGCTTAATTCTATAAATCATATATTTTCTGTCTATTCTTGTATTTATAATTACATAAAAAAAATCACGAATATTCTACCAGATCCTAAGAAAGAAATTTTTTCTCATGATGTCCTACCTTAGGTATTACCACATTTATTACATATGCATTCTGCATGAAATCCGGTCTCTTCATTATTAACTACTAGTCAATAATGAAATGATTATTAACTACTAGGAAAGAAAAACAATTTCACACATCCTCGACAAACTATATAATGGTGCATTTTACAGCGAGTAGTGAAAAAAAATTACATATAAACCATGGTAGAGAAGCCTTTTCTCAGCTTCGCAACTTAATTCCCTCGATGCTCAGCTGAGAAAAACGACTTTTCTACCTTGGTATATAATATACTATTTCCTTACCTTTTCCCCCCAGTTCCTAAGTAAGCGATTCAATTAAAATAATTAATTGAGCATCTCTTCCATTTACTCCGTACAACGACAATTTTCTCCTAAACATTAACCCTCGTTTAGGACCAACAATATGGTAGGGATCTTACCTCGATAATTTCTCGACGCGAAAAGGAAGACGCAAGTTCGTCGCGTTGAATGCAAGAAAATTGCCACGTGCTTTTTATGTGGATTGTTATCTCTCGGCAAAATTTAAAATTGTAACAATACAAATTTTATTTTCTGTTCCCCTTTAGACACTCTATTTACCATTTACTTCGGCTGCCTCTTCTTTTTTTATATAGACTCTTTTAATTATTTTCTTTCCTTGCTTCTACTTCTGTGTTTCTGGGCTAATTATTTCTGTAACTCTTGGTGTTTTTTTTATATCATGATAGTTTTCGTTTTAAATTTCTATCTTTATATCTTTCTCGCTCCTCGTCTTCTGCATGGGCTTTTTCCTATTTGTATGTGTTTGTTTCTATTTAATCTTTCTTTATGCAATCATCTCTTGACCGACCCATTAATTTGTACGTCTTGAACTTTTGTTTTTCTGTTTGTGTTTTTTTTTATATCTATAGATCTTTCGCTCCACTCTTTCGATATTCTTGTATATTTCTCATACATATTTTTATGTTTCTGTCTTTTTTTTGCAACCCTTTTTTGTGACTTTCTAGTCATCTTTGCTTGTGGGTATTTGCCTCTTTTCGTCTTTCTCCTTCTCTCTCTTGTTGGTCTCTCAATTGTTTCCTCCAGCTCACTGTTCTTCCTTTAGGGACTCTCTTAAATATTCCTTTTCGCTGCCTATTCTCTTTATGTTTGAAGTTTTCTCTTTCAATTTTTTCAGTTTCTTTTTGTGTCTTTCTTTGTGTGTCCATTATATCCTTGCTTTTTCTTTTTTAAGAATTTTGTTTTCCTTACATAAGCAACGTAGCGTTCGGGGGGTGGGGCTTGCCGGTGTAGGACTCGCCATTAACAGACATTTTCGGATAAAAAAGCGGTTTCAAAAAGTACTGGTATTGGCACTTACACGTATTACACAAGATCTCGTACCAAAGGAATATTAAAGATTTTGATCATTACGACCTCACCCATACTTTTAGTTTTTGGTCTCTCCTTTAGTGGTATAGTCAGTTTTAATGTCACAAGAGCATCCAAATAATCGATTATACTTCGGAGTCAACAATAAAATATCGAAATATGTACACAATTTCAATTATCCATGGAAAAACAAATTTTCACTCAATTTGTCCTGTCCACATACAAGGAAATATTACCATTTTGGAGTATGTTTCTTTAAGGAGTCGAGCGCGAAGCGCGAGGCACTAATTTCAATGATCCACGGAAAAGCAAATTTTCACAGACGGCAACTTCAGAATATCAACTCAACAAAATAAAAGGCCCCCGTCAGTGGGTGTTGCCTTTTCGAAAATTCATTCTTTTTCCAATTATTTTCAGAGAAATAATTTTTTGGTTTATGTTTTCGCAATTGAGTTTTTCAGAAAATTGGAACGGTGGATGTGGAAGATAAGAATCTAGATGAAATTTTGTTGTTACAACTGAAAAGGCTGTGGTTATAAAATACTATAATGTTGCAAAAAAAGTTGTTAAATTATTTTCTTATTAATAAATAATATGTGATACAACTACCGATGATCAATATTAAAAATTTCATTTGATGACTACATCAATAAAATTGGTAAAACTGATTCGCTTGTCAGCCGATGACAGGTGGTTGTTAAACATTAACAAACATAACCTTGCATTTACAAATAACACCCCACTAACTCAAAGGCACTGCACTTTTAGCTGAATTTATTAGCAACTCAAATATTAATTCTTGATCAGTCTGTAGTATATTTTGCATAACTTCAAATGCGCTAATATTTATAGAATATCTTCGATCAATAATTAAAATTCACTGGAATGTCTTCTAGCATAATGTGATAACAGATACAGTAAAAGTAGGTCGTCACGTCTTGACGAATGGGAGACGTGAGACCATTTAATGTTTTTTTACTATTTATAGGTCTAGTGGACCTACGTGCTATATTTGCGGTGCGCAAACAATATGTTTCAATTTAAGTTCTTCTGGGTCTGCAACAGCAACCGTATTTTCATTGAAACGTTTAGTTTAGTTGAAATACTTAGTGAAAGTACTTTAATTTTCTCATTAGATTTCAAGAATAGTGCCGCTCTAAATGCTTTCCTATTAATATTTTGTACTCTTTTTTTTTTCGTTTTATCGATGCTAATTTTTATTCGTATTTTAATGCCCAAATTATTTATTAATGTTTTTTTTTTCTATTTCATTTATTTTGACTTTGGAACAACTATTTAAATTTTTCTTTGTCATAACCCACGCCGTATTTTCCCGCTTCTTTTTTGAACGACAATTGAAACGTAACGTCAAATTCGACAATTTGAAACAAACCGCGAAGTTAAAAGTTTGGATAATGCTCATCATCCGCTAAGGAAAAGCTACGTTGTGTTTTTTAACAGGATAAAGGAGTGGCGCGAAATTTGAAACTACCTAATACCTGTTTCACAATGATGTTATTGTTAACATAATGTTAGTGGTAATGACAATGTTAATACTAGCGTGTTCATAATGAATGTTAACTGGCACTAGGGATTTTTTTGTTTTTATTTCTACATATTATTATGCAGGGTTTATCTTACATAAAATTGTCAAATTAATAGTATAATTATTATTAAATGCCTTGTTCTGCTTTTTATCATAAAGATATGGGTGATTTTGCATTAATTGAATTAACTCAATGTCAATCATTTGTAAATTTCACGTTCGCAAACTTGTCAAAAAAGTTAGGTTATAAACAAATCGCTCGACGCATGCGCTTAGGACAGCAATGTTAAGAGTGATGGTAAGATTTAAAATATTTTTGCTTTACCATTGGTGTCAACATCGTTGTGAACAATTCCATATTTTTATTAAGGTTCTAAAGAATATTACTTTAACATTAACATCTTCCTTTAACAGTTTTGTTGATTTGACTCTTGAGATTGTGTCTTGTGCTTAACAAGTTCCAGTTTGGTTGGCAATGGTTTGACAATTTATTAAATAAAATTTATGTTTTCCAACTTTCGGTAATTTTCTTATGTAAGGTATCAAATTTTTTATACTGTCATTTTCACAATTGAGAGAGGAATAAAAATCGTAAAAAAAATAAGTTAAGTATTTGGACAATTGTTGGTGAGATTTGCTGGAGATAGCTTTTTATCTCCGGTTTTATGTTTTTGGATTTTTCGTTTTGTTTTCTTTTCCCTATAGGACTCTCTCCTATAATTAAATTTTAATAATAATTAATTAATTAATAATAATTAAACAATAATTTTCGGAAAAGGACGAAATGGAGTTTAACCATTGTTTGGTTCCTGAAAAGGTCTAAATGGAGTCGCGAGTACATGGAACCGTTTATTTTGTAACAGCCATCGCTTTAACTGATAATGCCGGCAGGGCCATTTTTGATAGATTTTTTTGAATGTTTTATCAAATAGGAGTACATGACAATATTTAACCACGTTCTGGCAAATATTAAAGTCTCTGGTCCGGACCAAGAAGCAAGTTTTATAGAGACAGGTCATAAAATTTAAAGCAATGGCGGCTACGTTTATGACCTGACGCCATCAGAACACATGGTTGGAACAAGCGGTAAAATTCGAACGATTTAAAAATAAACGTTTACAAATTACATCATTACGATAGATTTGGCAGAAATGTAAACATAAAGAGCTTACCTGCATTTTCAGTGACTGAAACCTGTGATACTTGGTTTTGGAATCGGAATTATTGACGATTTGATTTTTTAATTGAATACACGCAATTTTAAACGACAGAAAAAATCGTGGTGCAAATAAAAACAGATTTAACAAATTTTAAGAATAATGATAAAAGTTTGCTGCGAAGAAACCGAAGGGCTTGAAGTCTCCGTCCGATCTTCTTCCCTCTGATCGGGTAGGCAATCCGAATTTCTCCTTTATGAATTACAGGTTCCGTGCCTACATGGTAAAAATTGGACTTTCTCACTGAAGACATAAAAAAAGATTAATTGAGAAATTAGAAGTAATATGTAGTAGGATAATATTGAGTACTTTTGTTCACCAATCACTTGGCCTTTTGCTTCTAAATTCTCCGTATCCGTTTTTTTTCTTTTTAATTTATCATTAATTCATTGATATTTGTCTGATTTTATTTCTAGTTGAGTCGATGTGTTTTTTGCTCGTTGTGTTTTATCTTCGTGATTCTGTTTCTTTATATTTGTCCTTTCTTTTTTCTATCGGGACTTCTCACACATTTGATTTTTTTTGTTTTTTATGTATGGGCATGTTTGCCTACATTTTTTCTCATTTCCCTTTATGTGCCTCTCTTCCTCTTTTTATTTATTTTCGGTGTCTCTCTCTATTTGTATTTGTTTGTTTTCCTATTCACATTCTTGTCTGTTTGCTATTTCATCTTTCTTTATAATTACCTCTCATTATACTTTTTCCTCCTATTTCCTTTTCTGATCGTCCTTTATATTTTTTTCGCTCTCCATGTCTGTGTATTTTAGGTACTTTAGGTTTTCTTGGTTTTTCTGCTTCCTTGGTCCGTCTCATTTTTTGTGTGGATGCCGCTGTCACTATTGATGTGCCTTTCTACTTATTTTCTGTGTCTTCTTTATCATTTTTTGCTCTTCCTTTCTTAGTGATGTATTTCTTTTTCTTTTTGTTTGTGGGTATTCCCCTGTTTTTTCCCCATCTCTCTCTCTTCCCCTTTCTTTATCTATTTTTTTTATTGTCATTTGCTTCTTTTTTACTTTTATCTGTTTAATTTGTAACACTTTTTTATTTATTTGTGTGTGTCTTTCTTATCTTAAACCTTGTTTAGGACCAACAATATGGTAGGAATGTTACCTCGACAAGGTCTCGACTCGAAAAGGAAGACGCAAGTTCGTCGCGTTGAATGCAAGAAAATTTTCACGTGCTTTTTGTGTGGATTGTTGTCTCTCGGCAAAATTAAAAATTGTAACAATGCAAATTTTATTTTCTGTTCCCCTTTAGACACTCTATTTACCATTTACTTCGGCTGCCTCTTCTTTTTTTATATAGACTCTTTTAATTATTTTCTTTCGCTGCTTCTACTTCTATGTTTCTGGTGTTTTTTTTATATCATGATAGTTTTCGTTTTGAATTTCTATTTTTATATCTTTCTCGCTCTATCTATAGTATCGAAAGTACAAAATATCGAAAAACAAACCATCTAAACTACAAAATATTGAACAATAAAATATCGAAATACACAATTTCAATGATCCACTGAAAAACAAATTTTCACTCAATTTGTCCTGTCCACATTGTGAGTTTCACATACAAGGAAATATGACCTTCTTGGAGTATGTTTCTTTAAGGGGTCGAGCGCGAAGCCCGAGGCACCAATTTCCATGATCCAGGGAAGAATAAATTTTTACTCAATCTGTCCTGTCCACATTTCGAGTTTCACGGATAGGGAAATATGGAGTACGTTTCTTTATGGGGTCTAGCGCGAAGCGCGGGGCACTAATTTCAATGACCCACGGAAAAACTAATTTTTACTCAATCTGCCCTGTCCAGATTTCCGAGTTTCACGTCCAGGGATATATGACCTTCTTGGAGTATGCTAGTTTAAAGGGTCGAGCGCGAAGCCCGAGGCACCAATTTCCATGATCCAGGGAAGAATATATTATTACTCAATCTGTTCTGTCCACATTTCGAGTTTCACGTATAGGGAAATATGGAGTACGTTTCTTTATGGGGTCTAGCGCGAAGCGCGGGGCACTAATTTCAATGACCCACGGAAAAACTAATTTTTACTCAATCTGCCCTGTCCACATTTCCGAGTTTTACGTACAGGGAAATATGAAATTCTTGGAGCATGTTTCTTTAAGGGGTCGAGCGCCTAGCGCGAGGCATCAATTTCAATGATCCACGGAAAAACAAATTTCACAGACGGCAACTTCACAACCTCAACATATTTTGGTATGATCATTTTTATAGAAAATATTCTAGTTATTTGGCTCGTATATCTAACAGTCACCTTCCCTTTTTACCTGCGACATTTTGTCGTTTCGATTATTTGTTTTCCGATATTTCGTATTTTCGATATTTTGTTTTTCGACAAATTGTTTTCGATATCTTACATTCGATATTTTGTAATTCGATAACATTTTTTCGCCGCGGAATACCTCGTATGAGGCGGTTAGTACAATCAAATTATTTTCGTTTGCTCGAGTGGTATTCGTTACGATTACATAACCAAAACGATAAAAAATGCGTTTATTAACAATCATCAAAAAATTGTTACTACGACAAAATTCATTATTAGACCCAGCCGAAAAACCGAAGTGATTATACCACGTCGTCAATGGTATAATCGCTTATCAATACTTTGTATATTGGCTGAATTTATTATGTGTTATATAATCAACAATATTATAGTGTGTTTCAAAAAGATTTCAATGACATGACCACACTCATAATAATAATGCTGCAAACGTAAAATAAATGTGTCAGATGCGAAGAATTTTGATATCTAATTTATTTCGCAAGTAGTTTCAACACAAACGATTTCAGAGAAAGTTAAAAATAGGCTTATCGTTAATAACTGTCAACCGAAAGAATATTTGTCAACAGTGTTTATAGCAGAGACCTCCCCGATCTATTTACAAAATAAACAGACGAAAACCACGACGCGATTAATTCGCATTCGAGGGATAAATGAAATTCGAATCCGTATAAAATTTGGAAACCCTTTCGAAGCTTTTTTACGAAAGAATCCAATTTTACATACGTCCCCAATCACGGACCCAAGTGCTTCACATAGCTTAATTGACAGTCCGTCGTGACCGTAACGCAAAATGACCATTGACCACATGTACATCATGCACCGGTGGTTCTGCACGATGGTTTAGAACTTTAAAATAGAAACGAAGGCAGTTCGTCGTTGAACTTCAAGTGAGGTGGGTTAGTGGTTCGTTCGTTTTTAAAATAGACCCACAGTGGAGAACACATGCGCGAATAAACTTGTGCAAATTCAAAAGTGCTCCACCAAGTACTTAACGCTTTAATTGTTGATCAGTGTCGCCAAGAATGGATAAAATCGTCGTTTTGATCCTGTGCTTCAATTTCTGTGAGTACCGATATTTTATTGTCGCGTTGCGGTTCTATTATATTTTTGTTTATGCAATCGTTTGTCAACGAGCTTTAAATAACTCGTTTTGTTGTCTAAATTGCCGGAGGGCTAACTTAATTTGCGGTACGGTTTTCATTGCATAACTGAAATTCGGATTTATTGCCGCATCCGGGACTTATATTTATTATTAAAACGTAGTGAATTTCAGCAGCGCCCGATTTCGAGTTAATCACATAATAGAATCTCTATTTTTATGCGGCACATGTTGCATTCTTGATTTCGCTTCTTCGCCGGTTTTATTGGAGACATCCTTCGCCATATGCGGACTTGAGGATGCGTCTAGCGTTGTTTCCGTTGGCACGTGCTAACGCCTCGTAACGTGTGTTGAAAAACCGGAAGGTGTGCGACTTTTACCCTTCCTGGCACGTTTTCATAGGATCGGGTTCTACGGAACGCAACAGATGGTCTAAGCCGTTGGAGCATAACCCAAGTCAAGTTCAGTTGGGATTTCAGAAAGCACATGCAGTTTTAGCAAGTAGAGTAAGATAAATTAAGAACGGATTCATATGGTTCGACGAGAACTCTAATTATACCCAGTTGCAAGGTTCGGTTTAGAAGTGTTACAATTTTCTGTAATTGTGTTTACGGTATTTAATCGAAAAATGCCTGAGCAGATAATTGGCGTCTCACGCGTTTCAAAAATGTTTTAATTTTATGCATTACTTTCTACTGATTATTATTACATCTAATGGTCTACTTGTTCCGTCCTTAATACAATTTTGATTGAAAAATTCGAGACTCCAGAACGTAAATGTAATAAGCCTTCTAAAATGTGTTCTTTCAGCTAAATACTCAGAAACTTAGTCAAATATCCCTACTGGGTTTGAGGCATTTCAGTTGTTCACACTTTACCAAAATTACAACGTTCTTAAAGTTCAAACAAAGTTTTTACAATTTTTGAGGCGCCTAAGAATGAATGAGGCTCAAAAAGCTCAAGAACTATATTTTCACAGAAGCTTTTCCTTACATGTTGTTAGACATTCTTTGGCAATCTTAGATCTCCTGAATCCACGTATGCCACAATGCGCGACGTACGAGGTCTCTTTCAAAAGTTAGCATTTCGACCGTCTCAGAAATCAACGAATTGCTAGTTTTTTTTTTAATTTTATAGCTTAATACTCAGAAACTCAGTCAAATATCCTTATTGAGTTTGAGGCATTCCATTTAAAAATATTTTATATATATTTGACCAAAATTACAAAGCTCTTAAAGCTCAGACAAAGTTTTTTCAATTTTTGAGGTGTCTAAGAGTGAATGGGGCTCAGAAAGATCAAAAACTATATTTTTAAAGGAGCTTTTCCCTGAATTTTTTTGGAATTTATTTGGCAATTTGACATCTCCTGAACTTACGTATTGCACAATGCGCGACGTACGAGGTCTCTTTCAAAAGTTAGCATTTCGACCGTCTCAGAAATCAACGAATTGCTAGTTTTTTTTTAATTCTATAGCTTAATACTCAGAAACTCAGTCAAATATCCCTATTGAGTTTGAGGCATTCCATTTAAAAATATTTTATATATATTTGACCAAAATTACAAAGCTCTTAAAGCTCAGACAAAGTTTTTTTAATTTTTGAGGTGCCTACGAATCAATGGGGCTCAGAAAGCTCAAAAACTATATTTTCACAGGAGCTCTTTCCTGATTTTTTTTGGAATTTGTTTGTCAATTTGAGATCTCCTAAACTTACGTATTGCACAATGCTCGACGTACGAGGTCTCTTTCAAAAGTTAGCATTTCGACCGTCTCAGAAATCAACGAATTGCTAGTTTTTTTTTTAATTCTATAGCTTAATACTCAGAAACTCAGTCAAATATCCCTATTGAGTTTGAGGCATTCCATTTAAAAATATTTTATATATATTTGACCAAAATTACAAAGCTCTTAAAGCTCAGACAAAGTTTTTTTAATTTTTGAGGTGCCTACGAATCAATGGGGCTCAGAAAGCTCAAAAACTATATTTTCACAGGAGCTCTTTCCTGATTTTTTTTGGAATTTGTTTGTCAATTTGAGATCTCCTAAACTTACGTATTGCACAATGCTCGACGTACGAGGTCTCTTTCAAAAGTTAGCATTTCGACCGTCTCAGAAATCAACGAATTGCTAGTTTTTTTTTAATTCTATAGCTTAATACTCAGAAACTCAGTCAAATATCCCTATTGAGTTTGAGGCATTCCATTTAAAAATATTTTATATATATTTGACCAAAATTACAAAGCTCTTAAAGCTCAGACAAAGTTTTTTCAATTTTTGAGGTGCCTAAGAATCAATGGGGCTCAGAAAGCTCAAAAACTATATTTTCACAGGAGCTCTTTCCTGATTTTTTTTGGAATTTGTTTGTCAATTTGAGATCTCCTGAACTTACGTATTGCACAATGCTCGACGTACGAGGTCTCTTTCAAAAGTTAGCATTTCGACCGTCTCAGAAATCAACGAATTGCTAGTTTTTTTTTTAATTCTATAGCTTAATACTCAGAAACTCAGTCAAATATCCCTATTGAGTTTGAGGCATTCCATTTAAAAATATTTTATATATATTTGACCAAAATTACAAAGCTCTTAAAGCTCAGACAAAGTTTTTTCAAATTTTGAGGTGCCTAAGAATCAATGGGGCTCAGAAAGATCAAAAACTATATTTTTAAAGGAGCTCTTCCGTGAATTTTTTTGGAATTTATTTGGCAATTTGAGATCTCCTAAACTTACGTATTGCACAATGCTCGACGTACGAGATCTCTTTCAAAAGTTAGCATTTCGACCGTCTCAGAAATCAACGAATTGCTAGTTTTTTTTTAATTCTATAGCTTAATACTCAGAAACTCAGTCAAATATCCCTATTGAGTTTGAGACATTCCATTTAAAAATATTTTATATATATTTGACCAAAATTACAAAGCTCTTAAAGCTCAGACAAAGTTTTTTTAATTTTTGAGGTGCCTACGAATCAATGGGGCTCAGAAAGCTCAAAAACTATATTTTTACAGGAGCTCTTTCCTGATTTTTTTTGGAATTTGTTTGTCAATTTGAGATCTCCTAAACTTACGTATTGCACAATGCTCGACGTACGAGGTCTCTTTCAAAAGTTAGCATTTCGACCGTCTCAGAAATCAACGAATTGCTAGTTTTTTTTTTAATTTTATAGCTTAATACTCAGAAACTCAGTCAAATATCCTTATTGAGTTTGAGGCATTCCATTTAAAAATATTTTATATATATTTGACCAAAATTACAAAGCTCTTAAAGCTCAGACAAAGTTTTTTCAAATTTTGAGGTGCCTAAGAATCAATGGGGCTCAGAAAGCTCAAAAACTATATTTTTACAGGAGCTCTTTCCTGTTTTTTTTTTGGAATTTGTTTGTCAATTTGAGATCTCCTAAACTTACGTATTGCACAATGCTCGACGTACGAGGTCTCTTTCAAAAGTTAGCATTTCGACCGTCTCAGAAATCAACGAATTGCTAGTTTTTTTTTTTAATTCTATAGCTTAATACTCAGAAACTCAGTCAAATATCCTTATTGAGTTTGAGGCATTCCATTTAAAAATATTTTATATATATTTGACCAAAATTACAAAGCTCTTAAAGCTCAGACAAAGTTTTTTCAAATTTTGAGGTGTCTAAGAATGAATGGGGCTCAGAAAGATCAAAAACTATATTTTTAAAAGAGCTCTTCTCTGAATTTTTTTGGAATTTATTTGGCAATTTGACATCTCCTGAACTTACGTATTGCACAATGCGCGACGTACGAGGTCTCTTTCAAAAGTTAGCATTTCGACCGTCTCAGAAATCAACAAATTGCTAGTTTTTTTTTAATTCTATAGTTTAATACTCAGAAACTCAGTCAAATGTCCCTATTGAGTTTGAGGCATTCCATTTAAAAATATTTTATATATATTTGACCAAAATTACAAAGCTCTTAAAGCTCAGACAAAGTTTTTTCAATTTTTGAGGTGCCTACGAATCAATGGGGCTCAGAAAGCTCAAAAACTATATTTTCACAGGAGCTCTTTCCTGAATTTTTTTGGAATTTGTTTGTCAATTTGAGATCTCCTGAACTTACGTATTGCACAATGCTCGACGTACGAGGTCTCTTTCAAAAGTTAGCATTTCGACCGTCTCAGAAATCAACGAATTGCTAGTTTCTTTTTAATTTTATAGCTTAATACTCAGAAACTCAGTCAAATATCCTTATTGAGTTTGAGGCATTCCATTTAAAAATATTTTATATATATTTGACCAAAATTACAAAGCTCTTAAAGCTCAGACAAAGTTTTTTCAATTTTTGAGGTGTCTAAGAATGAATGGGGCTCAGAAAGATCATAAACTATATTTTTAAAGGAGCTCTTCCCTGAATTTTTTTGGAATTTATTTGGAAATTTGACATCTCCTGAACTTACGTATTGCACAATGCGCGACGTACGAGGTCTCTTTCAAAAGTTAGCATTTCGACCGTCTCAGAAATCAACGAATTGCTAGTTTTTTTTTAATTCTATAGCTTAATACTCAGAAACTCAGTCAAATATCCCTATTGAGTTTGAGGCATTCCATTTAAAAATATTTTATATATATTTGACCAAAATTACAAAGCTCTTAAAGCTCAGACAAAGTTTTTTCAATTTTTGAGGTGCCAACGAATCAATGGGGCTCAGAAAGCTCAAAAACTATATTTTCACAGGAGCTCTTTCCTGAATTTTTTTGGAATTTGTTTGTCAATTTGAGATCTCCTGAACTTACGTATTGCACAATGCTCGACGTACGAGGTCTCTTTCAAAAGTTAGCATTTCGACCGTCTCAGAAATCAACGAATTGCTAGTTTTTTTTTAATTTTATAGCTTAATACTCAGAAACTCAGTCAAATATCCTTATTGAGTTTGAGGCATTCCATTTAAAAATATTTTATATATATTTGACCAAAATTACAAAGCTCTTAAAGCTCAGACAAAGTTTTTTCAATTTTTGAGGTGTCTAAGAATGAATGGGGCTCAGAAAGATCAAAAACTATATTTTCACAGGAGCTCTTTCCTAAATTTTTTTTGGGATTTGTTTGTCAATTTGAGATCCCCTGAACTTACGTATAGCACAATGCTCGACGTACGAGGTCTCTTTCAAAAGTTAGCATTTCGACCGTCTCAGAAATCAACGAATTGCTAGTTTTTTTTTTAATTTTATAGCTTAATACTCACAAACTCAGTCAAATATCCTTATGGAGTTTGAGGCATTCCATTTAAAAATATATTATATATATTTGACCAAAATTACAAAGCTCTTAAAGCTCAGACAAAGTTTTTTCAATTTTTGAGGTGTCTAAGAATGAATGGGGCTCAGAAAGATCAAAAACTATTTTTTTTAAGGAGCTCTTCCCTGAATTTTTTTGGAATTTATTTGGCAATTTGACATCTCCTGAACTTACGTATTGCACAATGCGCGACGTACGAGGTCTCTTTCAAAAGTTAGCATTTCGACCGTCTCAGAAATCAACGAATTGCTAGTTTTTTTTTTTTAATTCTATAGCCTAATACTCAGAAACTCAGTCAAATATCCCTATTGAGTTTGAGGCATTTCATTTAAAAATATTTTATATATATTTGACCAAAATTACAAAGCTGTTAAAGCTCAGACAAAGTTTTTTCAATTTTTGAGGTGCCTACGAATCAATGGGGCTCAGAAAGCTCAAAAACTATATTTTCACAGGAGCTCTTTCCTGAATTTTTTTGGAATTTGTTTGTCAATTTGAGATCTCCTGAACTTACGTATTGCACAATGCTCGACGTACGAGGTCTCTTTCAAAAGTTAGCATTTCGACCGTCTCAGAAATCAACGAATTGCTAGTTTCTTTTTAATTTTATAGCTTAATACTCAGAAACTCAGTCAAATATCCTTATTGAGTTTGAGGCATTTCATTTAAAAATATTTTATATATATTTGACCAAAATTACAAAGCTCTTAAAGCTCAGACAAAGTTTTTTCAATTTTTGAGGTGTCTAAGAATGAATGGGGCTCAGAAAGATCATAAACTATATTTTTAAAGGAGCTCTTCCCTGATTTTTTTTGGAATTTATTTGGCAATTTGACATCTCCTGAACTTACGTATTGCACAATGCGCGACGTACGAGGTCTCTTTCAAAAGTTAGCATTTCGACCGTCTCAGAAATCAACGAATTGCTAGTTTTTTTTTAATTTTATAGCTTAATACTCAGAAACTTAGTCAAATATCCTTATTGAGTTTGAGGCATTCCATTTAAAAATATTTTATATATATTTGACCAAAATTACAAAGCTCTTAAAGCTCAGACAAAGTTTTTTCAATTTTTGAGGTGTCTAAGAATGAATGGGGCTCAGAAAGATCATAAACTATATTTTTAAAGGAGCTCTTCCCTGAATTTTTTTGGAATTTATTTGGCAATTTGACATCTCCTGAACTTACGTATTGCACAATGCGCGACGTACGAGGTCTCTTTCAAAAGTTAGCATTTCGACCGTCTCAGAAATCAACGAATTGCTAGTTTTTTTTTAATTCTATAGCTTAATACTCAGAAACTCAGTCAAATATCCCTGTTGAGTTTGAGGCATTCCATTTATCCATATTTTATATATATTTGACGAAAATTACAAGGCTCTTAAAGCTCAGACAAAGCTTTTATAATTTTTGAGGCGTCTAAGAATGAATAAGGCTCAGAAAGCTCAAAAACTGTATTTTTACAGAAGCTTTTCCCTACACTTTTCTGGACATTTTTTGACAATCTGAGATCTCCTGAATTCAAGTATGGCACATTACGCGACGTACGAGGTCTCTTTCAAAAGTTAGCATTCCGACCGTCTTAGAAACCAACGAATTGCTAGTTTTTTTTTAATTCGAAAACTTAATATTCAGAAACTCAGTCAAATATCCCTGTTGAATTTGAGGCATTCTATTTATCCATATTTTATATATATTTGACGAAAATTACAAGGCTCTTAAAGCTCAGACAAAGTTTTTATAATTTTTGAGGCGTCTAAGAATGAAACAGGCTCAGAAAGCTCAGAAACTGTATTTTTACAGAAGCTTTTCCCTACACTTTTTTGGAATTTTTTTGGCAATCTGAGACCTCCTGAATTCAAGTATGGCACATTACGCGACGTACGAGGTCTCTTTCAAAAGTTAGCATTTCGTCCGTCTTAGAAACCAACGAATTGCTAGTTTTTTTTTAATTCGAAAACTTAATACTCAGAAACTCAGTCAAATATCCCTGGTGAGTTTGAGGCATTCCATTTGTCCATATTTTATATATATCGATATCTCTAACCGTTTCGGAGATATGGCGTTTTAAAGTTTTGGCACTTGCACAAATTTCGTGAAGTTGGTGAACTCCCGAAAACATTTTCGCTCATATCTCGGAAACTATAGCTCGATGAAATGATTTATGGGTATCTGCGTATTCGTCTTAAAATTCTCTTTAATATGAGTATGTCTTATGTCCTTTAATGCGTCATTTGAGAAAGCTATGACCCAAAGAATGAAAATTTTGGGTAACTTTTTGGAATTTTTCGGAATTTTTTTACGAGCGAACCGTGCAAGATATGACGTTTCTGAGGGCGCCAATCGAAAGAGGACGAAAAAATCTATTTATGTTGATGGTTACGTCGCAATAGGTCGAATACTTTAGGAGTAAGGGAGGATTAACGAAAAATTGAAATTTTTTGAACCTCAAGGGGGTAAATTTTGAAAATTTCCAAAAAAATTTTTTGTTTCAAAAGGCTTTTAAACTAACATTATCTGATGTAAATTGACCCGAGAAAGTCGCCTGCACCATCAGTTTCCCCCTAAATATAGCCGTTTTCGAGTTATAGACGTTTTTTGAAAATTCTTCCAAATGCCTCAAAAGTCGTTTTTTCTGATAGAACTCGACCTCCTGAATCCAACGGTGCAAGCCGCACCTCGATATCTCTAACCGTTTCGGAGATATGGCGTTTTAAAGTTTTGGCACTTGCACAAATTTCGTGAAGTTGGTGAACTCCCGAAAACATTTTCGCTCATATCTCGGAAACTATAGCTCGATGAAATGATTTATGGGTATCTGCGTATTCGTCTTAAAATTCTCTTTAATATGAGTATGTCTTATGTCCTTTAATGCGTCATT
This sequence comes from Diaperis boleti, assembly GCA_963583935.1. Classification (NCBI taxonomy): domain Eukaryota; kingdom Metazoa; phylum Arthropoda; class Insecta; order Coleoptera; family Tenebrionidae; genus Diaperis; species Diaperis boleti. Next base: position 71,709,430 of record OY757244.1, read on the forward strand.
TGAGAAAGCTATGACCCAAAGAATGAAAATTTTGGGTAACTTTTTGGAATTTTTCGGAATTTTTTTACGAGCGAACCGTGCAAGATATGACGTTTCTGAGGGCGCCAATCGAAAGAGGACGAAAAAATCTATTTATGTTGATGGTTACGTCGCAATAGGTCGAATACTTTAGGAGTAAGGGAGGATTAACGAAAAATTGAAATTTTTTGAACCTCAAGGGGGTAAATTTTGAAAATTTCCAAAAAAATTTTTTGTTTCAAAAGGCTTTTAAACTAACATTATCTGATGTAAATTGACCCGAGAAAGTCGCCTGCACCATCAGTTTCCCCCTAAATATAGCCGTTTTCGAGTTATAGACGTTTTTTGAAAATTCTTCCAAATGCCTCAAAAGTCGTTTTTTCTGATAGAACGCGACCTCCTGAATCCAACGGTGCAAGCCGCACCTCGATATCTCTAACCGTTTCGGAGATATGGCGTTTGAAAGTTTTGGCACTTGCACAAATTTCGTGAAGTTGGTGAACTCCCGAAAACATTTTCGCTCATATCTCGGAAACTATAGCTCGATGAAATGATTTATGGGTATCTGCGTATTCGTCTTAAAATACTCTTTAATATGAGTATGTCTTATGTCCTTTAATGCGTCATTTGAGAAAGCTATGACCCAAAGAATGAAAATTTTGGGTAACTTTTTGGAATTTTTCGGAATTTTTTTACGAGCGAACCGTGCAAGATAGGACGTTTCTGAGGGCGCCAATCGAAAGAGGACGAAAAAATCTATTTATGTTGATGGTTACGTCGCAATAGGTCGAATACTTTAGGAGTAAGGGAGGATTAACGAAAAATTGAAATTTTTTGAACCTCAAGGGGGTAAATTTTGAAAATTTCCAAAAAAATTTTTTGTTTCAAAAGGCTTTTAAACTAACATTATCTGATGTAAATTGACCCGAGAAAGTTGCCTGCACCATCAGTTTCCCCCTAAATATAGCCGTTTTCGAGTTGTAGACGTTTTTTGAAAATTCTTCCAAATGCCTCAAAAGTCGTTTTTTCTGATAGAACTCGACCTCCTGAATCCAACGGTGCAAGCCGCACCTCGATATCTCTAACCGTTTCGGAGATATGGCGTTTTAAAGTTTTGGCACTTGCACAAATTTCGTGAAGTTGGTGAACTCCCGAAAACATTTTCGCTCATATCTCGGAAACTATAGCTCGATGAAATGATTTATGGGTATCTGCGTATTCGTCTTAAAATACTCTTTAATATGAGTACGTCTTATGTCCTTTAATGCGTCATTTGAGAAAGCTATGACCCAAAGAATGAAAATTTTGGGTAACTTTTTGGAATTTTTCGGAATTTTTTTACGAGCGAACCGTGCAAGATAGGACGTTTCTGAGGGCGCCAATCGAAAGAGGACGAAAAAATCTATTTATGTTGATGGTTACGTCGCAATAAGTCGAATACTTTAGGAGTAAGGGAGGATTAACGAAAAATTGAAATTTTTTGAACCTCAAGGGGGTAAATTTTGAAAATTTCCAAAAAAAATTTTTGTTTCAAAAGGCTTTTAAACTAACATTATCTGATGTAAATTGACCCGAGAAAGTCGCCTGCACCATCAGTTTCCCCCTAAATATAGCCGTTTTCGAGTTATAGACGTTTTTTGAAAATTCTTCCAAATGCCTCAAAAGTTGTTTTTTTCTGATAGAACTCGACCTCCTGAATCCAACGGTGCAAGCCGCACCTCGATATCTCTAACCGTTTCGGAGATATGGCGTTTTAAAGTTTTGGCACTTGCACAAATTTCGTGAAGTTGGTGAACTCCCGAAAACATTTTCGCTCATATCTCGGAAACTATAGCTCGATGAAATGATTTATGGGTATCTGCGTATTCGTCTTAAAATTCTCTTTAATATGAGTATGTCTTATGTCCTTTAATGCGTCATTTGAGAAAGCTATGACCCAAAGAATGAAAATTTTGGGTAACTTTTTGGAATTTTTCGGAATTTTTTTACGAGCGAACCGTGCAAGATAGGACGTTTCTGAGGGCGCCAATCGAAAGAGGACGAAAAAATCTATTTATGTTGATGGTTACGTCGCAATAAGTCGAATACTTTAGGAGTAAGGGAGGATTAACGAAAAATTGAAATTTTTTGAACCTCAAGGGGGTAAATTTTGAAAATTTCCAAAAAAAATTTTTGTTTCAAAAGGCTTTTAAACTAACATTATCTGATGTAAATTGACCCGAGAAAGTCGCCTGCACCATCAGTTTCCCCCTAAATATAGCCGTTTTCGAGTTATAGACGTTTTTTGAAAATTCTTCCAAATGCCTCAAAAGTTGTTTTTTTCTGATAGAACTCGACCTCCTGAATCCAACGGTGCAAGCCGCACCTCGATATCTCTAACCGTTTCGGAGATATGGCGTTTTAAAGTTTTGGCACTTGCACAAATTTCGTGAAGTTGGTGAACTCCCGAAAACATTTTCGCTCATATCTCGGAAACTATAGCTCGATGAAATGATTTATGGGTATCTGCGTATTCGTCTTAAAATTCTCTTTAATATGAGTATGTCTTATGTCCTTTAATGCGTCATTTGAGAAAGCTATGACCCAAAGAATGAAAATTTTGGGTAACTTTTTGGAATTTTTCGGAATTTTTTTACGAGCGAACCGTGCAAGATAGGACGTTTCTGAGGGCGCCAATCGAAAGAGGACGAAAAAATCTATTTATGTTGATGGTTACGTCGCAATAAGTCGAATACTTTAGGAGTAAGGGAGGATTAACGAAAAATTGAAATTTTTTGAACCTCAAGGGGGTAAATTTTGAAAATTTCCAAAAAAAATTTTTGTTTCAAAAGGCTTTTAAACTAACATTATCTGATGTAAATTGACCCGAGAAAGTCGCCTGCACCATCAGTTTCCCCCTAAATATAGCCGTTTTCGAGTTATAGACGTTTTTTGAAAATTCTTCCAAATGCCTCAAAAGTTGTTTTTTTCTGATAGAACTCGACCTCCTGAATCCAACGGTGCAAGCCGCACCTCGATATCTCTAACCGTTTCGGAGATATGGCGTTTTAAAGTTTTGGCACTTGCACAAATTTCGTGAAGTTGGTGAACTCCCGAAAACATTTTCGCTCATATCTCGGAAACTATAGCTCGATGAAATGGTTTATGGGTATCTGCGTATTCGTCTTAAAATTCTCTTTAATATGAGTATGTCTTATGTCCTTTAATGCGTCATTTGAGAAAGCTATGACCCAAAGAATGAAAATTTTGGGTAACTTTTTGGAATTTTTCGGATTTTTTTTACGAGCGAACCGTGCAAGATAGGACGTTTCTGAGGGCGCCAATCGAAAGAGGACGAAAAAATCTATTTATGTTGATGGTTACGTCGCAATAAGTCGAATACTTTAGGAGTAAGGGAGGATTAACGAAAAATTGAAATTTTTTGAACCTCAAGGGGGTAAATTTTGAAAATTTCCAAAAAAATTTTTTGTTTCAAAAGGCTTTTAAACTAACATTATCTGATGTAAATTGACCCGAGAAAGTCGCCTGCACCATCAGTTTCCCCCTAAATATAGCCGTTTTCGAGTTATAGACGTTTTTTGAAAATTCTTCCAAATGCCTCAAAAGTCGTTTTTTCTGATAGAACTCGACCTCCTGAATCCAACGGTGCAAGCCGCACCTCGATATCTCTAACCGTTTCGGAGATATGGCGTTTGAAAGCTTTGGCACTTGCACAAATTTCGTGAAGTTGGTGAACTCCCGAAAACATTTTCGCTCATATCTCGGAAACTATAGCTCGATGAAATGATTTATGGGTATCTGCGTATTCGTCTTAAAATACTCTTTAATATGAGTATGTCTTATGTCCTTTAATGCGTCATTTGAGAAAGCTATGACCCAAAGAATGAAAATTTTGGGTAACTTTTTGGAATTTTTCGGAATTTTTTTACGAGCGAACCGTGCAAGATAGGACGTTTCTGAGGGCGCCAATCGAAAGAGGACGAAAAAATCTATTTATGTTGATGGTTACGTCGCAATAGGTCGAATACTTTAGGAGTAAGGGAGGATTAACGAAAAATTGAAATTTTTTGAACCTCAAGGGGGTAAATTTTGAAAATTTCCAAAAAAATTTTTTGTTTCAAAAGGCTTTTAAACTAACATTATCTGATGTAAATTGACCCGAGAAAGTCGCCTGCACCATCAGTTTCCCCCTAAATATAGCCGTTTTCGAGTTGTAGACGTTTTTTGAAAATTCTTCCAAATGCCTCAAAAGTCGTTTTTTCTGATAGAACTCGACCTCCTGAATCCAACGGTGCAAGCCGCACCTCGATATCTCTAACCGTTTCGGAGATATGGCGTTTTAAAGTTTTGGCACTTGCACAAATTTCGTGAAGTTGGTGAACTCCCGAAAACATTTTCGCTCATATCTCGGAAACTATAGCTCGATGAAATGATTTATGGGTATCTGCGTATTCGTCTTAAAATTCTCTTTAATATGAGTATGTCTTATGTCCTTTAATGCGTCATTTGAGAAAGCTATGACCCAAAGAATGAAAATTTTGGGTAACTTTTTGGAATTTTTCGGAATTTTTTTACGAGCGAACCGTGCAAGATATGACGTTTCTGAGGGCGCCAATCGAAAGAGGACGAAAAAATCTATTTATGTTGATGGTTACGTCGCAATAGGTCGAATACTTTAGGAGTAAGGGAGGATTAACGAAAAATTGAAATTTTTTGAACCTCAAGGGGGTAAATTTTGAAAATTTCCAAAAAAATTTTTTGTTTCAAAAGGCTTTTAAACTAACATTATCTGATGTAAATTGACCCGAGAAAGTCGCCTGCACCATCAGTTTCCCCCTAAATATAGCCGTTTTCGAGTTATAGACGTTTTTTGAAAATTCTTCCAAATGCCTCAAAAGTCGTTTTTTCTGATAGAACTCGACCTCCTGAATCCAACGGTGCAAGCCGCACCTCGATATCTCTAACCGTTTCGGAGATATGGCGTTTTAAAGTTTTGGCACTTGCACAAATTTCGTGAAGTTGGTGAACTCCCGAAAACATTTTCGCTCATATCTCGGAAACTATAGCTCGATGAAATGATTTATGGGTATCTGCGTATTCGTCTTAAAATTCTCTTTAATATGAGTATGTCTTATGTCCTTTAATGCGTCATTTGAGAAAGCTATGACCCAAAGAATGAAAATTTTGGGTAACTTTTTGGAATTTTTCGGAATTTTTTTACGAGCGAACCGTGCAAGATATGACGTTTCTGAGGGCGCCAATCGAAAGAGGACGAAAAAATCTATTTATGTTGATGGTTACGTCGCAATAGGTCGAATACTTTAGGAGTAAGGGAGGATTAACGAAAAATTGAAATTTTTTGAACCTCAAGGGGGTAAATTTTGAAAATTTCCAAAAAAATTTTTTGTTTCAAAAGGCTTTTAAACTAACATTATCTGATGTAAATTGACCCGAGAAAGTCGCCTGCACCATCAGTTTCCCCCTAAATATAGCCGTTTTCGAGTTATAGACGTTTTTTGAAAATTCTTCCAAATGCCTCAAAAGTCGTTTTTTCTGATAGAACTCGACCTCCTGAATCCAACGGTGCAAGCCGCACCTCGATATCTCTAACCGTTTCGGAGATATGGCGTTTGAAAGTTTTGGCACTTGCACAAATTTCGTGAAGTTGGTGAACTCCCGAAAACATTTTCGCTCATATCTCGGAAACTATAGCTCGATGAAATGATTTATGGGTATCTGCGTATTCGTCTTAAAATACTCTTTAATATGAGTATGTCTTATGTCCTTTAATGCGTCATTTGAGATAGCTATGACCCAAAGTATGAAAATTTTGGGTAACTTTTTGGAATTTTTCGGAATTTTTTTACGAGCGAACCGTGCAAGATAGGACGTTTCTGAGGGCGCCAATCGAAAGAGGACGAAAAAATCTATTTATGTTGATGGTTACGTCGCAATAAGTCGAATACTTTAGGAGTAAGGGAGGATTAACGAAAAATTGAAATTTTTTGAACCTCAAGGGGGTAAATTTTAAAAATTTCCAAAAAAATTTTTTGTTTCAAAAGGCTTTTAAACTAACATTATCTGATGTAAATTGACCCGAGAAAGTCGCCTGCACCATCAGTTTCCCCCTAAATATAGCCGTTTTCGAGTTATAGACGTTTTTTGAAAATTCTTCCAAATGCATCAAAAGTCGTTTTTTCTGATAGAACTCGACCTCCTGAATCCAACGGTGCAAGCCGCACCTCGATGTCTCTAACCGTTTCGGAGATATGGCGTTTGAAAATTTTGGCACTTGCACAAATTTCGTGAAGTTGGTGAACTCCCGAAAACATTTTCGCTCATATCTCGGAAACTATAGCTCGATGAAATGATTTATGGGTATCTGCGTATTCGTCTTAAAATTCTCTTTAATATGAGTATGTCTTATGTCCTTTAATGCGTCATTTGAGAAAGCTATGACCCAAAGAATGAAAATTTTGGGTAACTTTTTGGAATTTTTCGGAATTTTTTTACGAGCGAACCGTGCAAGATAGGACGTTTCTGAGGGCGCCAATCGAAAGAGGACGAAAAAATCTATTTATGTTGATGGTTACGTCGCAATAAGTCGAATACTTTAGGAGTAAGGGAGGATTAACGAAAAATTGAAATTTTTTGAACCTCAAGGGGGTAAATTTTGAAAATTTCCAAAAAAATTTTTTGTTTCAAAAGGCTTTTAAACTAACATTATCTGATGTAAATTGACCCGAGAAAGTCGCCTGCACCATCAGTTTCCCCCTAAATATAGCCGTTTTCGAGTTATAGACGTTTTTTGAAAATTCTTCCAAATGCCTCAAAAGTCGTTTTTTCTGATAGAACTCGACCTCCTGAATCCAACGGTGCAAGCCGCACCTCGATATCTCTAACCGTTTCGGAGATATGGCGTTTTAAAGTTTTGGCACTTGCACAAATTTCGTGAAGTTGGTGAACTCCCGAAAACATTTTCGCTCATATCTCGGAAACTATAGCTCGATGAAATGATTTATGGGTATCTGCGTATTCGTCTTAAAATTCTCTTTAATATGAGTATGTCTTATGTCCTTTAATGCGTCATTTGAGAAAGCTATGACCCAAAGAATGAAAATTTTGGGTAACTTTTTGGAATTTTTCGGAATTTTTTTACGAGCGAACCGTGCAAGATATGACGTTTCTGAGGGCGCCAATCGAAAGAGGACGAAAAAATCTATTTATGTTGATGGTTACGTCGCAATAGGTCGAATACTTTAGGAGTAAGGGAGGATTAACGAAAAATTGAAATTTTTTGAACCTCAAGGGGGTAAATTTTGAAAATTTCCAAAAAAATTTTTTGTTTCAAAAGGCTTTTAAACTAACATTATCTGATGTAAATTGACCCGAGAAAGTCGCCTGCACCATCAGTTTCCCCCTAAATATAGCCGTTTTCGAGTTATAGACGTTTTTTGAAAATTCTTCCAAATGCCTCAAAAGTCGTTTTTTCTGATAGAACTCGACCTCCTGAATCCAACGGTGCAAGCCGCACCTCGATATCTCTAACCGTTTCGGAGATATGGCGTTTGAAAGTTTTGGCACTTGCACAAATTTCGTGAAGTTGGTGAACTCCCGAAAACATTTTCGCTCATATCTCGGAAACTATAGCTCGATGAAATGATTTATGGGTATCTGCGTATTCGTCTTAAAATACTCTTTAATATGAGTATGTCTTATGTCCTTTAATGCGTCATTTGAGATAGCTATGACCCAAAGTATGAAAATTTTGGGTAACTTTTTGGAATTTTTCGGAATTTTTTTACGAGCGAACCGTGCAAGATAGGACGTTTCTGAGGGCGCCAATCGAAAGAGGACGAAAAAATCTATTTATGTTGATGGTTACGTCGCAATAGGTCGAATACTTTAGGAGTAAGGGAGGATTAACGAAAAATTGAAATTTTTTGAACCTCAAGGGGGTAAATTTTGAAAATTTCCAAAAAAATTTTTTGTTTCAAAAGGCTTTTAAACTAACATTATCTGATGTAAATTGACCCGAGAAAGTTGCCTGCACCATCAGTTTCCCCCTAAATATAGCCGTTTTCGAGTTGTAGACGTTTTTTGAAAATTCTTCCAAATGCCTCAAAAGTCGTTTTTTCTGATAGAACTCGACCTCCTGAATCCAACGGTGCAAGCCGCACCTCGATATCTCTAACCGTTTCGGAGATATGGCGTTTTAAAGTTTTGGCACTTGCACAAATTTCGTGAAGTTGGTGAACTCCCGAAAACATTTTCGCTCATATCTCGGAAACTATAGCTCGATGAAATGATTTATGGGTATCTGCGTATTCGTCTTAAAATTCTCTTTAATATGAGTATGTCTTATGTCCTTTAATGCGTCATTTGAGAAAGCTATGACCCAAAGAATGAAAATTTTGGGTAACTTTTTGGAATTTTTCGGAATTTTTTTACGAGCGAACCGTGCAAGATAGGACGTTTCTGAGGGCGCCAATCGAAAGTGGACGAAAAAATCTATTTATGTTGATGGTTACGTCGCAATAAGTCGAATACTTTAGGAGTAAGGGAGGATTAACGAAAAATTGAAATTTTTTGAACCTCAAGGGGGTAAATTTTGAAAATTTCCAAAAATTTTTTTTGTTTCAAAAGGCTTTTAAACTAACATTATCTGATGTAAATTGACCCGAGAAAGTCGCCTGCACCATCAGTTTCCCCCTAAATATAGCCGTTTTCGAGTTATAGACGTTTTTTGAAAATTCTTCCAAATGCATCAAAAGTCGTTTTTTCTGATAGAACTCGACCTCCTGAATCCAACGGTGCAAGCCGCACCTCGATATCTCTAACCGTTTCGGAGTTATGGCGTTTGAAAGTTTTGGCACTTGCACAAATTTCGTGAAGTTGGTGAACTCCCGAAAACATTTTCGCTCATATCTCGGAAACTATAGCTCGATGAAATGATTTATGGGTATCTGCGTATTCGTCTTAAAATTCTCTTTAATATGAGTATGTCTTATGTCCTTTAATGCGTCATTTGAGAAAGCTATGACCCAAAGAATGAAAATTTTGGGTAACTTTTTGGAATTTTTCGGAATTTTTTTACGAGCGAACCGTGCAAGATAGGACGTTTCTGAGGGCGCCAATCGAAAGTGGACGAAAAAATCTATTTATGTTGATGGTTACGTCGCAATAAGTCGAATACTTTAGGAGTAAGGGAGGATTAACGAAAAATTGAAATTTTTTGAACCTCAAGGGGGTAAATTTTGAAAATTTCCAAAAATTTTTTTTGTTTCAAAAGGCTTTTAAACTAACATTATCTGATGTAAATTGACCCGAGAAAGTCGCCTGCACCATCAGTTTCCCCCTAAATATAGCCGTTTTCGAGTTATAGACGTTTTTTGAAAATTCTTCCAAATGCATCAAAAGTCGTTTTTTCTGATAGAACTCGACCTCCTGAATCCAACGGTGCAAGCCGCACCTCGATATCTCTAACCGTTTCGGAGTTATGGCGTTTGAAAGTTTTGGCACTTGCACAAATTTCGTGAAGTTGGTGAACTCCCGAAAACATTTTCGCTCATATCTCGGAAACTATAGCTCGATGAAATGATTTATGGGTATCTGCGTATTCGTCTTAAAATTCTCTTTAATATGAGTATGTCTTATGTCCTTTAATGCGTCATTTGAGAAAGCTATGACCCAAAGAATGAAAATTTTGGGTAACTTTTTGGAATTTTTCGGAATTTTTTTACGAGCGAACCGTGCAAGATAGGACGTTTCTGAGGGCGCCAATCGAAAGTGGACGAAAAAATCTATTTATGTTGATGGTTACGTCGCAATAAGTCGAATACTTTAGGAGTAAGGGAGGATTAACGAAAAATTGAAATTTTTTGAACCTCAAGGGGGTAAATTTTAAAAATTTCCAAAAAAATTTTTTGTTTCAAAAGGCTTTTAAACTAACATTATCTGATGTAAATTGACCCGAGAAAGTCGCCTGCACCATCAGTTTCCCCCTAAATATAGCCGTTTTCGAGTTATAGACGTTTTTTGAAAATTCTTCCAAATGCCTCAAAAGTCGTTTTTTTCTGATAGAACTCGACCTCCTGAATCCAACGGTGCAAGCCGCACCTCGATATCTCTAACCGTTTCGGAGATATGGCGTTTGAAAGTTTTGGCACTTGCACAAATTTCGTGAAGTTGGTGAACTCCCGAAAACATTTTCGCTCATATCTCGGAAACTATAGCTCGATGAAATGATTTATGGGTATCTGCGTATTCGTCTTAAAATTCTCTTTAATATGAGTATGTATTATGTCCTTTAATGCGTCATTTGAGAAAGCTATGACCCAAAGAATGAAAATTTTGGGTAACTTTTTGGAATTTTTCGGAATTTTTTTACGAGCGAACCGTGCAAGATAGGACGTTTCTGAGGGCGCCAATCGAAAGAGGACGAAAAAATCTATTTATGTTGATGGTTACGTCGCAATAAGTCGAATACTTTAGGAGTAAGGGAGGATTAACGAAAAATTGAAATTTTTTGAACCTCAAGGGGGTAAATTTTGAAAATTTCCAAAAAAATTTTTTGTTTCAAAAGGCTTTTAAACTAACATTATCTGATGTAAATTGACCCGAGAAAGTCGCCTGCACCATCAGTTTCCCCCTAAATATAGCCGTTTTCGAGTTATAGACGTTTTTTGAAAATTCTTCCAAATGCCTCAAAAGTCGGTTTTTCTGATAGAACTCGACCTCCTGAATCCAACGGTGCAAGCCGCACCTCGATATCTCTAACCGTTTCGGAGATATGGCGTTTGAAAGTTTTGGCACTTGCACAAATTTCGTGAAGTTGGTGAACTCCCGAAAACATTTTCGCTCATATCTCGGAAACTATAGCTCGATGAAATGATTTATGGGTATCTGCGTATTCGTCTTAAAATTCTCTTCAATATGAGTATGTCTTATGTCCTTAGATACCATAAATACTATATCTAAATATCTATGTGCAAGTAAATGAATTAATTAAATATTCACAGAGATTAGGATTACACATACAAATTAATCGGAATAAGAAAAATTAATTTGCTGAAAATCTTGATTAATGTGTATAAATTACATATATTACACACATAAAATATAAATAAATGTACACATAAAAATAAGGATAAGTACACATAAAATTAAGCCTACTTTTTACTTTTCTCCTTTCTATTTTTCTTTTCTTTTTTCTTGTCGTTCTTCTTCTTTACTCTGTACGGTCCCAACTTTCTTCTCACCATTACTCCCCTCCACCAGGCCTACAACTCAACATTCAAAACAGTCCACCGTTCGATGAAATATTTACTTGTATTTTCGTTGCGCATTTGTTTTGGTACTCAAGTTGCTTTGCTTTTTCCTTTTTCACTGCTTTGTATTCTAACCACGCCGCCATTTGTTTGCTTCGTTCGTTAAAAGTTTTCCGAAATTTTTCGGCGCTCTCCTCGGCCTTCTCTATCTCAAGCTTGATCCCGCATATATCATTGTCCTTTGTTTCCATCTCCTTGTCGTACCGTTCCATCCATGATTCTATTTCGTTTTGATAATCCTGAGTTTAGAGCGAAATTTGCTAATTCAATAGGCTTTTAACAAACTTACCCGACGCGACTCTTCATAGAATGCCGTTATGCCCCCATGACATGTATTTTCGCCAGACGTGTTTTTTTGAAACTTTTTGATTTTTGACGCGTAACTACCTTCTTTCCATTGAAGAGACATGGAGTTTTGCTCTCGTCGAGACACTTCCCATCTTTCGATATATTTAACAGCTTCCAGTGAATAAGCTGCAAAAGAAGTTCGTACAGCCCCTTAAATTTTATTATACTTACATCTTAAGTCTTTCAGTTCTTGGAGTTTACACGCGATATCTGCATTCAGTTTTCCAAATCGTACGGCATTGTTGCTTTTATCGCTCTGAAGTTCCTTTTGAAGTTTCTCATATTTACTCTGCTTCACCTTACATTCGGCCAGCAGTGCTTCTTCGTCTTTCCTCATTTTATGATGATTTGAAATAAAAGCCTTTATGCAGGTGCTTTCCGTGAAAGTGTGCATTTCGTCGAACAACTCCCCCAACACTGATATCACGAGTGTCGTGTCCTTGTGAACTTTATGTAAGTTGGTGTAAACGCGGCCCATTACGTAAGCACCAAAATCCGGGCCCACACCGCCGAACCTGTGCGAATTTCAATTTTTTTCTTTCTCAGACGTACACTTACCTTTCGTTTAAGGTTTTGTAGACAAGCGGGTGTGTTTCTATGTGCCCTACGAGGGATGCATCAGCTGCTACTATAGCAGATAACTCGTAGATACAGGTTTTGATGGTATACAGAGAGGCGTATTTTAGCATTCTGTGTGCTTTCACTCCGGACGCCTTTTTGGTGGGTTTGTGGTGAGATATCGTGACTTTCATGGATGCAGGTTTTGCCCCAGGAGTTTCTTCGACTTGGAGTCGTATTTCTCGACGTTTATAGGCAACTTCGGCGCGGTTATATTCTGGTGTTCCCGGCAAAATTAAGAAACTCGGAACTGTACTGCCTCTAGGGGATTTTGCCCGAGAGTTCATCCATATCTCGTTAAAGGTCTTGCCCATTTTTAAAGGATGACACTTGTTTAAGGCAACGAAAATTATTATTTGTGACTTATTTAAAAGGCGTATCTTTGGCAACCAGTGTTTGTCAAAATGTCATTACATTTTGAAGAAAATTGCAATGTATAGGGAAAAGGTAACAGCCACTTTTAGAGTTCTCAACCAATCGTTTTTTGGTGTTCTAGATAGTTGGCAATCAAGATAGTTTCAATACCTATTCGATATATTCGAGCTTGAGCACCTATACGTTGCGGTACCAAAATCACAGGTTTCACCACCAGTGCACGAGGAGATTCTGTAAACCGGTTTCGGCCCTCGATAAACTGTTTTTCTTTGTCGTGGTTTGTCTAAGTCGGTTGTCCAAGTACGATCTGATTGCCAACATAGTGTCATTTAGTTTCACAACTTGGAATTCGTTTTATTCGTTCACCGAAACAGTAATGTATCAAAACACTGAGGTATCTAATCTGTTCTCTTTTGCACTCCTACACATTTTTACTTGTAGGAGCGCCGTCCTCACCAGCTCCAAGAGCTGTTAAGAACGAACCTAGATGTGGACTCACGATCAAGTGAAGACTTCACGAGTCTGATCCAGATCGAAGACAAATCCAAAAAGTCCATTTTCTCATCACTCCTAAAACGAAAACGTAAAGGTCCCAAAATGAAAATCACCAAGAAGGTCGAAGCTTACTCCACCATTGACTTTGGAGCAGAAAGCCTTTCGTCCGACCAGGAAATCGCACAGTATGCATCGGCGCCTGTGGACAACGTACGAACCGTCGATGTACCGAGAGCCGCATTAACATTTTAATTGTAGTATTCGGAACCTTGTAAACAAAAAGGCTTCCTAAAGAAAATCATCAAGCGCTCCAGTAAATCACCATACAGAATTCAGCGTTGCCCGGACCCCCAAAACTGCGAAAAAAACACCCCTGGGGATCTCAATACAAGCATTCTAGTTCCCACAACTTACACGTGTGGCCAGGTGCTTTGGTCGAACGCATTAACAGTGTGTATTTCAGATGCAAGAACAACATCAAAATCATTAGTGGTATCAACGAACTTCAGGACATACTACACAACCTCCACCACAGCGAGCAACACGTGGTCTACCTTCTAAAGAAGTACGTCGAAGACAAGAACGTCCAGAAACAATTATGTATGTCCTCTTAACTATTTGGGGAGCAAATACGCAAAAATGAATAACTAAAAACTTCCATAATTGGATTTAACTGCTTTTGCATGTTTGCCCCTCTTTTTAGTAACAATTTGCAATAATATCATCAGATTGAGAATTTGAAACTCCTCACCAAGTCAAATGTACAATTTAAGTGAGGTTATGAATCTGAAATCACTACCACCTTGAGCCTTCAATGATTTGAGCAAATTACAACCAACAAATACATTGAATGGGCCTCATAGTCTACGCTCTACCGAATTGCAAAACCATGAACATGCGATTCACAATTTCGAAGGCAAATTTACGTGTTAAAGGTCCACAGCAAAAGTGCTCTGCAAACAAACTGGCAAGTCGAGAAGAGGAAGAAGAGAAGATAATTAAAATACGTAAAATAACAGCAAGATAAGAAAATTGACAGTGAAATGGAGAGAATCATGGATAAGTTGGAAGGGGACTAAACGAAGTAATGAAACAGGTACGAAGAGAGAGAATGAAAGGTAAAGAGAAGAATTTAAGGAGAAAGAGAGGAAATGGGTGGGACAGAGAAAGATACAGAAAGATAGACACAGCTGGAAGGAAAGTGGAGTATGAGGAAAGGAGGAGGAAGAACAATATTGTGATAACAGAATGGGGTGGGGGAAAGGAAAAGTAAATAGCAGGCTAAAGTGGGAATAGAGGATATTCTGAGAAAAAATGTAGAAGAGGTCAAAATCAAGGTAGAAGCTGATAAGAGGAAAAAGGGAGAACGGACCTACATAGAGGAGAAAAGACTAGAAGTAGAATAATTCAGAGTAGGGTAAATTATAGAATCAGACCGACCGTCTGTCGATAGAAATAAGTATAGGACGAGGGAGACAAGAGCAAAGAGGAGAAGACAGAACGCAGGAAGCGCAGAAGAAGGTGATAAACAAAATATGGGACGATCAAGGCGCGGAAGAGTACAAGAGAAGACTAGAAAAGACAAGATTATGAGAACAAGAAGTAGGGAAAACACAAAAGGATATAACAACAAGAGGTAGAGAAGCAAGAAAGAAAAATGAATCGTGGTTAAAGAATGTGAACCACGGAAAAGGGAAGCAATAAAGGAGCTAAGAGAATGAAAAAAGACGAAAGCAAACAGAAGCGGTTTTCTAAAAGCGGAAAGAAGATAATAGAAGGAGAGATAGAATCTATAAGAACAGAGAAGGAGGCGCTATATTCATAGAGAGAGAGAGAGAGAGAAAAAAAGAAACAGTAATTGAGGAGAAAATGATGATCGACTGGGCGAATACTTCATGAGGCTACTGGAGGAGAAAAAAGAATAAAAGAAAAACAAAAATGGAGACGAAGAGGAACCAAACAGCTCCAAAAAGAGAAAAGAAAAACGCTGGAAGAGGTGGAGAGGCAGGTGAAGAAACTGAGGAGGAGGAAAGAGGAAAATGCTAGAGAGACTGGTTGGGGTAATAATTGGGTTTTTACAAAAGCGGGAGCAGAAATCAGTTTCTTTGGTGTCAAAATCGTCCCTAGGGAGAGAAGTATTATTAATATGCGAATAGCCCGTATCGTATCACAGACACGGGGGCCCCTTTGCTGCTACGAATGTTACAAGTGGCTTTTGGAACAGGAGGCCCATTGGGGCAGGGGGGCTCCTTTGTGGAGTATTTTTCATTATTTTCTGATACAAATGTTACAAGTGGCTTTTGGGACAGTGACCCTCCTTGGGACAGGGGGGCCCTTGGTCGAGTACTTTTTCTTTATTTTCTGATACAAATGTTACAAGTGGCTTTTGAGACAGGGGGGCCCATGGAGCAGAGGGGACCTTGGGACGAGGGGGCACCCTTGGTAGAGTTTATTTCATTATTATCTGATACAAATGTTATAAGTGGCTTATGGTAACTAAAATATGGGAGCCTCAAGCGGATGGAACCTGACAAATTGAAGAATATAGAAGAACCTGAAATATCGGAAAACCTGTGATATTCGACAGTCTGGGAACATGAGGAACCTTAAAACCTGAGAATTTGAGAAACTGAGGAAACTAAAAAATTGAGGAACCTGAGAATTTGAGGAACCTGAAATTTTTTAAATTAGGGAGCCCGGGAACATGAGGAACAAAGAACCTGAGAATTTGAGAAATCTGAGAAACTGAGGAAACTGAAAAATTGAGGATCCTGAGAATTTAACGAACCTGAGAAACTATAGAGCCCGGGAACATGAGGAACCTAAAAACCTGAGAATTTGAGAAATCTGAGAAACTGAGGAACCTAGAACCTTGAGGAATCTGAGAATGTGACAAATCTGAGATACTAAAGAAGCTGGGAACATGAGGAACCCAAGAACCTGAAATCATGAAAATCCTGTGATATTCGACAGCCTGGGAACATGAAGAACCTAAAAAACATGAGAATTCGAAAAATCTGAAAAACTGAGGAAACTGAAAAATTGAGGAACCTAAGGATTTAACGAACCTAAGAAACTATAGAGCCCGGGAACA
The DNA here is from genome assembly GCA_963583935.1 of Diaperis boleti. Lineage (NCBI taxonomy): Eukaryota > Metazoa > Arthropoda > Insecta > Coleoptera > Tenebrionidae > Diaperis > Diaperis boleti. Next base: position 71,725,708 of record OY757244.1, read on the forward strand.
TGAGGAACCTAAGAACCTGAGACTTTTATAAATCTGCGAAACTGAGTAAACTGAAAAATTGAGGAACCTGAGAATTCAACGAACCTGAAATCTTGTAACCTGAGAAACTAGTAGAGAGCCCGGGAACATGAGGAACGAAAGAACCTGAAAATTTGAGAAATCTGAGAAACTCAGAAATCTAAAACCTTGAGGATTCTGAGAATTTGAGAAATCTGAGAAATAAAAATAAAAACTTGAATCTGAGAATTTGAGAAATCTGAGAATCTGACAAACCTGAGAAATTAGGGAGCCCGGAAACATGAGGAACCTAAAAACCTGAGAATTCGAAGAACTTTAAATCTTGGAAAACCTGTGCTATTAGACAGCCCGGGAACATAAGCAACCAAAGAACCTGAGAATTTGAGAAATCTGAGATATTAAGGAGGCTGCAAACATGAGGAGCCCAAGAACCGAGAATTTGAAGAACCTCAAATGTTGGAAAACTTGTGATATTAGACAGCCTGGGATCAAGAGGAACCAAAAAGCCTCAGAATTTGAGAAATTTCAGAAATTGAGGAAGCTGAAATCATGAACAACCTGAGAATTTGATGAATCTGAAATCTTGAAAATTCTGAGATTTTAAAAAGGCTGGGAACATAAGAAACTTCAGAACCTGATAATTTGAGAAATCTAAAAAAATTTGGAACTTGAAAAATTGGGGAACCTGAGAATTTGACATTTTGAAAAACCTGAGAAATTATAGAGCCCGGGAACATGAGGAACCTAAGAATCTGAGAATTTGAGAAAGTGAGGAACCTAAAGCCTTGAGGACGTTGAGAATTTGAGAAATCTGAGATACTAACGTGGCTGAGAACATGAGGAACTCAAGAACCCGAGAATTTGGTAAATCTGAGATATTAAAGAGGCTGGGAAAATGAGGAGCTCAAGAACCTGAGAATTCGAAGAACTTAAAATCTTGGAAAACCTGAGAAACTAGAGAGCCCGGGAACATGAGGAACAAAGAATTTGATAAATCTGAGAAACTGAGGAACCTAAAACCCTGAGGAATCTGAAAATTTGAGAAATCTGAGATACTAAAAAGGCTGGGAACATGAGGAACCCAAGAACCTGAAATCTTGAAAAACCTGTGATATTCGACAGCCTGGGAACATGGGGAACCTAAACCATGAGAATTCAAGAAACATGAAAAACTGAGGAAACTGAAAAATTGGGGAACCTGAAAATTTAACGAACCTGAGAAACTATAGAGCCCGGTAACATAAGAAACCTAAGAACCTGAGAATTTGAGAAATTTGAGTATCTGAAGAACCGAAAACCTTGAGGAATTTGCGAAATCTGAGATACTAACGTGGCTGGGAACATGAGGAACCCAAGAACCTGAGAATTTGATAAATCTGAGAAACTGAGGAATCTAACACTTTGAAGAATCTGAGAATTTGAGAAATCTGAGATACTAACGTGGCTGGGAACATGAAGAGCCCAAAAACCTCAAAATTCGAAGAACCTGAAGTCTTGAAAATCCTGTAACATTCAACAGCCTGGGAACTTGAGGAACCAAAAAACCTGAGAATTTGAACATGAAATTTTACAAAACCTGAGAAACTAGAGAGCCCGGGAACAAGTGGAACCAAGGAACCTGAGAATTTGAGAAATCTGTTATACTAAAAAGGATGGTAACATGAAGAACCCAAGAACCTGAGAATTCGAAGGATTCAAAATCATGGAAAATCTATGATATTCAGCTAAAACATAAGAAACCTAATAACCTGAGAATTAAGAATTTGATAAATCTGAGATATTAATAAGGCTTGGCACAAGAGGAACCAAAGAACCTGAGAATTCGAAGAATTCTAAATCTTGTAAAACATATAAACCAAAAAATTTGAGAATCTGTGAAATCTGAGCAACTGAGGTAACTGAAAAATTTCTTGAGGAACCTGCGAATTTGACGAACCTGAAATCTTAAAAAACCTGAGAAGCTAGAGAACCCGGGAACGTAAGCAACCTAAGAACCTGCGGACTTGAAAAATCGGAGAAAGTTAGGAACCTAAAACCTTGTAGAATCTGGGAATTTGAGAAATCTGAGATAGTGAATAGGCCGGCAACATGAGGAACTCAAGAACCTGAAAATTATAAACTGAGAATTTGACAAACCTGAAATTTTGAAAAACCTGAGAAATTGGAGAGCCCGGGAATATGAGGACCCTAAAGATTTGAGAATTTGAAAAATCTGAGAAACTAAGGAACGTAAAACCTTGAGGAATCTGAGATACTAACGTGGCTGAGAACATGAGGAGCCCCAGAACCTGAGAAATCTGAGATATTAAAGAGGCTGAGAACATGAGGAGCCCAGGAACCTGAGAATTCGAAAAACCTGAAATCTTGGAAAAGCTGTGATATTAGACAGCCTGGGAACATGAGGAACCAAAGAAACTGAGAATTTTAGAAATCTGAGATACTAAAAAGGATGGTAACATGAAGAACCTGAGATTTCGAAGGATTCAAAATCATGGAAAACCTATGATATTATACAGCCTGGGAACACAAGGAACCTAATAACCTGAGAATTTGGAATTTGGGAAATTTGAGATATAAAAGAAGCTGAGAACATGAGGAACCCAAGAACCTAAAAATTCGAAAAAATTAATATATTGGAAAACCTGTTTTATTAGATAGCCTGGGAACATGAGGAATGTAAGAACCTGAGAATTTCAGAAATCGGAGATATTAAAAAAGCTGGAAACATGAAAAGCCCAAGAATTTGAAAAATCGAAGAACCTGAAATCTTGAAAAATATGTGATATTAGATAGCCTGGGAACACGAAGTACCAAAATCCTGAGAATCTGAGAAATCTGACAAACTGAGGTAACTGAAAAATTGAGGAACCTGAGAATTTGACGAACCTGAAATCTTAGAAAACGTGAGAAACTAGTGAGCAAGGGAACATGAGGAAACTAAGAACCAAAAAATTTGAGAAATTTGAAGAACCTAAAACGTTGAGGAATCTGAAAATTTGAGAAATCGGAGATACTAAAGAGACTGGGAACAAGGGGAGCCCAAGAACCTGAGAATTCTAAGAGCTTAAAATCTTAGATATTAGACAACCTGGGAACACGAAGAACCAAAAATCCTGAGAATTTGAAAAATCTGAAAAACTGAGAAAACTGAAAAATTGAGGAACCTGAGAATTTGACGAATCTGAGAAACTGTAGAGCCCGGGAACATGAGCAACCTAAGAACCTGAGAATTTGATTTGAGATATCTGAGTAACTGAAAAACCTAAAACCTAAAACCTTGAGGCATTTGAGAAATCTCAGATACTAACGTGGCTGTGAACAAGAGGAACCAAAGTACCTGAGAATTCGAAGCAATTAAAGTTTTCAAAAACCTGTGATATTCGACAGCCTGGGAACATGAGGAACCTAAAAACCTGAAAATTTGATAAATCTGAGAAATTGAGGAATCTAAAACCTTGAAGAGTCTGAGAATTTGAGAAATCTGAGATACTCACGTGGCTGGGAACATGAGGAGCCCAAGAACCTGAGAATTTCAGAAATCGGAGATATTAAAAAAGCTGGAAACATGAAAAGCCCAAGAATTTGAAAAATCGAAGAACCTGAAATCTTGAAAAATATGTGATATTAGATAGCCTGGGAACACGAAGTACCAAAATCCTGAGAATCTGAGAAATCTGACAAACTGAGGTAACTGAAAAATTGAGGAACCTGAGAATTTGACGAACCTGAAATCTTAGAAAACGTGAGAAACTAGTGAGCAAGGGAACATGAGGAAACTAAGAACCAAAAAATTTGAGAAATTTGAAGAACCTAAAACGTTGAGGAATCTGAAAATTTGAGAAATCGGAGATACTAAAGAGACTGGGAACAAGGGGAGCCCAAGAACCTGAGAATTCTAAGAGCTTAAAATCTTAGATATTAGACAACCTGGGAACACGAAGAACCAAAAATCCTGAGAATTTGAAAAATCTGAAAAACTGAGAAAACTGAAAAATTGAGGAACCTGAGAATTTGACGAATCTGAGAAACTGTAGAGCCCGGGAACATGAGCAACCTAAGAACCTGAGAATTTGATTTGAGATATCTGAGTAACTGAAAAACCTAAAACCTAAAACCTTGAGGCATTTGAGAAATCTCAGATACTAACGTGGCTGTGAACAAGAGGAACCAAAGTACCTGAGAATTCGAAGCAATTAAAGTTTTCAAAAACCTGTGATATTCGACAGCCTGGGAACATGAGGAACCTAAAAACCTGAAAATTTGATAAATCTGAGAAATTGAGGAATCTAAAACCTTGAAGAGTCTGAGAATTTGAGAAATCTGAGATACTCACGTGGCTGGGAACATGAGGAGCCCAAGAACCTGAGAATTCGAAGAACTTAAAATCTTGGAAAACCTTTCATATTAGACAGCCTGGGAACACGAGGAACCAAAAACCTGAGAATCTGGAAAATCTGAGAAACTGAGGTAACTGAAAAACTGAGGAACCAGAGAATTTGACGAAACTGAAATCTTAGAAAACCTGAGAAACTAGATAGCCCGGGAACATGAGGAACCAGAGAACCCGCGAATTTGAGAAATCTGAGAAACTAAGGAACCAAAAAAATTGAGGAATCTGAGAATTTGAGAAATATGAGATACTAAAGAGGCTGGGAACATGAGGAACCCAAAAACCTCAGAATTCGAAGAACCTAAATTCTTAAAAAACTTGTGATATTCGACCGCCTCGGAACATGAGGAACCTAAAAACATGAGAATTTGAGAAATCTGAAAAACTGAAGAAACTGAAAAATTGAGGAACCTAAGAACCTGAGAATTTGAGAAATCTGAGTAGCTGAAGAACCGAAAACCTTGAGGAATTTGCGAAATCTGAGATACTAACGTGGCTGGGAACATGAGGGACCCAAGAACCTGAGAATTCGAAGAAACTGAAATTTTCAAAAACCCATGATGTTCGACAGCCTGGGAACATGAGGAACCTAAAAACATGAGAATTTGATAAATCTGAGAAACTGAGGAATCTAAAACCTTGAAGAATCTGAGAATTTGAGAAATCTGAGATACTAACGTGGCTGGGAACATGAGGAGTCTAAAAACCTGAAAATTCGAAGAACTTAAAATCTTGGAAAACCTTTGATATTGGACAGCCTGGGAAAGCGAAAAACCAAAAAGCCTGACAATATGAGAAATCTGAGAAACTGAGGTAACTGAAAAATTGAGGAACCTGAGAATTTGACAAACCTGAAATCTTAGAAAACCTGAGAAACTATGGAGCCCGGGAACATGAGGAACCAAAGAACCTGAGAATTTGATAAATCTAAGAAACTGAGGAACCTAAAGCCTTGAGGAATCTGAGAATTTGAGAAATCTGAGATACTAAAGAGGCTGGGAACATGAGGAACCCAAGAATCTGAAATCTTGAAAAACCTATGATATTCGACAGCCTGGGAACATGAGGAACCTAAAAACATGAGAATTTGAGAAATCTGAAAAACTGAGGAAACTGAAAAATTTAGGAACCTGAGAAACTATAGAGCCCGGGAACATGAGGAACCCAAGAACCTCAGAATTCGAAGAACCTGAAATCTTGAAAAACCTGTGACATTCGACAGCCTGGGAACATGAGGAACCTAAAAACCTGAGAATTTGAGAAATCTGAGAAACTAGGAGACCGAATAATTGAGGAACCTGAGAATTTAACGAACCTGAAATCTTACAAAACCTGAGAAACAGAAATTTTAGAAATCTGAGAAATAAAAATAAAAACTTTGAAGAATCTGAGAATTTGAGAAATCTGAGATACTAAAGAGGCTGGGAACATGAGGAGCCCAAGAACTTGAGAATTTTGAAGAACTTTAAATCTTGGAAAACCTGTTTTATTAAACAGCCTGGGAACATGAGGAATCTAAGAAACTGAGAATTTGAAGAATATGAGATATTATAGAGGCTGGGAACATGAGGAGCCCAAGAACTTGAAAATTCTAAGAACCTGAAATATTGAAAAATATGTGATATTAGCCAGCCTGAGAACAAGAGGAACCAAAAAAACCTGATAATCTGAGAAATCTGAAATATTAAAGAGGCTGTGAACATGAGGAGCCCAAGAACCTAAGAATTCGAAAAACCTGAAATTTTGGAAAAGCTGTGATATTAGACAGCCTGGGAACATGAGGAACCAAAGAACCTTAAAATTTGAGAAATCTGATAAACTTAGGAACCTTAAACTTTTTTTGAACAAGAAATAATTGGGAATAGTAAGGATGGAGAGAAGAGGTACAATATAAAATATATCCCCCACTTATATTATTGAACCTTACGCATTTTCGTGTCGGACGCGAATTAGGCTTACACCGTGCGAAAAGAAATTTCACTTCAAAAGATGGAAAAATACGAACTCTATTATTATTATTACCCCGCCACCGAAAATTATATCCTAAGTATTTTCGAGGTTAATAAAATTAATCTTATGTTACCCTAATCGGAATTCCTGCTTTTACACACTAAAGTTATAAAATACGTATGTATACTGTAGTTTATTTCCAGTCGAGGCCTCCTTCGAATACTTCGCCCTCCAATACGACTCCAAAACCCAGGTCAACATCCTCGCCAACAAAATGTGGTTCCAGCAAATCCAAGTCGCGAAAATGGAAGACTACAACATGCAGAAACGCCTCAACCGCTTGGTGAAAACCAACAGGGCGTTAGAATCCCAAATCGAGTGTCTACACCGACATTGCGAGAAACTGGCATCCAAAACAAATGTGTATCCAAAACGATTCCTCCACATGAGGTCATTCGGCAAGGTCTACGCAAGACAACTCATTGAGAGCAACCGCAAGTTGCAGAAGAAAGTCGGGGCTCTCACGATTATTGTCGGCGAGTTCGAGGAAGAAGTCGAGAAGCTACAGCATCAGAAAACGGCTTTGGAAGAGGAGAAGAGGAGCTCCAAGTCGCAGATTTACCATCTGGAGGGACTTTTGGAGAAGAAAGGACAGGATTTTGACCTCGAGCGGTCGACTTTGCGTTCGGAAATTAATCACCACCAAAATGCGATACGGGAAACCGCTGCGACGATACAAGTGATTTTCCAAGAGTTTCAAGATTTTGATTTTCAGCTAAGAGAGTTCTCAATTAGGGTCGCTTGGCCTACGATTTCGAACACCGGTCTACCAGAGATGGCGCATCAGCTGCGAGGAAGTATAAAGGAATTGTTCGTAACCATAATTAATTCATGTAGAAGCATCTTCGTTGCCGCCCAAGAGATGTGAGTACGTCTTCGGCATAATTTCCCCTCAAAGTTTTCTCGTAGACCGAAACTGCGGAACACCAACGCCCGGCTGCAAGAAAATCTCCAAAAATCCACTCACGAATTGGACAACTTGGGCAAAAAGCTGGGAAAATACTCCGAAACCGAGATAACGGCTTTGGAGGCAAAATGTCGCCAATCCGAACAAGAAAACGTGGATCTGAGGTTCAAACTCGACTCCATGACTGCCGACAACAACACCTTAAGCAAAGACATTGAAGCCAAAAGGAAGAGCTTGAGTGAACTTAAAACTAGCGTCAATGATATGTTGGCCGAAAACGAGTTACTGTACGCTCAAATCGATGAAGTGCTTGCAGTTGCCATTCCCAACGAAGACATAGAAGTGCCAAAAGAATTCCACTCCAATCGCGAGAAGCTGGAATACTTGAAACTTCGGTACGGTCACATAGTCTCGGACCAGAAGCAGCTAGTTGGAAAATGCAACAGTTTGGAAGACGACAACCAGTATCTGATCCAAACCCAACAGGCGTACTTACAAGATATCGCGACTCTGCAGGATGGGGTGACGATGTTGAGCGCAGAGAACGAAAACATAAAGAAGCATTTGAATACCGAGCACCAAACCGTGATCAGTATTGTTCGTTGGATTTGCATTTGGAAATAGTGTAACTGTTAACTTTTAGCTCTACAAAACGAAAGACTGAAGTATTTAGAAGAAAAGAACATCTTGAAGACCATCTTCAATCACCTCAAGAGCGAGGTCGGGCGGATCCAGCAACTGGAAGGAGCTGTGTCGGAAATGACTCGAGAAGCGAGTCGGCTGACCGTAAAACTTTTGTCATTGTTGTTTCATAAGTTTTATAGCTATTTCTATAGCTCGTAGCAGACTTAAACAAGCAACTGGGGGAGCAATTAAAAAACGAAGTCGAAATAAAAGACAGCACGATAATGGAACTGCGGCAGAGCCTGGAAAAGCTGAGTCACATGCAGTTAGACAACGACAAGGAAAAGATGACGTTATCTGCACAGCTGTCCGAAATTGTGACCGTCAAGGAGAAACTCAGCAGCTGCTTGGAACTGGAACTGAGGAAAAATATGAAACTGGACGAGTCCAAAAAGAAGTTGGAAAGTAACACCAGCAGCCAGTTGAAGCTTTACGAGGAAATGCAGAAGAACGAACGGGCTGCTCTTAAAGAACTGCTCAAAGATTTTAAGAATTTGATCAAACAAAGGGACTGTCTCGTTATGATCCAAGCTGAAAACAAGAAAAAGGTAATGATTGCGCGATACGAGGGAAATACTAAGTCGGAGTAGTATAAAGATTTAGATAAACGCTACGGGGATCTGAAAGCACAGTTTGACGGCGTCGTCGCGCAAGGAAACCAAAAAGAGGAGGAGATTCTGAGGTTGGTTGAAAGGCTACAAGCGACGCAGGAACAACACCATCAGCAAGAACAAAACTCTTCTAGTCAGGCGAGCAAATATGAGAAAACAATCAGGAAGATGGAGAGGCTTTTAGGACAGGTATAAGTCCCTTTTTCCGAAATTCGAGTTGAGAGGCACAAAAAATTATGATTGATTCGTAATTGCATCAGGAATTTTTTAGTTAACAATTAAGTAAGCAAAAAAAAGGTGGTTTCGGTTTTTGTAAATATTTCAAGAACTATTTGAGGTATCCGAAATTTGAAAAAAGATCCTTAAAGAGCAGGAAATTTCCCAAAAGAAAGTCCTACCTCCCGGAATTGTCCCGGCAATATTTATAATTTTAATTTAACGGCGAAAAAGGCAAAAACGCGCGGCTCAGCTGCCGTCCGCGCCGACCGAATCTCACACCTGAACAAAAAAAAAATAATTTAACCGAGTAAATTTTAATATTAAGAAATATTTTTTTTTTTGGTATTATCTGGGCAAATCAATAAACAATGATCCGTCGGTAAAAAAATGTTAACTCAATTTTTCTATTAACAATGCATTCGTTAGTTACGGTAATTGTTCTTGCGAGAACACGCTTACAACTTGTTCACGATGCTACCAATACACTGTCCTGCTTCGTCGTTTGTTCCCTTCTTATACCCCTCCTGGCGTTCCCGATTGCTTCTATTACGGGAATAATGAGATTATCCTTTCGGCGCGATCAAATATTTCTGAAGTATGAGATCATCTTCTTTGTACGAGCGTCGGATAGTATGAGATCACCGTGACAGAATCTTCTAGGCTCATGAAAGCATCTTATGTGAACAATCATTCCCAAACGTTCTCATGGTCTGTGGACTGTTCTAGATCAATGCCGTTACCATATGTGGTGACATCATCATGATATCATCCGCTTCCGGTGCCTACGCGCCGTCGGCTCAATACAAACCCTGATAATTGTTAAACTAAAATATTGGATTTCTTTTCCCTTCTTGGAGCTGTTCCTTGAAGGCAAGGCAACAATCAAAGGCTTAACAAAATCAAACACATAAATAAAACAATGAAAGAATGTTTTTTTCAATTATCTCTACTTATCCTATTGTTTAAAAAAATGTTATAAACAAATGCATTGTTTATATGATTTTCAAAAATGTTTTTTTTATTTAATCCGTACTGGAAATAATGATTAAAAAGATCGTTTCTTAAAAAAAAAATGGTAAAAAACACCTTAATTAACAATTTTTTTTGCTAAATATTGAAATTAAGAAACCGTTTTTTTTATTATTTATATTGCACTTCCATATTATAGAAGAATTTTTATTTGTTTATTTGTTTTTATTTGTTTCAAAATAAGTTGTTATAAACACATGAATTTTTCGGTTATATTTTTTTCTTAAATCTTAGAAAAATACTGAAAACAACCATGCATCGTTTGTTGTGAAAAAAATTTTTTTAAATTTTTTAGATGTTCGTGCACTTTGACTTTTCTTTCAGTTTTTGATCATTGTTCTTAAAATAATTTACAAACTATTGACGATAGAGCGCTTAAATCTTTTTTATTCTCCGTTAATCAATGAACAAATTGAGCTTTAAACTGAAGCTCTAACTCTATTATTTATTAACTTTTTGTCTATTATTTATGTATCGTATCAATGTGATCGCTTTTTGGAATTTTTATTATCCATTTCTTAGGTCTTAAATTATACGACAAATTTAAATTTTTACAGGTTGAGGACTCGGAGGTTCATTAAAAACTCATTATTTTCTTATTTACATGAATGTCGAAATCTAAAAAAATAAATAAAAAATAGAAAACTTTTTTTTTATAACAAACGATGTTTTCAGCATTTTTCAAAGAATTAAGAAAAAATATAAACCGAAAAATTCATTTGCGAAGGCGCAGAGAAGACATAACTTTTTTTTTTCATTATTTCGACTTTGATCTCAAAATTTCGACTTTAATCTCGAAATTTTGACTTTAATCACGATATTTCGACTTTAATCTCGAAATTATGTGCGCATAATTTGGAGTATGTTTCTTTTAGGCATCGAGCGCATAGCGCAAGTCAACAATTTCAGTGATCCACGGAAAAGCAAAAAATTTTCACAAACGGCAACTTCACAACAGGGTACGCTGCATAATTAACATTTAAATAATTTTTTTCTCAAATTTCTTCTTCATCCACTTTTTTATTTCATTTTAACTCGTAAAAAGCCTCTCTGAGTAGGAATTCTTGTCGTTTCGATGGGGTAGTTATCGTAACATTTGCATCAGAAAATAATAAAATAAACTCGATTCCTACCATCGTCCTACCCCTGTCCCAAGGGGGCTCCCTTGACCATAAGCCACTTCAAGTCGAATTTTCGAGTTTTTTCTTTTCAACTCGCTTCAAGTCTTCCAAGTCGTTCCAAGACATTTCAAATCCTTTTAAGTCGCTCTAAGGTATTTCAAGTCTTTTCAAGTGGGTTCCAGTCCTTTCGAGATATTATTTGAGGTGTTCCCAGATCGCTTCAAAACTCTTCAAGTATTTTCCAGACATTTCAAATCTTTTCAAGTCGCTTCCAATCCCTTCAAGATATATCAAATCTTCCCAGGTCGCTTCAAGACTCTTCAAGTCTTTTCAAGTCGCTTCCAATCCCTTCAAGATATATCAAATCTTCCCAGGTCGCTTCAAGACTCTTCAAGTCTTTTCAAGTCGCTTCCAGTCCCTTCATAATATTAGAAGTTTTCCCAGGTCGCTTTAAGATTCTTCAAGTCATTTCAAGTCTATTCAATTCCTTTTAAAAATTTTCAAGTCGCCCGAATCTTTCCAAAACACTTCATGTCGTTTCAATTCGCTCTAAGTCTTTTCAAGTCGATTCAAGTCCTTTTAACATATTTCACGTCGCTTCAAAACATTTCAAGTCCTTTTCAAAATATTTCATATCGCCTCAACTCCCTTCAACTTTTTTTTTTCATAATTTAAACTTTAATCTCGAAATTTCGAGTTTAATCTCGAAATTATGCACGCGCACACCCATTAACACATTTCGAGTTTCACGTACAGGGAAATATGACCTTTTTGGACTACCTATGTTTCTTTGAATTTCAATTTCAATGATTTATGGAAGAGCAAATTTTCACAAACGGCAACTTCACAACAGACTATCCGGCATAATGAACAGTTAAATAAATTTTTTCTCAAATTTCTTCTTCAGCAGCTTTTTTATTTCATTTTAACTCATAAAAAGCCTTGTATTTATTAAAAAAAAAATAATAATTTAAGCCTAGTTAAGACTAGTAGATACAGTGATCATAAAGTTCCGCACAAAATTCATAATTTAGTTATGTAATGTTTTTGCGAAAAACGCTCGAACAGGTCGCTTTTTGTTTTGAAATTGACATTTTTTGACATAAAAATTTTGATGATGATTTCAAATAGCTTCAAGTTCCTTCGAAATATTTCAATTCTTTTCAATTCGCTTCAAGTCGTTTCAAAACATTTCAAGTTCTTTCCAGTCGTTACAAGTTTTTTCAAGCCACTTTCTTCAAGTCGCTAAAGGACATTTCAAGTCTTTTCAAGTAGCTTCCCGTCCCTTCAAAATATTTTAAGTTTTCCCATGTCCCTTCAAGACTCTTCAAGACATTTCAAGACTTTTTAAGTCGCTTCAATTCCTTTCAAAACATTTCAAGTCACCTCAAGTCCCTTCAAAACATCTCAAGTTTTTTTCAATTCGCTTCAAGTCTTTCAAGTCGTTTTAAGACATTTCAAATCCTTTCAAGTCGCTTCAAGATACATCAAGTCTTTTCAAGTAGCTTCCAGTTCTTTCAAGATATTATTTGAAGTGTTCCCAGATCGCTCCAAGACTCTTCAAGTATTTTCCAGACATTTCAAGTCTTTTCAAGTCGCTTCCAATCCCTTCAAGAAATATCAAATCTTCAAAGGTCGCTTCAAAACTCTTCAAGACATTTCAAGTCTTTTCAAGTCGCTTCAATTCCATTCAAAACATTTTAAATCTTCCCAGGTCGCTTCAAGACTCTTCAAGTCTTCCCAGGTTGCTCCCAGTTCCTTCAAAATATATTTGAAGTCTTCCCAGGTCGATTTAAGATTCTTCAAGACATTTCAAGTCTCTTCAATTGCTTTCAAAACTTTTCAAGTCGTCGCAAGTCTCTTCAAAACATTTCATGTCGTTTCAATTCGCTCTAAATCTTTTCAAGTCGATTCAAGTCCTTTTAACATATTTCACGTCGCTTCAAGACATTTCAAGTCCTTTTAAATCGCTTCAAGTTTCTTCAAGTCGCTTCAAGACCTCTCAAAATATTTCATATCGCCTAAGTCCCTTCAAAATATTTCAAGTCTTTTCAATTCGCTTCAAGTCTTTCAAGTCGTTTCAAGTCCTTTCAAGACATTTCAAATCCTTTCAAGTCGCTTCAAGGTATTTCAAGTCTTTTCAAGTCGTCTCAAGTCCCTTCGAAACATTTCATGTCGTTTCAAGTCGCTTCAAGTCTTTCAAGTAGTTTTAAAATATTACAAGTTTCTCATTTCGTTTCAAGTTGCTTCAGGAGAATTTCGCCCCAGTCCCTTCAAGATATTTGAAGTATTCCCAGATTGCTTCAAGTCGCTTCCAATGCTTCCAATCCCTTCAAGATATTTCAAATCTTCCCAGGTCGCTTCAATACTCTTCAAGACATTTCAACTCGCTTCAAAGTCCTTTCAAGTTGTTTCAAGTTTCTTCATAGTCGCTTTATCTCTTTAAACCCGCTTTCAGTCCTTTCAAAATATTTCCAAGTCATTTCAAGTCTTTTCAAATCTTAAATTTCTTTGAAAACATTTCAAGTTGCCTTAAGTCCCTTCAAAACATTTTATGTCGTTTCGAGTCGCCTCAAGTCTCTTAAATTCCTTTCAAAACTTTTCAAGTCGCCTCAAGTCCCTTCAAAATATTTCAATTCTTTTCAATTCGCTTCAAGTCTTTCAAGTCGTTTCAAAACATTTCAAGTTCTTTCCAGTCTTTGAAAGTTTTTTCAAGCAACTTCATCTCTCTTGAAGTCGCTAAAGGACATTTCAAGTTTTTTCAAATAGCTTCCCATCCCTTCAAAATATTTGAAGTCTTCCCATATCGCTTCAAGACATTTCAAGTCTTTCAAGTCGTTTCAAGACTTTTTAAATCCTTTCAAGTCGCTTCAAGGTATTTCAAATCTTCCCAGGTGGCTTCAAGAATCTCCAAGACATTTCGAATCTTTTCAAGTCGCTTCCAGTCCCTTCAAAGTATTTGAGGTCTTCCCAGGTCACTTTAAGATTCTTCAAGACATTTCAAGTCTTTTCAATTCGCTCTAAATCTTTTCAAGTCGATTCAAGTCCTTTTACCATATTTCACGTCGCTTCAAGACATTTCAAGTTCTTTTAAATCGCTTCAAGACCTTTCAAAATATTTCATATCGCCTAAGTCCCGTCAAAATATTTCAAGTCTTTTCAATTCGCTTCAAGTCTTTCAAGTCGTTTCAAAAATTTTCAAGTCCTTTCCAGTCGTTTCAAGTTTCTCAAAGTCGCTTCATCTCTCTTCAAGTCGTTTGAAGACATTTCAAATCCTTTCAAGTCGGTTGAAGATATTTCAAGTCTTTTCAAGTGGCCTCAAGTCCCTTCAAAACATTTCAATTCTTTTCAAGTCGTTTCAAAACATTTCAAGTTCTTTCCAGTCGTTGCAAGTTTTTTCTCTCTTCAAGTCGCTAGAGGACATTTCAAGTCTTTTTGAGTAGCTTCCCTTCCGTTCAAAATATTTGAAGTCTTCCCAGGTCACTTCAAGCCTCTTCAAGACATTTCAAGAGTTTTTAAGTCGCTTCATTTCCCTTCAAAACATTTCAAGTCACCTCAAGTCCCTTCAAAACATCTCAAGTTTTTTTCAATTCGCTTCAAGTCTTTCAAGTCGTTTTAAGACATTTCAAATCCTTTCAAGTCGCTTCAAGATACATCAAGTCTTTTCAAATAGCTTCCAGTCCTTTCAAGATATTATTTAAAGTGTTCCCAGATAGCTCCAAGACTCTTCAAGTATTTTCCAGACATTTCAAGTCTTTTCGCTTCATCTCTCTTCAAGTGGCCTCCAGTCCCTTTAAAATACAAAGTGATCAAGAAGGACTGTTCGAGTTGGTATTACTTTTAAGATACTTTTTTTGTTCGGCTATTTGTAACACTGCAGCCGGATACACATATTTGACGTAACGTCAACTGAGAGAAAATTGTAGGTTAGGCAAATAGAAATGGTATTAATTCAAGGTAATTAAACGAAGCAGAAATTAAAGTTGAAATACACAACGATAATCAGACTAAAGGTAAACCTCAAAATGTCCCCCATTTTGCTCTAAACATAAATTAACTCTTCGTTTTAGACTATCGAAGACATTCACCAGCATATGTGGAATTTTTCATTATGGAGAATTCTGACACCAATAATATTTACATAGCTACACCAGAATCTATTCCTCAACTTGCATCGTAGAATGTGTTTACACGTCGTCATACCTATTGAGTTTTGAGTTGGAAAACCTCACACCCCCCAGTACTCGTAACGGTGAACCAAATTGAGCTCACCACAACGTATGAACACGAATTTAGAGTTTCATTGGCAATGGTGTCGCTGTCCAAACTGCTGCCCATTAAGTCTAATTTCACGACGTTTCAATTTCAAATTTAAAATGTCAGTTGTGAGTGATGCTGACACGAGTAATGACAGACGTCAACAATCGGAAGTTGTTATGATTCTACCATTTAAAAATGAAATTCAGTATTACCAACTCAAATAGTCCTTCTTGATCACGCTGTATTATTTGAAATCTACCCACATCGCTCCAAGACTCTTCAAGTATGTCTTCATTTATTTCAAGTCGCCTCAAGTCCCTTCGAAACATTTCATGTCGTTTCAAGTCGCTTCAAGTCTTTCAAGTAGTTTTAAAATATTCCCAGTTCCTTCATTTCGTTTCAAGTTTCCTCAAGTCGCTTCCAATGCTTCCAATCCCTTCAAGATATTTCAGATCTTCGCAGGTCGCTTTAAGACTCTTCAAGACATTTCAAGTCGCTTCAAAGTCCTTTCAAGTCGTTTCAACTTTCTTCAAGTCGCTTTCAGTCCCTTCAAAATATTTTCAAGTCATTTAAAGTGTTTGCAAACTTCAATTGCTTTCAAAACATTTTATGTCGTTTCAAGTCGCCTCAAGTCTTTGAAGTCGTTTCAAAACATTCCAAGTCTTTTCAAAGCCGATTCAAGTTTCTTCAATTTGCTTCAATACAATTCAAGTCTTTTCGAATACGATTCAAGTTTCTTCAAGTCGCTTCAAGAGATTTCAAGTGCTTTCAAATTGCTTCAAGTCACTTTTCTCCGAATAGAACATGAGTAGAAATTCTTATTGAAAATTTATCGTTTCGATGGGGTAGTTATCGTAACCGTCGCCTAACATTTGCATCAGAAAATAATAAAATAAACTCGATTCCTACCATCAACATACCCCTGTCCCAAGGGGGCTCCCTTGACCATAAGCCACTTCAAGTCGAAATTTCGAGACTACAGTCGAAATTTTGAGATTAAAGTCGAAATTTCGAGATTAAAGTCGAAATAATGAAAAAAAAAAGTTATATGTCCTTTCTGCGGCTTCGTAGAAGAGAAAATAAATAATGATAAAAAAACGGCTTCTTCATTCTAATATTTAGCAACAAAAAGAGGCATTTTTTACCAATAAAAAAAGTTTCTTTACACGATGATGATGATTACGAAAAAGGTGATTTTACGGCCTCTTTTGGAGCCGTAAAGTTTTACTTTTATGTACGCATCTGTCAAACTCTACTTTTTTGGGACTGATCTGTCAAATTTTGAATTTGACAGTTGTGTTAAAAAAGTAAAACTTTACGGCTCCAAAAAAAGGCAATACAAAAACCTTTTTGGTAATCGCCTAAAAAAACGATTTTTTTTTAAATCATTATCTCCATTACGGATTATATTTTAAAAAAATGAAAATCATATAAACAATGCATTAGTTTATAACAATTTTTTAAACAATAGGAATTTGTGAAGATAATTTTATCTTTTCATTAACCTTACAGATTTCGTTACTTTTTTTTCGGTTTTATGAATTATTTCGGGTGTGGATCACCTCGCTGTGAAGGGATTGCTGTTTGGGGCATCCTAGAGCATTTTACCAAAAAAGGGACATGTTATTCGGCGTACCACGCTCTTGGGTTTAAGCCGCTGTTCTCTTCGTACTTTTTACTCTATTCTCGCTCGAACTAATTTCTACTGTAAACCGTAATTATTGTCCTCGACATTACGGAATGTTACTCTCAATGTATCGTCTTTCTTCTTCATTCTTCGCTGTGCTGGTGTTATCTGGTTCGATCTTTCGTTCTGAAAGTATGCAACACTTTTTCCACTGCCTAAAACGCCAAGGGGCTAAATTAATGGAACCTCGACTGGATAATACCTACACTTAAAATTTCTTTGTGTCTCGTCGGGAAATAATGAAGAACTTCTTTTGTTTACATCTACATAACCTCACACCTGTCAAGCAGCGGTACGTCAATCGTCAACGCGTCGCTGCGCAGGTTTGTGAGAGGCCTTCTTCCGGCCGGCGTTTTCTGTCAAAATAGTAGTTTATTATACGAGTTCCTGTGTAAATTGGACGCTTTATCCCACAAGGGGTTTATAAAAGCACGAGTGAAACGAGTGCTTTTGTGAGCCCCGAGTGGGATAAAGCGTTCAATCTACACAGGAACGAGTGTAATACAACGTTTTATCGTTCGACACCACCCCGGAAAGCCTTTAAATTGCTTAAAATCCACAAAAATGGTGTGACGTTTATCTGTCATTTTCATTATTTCATGACAGAGAGTGTTTACACAAGCGAAAATTTGAAAATTCTGACAGTGTCGAACGATAAAGAGACATTATGGTGGTAGTTGCAATTAAATTTGAATTATCCGCAAGGGATTAACTCATCCGTTTCATCGAAGTGAGTGGTTCTCGTCTCGTTGAAAACATTTGTAAATCGACGGAATCATTTTCACATTTCGTGTCTGTTTGGAAGTCGTCCACGTCCCTCATTGGAGGTAAGGGCCTTTCTGTTCGTTAAACGGGGTACTTAAAGGGGAATTTTCTTCATTAGGGTGCTGGCTCGGGGTGAACCCTAAAATCTTCACCACTTAATTTATCTGGATTGGAACTAGGCCATCGAGGGTGGTATTCCTTGGAAGTTCCAGCGTGGACGATTAAGTAGGACTTAATTGTGCCAGGAGCTGGAGAATCGTCATCGTCTCCTTCTGGAAGACATCCAAACCAGAGTTCCAAGGCCAGATAAGACACCTTGTGTTTTTGTTTTTTATCTCTCCTTTTCGTTTTTGTGGTATAATTCAAAGTAATAATTTAAAGCCATAATTTAAAGTCATAATTTAGCGTAAAAATAATCTTAATAATTTAAAGCAATAATATAACTTAGCATCAACTCTATCGTCTCTATCGTGTAACATAAAACTAATTAGATCGTCGAATCGTCGTCGACGTTGAAGTTGTTTACACTATACTTGCCTCGAATTATAGCTATAAATCGACGTCCTTAAATTCCATTCGGTCTATTAATTTAAGATGTTAGTTTTATGAGTAACTTCTCATTTCTTTTATTTGTTTTGTGTAACTGAATTTTGCTGATGAATGATCCTGTTGACTGACTATTTCATTTAATTTGTTTCCACGGTTAATCGAGAAAGATGTTTATTTGAATTCAAGTTTTTATTAAAGTTTTCCAGTTTTTCAACTAAAGTTTAATTTCGTAACCATCCTCTTCTGCGGTAAAAACTGGTGGCGTCCATTTAAGTAGAAAAAAAGTAATAAAGATATATAATCACACTAGACCCCGCCCATCTCCATCGAGCTAGATTTGTGGCCGTATCAAATCAATTTTTGGTACGTAGAGATAATTGAAAAAAAAATTCCTTTCATTGTTTTTAATTTTGTTAAGCCTTTGATAAATTATTATTAAAAAAAGAGTGAAAAATCATTTTTTTTTATTTTTCCAACGGGCATCTTCTCTACAGCTCCAAGAAGGGAAAAAAATTCCAGGATTTTAGTTTAACGATTTGTTTAGGTGTCAGATTGGGTGGGCGCGGACGGGCACTGAGCAGCGCGTTTTTTTCTATTTACGCCGCCAATTTTTTTCAAATTTCGGATATCTCAAATAGTTTTTGAAATATTTGCAAAAAACGTAACCACCTTTTTTTGTTTATTTAATCTAATATACAGTGATCGGCAAAAGTATGGAATAAATTCATTAAAAATTAAACAAAATTAAAAAAAGAAAAATCTTTGGACGGGTCAATTTTGGTTGATAAAAATGAATATTTTTATCACAAATAAAATTCCAAGCTGTCATTTGTTTTCGAGTGATGACGTCATCGTTATTTTTTTTAAATAGAAACCCCTTTTTTTGATACAGATAGCCCTTTTAATTGTCTAAACGACAGTATAAAAATTTTGTTATCTTACATAATGAAATTTTTGAGAAACAAAATAAAATTGGATTTCTATTATGACAAACAAAAACAAGTCAAAAAATCAAGTAGGTAAATCAAACAATCAAATGGTACTGAGGTTATTTATTTTTATTTCGTTATAAAATTTATTTTTTTTATCTTTTTTTTTTTCTCAAAACTTTCCTTATGTAAGATAACAAAATTTTTACACTGCCGTGTAGACAATTAAAGGGGCTATCAGAATCAACAAAAAAAAATAGGGGGTTTCTTTAAAAAAAAATATCGATGACGTCGTCACTCGAACACAAATTGTTTAAGTTTTAATGAATTTATTTCATACTTTTGCCGCTCACTGTATAAAAATCTCGTGTCACGGTGTTTGTGGTCCAACTCCTCCGAAACGGCTCGACCGATTTTTATGATTTTTTTTGTATATTTGGCAGGTATGAGAATAGGTGGTAAACTATTTTTCAAGGGGGCAGAGGAGCCCCCCTTGGGCTGGACCGATTTTTCGGCTCGACCAATTTTTATGATTTTTTTTTGTAGATTTGGCAACTATGAGAACTATTTTTCACATAGATATGGGGGCCCAGGGGGGTCCCTTGGGCTGGACCGGCTTTTATGATGTTTTTTATATACTTATTTGGTAGGGATGAGAATAGGTGGTAAACTATTTTTGACATGGACATGAGGGCCCTTTTTGGGCTGGACCGTTTTTTATAAAAAAAAAAAAATTGTATATTTGGTAGGTCGTAAAGAATTTTTCACATGGACATGGGGGCCTCCTTGGGTTTATAACTCAAGAAAGGGTTTCATGATATTTGATTTGTTACATTTGTCTCCGCACCGAATACCAGAATAACTATTAAAACATGGACATGGGCGCAGGGGGCATCTTTGGATTTATAACTGAAAAATGGCTTTTATGATCTTTGATTTATTGCATTTGCCTCTGCCCCAAATAGCAGAATAACTACTAAAACATGGATATGGGGGCCCAGGGGGTCCCCTTGGGTTTCATGGGAGAGGGCCCTGTGTTATTGATTCTGAGGCGGTACAAAGTTCGCCGGGTGAGCTAGTTGTTTATAACTTTTGTAACTTTGCGGATATTCAACTAAAAAGTTCTTGGTGCAATTACAAATCGAATGACACCTCAATCATAATTTTTAGCTACGTAATGAAAAAGGAGAAACGGAAACAAGCAACGAGTATCTAAAGAACAACTTGCAGAAGTTGCAAAACGAGCTAGATGCAGCTAGAGAGAAATCCTCGGTAGGTATGACCGAAAAGAAATAACTTTTGAAAGTAAGTGCTTTCAGCTGGAGGCTGTTAAAATGGCGGCGAAAGTGGCCGAATGCGCCACACTTGAGACCGAACTCAACAACTACAAAAACGACTTGAAATTGTTGAGAGAAGACTATGGAAAACTTTCGATGGAAAGTGACTATTTAAAGAAACTTCACGACCAACAAATATCCGGTATTTAGTATTTGCCCGGAATAATGACTGTATGAGTTCGATTTCAGATTTTAAGGAAGCCATTTCTAACGCTTCCAACAAGGACGCGGTCATCTTAGACCTCCAGACCACAATCTTGGGCAAAGACCACCAGATCAACGAGCTCAACAAAGCGGTCGTCGACAAAGACAGTGAAATCAAACGACAGGAGCACGAATGTCTATATTTGAATAAGAAGATCGACGACCAGAACAAAATAATGATCGGTTACGAGAATCACTTGGTGTTAGTAGAAATGTCGTTTTCAAATCCGTACGTCAATAAAGTTTCAGATCGCTGCAAGAAATGGAACCCGTCAAGAAAAAGTTGGAGAAACTTCTGAACAACGCCGAAATCGACATGAAAACGGCAGCGATCGAATTGGAAAACTGTAAAAAAGAAAATGAGACCTTGAAGAACGAGATGAAGGCGCTGATTTGTAGGACCGAGAAGGAGAGGTCGTTTTACAAGAAGCAAACCGACGAAATTATTTCGTACGTATATCACTTAATAATTTAATCGCCGGTCCGTGATCTTGTTGGGGTGCTTGTGTATCCACATACGGCTGCGGCCTCGAACATTCGTGTTACAGCACTGGGAAACCGCAGAAAACCAGTGCCAGGATCGTCGTCGTGGCTACGTCGACTTGCTGAAAAGACGGTTGGTTTGTTGGTGGAGAGGCTCGGTCCGGTTCGGTTTCTTGGCGTCGTTCTTAAAAAGGGTTTTTGTGGTCAACCCGATCCTTAACCAACATAAATCGTCCAACAGTTTCCAAATTTTAGGACATTCCAAAAGGTTGAAACATAGTACAAAAAGATCGTTCTTGTTGGCAATAAAACATACACGAGCAATTAACTTAAACATTAGCAACCAGTACTTTCAAAGCTAGATATTAGTAGGATGACACATACAACTATTTTTTCAGAGAATACAGTGCGCAAAAAACAAACGTAGAAGAAGAAATCGACAACATTTCGAACCAACTTCGTGTCGTAACAGAAAACCTCCAAGCCGAAAAACGTCGATTTGAAGAACTATCTAAAGATCACGATCAATTGCAACTAAAATACGTTCAACTCAAAGACAATCTAAAGTCTGAAATCTTGTCACATAAAGAAACTCAACAAAAAGTCGTGGACATGGATAGCTTTATACAAGCAGTGGCAAACGAAAGGGTAAACAAACAACCTCAAAATTAGAGTGTGGCAAAAATTCGCAACAATTTTAGAATCACCTGCAACAACAAGCTCACATGCTCCTCGTGGAGATTAACGAAGGAAGGGAGCATAATCAAAAGATAGTGAATGAAAATAAGAGATTAAGTATGATCCTGGAGGAAGGGAAACAGCACTACTTGACTCTGGAACGGAACAATTCTGCTTTGGAGCAGGAAGTGCTAATTGCAATTTTTAGTGGGTGACTGTACTGTAGAATTGCTTTTCAGTTGAAACGAGTAAATTCAGAATTGAGCAAGACTGGCTCTTCGCAAGGCCAAATCAACAAAACTGTGGCGGAACTTTCAGAAAAAAACAAGGAGTTGGAGTCGGCTATGGTACGTATGTCTTATTTAAAAATACAATTTAGATCGTAGATAAAATTTTGTACGCAGCTCAGATATGAACACCTAGTTAACCTTAAAACATGATTTACTATTTCAGATTTGTTTGTGGTTTTTGTTACAGGACACAATAGATTCCCTAAGAAAAGAACTGACCGAATCTCAAAAAACCGTTTTTGGACTGAAGGAAGACTTCTTCAAACTTCAACAACAAGTTACAGGATTGGAGTTTAAAAAGTAAGATTTCAAATTGTGGTACAAGGCTAAATTTTTTATTTTTTTTTTCACTCAATATTATTACAGTCACTAAATAGAATACAGTACCGCAAAACTTTGGCGGGAACATTTAAATTCTAAATTGATAAATTTTACCCAGATTAAAATTTGAAGTTTAACGCCACCTTTAAATTTAAATGTGGTGGGTTATGGCGGCTTAATAAAACTCTACCGCTGCCGGCATTTGAGCCACCATTACATACTAATTATACATTTTCCAGCTGCGAATTAACTCTGCAATTACACGAATCTCAGGGAAAACTAGAAACTGAAAGAAGTCTCTACAAGGACTTGAAATCACCCGGCCGAACGACGCCGACGACGCCCACTGGCACCGGCGAGCTGTACTTTTGAGGTTTGCCAAGTAGGAAACTTCACTTGCTGTCAAACGAAACATAACCTAACTGTTAAAGCCGGCTAATATTTAATTCTTTTCTGCTCAAATGTAAGTATCCCGATGGTAATTCACCCTCGAAATAGCTTGTTCCAGATGGACGTAATTTCTTCTTATGACCTGCAGAGGTATGAGACAATTCTTTCCGAAATTAATCGTGAACATGAAAAGGCTACCAGGCTCCGGAATGAGATACAACAAACGAACGACCAAATTACCTTTCAAAAACTTAGTCGCTCTCCCTGTCAGAATAAAATTAGTCACGTCAGTGTGAAAGTCTTCAGTAGTGTTGCTGAAATAGAAAATTTATATGATTGTGATACTACTTCTTTGTATTGTAATAATTGGGAGAATTGTAACTTCTTCCTTATCGAAGTGTTCTTGACAAAAGCACTCTTAGCCAAGGTGGACTCAAAGTGGAAACTTCACATTGCAGTCAACACTGAGAAATTTGCCATCAACAAAGTTATTTTGTTAGGTAAGACTAACAAAGAATCTATTCTTGAAATTATTAAAGTAAACAATGTGCTGACTCGCGGTACAGTTAGTGCCTGCTTGTTTTGCCACTTTGAGAATCACTGGAGTGTTGTGGATCTACATTCTGTGAATGTGGATATCTCGTATTACTTTGAAGCCTTGAAAGAAAAGAGTAAACATGAGTCATTACCACAAAAACAAGTTAATATCACAAGTTTGTATAACAACACTGGTAACACTTACGTAGAAAAGCCCCTGGAAGTACAACACCAAATGCACTGTGACCTGCTTCAAGACAAGTTTATGGCGTCGTTTGTAAGAAATTCTTATCACAGATTGCATTTGGAAACCTTTTCAGACTTTGTCAAAGACACTAAAAGCTTAACAGATTTCCAATTTCTCATAAATAGTGATAAGTGTGTGATACTGTATCATAAAGACAATAAAATCTTGAAAATAAAAGGCTCCCGTCAGTGGGTGTTGCCTCTTCGAAAATTCTTTTTCCGATTATTTCCAGAGAAGGTGGAAGGATTGGGGAGTAAGATTCAGGTGAGTTTGTGGCAGTTTTTCGGTTTGTTTTCACAATTGAGTTTTTCAGAACATTGGCGCGGTGGACGTGGAAGATAAGGATCTGGATGAAATTTTATTGTTACATAAACAACTGAAAAGGCTGTGGTTATAAACTACTATAATATTGCAAAAAAAGTTGTTAAATTATTTTTTTATTAATGAATAGGTGATGCAACTACCGAGTGAACAATAAAAATTTGATTTGGTGACTACATCAACAAAATTGGTAAACCTGGTTCAATTGTCAGCCGATGACAGGTGGTTGATAAATTTACAAATGAGACCCCACTAACTTAAAACTGCACTTTTAGCTGAATTTATTACCGACTGAAATATTAATTCTTGATCAGTCTGTAGTATATTTTGAATAACTTCAGGTGCGCTGATTTTTAATAATTTATGTTGTATTGATACAATATCTTCGATAAATAATTAAAATTCACTCGAATTGACGAATGGGCGACCATTCGCAAACAATATGTTTCAATTTTATAGTTCTTCTAGGTTTGCAACAGCAATCGTATTTTCATAGAAACGTTGAGTTTCGTTGAAATATTTAGTGAAAGTACTTCCAGATTTCAAGAATAGTGCCGCTCTAAATGCTTTCGTATGAATATTTTGTACTCTTTTCTTTCGTTTTATCCATGCTAATTTTTATTAGTGTTTTTTTTTCGTTGTCATAACCCCACTCCGTATTTTCCCGTTTCTTTTTTGAACGACAATACTAACAATAACAACAATAATAACGAAATATGAACCTACCCAAGAGAAGGCAAATCCCAGATTCTTTGGATAGGAAAGCCTAAATAGATAACACAAAATTATGGTTTAGATGTTTATTGCCTTTAACAATTTTGTCGATTTGACTCTTGAGATTGTGTACTGTGATTAATAAGTTCCAGTTTAGTTGGCAATAGTTTGTCGATTTATTAAATCAAATTTGTGTTTTCCAACATTCAATAATTTTTTTCTCAAAAATTTTCTTGCGTAAGGTATCAAATTTTTTATACTGTCATTTTCACAATTCAAAAAGGAATAAAAATCGTGTGAAAAAAAATGAAGCTAAGTATTTAGACAAAATGTTGCAAGAGATAGCTTTTTATCTCCGGTATAGTGTTTTTGGATTTTTCCTTTTATTTTCTTTTTCTAACTATTACTACAAGTTACTACTATGCTCTTCTAAAAGCTCAAACTATTTCTACTTGGCTAACAACACAAATATTGACCGTTTTAAATTCAAAGGCAGCCACTGGAACTGAAACAGCTTCGGCGTGCCCTATAGAAGAGAGTTAAACAATAATTTCCGGAAAAGGAGGAAATGGCATTTAAACAATAATTGTCTTCTGAAAAAAAAAAAGTAAAATGAAATTTAACCAATCTTTAGTTCCTGGAAAGGGCTAAATGGAGTCGGGAGTACATGGAACTGTTTGTTTTAACTGATAATGCGAGAAGGGCCATTTTTGAAAAATTTCTGGTTCTATCCAAGTTGACTTAGTTATAACAAGAGATTTATGACATGACAATATTTAACTACAGTCTGGCAAATATTAAAGTCTCTCATCCGAATAAACAAGCAATTTTTATAGAGGCATTTATGACCTGACGCCATCAGAACACATGGTCGGAACAAACGGTAAAATTCGAATGATTTAGTTGAGAATTTCATATAATTATGAACAGAAAAATAAACTAAAATTTAAATATATTCAAGTTAAACTCCACAAACTTTAATAAACGTAAATTATAATAGGAACATGTTTCGGGAGAAAACTATTCCCATCTTCAGCCCTAATTTTAGAAGAGATTAATGATACAATTGATGAATTACAGAGGGGTTAATTACCTTAAAGAACGTTTTGAAAGTATTAAATTTGACGTTTTGAAAAGGTTACATGATTTTTAAAGAATTTGCTAAAAAACAACATTTTATAAACATTAAACATGGATCAAGGAGAATGTGGTAAGTTTGTTTGAGTGCTAAGAAAGGTGATAAATAATGAAATCATTATAAGTGAAAAACATTTTGGCATTTGAGGTTAAAATAATGTTGAATGAAAAAAAAATTGTTTGGAAAATTAAAACAGTGAATTGATAATAATGGGATTATTGAAGTTATTCTGTTCATCCGTTTTCCAGTTTTAAGGCTTTTCTTATTTCCAAAGTCTTTAGTAGATTTGTGAATCAATTTGGAATTTGATGGTGAAAAACTATGTTTCGTTATTAATATATGATTGGCGAAAGAAGAAGGCGTTGATGGAGGAGGATCAAGATCTGTGTTGTTATAGATGTGTCTGAAACGTTCTTTAATATGGGCTGAAGTTTTGCGACCTGTCTGACCTATGTAGAATGACTCACAAGAAGAGCAGTTTAATTTGTATACACCGGATGACGTTTTGTTATCTAATGGATCTTTATTTTTAATAAACAATCTGGATAAGTTGTTATCTGTTTTAAATGAAACTTTAAAACCGTTTCAAACAGCAAACATTTCTCTGAGACTACTCCAAAGTATGTTAATGAATTTGAAAAGGAAATTGTTTCTGAAGGATTTCTAACTATAGCATATATAGTATAATTTATCTATAGTTCTTAAAGAATATCCATTATTTGAAGCAATTTGTTTAAATGAAGCAAAATTTTAATTTAAATTTACTCCACTTTGATTCATCGACATTCTTTCCGTTTAGAAAAATAACCGTTTGCAAACTACATTGATGTGTACTTACGATAGATTTGGCAGAAATGTAAACATAATGACGTTATCTCCATTTCCGGTGACTCAAACTCGTGACACTTGGTTTTGGAATCGGAATTATTGACGATTTGATTTTTTAATTAAATACACTCAATTTTAAACAACAGAAAGACTCGCAGTGCAAATAAAAGAAGATTTAACAAATTTTAAGAACAGTGATCAGAGTTTGCTGCGATGAAACCCAAGGGCTTGAAGTCACTCTTCCGTCCGATCTTCTTCCCTCTGGGCGGGTAGGCAATCCGAATTTCTCTTTTGTGAATTACAGGTTCCGTCACTACTCCAACGGCGAATTAAAACATGGTCAAATTTGGACTTTCTCATTGAAGACTTTAAGTTAAAAAAAATAATTGAGAAATTAGAAGTAAGTCACTTGTGTGAAGCAATATGTAGTAGGGTAATATTGAGTATTTTTGTTTTCACCAATCACTTGGCGTTTTGCTTCTAAATTCCCCCTATCCGATAATAACAATTTATATCATTCATTCATTCATTGATATTTCTCTGATTTTATAATTATCTATACTTGAGTTGATGTGTTTTTTCCTCGTTGTGTTTTATCTTCGTGTTTCTCTTTCTTCATATTTGTCTAACTCCTTTCTTTTTTCTTTCCAAACTTCTATCTTTGTATGTATATGTTTTGATTTGTGTTTTTTATATATGGGCATCTTTGCCTACATTTTTTCTCATTTCCTTTATGTGCCTCCCTTCCTCTTTTTATTTATTTTCTCTTTATTTTCGGTGTCTCTCTCCCGCTTCTTCGTCCTTTTCTTTTCCATATTTGTATGTGTTTGTTTTCCTATTTATATTTGTATTTGTTTCCTATTTCCTTTTCTGATCGTCATTTATATTTTTTTCACTCTCCATGTCTGTGCATTTTAGATACTTTAGGTTTTCTGGTTTTCCTGCTTCCTTGGTCCGTCTCATTTTTTGTGTGCATGTCGTTGTCTCTTTATTTCTGTGTCTTCTTTATTATTTTTTGCTCCTCCTTTCTTAGTGGTGTATTTACCTTTCTTTTTCTTTTTGTTTCTGGGATTTCCCGTTTTTTCCCATCTCACCCTCTTCCTCTCTCTTTATCTAATTTTTTTATCGTTATTTGCTTGTTTTTTTACTTTTATCTGCTTAATTTGTAACACTTTTTTTTATTTATTTGTGTGTGTCTTTCTTATCTTTGTGTTTATCTGTCTCAAATGTATTTTTCTTTTCAATGTGTATTTCTGTACTCCTTTTTGTGTAAATGTGAGATTCCTCTACAATTAAACAATATTAAATTAAACGATGGTTGAAATTAAATTGACAACTAACAAGATGGTTAAATAAAAACTATAATATGTATGATGAAAAAAAAAAGTAACCAATTATAATACGACTATTGTACAATTCTTAAAAGATTAAATTACATTGAACAAGATTAAGAAATCTTAAGCTGAAAATTACAATAAAATTGACGCGAACGAAAACTACTTGGAATGTAAACAAAAAAAAAAGATCTACTTATCTTATACTGAGCTGGTTTTCGACCAGCCGGTCTTGGAGCTGACGCGTCCTTACAATACCTCTTCTTGGTGGGACTGTCTTGTGGGTCCACGTGTGCATTACGACAGTCCAGAAAGTCACGTTCAGTCGAACCACGAGAGGAAAACTACTCAACAGCTATTCTAACGAAAATGAAGGAAACAACCCCTACTGGTGGATGTTGGTGTTCCCTATTTGATTGAGAGAAAAATACTCAGGGTCTGCACACAATAAAGAATTTTTTTCACTACTAGCAGCTTAATTCTATAAATCATATATTTTCTGTCTATTCTTGTATTTATAATTACATAAAAAAAATCACGAATATTCTACCAGATCCTAAGAAAGAAATTTTTTCTCATGATGTCCTACCTTAGGTATTACCACATTTATTACATATGCATTCTGCATGAAATCCGGTCTCTTCATTATTAACTACTAGTCAATAATGAAATGATTATTAACTACTAGGAAAGAAAAACAATTTCACACATCCTCGACAAACTATATAATGGTGCATTTTACAGCGAGTAGTGAAAAAAAATTACATATAAACCATGGTAGAGAAGCCTTTTCTCAGCTTCGCAACTTAATTCCCTCGATGCTCAGCTGAGAAAAACGACTTTTCTACCTTGGTATATAATATACTATTTCCTTACCTTTTCCCCCCAGTTCCTAAGTAAGCGATTCAATTAAAATAATTAATTGAGCATCTCTTCCATTTACTCCGTACAACGACAATTTTCTCCTAAACATTAACCCTCGTTTAGGACCAACAATATGGTAGGGATCTTACCTCGATAATTTCTCGACGCGAAAAGGAAGACGCAAGTTCGTCGCGTTGAATGCAAGAAAATTGCCACGTGCTTTTTATGTGGATTGTTATCTCTCGGCAAAATTTAAAATTGTAACAATACAAATTTTATTTTCTGTTCCCCTTTAGACACTCTATTTACCATTTACTTCGGCTGCCTCTTCTTTTTTTATATAGACTCTTTTAATTATTTTCTTTCCTTGCTTCTACTTCTGTGTTTCTGGGCTAATTATTTCTGTAACTCTTGGTGTTTTTTTTATATCATGATAGTTTTCGTTTTAAATTTCTATCTTTATATCTTTCTCGCTCCTCGTCTTCTGCATGGGCTTTTTCCTATTTGTATGTGTTTGTTTCTATTTAATCTTTCTTTATGCAATCATCTCTTGACCGACCCATTAATTTGTACGTCTTGAACTTTTGTTTTTCTGTTTGTGTTTTTTTTTATATCTATAGATCTTTCGCTCCACTCTTTCGATATTCTTGTATATTTCTCATACATATTTTTATGTTTCTGTCTTTTTTTTGCAACCCTTTTTTGTGACTTTCTAGTCATCTTTGCTTGTGGGTATTTGCCTCTTTTCGTCTTTCTCCTTCTCTCTCTTGTTGGTCTCTCAATTGTTTCCTCCAGCTCACTGTTCTTCCTTTAGGGACTCTCTTAAATATTCCTTTTCGCTGCCTATTCTCTTTATGTTTGAAGTTTTCTCTTTCAATTTTTTCAGTTTCTTTTTGTGTCTTTCTTTGTGTGTCCATTATATCCTTGCTTTTTCTTTTTTAAGAATTTTGTTTTCCTTACATAAGCAACGTAGCGTTCGGGGGGTGGGGCTTGCCGGTGTAGGACTCGCCATTAACAGACATTTTCGGATAAAAAAGCGGTTTCAAAAAGTACTGGTATTGGCACTTACACGTATTACACAAGATCTCGTACCAAAGGAATATTAAAGATTTTGATCATTACGACCTCACCCATACTTTTAGTTTTTGGTCTCTCCTTTAGTGGTATAGTCAGTTTTAATGTCACAAGAGCATCCAAATAATCGATTATACTTCGGAGTCAACAATAAAATATCGAAATATGTACACAATTTCAATTATCCATGGAAAAACAAATTTTCACTCAATTTGTCCTGTCCACATACAAGGAAATATTACCATTTTGGAGTATGTTTCTTTAAGGAGTCGAGCGCGAAGCGCGAGGCACTAATTTCAATGATCCACGGAAAAGCAAATTTTCACAGACGGCAACTTCAGAATATCAACTCAACAAAATAAAAGGCCCCCGTCAGTGGGTGTTGCCTTTTCGAAAATTCATTCTTTTTCCAATTATTTTCAGAGAAATAATTTTTTGGTTTATGTTTTCGCAATTGAGTTTTTCAGAAAATTGGAACGGTGGATGTGGAAGATAAGAATCTAGATGAAATTTTGTTGTTACAACTGAAAAGGCTGTGGTTATAAAATACTATAATGTTGCAAAAAAAGTTGTTAAATTATTTTCTTATTAATAAATAATATGTGATACAACTACCGATGATCAATATTAAAAATTTCATTTGATGACTACATCAATAAAATTGGTAAAACTGATTCGCTTGTCAGCCGATGACAGGTGGTTGTTAAACATTAACAAACATAACCTTGCATTTACAAATAACACCCCACTAACTCAAAGGCACTGCACTTTTAGCTGAATTTATTAGCAACTCAAATATTAATTCTTGATCAGTCTGTAGTATATTTTGCATAACTTCAAATGCGCTAATATTTATAGAATATCTTCGATCAATAATTAAAATTCACTGGAATGTCTTCTAGCATAATGTGATAACAGATACAGTAAAAGTAGGTCGTCACGTCTTGACGAATGGGAGACGTGAGACCATTTAATGTTTTTTTACTATTTATAGGTCTAGTGGACCTACGTGCTATATTTGCGGTGCGCAAACAATATGTTTCAATTTAAGTTCTTCTGGGTCTGCAACAGCAACCGTATTTTCATTGAAACGTTTAGTTTAGTTGAAATACTTAGTGAAAGTACTTTAATTTTCTCATTAGATTTCAAGAATAGTGCCGCTCTAAATGCTTTCCTATTAATATTTTGTACTCTTTTTTTTTTCGTTTTATCGATGCTAATTTTTATTCGTATTTTAATGCCCAAATTATTTATTAATGTTTTTTTTTTCTATTTCATTTATTTTGACTTTGGAACAACTATTTAAATTTTTCTTTGTCATAACCCACGCCGTATTTTCCCGCTTCTTTTTTGAACGACAATTGAAACGTAACGTCAAATTCGACAATTTGAAACAAACCGCGAAGTTAAAAGTTTGGATAATGCTCATCATCCGCTAAGGAAAAGCTACGTTGTGTTTTTTAACAGGATAAAGGAGTGGCGCGAAATTTGAAACTACCTAATACCTGTTTCACAATGATGTTATTGTTAACATAATGTTAGTGGTAATGACAATGTTAATACTAGCGTGTTCATAATGAATGTTAACTGGCACTAGGGATTTTTTTGTTTTTATTTCTACATATTATTATGCAGGGTTTATCTTACATAAAATTGTCAAATTAATAGTATAATTATTATTAAATGCCTTGTTCTGCTTTTTATCATAAAGATATGGGTGATTTTGCATTAATTGAATTAACTCAATGTCAATCATTTGTAAATTTCACGTTCGCAAACTTGTCAAAAAAGTTAGGTTATAAACAAATCGCTCGACGCATGCGCTTAGGACAGCAATGTTAAGAGTGATGGTAAGATTTAAAATATTTTTGCTTTACCATTGGTGTCAACATCGTTGTGAACAATTCCATATTTTTATTAAGGTTCTAAAGAATATTACTTTAACATTAACATCTTCCTTTAACAGTTTTGTTGATTTGACTCTTGAGATTGTGTCTTGTGCTTAACAAGTTCCAGTTTGGTTGGCAATGGTTTGACAATTTATTAAATAAAATTTATGTTTTCCAACTTTCGGTAATTTTCTTATGTAAGGTATCAAATTTTTTATACTGTCATTTTCACAATTGAGAGAGGAATAAAAATCGTAAAAAAAATAAGTTAAGTATTTGGACAATTGTTGGTGAGATTTGCTGGAGATAGCTTTTTATCTCCGGTTTTATGTTTTTGGATTTTTCGTTTTGTTTTCTTTTCCCTATAGGACTCTCTCCTATAATTAAATTTTAATAATAATTAATTAATTAATAATAATTAAACAATAATTTTCGGAAAAGGACGAAATGGAGTTTAACCATTGTTTGGTTCCTGAAAAGGTCTAAATGGAGTCGCGAGTACATGGAACCGTTTATTTTGTAACAGCCATCGCTTTAACTGATAATGCCGGCAGGGCCATTTTTGATAGATTTTTTTGAATGTTTTATCAAATAGGAGTACATGACAATATTTAACCACGTTCTGGCAAATATTAAAGTCTCTGGTCCGGACCAAGAAGCAAGTTTTATAGAGACAGGTCATAAAATTTAAAGCAATGGCGGCTACGTTTATGACCTGACGCCATCAGAACACATGGTTGGAACAAGCGGTAAAATTCGAACGATTTAAAAATAAACGTTTACAAATTACATCATTACGATAGATTTGGCAGAAATGTAAACATAAAGAGCTTACCTGCATTTTCAGTGACTGAAACCTGTGATACTTGGTTTTGGAATCGGAATTATTGACGATTTGATTTTTTAATTGAATACACGCAATTTTAAACGACAGAAAAAATCGTGGTGCAAATAAAAACAGATTTAACAAATTTTAAGAATAATGATAAAAGTTTGCTGCGAAGAAACCGAAGGGCTTGAAGTCTCCGTCCGATCTTCTTCCCTCTGATCGGGTAGGCAATCCGAATTTCTCCTTTATGAATTACAGGTTCCGTGCCTACATGGTAAAAATTGGACTTTCTCACTGAAGACATAAAAAAAGATTAATTGAGAAATTAGAAGTAATATGTAGTAGGATAATATTGAGTACTTTTGTTCACCAATCACTTGGCCTTTTGCTTCTAAATTCTCCGTATCCGTTTTTTTTCTTTTTAATTTATCATTAATTCATTGATATTTGTCTGATTTTATTTCTAGTTGAGTCGATGTGTTTTTTGCTCGTTGTGTTTTATCTTCGTGATTCTGTTTCTTTATATTTGTCCTTTCTTTTTTCTATCGGGACTTCTCACACATTTGATTTTTTTTGTTTTTTATGTATGGGCATGTTTGCCTACATTTTTTCTCATTTCCCTTTATGTGCCTCTCTTCCTCTTTTTATTTATTTTCGGTGTCTCTCTCTATTTGTATTTGTTTGTTTTCCTATTCACATTCTTGTCTGTTTGCTATTTCATCTTTCTTTATAATTACCTCTCATTATACTTTTTCCTCCTATTTCCTTTTCTGATCGTCCTTTATATTTTTTTCGCTCTCCATGTCTGTGTATTTTAGGTACTTTAGGTTTTCTTGGTTTTTCTGCTTCCTTGGTCCGTCTCATTTTTTGTGTGGATGCCGCTGTCACTATTGATGTGCCTTTCTACTTATTTTCTGTGTCTTCTTTATCATTTTTTGCTCTTCCTTTCTTAGTGATGTATTTCTTTTTCTTTTTGTTTGTGGGTATTCCCCTGTTTTTTCCCCATCTCTCTCTCTTCCCCTTTCTTTATCTATTTTTTTTATTGTCATTTGCTTCTTTTTTACTTTTATCTGTTTAATTTGTAACACTTTTTTATTTATTTGTGTGTGTCTTTCTTATCTTAAACCTTGTTTAGGACCAACAATATGGTAGGAATGTTACCTCGACAAGGTCTCGACTCGAAAAGGAAGACGCAAGTTCGTCGCGTTGAATGCAAGAAAATTTTCACGTGCTTTTTGTGTGGATTGTTGTCTCTCGGCAAAATTAAAAATTGTAACAATGCAAATTTTATTTTCTGTTCCCCTTTAGACACTCTATTTACCATTTACTTCGGCTGCCTCTTCTTTTTTTATATAGACTCTTTTAATTATTTTCTTTCGCTGCTTCTACTTCTATGTTTCTGGTGTTTTTTTTATATCATGATAGTTTTCGTTTTGAATTTCTATTTTTATATCTTTCTCGCTCTATCTATAGTATCGAAAGTACAAAATATCGAAAAACAAACCATCTAAACTACAAAATATTGAACAATAAAATATCGAAATACACAATTTCAATGATCCACTGAAAAACAAATTTTCACTCAATTTGTCCTGTCCACATTGTGAGTTTCACATACAAGGAAATATGACCTTCTTGGAGTATGTTTCTTTAAGGGGTCGAGCGCGAAGCCCGAGGCACCAATTTCCATGATCCAGGGAAGAATAAATTTTTACTCAATCTGTCCTGTCCACATTTCGAGTTTCACGGATAGGGAAATATGGAGTACGTTTCTTTATGGGGTCTAGCGCGAAGCGCGGGGCACTAATTTCAATGACCCACGGAAAAACTAATTTTTACTCAATCTGCCCTGTCCAGATTTCCGAGTTTCACGTCCAGGGATATATGACCTTCTTGGAGTATGCTAGTTTAAAGGGTCGAGCGCGAAGCCCGAGGCACCAATTTCCATGATCCAGGGAAGAATATATTATTACTCAATCTGTTCTGTCCACATTTCGAGTTTCACGTATAGGGAAATATGGAGTACGTTTCTTTATGGGGTCTAGCGCGAAGCGCGGGGCACTAATTTCAATGACCCACGGAAAAACTAATTTTTACTCAATCTGCCCTGTCCACATTTCCGAGTTTTACGTACAGGGAAATATGAAATTCTTGGAGCATGTTTCTTTAAGGGGTCGAGCGCCTAGCGCGAGGCATCAATTTCAATGATCCACGGAAAAACAAATTTCACAGACGGCAACTTCACAACCTCAACATATTTTGGTATGATCATTTTTATAGAAAATATTCTAGTTATTTGGCTCGTATATCTAACAGTCACCTTCCCTTTTTACCTGCGACATTTTGTCGTTTCGATTATTTGTTTTCCGATATTTCGTATTTTCGATATTTTGTTTTTCGACAAATTGTTTTCGATATCTTACATTCGATATTTTGTAATTCGATAACATTTTTTCGCCGCGGAATACCTCGTATGAGGCGGTTAGTACAATCAAATTATTTTCGTTTGCTCGAGTGGTATTCGTTACGATTACATAACCAAAACGATAAAAAATGCGTTTATTAACAATCATCAAAAAATTGTTACTACGACAAAATTCATTATTAGACCCAGCCGAAAAACCGAAGTGATTATACCACGTCGTCAATGGTATAATCGCTTATCAATACTTTGTATATTGGCTGAATTTATTATGTGTTATATAATCAACAATATTATAGTGTGTTTCAAAAAGATTTCAATGACATGACCACACTCATAATAATAATGCTGCAAACGTAAAATAAATGTGTCAGATGCGAAGAATTTTGATATCTAATTTATTTCGCAAGTAGTTTCAACACAAACGATTTCAGAGAAAGTTAAAAATAGGCTTATCGTTAATAACTGTCAACCGAAAGAATATTTGTCAACAGTGTTTATAGCAGAGACCTCCCCGATCTATTTACAAAATAAACAGACGAAAACCACGACGCGATTAATTCGCATTCGAGGGATAAATGAAATTCGAATCCGTATAAAATTTGGAAACCCTTTCGAAGCTTTTTTACGAAAGAATCCAATTTTACATACGTCCCCAATCACGGACCCAAGTGCTTCACATAGCTTAATTGACAGTCCGTCGTGACCGTAACGCAAAATGACCATTGACCACATGTACATCATGCACCGGTGGTTCTGCACGATGGTTTAGAACTTTAAAATAGAAACGAAGGCAGTTCGTCGTTGAACTTCAAGTGAGGTGGGTTAGTGGTTCGTTCGTTTTTAAAATAGACCCACAGTGGAGAACACATGCGCGAATAAACTTGTGCAAATTCAAAAGTGCTCCACCAAGTACTTAACGCTTTAATTGTTGATCAGTGTCGCCAAGAATGGATAAAATCGTCGTTTTGATCCTGTGCTTCAATTTCTGTGAGTACCGATATTTTATTGTCGCGTTGCGGTTCTATTATATTTTTGTTTATGCAATCGTTTGTCAACGAGCTTTAAATAACTCGTTTTGTTGTCTAAATTGCCGGAGGGCTAACTTAATTTGCGGTACGGTTTTCATTGCATAACTGAAATTCGGATTTATTGCCGCATCCGGGACTTATATTTATTATTAAAACGTAGTGAATTTCAGCAGCGCCCGATTTCGAGTTAATCACATAATAGAATCTCTATTTTTATGCGGCACATGTTGCATTCTTGATTTCGCTTCTTCGCCGGTTTTATTGGAGACATCCTTCGCCATATGCGGACTTGAGGATGCGTCTAGCGTTGTTTCCGTTGGCACGTGCTAACGCCTCGTAACGTGTGTTGAAAAACCGGAAGGTGTGCGACTTTTACCCTTCCTGGCACGTTTTCATAGGATCGGGTTCTACGGAACGCAACAGATGGTCTAAGCCGTTGGAGCATAACCCAAGTCAAGTTCAGTTGGGATTTCAGAAAGCACATGCAGTTTTAGCAAGTAGAGTAAGATAAATTAAGAACGGATTCATATGGTTCGACGAGAACTCTAATTATACCCAGTTGCAAGGTTCGGTTTAGAAGTGTTACAATTTTCTGTAATTGTGTTTACGGTATTTAATCGAAAAATGCCTGAGCAGATAATTGGCGTCTCACGCGTTTCAAAAATGTTTTAATTTTATGCATTACTTTCTACTGATTATTATTACATCTAATGGTCTACTTGTTCCGTCCTTAATACAATTTTGATTGAAAAATTCGAGACTCCAGAACGTAAATGTAATAAGCCTTCTAAAATGTGTTCTTTCAGCTAAATACTCAGAAACTTAGTCAAATATCCCTACTGGGTTTGAGGCATTTCAGTTGTTCACACTTTACCAAAATTACAACGTTCTTAAAGTTCAAACAAAGTTTTTACAATTTTTGAGGCGCCTAAGAATGAATGAGGCTCAAAAAGCTCAAGAACTATATTTTCACAGAAGCTTTTCCTTACATGTTGTTAGACATTCTTTGGCAATCTTAGATCTCCTGAATCCACGTATGCCACAATGCGCGACGTACGAGGTCTCTTTCAAAAGTTAGCATTTCGACCGTCTCAGAAATCAACGAATTGCTAGTTTTTTTTTTAATTTTATAGCTTAATACTCAGAAACTCAGTCAAATATCCTTATTGAGTTTGAGGCATTCCATTTAAAAATATTTTATATATATTTGACCAAAATTACAAAGCTCTTAAAGCTCAGACAAAGTTTTTTCAATTTTTGAGGTGTCTAAGAGTGAATGGGGCTCAGAAAGATCAAAAACTATATTTTTAAAGGAGCTTTTCCCTGAATTTTTTTGGAATTTATTTGGCAATTTGACATCTTCTGAACTTACGTATTGCACAATGCGCGACGTACGAGGTCTCTTTCAAAAGTTAGCATTTCGACCGTCTCAGAAATCAACGAATTGCTAGTTTTTTTTTAATTCTATAGCTTAATACTCAGAAACTCAGTCAAATATCCCTATTGAGTTTGAGGCATTCCATTTAAAAATATTTTATATATATTTGACCAAAATTACAAAGCTCTTAAAGCTCAGACAAAGTTTTTTTAATTTTTGAGGTGCCTACGAATCAATGGGGCTCAGAAAGCTCAAAAACTATATTTTCACAGGAGCTCTTTCCTGATTTTTTTTGGAATTTGTTTGTCAATTTGAGATCTCCTAAACTTACGTATTGCACAATGCTCGACGTACGAGGTCTCTTTCAAAAGTTAGCATTTCGACCGTCTCAGAAATCAACGAATTGCTAGTTTTTTTTTTAATTCTATAGCTTAATACTCAGAAACTCAGTCAAATATCCCTATTGAGTTTGAGGCATTCCATTTAAAAATATTTTATATATATTTGACCAAAATTACAAAGCTCTTAAAGCTCAGACAAAGTTTTTTTAATTTTTGAGGTGCCTACGAATCAATGGGGCTCAGAAAGCTCAAAAACTATATTTTCACAGGAGCTCTTTCCTGATTTTTTTTGGAATTTGTTTGTCAATTTGAGATCTCCTAAACTTACGTATTGCACAATGCTCGACGTACGAGGTCTCTTTCAAAAGTTAGCATTTCGACCGTCTCAGAAATCAACGAATTGCTAGTTTTTTTTTAATTCTATAGCTTAATACTCAGAAACTCAGTCAAATATCCCTATTGAGTTTGAGGCATTCCATTTAAAAATATTTTATATATATTTGACCAAAATTACAAAGCTCTTAAAGCTCAGACAAAGTTTTTTCAATTTTTGAGGTGCCTAAGAATCAATGGGGCTCAGAAAGCTCAAAAACTATATTTTCACAGGAGCTCTTTCCTGATTTTTTTTGGAATTTGTTTGTCAATTTGAGATCTCCTGAACTTACGTATTGCACAATGCTCGACGTACGAGGTCTCTTTCAAAAGTTAGCATTTCGACCGTCTCAGAAATCAACGAATTGCTAGTTTTTTTTTTAATTCTATAGCTTAATACTCAGAAACTCAGTCAAATATCCCTATTGAGTTTGAGGCATTCCATTTAAAAATATTTTATATATATTTGACCAAAATTACAAAGCTCTTAAAGCTCAGACAAAGTTTTTTCAAATTTTGAGGTGCCTAAGAATCAATGGGGCTCAGAAAGATCAAAAACTATATTTTTAAAGGAGCTCTTCCGTGAATTTTTTTGGAATTTATTTGGCAATTTGAGATCTCCTAAACTTACGTATTGCACAATGCTCGACGTACGAGATCTCTTTCAAAAGTTAGCATTTCGACCGTCTCAGAAATCAACGAATTGCTAGTTTTTTTTTAATTCTATAGCTTAATACTCAGAAACTCAGTCAAATATCCCTATTGAGTTTGAGACATTCCATTTAAAAATATTTTATATATATTTGACCAAAATTACAAAGCTCTTAAAGCTCAGACAAAGTTTTTTTAATTTTTGAGGTGCCTACGAATCAATGGGGCTCAGAAAGCTCAAAAACTATATTTTTACAGGAGCTCTTTCCTGATTTTTTTTGGAATTTGTTTGTCAATTTGAGATCTCCTAAACTTACGTATTGCACAATGCTCGACGTACGAGGTCTCTTTCAAAAGTTAGCATTTCGACCGTCTCAGAAATCAACGAATTGCTAGTTTTTTTTTTAATTTTATAGCTTAATACTCAGAAACTCAGTCAAATATCCTTATTGAGTTTGAGGCATTCCATTTAAAAATATTTTATATATATTTGACCAAAATTACAAAGCTCTTAAAGCTCAGACAAAGTTTTTTCAAATTTTGAGGTGCCTAAGAATCAATGGGGCTCAGAAAGCTCAAAAACTATATTTTTACAGGAGCTCTTTCCTGTTTTTTTTTTGGAATTTGTTTGTCAATTTGAGATCTCCTAAACTTACGTATTGCACAATGCTCGACGTACGAGGTCTCTTTCAAAAGTTAGCATTTCGACCGTCTCAGAAATCAACGAATTGCTAGTTTTTTTTTTTAATTCTATAGCTTAATACTCAGAAACTCAGTCAAATATCCTTATTGAGTTTGAGGCATTCCATTTAAAAATATTTTATATATATTTGACCAAAATTACAAAGCTCTTAAAGCTCAGACAAAGTTTTTTCAAATTTTGAGGTGTCTAAGAATGAATGGGGCTCAGAAAGATCAAAAACTATATTTTTAAAAGAGCTCTTCTCTGAATTTTTTTGGAATTTATTTGGCAATTTGACATCTCCTGAACTTACGTATTGCACAATGCGCGACGTACGAGGTCTCTTTCAAAAGTTAGCATTTCGACCGTCTCAGAAATCAACAAATTGCTAGTTTTTTTTTAATTCTATAGTTTAATACTCAGAAACTCAGTCAAATGTCCCTATTGAGTTTGAGGCATTCCATTTAAAAATATTTTATATATATTTGACCAAAATTACAAAGCTCTTAAAGCTCAGACAAAGTTTTTTCAATTTTTGAGGTGCCTACGAATCAATGGGGCTCAGAAAGCTCAAAAACTATATTTTCACAGGAGCTCTTTCCTGAATTTTTTTGGAATTTGTTTGTCAATTTGAGATCTCCTGAACTTACGTATTGCACAATGCTCGACGTACGAGGTCTCTTTCAAAAGTTAGCATTTCGACCGTCTCAGAAATCAACGAATTGCTAGTTTCTTTTTAATTTTATAGCTTAATACTCAGAAACTCAGTCAAATATCCTTATTGAGTTTGAGGCATTCCATTTAAAAATATTTTATATATATTTGACCAAAATTACAAAGCTCTTAAAGCTCAGACAAAGTTTTTTCAATTTTTGAGGTGTCTAAGAATGAATGGGGCTCAGAAAGATCATAAACTATATTTTTAAAGGAGCTCTTCCCTGAATTTTTTTGGAATTTATTTGGAAATTTGACATCTCCTGAACTTACGTATTGCACAATGCGCGACGTACGAGGTCTCTTTCAAAAGTTAGCATTTCGACCGTCTCAGAAATCAACGAATTGCTAGTTTTTTTTTAATTCTATAGCTTAATACTCAGAAACTCAGTCAAATATCCCTATTGAGTTTGAGGCATTCCATTTAAAAATATTTTATATATATTTGACCAAAATTACAAAGCTCTTAAAGCTCAGACAAAGTTTTTTCAATTTTTGAGGTGCCAACGAATCAATGGGGCTCAGAAAGCTCAAAAACTATATTTTCACAGGAGCTCTTTCCTGAATTTTTTTGGAATTTGTTTGTCAATTTGAGATCTCCTGAACTTACGTATTGCACAATGCTCGACGTACGAGGTCTCTTTCAAAAGTTAGCATTTCGACCGTCTCAGAAATCAACGAATTGCTAGTTTTTTTTTAATTTTATAGCTTAATACTCAGAAACTCAGTCAAATATCCTTATTGAGTTTGAGGCATTCCATTTAAAAATATTTTATATATATTTGACCAAAATTACAAAGCTCTTAAAGCTCAGACAAAGTTTTTTCAATTTTTGAGGTGTCTAAGAATGAATGGGGCTCAGAAAGATCAAAAACTATATTTTCACAGGAGCTCTTTCCTAAATTTTTTTTGGGATTTGTTTGTCAATTTGAGATCCCCTGAACTTACGTATAGCACAATGCTCGACGTACGAGGTCTCTTTCAAAAGTTAGCATTTCGACCGTCTCAGAAATCAACGAATTGCTAGTTTTTTTTTTAATTTTATAGCTTAATACTCACAAACTCAGTCAAATATCCTTATGGAGTTTGAGGCATTCCATTTAAAAATATATTATATATATTTGACCAAAATTACAAAGCTCTTAAAGCTCAGACAAAGTTTTTTCAATTTTTGAGGTGTCTAAGAATGAATGGGGCTCAGAAAGATCAAAAACTATTTTTTTTAAGGAGCTCTTCCCTGAATTTTTTTGGAATTTATTTGGCAATTTGACATCTCCTGAACTTACGTATTGCACAATGCGCGACGTACGAGGTCTCTTTCAAAAGTTAGCATTTCGACCGTCTCAGAAATCAACGAATTGCTAGTTTTTTTTTTTTAATTCTATAGCCTAATACTCAGAAACTCAGTCAAATATCCCTATTGAGTTTGAGGCATTTCATTTAAAAATATTTTATATATATTTGACCAAAATTACAAAGCTGTTAAAGCTCAGACAAAGTTTTTTCAATTTTTGAGGTGCCTACGAATCAATGGGGCTCAGAAAGCTCAAAAACTATATTTTCACAGGAGCTCTTTCCTGAATTTTTTTGGAATTTGTTTGTCAATTTGAGATCTCCTGAACTTACGTATTGCACAATGCTCGACGTACGAGGTCTCTTTCAAAAGTTAGCATTTCGACCGTCTCAGAAATCAACGAATTGCTAGTTTCTTTTTAATTTTATAGCTTAATACTCAGAAACTCAGTCAAATATCCTTATTGAGTTTGAGGCATTTCATTTAAAAATATTTTATATATATTTGACCAAAATTACAAAGCTCTTAAAGCTCAGACAAAGTTTTTTCAATTTTTGAGGTGTCTAAGAATGAATGGGGCTCAGAAAGATCATAAACTATATTTTTAAAGGAGCTCTTCCCTGATTTTTTTTGGAATTTATTTGGCAATTTGACATCTCCTGAACTTACGTATTGCACAATGCGCGACGTACGAGGTCTCTTTCAAAAGTTAGCATTTCGACCGTCTCAGAAATCAACGAATTGCTAGTTTTTTTTTAATTTTATAGCTTAATACTCAGAAACTTAGTCAAATATCCTTATTGAGTTTGAGGCATTCCATTTAAAAATATTTTATATATATTTGACCAAAATTACAAAGCTCTTAAAGCTCAGACAAAGTTTTTTCAATTTTTGAGGTGTCTAAGAATGAATGGGGCTCAGAAAGATCATAAACTATATTTTTAAAGGAGCTCTTCCCTGAATTTTTTTGGAATTTATTTGGCAATTTGACATCTCCTGAACTTACGTATTGCACAATGCGCGACGTACGAGGTCTCTTTCAAAAGTTAGCATTTCGACCGTCTCAGAAATCA
Source organism: Diaperis boleti (assembly GCA_963583935.1). Lineage (NCBI taxonomy): Eukaryota > Metazoa > Arthropoda > Insecta > Coleoptera > Tenebrionidae > Diaperis > Diaperis boleti. The sequence goes on from OY757244.1 coordinate 71,768,323, forward strand.
ACGAATTGCTAGTTTTTTTTTAATTCTATAGCTTAATACTCAGAAACTCAGTCAAATATCCCTGTTGAGTTTGAGGCATTCCATTTATCCATATTTTATATATATTTGACGAAAATTACAAGGCTCTTAAAGCTCAGACAAAGCTTTTATAATTTTTGAGGCGTCTAAGAATGAATAAGGCTCAGAAAGCTCAAAAACTGTATTTTTACAGAAGCTTTTCCCTACACTTTTCTGGACATTTTTTGACAATCTGAGATCTCCTGAATTCAAGTATGGCACATTACGCGACGTACGAGGTCTCTTTCAAAAGTTAGCATTCCGACCGTCTTAGAAACCAACGAATTGCTAGTTTTTTTTTAATTCGAAAACTTAATATTCAGAAACTCAGTCAAATATCCCTGTTGAATTTGAGGCATTCTATTTATCCATATTTTATATATATTTGACGAAAATTACAAGGCTCTTAAAGCTCAGACAAAGTTTTTATAATTTTTGAGGCGTCTAAGAATGAAACAGGCTCAGAAAGCTCAGAAACTGTATTTTTACAGAAGCTTTTCCCTACACTTTTTTGGAATTTTTTTGGCAATCTGAGACCTCCTGAATTCAAGTATGGCACATTACGCGACGTACGAGGTCTCTTTCAAAAGTTAGCATTTCGTCCGTCTTAGAAACCAACGAATTGCTAGTTTTTTTTTAATTCGAAAACTTAATACTCAGAAACTCAGTCAAATATCCCTGGTGAGTTTGAGGCATTCCATTTGTCCATATTTTATATATATTTGACGAAAATTACAAGGCTCTTAAAGCTCAGACAAAGAGGCTCAGAAAGCTCAAAAACTATATTTTTATAGAAGCTTTTCCCTAAATTTTTTTGGACATTTTTGGGCAACCTGAATCCACGTATGGTACAATGCGCGACGTTACGAGGTCTCTTTCCAAAGTTAGCATCTCGGCGCTCCGGGAGAGGGCCTCTTTTGGAGTAGTAAATTTTAAATTTTTTGTACACATCTGTCACACTCTACTAAGTTAGAACAGATCTGTCAAACCTTTTAGGGAATCATTACCTAAAAAAAAAAAAAAATATGACCAAATTTTTCAATTCTTTTCTGATCATCGCCTAAATAAGTCGTATGCACCAAGGCCAAAATTGCTTTCTTCTCCTTATCTGAATTATGTCCTCGGCCACAAACAGTAGATGCGTCCAAAAATGATGTTTTTGTTTTATAAAGTAAAGTTGTAAAGTTTTATGGCGTCCTTACACAAACTCAGAAACTCAGATAACTCAAACTCAATAAAATACCCTTATCGGGTTTCAGACATTCCATTTGTCCATATTTTATTAACATTTGCCCAAACTTCCAACAGACAAAGTTGTTACAATTTTTGAGGCGTCTGGCAGTGAATGAGGCTCAGAAAGCTCAAAAATTTTAATTTTACAGGAGCTTTCTTGGGCATTTATGGCACAATGCCCGACGTTCTTTCAAAAGTTGGAACTTCGACCGTTTGAGAAAGCAACGAATTGCTAGTTTTTTTTTTCTGATCAATGGAGTTTTGGGTCGGGAGAACGAGGCGTACAAGCTAGAACATCAGTATTTTCTTGTTGTAGAAATTTTTTACAAATGTGTGCAATATGTGGTCTACCACTGTCTTGCTGAAAACGATCGTTTTCATCCCGCATGGGTACAACAACCGATCGTAAAATTTTGTCAATAAAGCGACCTCTAACGACAACTGGAGGTGACCTGGACCCTGCCATAGAGCGCCGCATACCATGATACCGGTGTTACGCCACCATGGCCTCGAAATTACGCTTTTTGCCATCTCACCATCATCCGACTATCATTTCTTCACAAATAAAAGCGGAATTCATTACTGAAGAGGATATGATTTAATTCCAGGATGTTATAGGCCCATAAACTGTTCGGAGGGAAGCAATATTTCCTGAATCTCTCACCCCGTCCACTCCAATTGCAGCTGAAGGACGAAACCTATCTCTTACAGAGACTTAGCGGAGGCGCCGATCTTTTCGTTTATTAGTCTGTTCTCTTCTTGCATTTCGCCTTCCATTCCCTAATTTTCTATGTGTCTTTATGTTTTCTTCTAATTCCTTGTTCATTTTTTGTCTTCTTCCTTACTCCGGTATAATTCGACCCAATATAGAATTTCTTTAATTTTTTTTCCTCCGCCTTATTTAATGACCTGTTCCTTGCGGAAAACAAAATGTACATGTAGAAGGAGAATTTTTTTCCTAGCAATTTTTCTATATACGAGCTTTTTTCCCATTCTTTCAAGGATATTTCCGATGATTACAATAATTATATTACTTTGGTTTGATATGTTTCTCATAAAATAGCAATTTTTGTTATAAGTACCTATAATACAATTTTTGCGGACGAATCGTTGCTGTTTCCGGATGAGCCGAAGCCGAGTCTGAATACTAGAAGCGTCCGCAAAAACTTTTTAGGTACCTGTAACAAACAATGTTTTTTTGTTATGGGTCCCCAAATTTTTAAATAAAGTATATTTCATTGTGATTCTTGGAGTCGACATTTTTTTTATCGACTTTTCGCGTATCCCCCGAATCGGGCCTTTCGTTCTCTTCTGCAATGAGTTTAAAGTTTGACATTGAGTCACGTCTAATTTTTTTACTTTTCTCTAGTAGGTATACCGGTGCGCTCATGCTCATCCAAGCTATGTTAAAAACTTTATCATGGTAAAAAAACCACTTCTGGTTCCGTGAATTTTGTAATGTTATCTACATTTTGGAATTTTAATCTTGTAATCTAGGTTTATTGGAATTTTAGAATTTTGAAATTTGAATATGAATTTTTGAATTCCAGAATTTGTGAATCTCGAAAACTGTCAATGTTGGAATTGTGAAATTTGGAATTTTTAAATTTTGGACTGAGAATCTTCGAATACGTGAATCTTGTAATATGTAACCTGGAATTAACAAATTTCCTTTGAAGTCCATCTATATGAAATCTGTGAATTCTGGAATTTGTGAATTTTAAAATGTCAAAGTTAATCTCCCAGATTTTGAACTTCCTCGAATCCGTGAATTTTGTAATGTTTTCTATATTTTGGAATTTTAATCTTGTAATCTAGGATTATTGAAATTTTAGAATTTTGAAATTTTAATCTGAATTTTTGAATTTGTGAATCTCGAAAACTGTAAATGTTGGAATTGTGAATTTTGGAGTTTTTAAATTTTGGTCTGAGATTCTTCGAAAACGTGAATCTTGTAATATGTAATCTGGAATTAGCAAAGTTGCTTTGGAATCCATCTATATGAAATCCGTGAATTCTGGAATTTGTGAATTTTAAAATGTCAATGTTAATGTCGAAGATTTTGAACATCCTCGAATCCGTGAATTTTTTAATGTTATCTACATTTTGGAATTTTAATCTTGTAATCTAGGATTATTGGAATTTTAGAATTTTGAAATTTGAATATGAATTTTTGAATTCCAGAATTTGTGAATTTCGAAAACTGTCAATGTTGGAATTGTGAATTTTGGAATTTTTGAATTTTGGACGGAGAATTTTCGAATACGTGAATCTTGTAATAATCTAATCTGGAATTAGCAAATTTCCTTTTAAGTCCATCTATATGAAATCTGTGAATTCTGGAATTTGTGAATTTTAAAATGTCAAAGTTAATCTCCAAAATTTTGAACTTCCTCGAATCCGTGAATCTCGAAAACTGCCAATGTTGGAATTGTGAATTTTGAAGTTTTTAAATTTTGGACTGAGGATCTTCGAATACGTGAATCTTGTAATATGTAATCTGGAATTAGCAAAGTTGCTTTGGAATCCATCTATATGAAATCCGTGAATTCTGGAATTTGTGAATTTTAAAATGTCAATGTTAATGTCGAAGATTTTGAACATCCTCGAATCCGTGAATTTTTTAATGTTATCTACATTTTGGAATTTTAATCTTGTAATCTAGGATTATTGGAATTTTAGAATTTTGAAATTTGAATATGAATTTTGGAATTCCAGAATTTGTGAATCTCGAAAACTGTCAATCTTGGAATTGTGAATTTTGGAATTTTTAAATTTTGGACTGAGAATCTCCGAATACGTGAATCTTGCAATATCTAATCTGGAATTAGCAAATTTCCTTTGAAGTCCATCTATATGAAATCTGTGAATTCTGGAATTTGTGAATTTTAAAATGTCAATGTTAATCTCGAAGATCTTGAACTTCCTCGAATCCGTGAATTTGGAATGTTATCTACATTTTAGGAGTTTAATTTTGTAATCTAGGATTATTGGAATTTTAGAATTTTGAAATTTGAATATGAATTTTTGAATTCCAGAATTTATGAATCTCGAAAACTGTCAATGTTGGAATTGAGAATTTTGGAATTTTTAAATTTTGGACTGAGAATCTTCGAATACGTGAATCTTGTAATATCTAATCTGGAATTAGCAAATTTCCTTTGAAGTCCATCTATCTGAAATCTGTGAATTCTGGAATTTGTGAATTTTATAATGTCAATGTTAATCTCGAAGATCTTGAACTTCCTCGAATCCGTGAATTTTGTAATGTTATCTACATTTTAGAATTTTAATCTTGTAATCTAGGATTATTGGAATTTTAGAATTTTGAAATTTGAATATGAATTTTGGAATTCCAGAATTTGTGAATCTTGGAATTGTGAATTTTGGAATTTTTAAATTTTGGACTGAGAATCTCCGAATACGTGAATCTTGCAATATCTAATCTGGAATTAGCAAATTTCCTTTGAAGTCCATCTATCTGAAATCTGTGAATTCTGGAATTTCTGAATTTTAAAATGTCAATGTTAATCTCGAAGATCTTGAACTTCCTCGAATCCGTGAATTTGGAATGTTATCTACATTTTAGAATTTTAATCTTGTAATCTAGGATTATTGGAATTTTAGAATTTTGAAATTTGAATATGAATTTTGGAATTCCAGAATTTGTGAATCTCGAAAACTGTCAATCTTGGAATTGTGAATTTTGGAATTTTTAAATTTTGGACTGAGAATCTTCGAATACGTGAATCTTGCAATATCTAATCTGGAATTAGCAAATTTCCTTTGAAGTCCATCTATATGAAATCTGTGAATTCTGGAATTTGTGAATTTTAAAATGTCAATGTTAATCTCGAAGATCTTGAACTTCCTCGAATCCGTGAATTTGGAATGTTATCTACATTTTAGGAGTTTAATTTTGTAATCTAGGATTATTGGAATTTTAGAATTTTGAAATTTGAATATGAATGTTGGAATTCCAGAATTTGTGAATCTTGGAATTGTGAATTTTGGAATTTTTAAATTTTGGACTGAGAATCTCCGAATACGTGAATCTTGCAATATCTAATCTGGAATTAGCAAATTTCCTTTGAAGTCCATCTATCTGAAATCTGTGAATTCTGGAATTTCTGAATTTTAAAATGTCAATGTTAATCTCGAAGATCTTGAACTTCCTCGAATCCGTGAATTTGGAATGTTATCTACATTTTAGAATTTTAATCTTGTAATCTAGGATTATTGGAATTTTAGAATTTTGAAATTTGAATATGAATTTTGGAATTCCAGAATTTGTGAATCTCGAAAACTGTCAATCTTGGAATTGTGAATTTTGGAATTTTTAAATTTTGGACTGAGAATCTCCGAATACGTGAATCTTGCAATATCTAATCTGGAATTAGCAAATTTCCTTTGAAGTCCATCTATATGAAATCTGTGAATTCTGGAATTTGTGAATTTTAAAATGTCAATGTTAATCTCGAAGATCTTGAACTTCCTCGAATCCGTGAATTTGGAATGTTATCTACATTTTAAGATTTTAATCTTGTAATCTAGGATTATTGGAATTTTAGAATTTTGAAATTTGAATATGAGTTTTTGAATTCCAGAATTTATGAATCTCGAAAACTGTCAATGTTGGAATTGAGAATTTTGGAATTTTTAAATTTTGGACAGGATCTTCGAATACGTGAATCTTGTAATATCTAATCTGGAATTAGCAAATTTCCTTTGAAGTCCATCTATCTGAAATCTGTGAATTCTGGAATTTGTGAATTTTAAAATGTCAATGTTAATCTCGAAGATCTTGAACTTCCTCGAATCCGTGAATTTGGAATGTTATCTACATTTTAGAATTTTAATCTTGTAATCTAGGATTATTGGAATTTTAGAATTTTGAAATTTGAATATGAATTTTTGAATTCCAGAATTTGTGAATCTCGAAAACTGTCAATGTTGGAATTGTGAATTTTGGAATTTTGAAATTTTGGACAGAATATTCGAATACGCGAATCTTGTAATATCTAATCTGGAATTATCAAATTTCCTTTGAAGTCCATCTAATGAAATCTGTGAATTCTGGAATTTGTGAATTTTAAAATGTCAATGTTAATCTCGAAGATTTTGAACTTCCTCGAATCCGTGAATTTTGTAATGTTATCTACATTTTGGAATTTTAATCTTGTAATCTAGGATTATTGGAATTTTAGAATTTTGAAATTTTAATCTGAATTTTTGAATTTGTGAATCTCGAAAACTGTCAATGTTGGAATTGTGAATTTTTGAATTTTTAAATTTTGGACTGAATCTTCGAATATGTTCAAATATCAAAATTTGTTTGTTTTTGGATCTTTTAATGTGTAAATATTTTTCAACTTCTTATTTCTGCTGTTATTCAATTTGCCTATCAAATGCTGTGTTTATGATCTCTAGAATGATTCGTCAAAGAGCCGTTTGGAAATTTTAAAAAAGTCTATGTTTATACCATACGATCACCATGTGTTAGTGGTTCCGTATACGTTAGAACCCTTGGAATTAAGCTTTGCACTTCGGTTCACATAAAAATTATTCACATACCGTTACTATTTATTTTTTTTTACACAAAATGCTTAAAATGTTCTCCGTTATGTTCTGAGCAAAGTCGAACTCGTCTCATCATATTTTCAAAAACATTTACTTAACATAGGGGTATACGGGTGGAATGGCTCGACAAACTTCTGTAATTACTTTCTTCATATCATTCATGTCATTCTGATGATTCCTAGTGTATTTAATATGGCCAAACAGAAAATGATCCTATCATTTCTTTTATCATAGCCATGCATTCCCTTTTGGTGACTTTCTGGCTTGTTTAATTTCAAAATATCCTTTTTCTTTAGTTTTTTTTTTCTAAATTTGTGAATTTATTAAGATGACAATAAAGGATGTTATGTTGAAACGACAGCAATATTTTATTGATTGATTTAGATTTTAGCTGATGAAAAATATGTGATAAACTAATTATTCAAAAAAGGAGTTTGTTTAAATCAACAAGAAATAAAATCGTTATCACCGAACGCATCCAAACTCGATTTGGTCGGTTTCAGATTAGAGCAATCAATGAAATTACGGCCCAGCATAGTAAGTAATTGGGTAATAGCATAACGTGTTATACTGACCCGCATAAACATTGGTGATGATTTCATTGATTAAAGCTCTTGTGATGACAAACATCGTGTTCTTCGGATGGATGCTGCCCACGTTATATTTCATAGACGTCTCTGGCCCATAAATTTTAATAAATCACGTAAATCATTTTTAATGCAATTCTATTTTTATTCTTGTTTGTGAGTATGGAAGCAGAATTTACAAACGTTACAAATAATGCGATTGGGGTATGAGATATATTTGTATTTCAAAATGAAATATGGACAATTAATAAAAATTGCGAATTGGAGTTGGAACGATTGTGGTCATTTGAAGACGTTTATTTGTTTGGTGTATATTTATTTGGTTTTCCAAACACCGTGGCTGCTATAAAATAGAGGTCGTTAAATTTAATAGTATATTTAGCAACAAGGAATAAAACAGTTTAGCCCAGTTTAGAAAAAAAAGTTCAACATTTTTTTTATAAACAAATATCTGTAATCTGTAATCAATGCGAGCCGACACTTCCCCACGTTTTCCCACATGGAAGCGAGTGCATCACCCACTTGTCTAGACTTTTGTACAAAATTAACCACCCGCATAGTGCTTCCGTCTCATGAAATTCAGAATATTTAAATAACACATGATTAGGGTCGTTCAAATTTAATAATGGTTTATTTTTAATACGAAAATGTACTGATTTTCCGCCAACGTGATCACACACGATGTCCAGCGACCGTAGACGCCGGAAGTCAGCAGAGACTTAACGGAAATGAAGTGACATATGTGTTTTTAACGGATAGAGTTACTTGTTTTCACATTCAGACCATTGACATTTGCGGCAATTCCGTTGATAAAGAGTGGCGACATCCAAAGCTAGAACTGGGCGTTTTTTATAATCGTGTAATTTGAAATTAAGAACGCAAGGAAATCTACACCCAGAATTTAAAGTTTTTTTTCAACATGTGTTTTGCATTTCAAAAGTTTTATGTTACGTCTGTCAGCTTCGGACGGCCTTGTTGTTGATGTTTCTTCTAATATTTCTCTTGTCTCTTTGTTCTTTATCTTAATTCATCACAACCTTCGTTCTGCCCGGTCTCTTAGATCTGACCTTGTCTGGACTGGACGTATTTAAGCTACAATTACGCGTTTAAATATAAAAATACGAGTGTGCTTTAGACCACACGACTGAAGTAAAACTTCAGTTCGTTATTGTGAAAGTGGTCTTAATTTATGTAATTTTATAAATGGAGCTAGAGAATCCTGATTTACTACTGTCTGCAGTATTGAATGATGTAAATAATGAAAAAAAAATTGTTGCGTGCCTCACCTTTATAAGCACACGACTGAAAGTGAAACTTGCCAAGACGATGGTAGGAATCGAGTTTATGTCATTATTTTCTGATGCAAATGTTACGGGGGCCTCCTTGGGACAGAGGAGCGTAGCTACCATCTAAGCCGCGTATGTAGGCAACCCATTATACCGTAGTCCACTTAGTGATCGTCGTAATAGGGGGGGTCACCTTGAGACTGGGGGACCCTCTTGGGACATCATTGGGACACCTTGGGACACAATTGTGAAAGAGGGCCCCCTTGTGACAGGGGGAGGCGCTTGGGACACACTTGGGGCACACCTAAGACAGAGGGGCCTCAGGGAGAACATTAGCACAGGACGATAATAATTGTTTTGTTTATTATACCTATTCTTTGGTTTGTTCTTCTTCTTTCCTTCACTTTCTTAAGTAGTACATTATTTTCTTATCTCAACATTATAATAACCTTTTTATTCTTCTCTTCCTCTCCATTCTTATTTCCGTGGAATTCCGATCAGAAGAAATCCAATAAATAGGTGTCGTTTGCAATTGAAACGTAAAGATATCAAACGAGCAGAAAAATGTCGTTATTTCTGGTGTTATATGGGAAATACATATACTGGAGGTGCTATCGAGCCAAAATGTAAATTAGGATTTAGATAACGACCAGCTGTTACTGGTTCGTTCTGCTACCTTGCAAGCAGGTGTTACATATTTCAGGTGTGTTCTCGTGATAGGTAATAATGGGGTCGTCCCACAATTTTCAAACACAGTTTTCTAGAAACTAGACGGAAAAGTATTATACCCTTATTTTTTTGTTTATTCGAAATCACACGTTTACTAGGTAAAAAAATTCGAAACATTTGTCTTATTTGAAATGCGCGCCTTTCTGTGACGTCAACACGGGACAAAATTCAAAGTTACTAGACGCGCGGACTAATGAGACGCATGAACCAATGAGAATGCTCCCCTGAAATGACGTCACAAGAGGCGGTAAATGTACAGCGTTTGAAAATCCTAGTCGAAATTACGATCTTTTATACGCTCTTTATCTCACCAAACCACTTTATTAAACAACAGAACATGTTTTAGGGTTACATTGTGGATGAATTCAAGTTGAAGTTCAGTTGAGAGGGACGACCCCATTATAAAATATTAACAAAAAATGGCGAGGAAAAATTTTTGCTCAAATGTTTTGCATTTCGTTATTTAGATCAAAGAAAGTATTGAAATGCGAGGCATTGTAAGCAAATATTCACTCGGCAATAAGCGGATATACTGGTATATAGTAGAATAAATAAATATCGTAACCGTTGAAACCTATACGAATGCGACATTATAAATAATCGGTTGTTTATAAAGGAAACATTCGGGTAATTGAATTGCTAATTGAAGGTAGAAAAAAAAACGGCACTGAATCTGAGTGGATTCACAACTGAGTGGGATGTTTTTTTCTTTATTTTTGAAGTGAACATTTCTATAGACACCTTGTGTGATTTTTGGATGGGTAAAATCTTTTGAGTTCGCATCACCGACAGCAGGCCCGCCACGGCTTCACTCACGCGGTATTCGTTTTATATGGGTGATTCTATTCTAGTAGTGATTATTAATGTCGTGTACTTTTTACTCTCACTGGTCATTGCATAACATTGTATTCATAATTTTTTTTATTTACACGATCCTCACGAACATATTTCATAATTTTTTAATTTAATATAACTTCCTGTCCAGACAAAACTTACAGTACATCACTTAAATGTCAGTACCGTGTTATGTCCATTTCTGGAATTTACCTATAAATTCATTATCTTCTTTTTCGCAATGAATGATTCAAATCAATTAATCCATAAATCTTAATGTCTCTAATCAAACTTAAAAAAATTGATAAATGTTTTTTCAATATATTGATTCCACATTGAATTCTGGCTTAATAACTTAGATTAAACTTAACTTAAATCCTTGGATATAAGCGAATTTTTTAATTTGATTAGCCATATTCAACGAACGTCATCTGATTTATGCTTACAAACCTAACGCTGATGGAATAGTGTAACAAGTTTGTGTAATTTTAAAAGTCAATTTTCAAAAAAGTATGTCATAAATTTACTTGTAAGTACCGTGATATTGGTAAACTTAATTAATTATTGTTTTTTTTTTATCATAAGTAATAGATTTTTATACTTATTACTAACCTAAATAATATTGAAACTGGATATTATCAAATTCATAACCAAATAATTACAGTTGCTAATTAAATTATTGAGGAACCTGAAAACTAGAGGAACCTGAGAATTTGTAGTACTTCAAATCTTTCAAAACCTGAAATCTAAGAGTGCCTGGCAAATTAAGGAACCTAAAAGCCCAAGAATTTGAGAATTCCGAGAAGTTGAGAAACCTGAAAATTTGGGGAATCTGAGGATGCTGAAGTGTTGAGGAACCTGAGGATTTGAAAAACCTGTAACCTTGGAAAACCTGAGATATTAGAGAGCCTGGGGCATGAGGAACCCAAGGACCTGAAAATTTTAGAAATCTGAGAAACTGAGAAATCCGAAAACTTGAGGAACCCAAGACTCTGAGAACCGGAAGAACCTGAAATCTCGAGGAACTTAAGAAAATGAAGAACCTGAAATCTTGGAAAACCTGGGAACATGACCAACCCAAGAATTTGAAAATTTGAGAAACTGAGGAGCCTGGGAATTGGAGAAATGTGAAAAATTGAAGAACCTGAAAATTAGAGGAACCTGACAATTTTTAGTACTTCAAATCTTTCAAAACCTGAGATCTAAGAGTGCCTGGTAAATTAAGGAACCTAAAAGCCTGAGAATTTGAGAAATCCGAGAAGGTTAGAAACCTGAAAACTTGAGGAATCTGAGAATTTGAAAAACCTGAAATATTGGAAAACCTGAAATATTAGAAAGTCTGGGAAGTCGAGGAACTTAGAAACCTGAAGGAATCTGAGAATCTGAGGATGCTGAAATGTTGAGGACCCTGAGCATTTGGAAAACCTGAGATATTAGCAAGCCTGAGAACATTAGCAACTTAAGAACCAAAAAATTTTAGAAATTTGTGAGACTGCGAAATCCGAAATCTTGAGGAACTTGAGAAATCCGATAGCTTGGAAAACCTGAGATCTAAGATAGCCTGGTAAAAGAACCCAACCTCAGAATTTGAGAAATGTGAGAAGGGTAAGAACCTGAAAACCTGAGGAACCTGAAATCTTAAGGAACCTGAGGATTTGAAAAACCTGAAATCTTGGAAAACCTGAGATGTTAGAGAGACTGAGAATTTGAGAAATTTGAGAAACCGAGGAACCTGAGAATCTGGGGATCCTGAAATGTTTAGGAACCTGAGAATTTAAAAAGCCTGTAACCTTGGAAAACCTGAGATCTTAGCAAGTGTGAGAACATTAGTAACTTAAGAACCCCAAATTTTTAGAAATTTGAGAAACTGCGAAATCCGAAATTTCGAGGAACCTGAGAAATCCGATATCTTGGAAAACCTGAGATCTAAGAGAGCCTGGTAAAAGAAAATAACCTCAGAATTTGAGAAATGTGAGAATTGTAAGAACCTTTAAACCTGAGGAACCTGAAATCTTAATTAACCTGAGGATTTGAAAAACTTGAAATCTTGGAAAACCTGAGATATTAGAAAGTCTGGGAAGTCGAGGAACTTAGAAACTTGAAGGAATCTGAGAATCTGAGGATGCTGAAATGTTGAGGAACCTGAGCATTTGGAAAACCTGAGATATTAGCGAGCCTGAGAACATTAGTAACTTAAGAACCCCAAAATTTTAGAAATTTGAGAAACTGCGAAATCCGAAATCTTAAGGAACTTGAGAAATCCGATATCTTGGAAAGCATAAGATCTAAGATAGCCTGGTAAAAGAACCTAACCTCAGAATTTGAGAAATGTGAGAAGGGTAAGAACCTGAAAACTTGAGGAACCTGAAATCTTAAGGAACCTGAGGATTTGAAAAACCTGAAATCTTGGAAAACCTGAGATATTAGAGAGCCTGAGAATTTGAGAAATTTGAGAAACCGAGGAACCTGAGAATCTGGGGATCCTGAAATGTTTAGGAACCTGAGGATATGAAAAGCCTGTAACCTTGGAAAACCTGAGATCTTAGCAAGCCTGAGAACATTAGGAACTTAAGAACCCCAAAATTTTAGAAATTTGAGAAACTGCGAAATCCGAAATCTTGAGGAACTTGAGAACTCCGATATCTTGGAAAACCTGAGATCTAAGATAGCCTGGTAAAAGAACCTAACCTCAGAATTTGAGAAATGTGAGAAGGGTAAGAACCTGAAAACCTGAGGAACCTGAAATCTTAAGGAACCTGAGGATTTGAAAAACCTGAAATCTTGGAAAACCTGAGATATTAGAGAGACTGAGAATTTGAGAAATTTGAGAAACTGAAGAACCTGAGAATCTGGGGATCCTGAAATGTTTAGGAACCTGAGGATTTGAAAAGCCTGTAACCTTGGAAAACCTGAGATCTTAGCAAGCCTGAGAACATTAGTAACTTAAGAACCCCAAAATTTTAGAAATTTGAGAAACTGCGAAATCCGAAATCTTGAGGAACTTGAGAACTCCGATATCTTGGAAAACCTGAGATCTAAGATAGCCTGGTAAAAGAACCTAACCTCAGAATTTGAGAAATGTGAGAAGGGTAAGAACCTGAAAACCTGAGGAACCTGAAATCTTAAGGAACCTGAGGATTTGAAAAACCTGAAATCTTGGAAAACCTGAGATATTAGAGAGACTGAGAATTTGAGAAATTTGAGAAACTGACGAACCTGAGAATCTGGGGATCCTGAAATGTTTAGGAACCTGAGGATTTGAAAAGCCTGTAACCTTGGAGAACCTGAGATCTTAGCAAGCCTGAGAACATTAGTAACTTAAGAACCCCAAAATTTTAGAAATTTGAGAAACTGCGAAATCCGAAATCTTGAGGAACTTGAGATCTCCGATATCTTGGAAAACCTGAGATCTAAGATAGCCTGGTAAAAGAACCTAACCTCAGAATTTGAGAAATGTGAGAAGGGTATGAACCTGAAAACTTGAGGAACCTGAAATCTTAAGGAACCTGAGGATTTGAAAAACCTGAAATCTTGGAAAACCTCAGATATTAGAGAGACTGAGAATTTGAGAAATTTGAGAAACCGAGGAACCTGAGAATCTGGGCATCCTGAAATGTTTAGGAACCTGAGGATTTGAAAATATTAGAGAGACTGAGAATTTGAGAAACCGAGGAACCTGAGAATCTGGGCATCCTGAAATGTTTAGGAACCTGAGGATTTGAAAAGCCTGTAACCTTGGAAAACCTGAGATCTTAGCAAGCCTGAGAACATTAGTAACTTAAGAACCTCCAAATTTTAGAAATTTGAGAAACTGAGAAATCCAAAATCTTGAGTAACCTTAAAATTTGAAGAACTGGAAAACTTGGAAACCCCGGTAACATAAACAACCTTACAACCTGAGAGTTTGAGGAACCGGAGAATTTGAGAAATGTGAAAAATTAAAGAACCTGAAAACTAGAAGGTCCTGAGAATTTGAAGAACTTCAAATCTTTCAAAACCTGAAATATAAGAGAGCCTGCTAAATTAAGGAATATCAAAGCCTGAGAATTAGAGAAATTTGAGAAAGTGGGAAACCTGAGGATTTCAAAAACCTGAAGTCTTGGAAAACCTGAGATCTAAGAGAGCCTGGTAGAGGAACCTCAGATATTAGAAAGCCTGAGAAATTTGAAAATTTTAGAAACTTGACTCTGAGAAACAGAAGAACCTGAAATCTTGAGGAACCTGAGAACGGACAATTGGTTCCCTATTCCTGTGACGTATTTTAATTAAATTAGTTTAACAAAATCGACACTGAATGTTTATTTTCATTGCTTCATTGTGGACAGGGCTTTCGGATTAAATCTTTACCCAAATCTACCGAAATTTCCATGCTCGTGAGTCATCTAATGGATCTTCCGAGTCAGCTAAGACTTCATGCAACTGTTACGCATTGAATTGAAGTCATCAAAGACTGAGAAAAAACTGAAGAACCTGAAATCCTGAGAAATCCGATATCTTGGAAAACCTGAGATCTAAGATAGCCTGATAAAAGAACCTAACCTCAGAATTTGAGAAATCTGAGAAGGGTAAGAACCTGAAAACTTGAGGAATCTGAAATCTTACGGAACCTGAGGATTTGAAAAACCTGAAATCTTGGAAAACCTGAGATATTAGAGAGACTGAGAATTTGAGAAAAATTGAGAAACTGAGGAACCTGAGAATCCGGGGATCTTGAAATGTTTAGGAACCTGAGGATTTGAAAAACCTGTAACCTTGGAAAACTTGGGGAATCTGAGGATGCTGAAGTGTTGAGGAACCTGAGGATTTGAAAAACCTGTAATCTTGGAAAACCTGAGATATTAGAGAGCCTGGGGCATAAGGAACCCAAGGACCTGAAAATTTTAGAAATCTGAGAAACTGAGAAATCCGAAAACTTGAGGAGCCCAAGACTCTGAGAACCGGAAGAACCTGAAATCTCGAGAAACTTAAAAAGTTGAAGAACCTGAAATCTTGGAAAACCTGGGAACATGACCAACGCAAGAATTTGAGAATTTAAGAAACTTAGGAGCCTGGGAATCGGAGAAATGTGAAAAATTGAGGAACCTGAAAATTAGAGGAACCTTACAATTTGTAGTACTTCAGATCTTTCAAAAACTGAGATCTAAGAGTGCCTGGTAAATTAAGGAACCTAAAAGTCCGAGAATTTGAGAAATCCGAGAAGGTTAGAAACCTGTAAACTTGAGGAATCTGAGAATTTGAAAAACCTGAAATCTTGGAAAACCTGAAATATTAGAAAGGAAGTCGAGGAAGTTAGAAGAGAATTTGAGAAATTTAAAAAACTGAGGAACCTGAAAACTGAAGGAATCTGAGAATCTGAGGATGCTGAAATGTTGAGGAACCTGAGCATTTGGAAAACCTGAGATATTAGCAAGCCTGAGAACATTAGTAACTTAAGAACCCCAAAATTTTAGAAATTTGAGAAACTGCGAAATGCGAAATCTTGAGGAACTTGAGAAATCCGATATCTTGGAAAACCTGAGATCTAAGATAGCCTGGTAAAAGAACCTAACCTCAGAATTTGAGAAATGTGAGAAGGGTATGAACCTGAAAACTTGAGGAACCTGAAATCTTAAGGAACCTGAGGATTTGAAAAACCTGAAATCTTGGAAAACCTCAGATATTAGAGAGACTGAGAATTTGAGAAATTTGAGAAACCGAGGAACCTGAGAATCTGGGCATCCTGAAATGTTTAGGAACCTGAGGATTTGAAAAGCCTGTAACCTTGGAAAACCTGAGATCTTAGCAAGCCTGAGAACATTAGTAACTTAAGAACCCCAAAATTTTAGAAATTTGAGAAACTGCGAAATCCGAAATCTTGAGGAACTTGAGAAATCCAATATCTTGGAAAACCTGAGATCTAAGATAGCCTGGTAAAAGAACCTAACCTCAGAATTTGAGAAATGTGAGAAGGGTGAGAACCTGAAAACCTGAGGAACCTGAAATCTTAAGGAACCTCAGGATTTGAAAAACCTGTAACCTTGGAAAACCTGAGATCTTAGCAAGCCTGAGAACATTAGAAACTTAAGAACCCCAAAATTTTAGAAATTTGAGAAACTGCGAAATCCGAAATCTTGAGGAACTTGAGAAATCCGATATCTTGGAAAACCTGAGATCTAAGATAGCCTGGTAAAAGAAAATAACCTCAGAATTTGAGAAATGTGAGAAGGGTAAGAACCTGAAAACCTGAGGAACCTGAAATCGTAAGGAACCTGAGGATTTGAAAAACCTGAAATCTTGGAAAGCCTGAGAATTTGAGAAATTTGAGAAACCGAGGAACCTGAGAATCTGGGGATCCTGAAATGTTTAGGAACCTGAGAATTTAAAAAGCCTGTAACCTTGGAAAACCTGAGATCTTAGCAAGTGTGAGAACATTAGTAACTTAAGAACCCCAAATTTTTAGAAATTTGAGAAACTGCGAAATCCGAAATTTCGAGGAACCTGAGAAATCCGATATCTTGGAAAACCTGAGATCTAAGAGAGCCTGGTAAAAGAAAATAACCTCAGAATTTGAGAAATGTGAGAATTGTAAGAACCTTTAAACCTGAGGAACCTGAAATCTTAATTAACCTGAGGATTTGAAAAACTTGAAATCTTGGAAAACCTGAGATATTAGAAAGTCTGGGAAGTCGAGGAACTTAGAAACTTGAAGGAATCTGAGAATCTGAGGATGCTGAAATGTTGAGGAACCTGAGGATATGAAAAGCCTGTAACCTTGGAAAACCTGAGATCTTAGCAAGCCTGAGAACATTAGGAACTTAAGAACCCCAAAATTTTAGAAATTTGAGAAACTGCGAAATCCGAAATCTTGAGGAACTTGAGAAGTCCGATATCTTGGAAAACCTGAGATCTAAGATAGCCTGGTAAAAGAACCTAACCTCAGAATTTGAGAAATGTGAGAAGGGTAAGAACCTGAAAACCTGAGGAACCTGAAATCTTAAGGAACCTGAGGATTTGAAAAACCTGAAATCTTGGAAAACCTGAGATATTAGAGAGACTGAGAATTTGAGAAATTTGAGAAACTGAAGAACCTGAGAATCTGGGGATCCTGAAATGTTTAGGAACCTGAGGATTTGAAAAGCCTGTAACCTTGGAAAACCTGAGATCTTAGCAAGCCTGAGAACATTAGTAACTTAAGAACCCTAAAATTTTAGAAATTTGAGAAACTGCGAAATCCGAAATCTTGAGGAACTTGAGAAATCCGATATCTTGGAAAACCTGAGATCTAAGATAGCCTGGTAAAAGATTCTAACCTCAGAATTTAAGAAATGTGAGAAGGGTGAGAACCTGAAAACCTGAGGAACCTGAAATCTTAAGGAACCTGAGGATTTGAAAAACCTGAAATCTTGGAAAACCTGAGATATTAGAGAGCCTGAGAATTTGAGAAATTTGAGAAACCGAAGAACCTGAGAATCTGGGGATCCTGAAATGTTTAGGTACCTGAGGATTTGAAAAGCCTGTAACCTTGGAAAACCTGAGATCTTAGCAAGCCTGAGAACATTAGTAACTTAAGAACCCCAAAATTTTAGAAATTTGAGAAACTGCGAAATCCGAAATCTCGAGGAACCTGAGAAATCCGATATCTTGAATAACTTTAGAATTTGAAGAACTGGAAAACTTGGAAACCCCGGTAACATAAACAACCTTACAACCTGAGAGTTTGAGCAACAGGAGAATTTGAGAAATGTGAAAAATTGAAGAACCTGAAAACTAGAGGAACCTGAGAATTTGAAGTACTTTAAATCTTTCAAAACCTGAGATCTAAGAGTGCCTGGTAAATTAAGGAACCTAAAAGCCCAAGAATTTGAGAAATCCGAGAAGTTGAGAAACCTGAAAATTTGGGGAATCTGTAACCTTGGAAAACCTGAGATATTAGAGAGCCTGGGGCATAAGGAACCCAAGGACCTGAAAATTTTAGAAATCTGAGAAACTGAGAAATCCGAAAACTTGAGGAGCCCAAGACTCTGAGAACCGGAAGAACCTGAAATCTCGAGAAACTTAAGAAGTTGAAGAACCTGAAATCTTGGAAAACCTGGGAACATGACTAACGCAAGAATTTGAGAATTTGAGAAACTGAGGAGCCTGGGAATCGGAGAAATGTGAAAAATTGAGGAACCTGAAAATTAGAGGAACCTTACAATTTGTAGTACTTCAGATCTTTCAAAAACTGAGATCTAAGAGTGCCTGGTAAATTAAGGAACCTAAAAGTCCGAGAATTTGAGAAATCCGAGAAGGTTAGAAACCTGTAAACTTGAGGAATCTGAGAATTTGAAAAACCTGAAATCTTGGAAAACCTGAAATATTAGAAAGGAAGTCGAGGAAGTTAGAAGAGAATTTGAGAAATTTAAAAAACTGAGGAACCTGAAAACTGAAGGAATCTGAGAATCTGAGGATGCTGAAATGTTGAGGAACCTGAGCATTTGGAAAACCTGAGATATTAGCAAGCCTGAGAACATTAGTAACTTAAGAACCCCAAAATTTTAGAAATTTGAGAAACTGCGAAATGCGAAATCTTGAGGAACTTGAGAAATCCGATATCTTGGAAAACCTGAGATCTAAGATAGCCTGGTAAAAGAACCTAACCTCAGAATTTGAGAAATGTGAGAAGGGTATGAACCTGAAAACTTGAGGAACCTGAAATCTTAAGGAACCTGAGGATTTGAAAAACCTGAAATCTTGGAAAACCTCAGATATTAGAGAGACTGAGAATTTGAGAAATTTGAGAAACCGAGGAACCTGAGAATCTGGGCATCCTGAAATGTTTAGGAACCTGAGGATTTGAAAAGCCTGTAACCTTGGAAAACCTGAGATCTTAGCAAGCCTGAGAACATTAGTAACTTAAGAACCCCAAAATTTTAGAAATTTGAGAAACTGCGAAATCCGAAATCTTGAGGAACTTGAGAAATCCAATATCTTGGAAAACCTGAGATCTAAGATAGCCTGGTAAAAGAACCTAACCTCAGAATTTGAGAAATGTGAGAAGGGTGAGAACCTGAAAACCTGAGGAACCTGAAATCTTAAGGAACCTGAGGATTTGAAAAACCTGTAACCTTGGAAAACCTGAGATCTTAGCAAGCCTGAGAACATTAGTAACTTAAGAACCCCAAAATTTTAGAAATTTGAGAAACTGCGCAATCCGAAATCTTGAGGAACTTGAGAAATCCGATATCTTGGAAAACCTGAGATCTAAGATAGCCTGGTAAAAGAAAATAACCTCAGAATTTGAGAAATGTGAGAAGGGTAAGAACCTGAAAACCTGAGGAACCTGAAATCGTAAGGAACCTGAGGATTTGAAAAACCTGAAATCTTGGAAAGCCTGAGAATTTGAGAAATTTGAGAAACCGAGGAACCTGAGAATCTGGGGATCCTGAAATGTTTAGGAACCTGAGAATTTGAAAAGCCTGTAACCTTGGAAAACCTGAGATCTTAGCAAGCCTGAGAACATTAGTAACTTAAGAACCCCAAAATTTTAGAAATTTGAGAAACTGAGAAATCCAAAATCTCGAGGAACCTGAGAAATCCGATATCTTGAGTAACCTTAGAATTTGAAGAACTGGAAAACTTGGAAACCCCGGTAACATAAACAACCTTACAACCTGAGAGTTTGAGGAACCGGAGAATTTGAGAAATGTGAAAAATTAAAGAACCTGAAAACTAGAAGAACCTGAGAATTTGAAGAACTTCAAATCTTTCAAAACCTGAAATATAAGAGAGCCTGCTCTAATTAAGGAATATTAAAGCCCGAGAATTAGAGAAATTTGAGAAAGTGGGAAACCTGAGGATTTCAAAAACCTGAAGTCTTGGAAAACCTGAGATCTAAGAGAGCCTGGTAGAGGAACCTCAGATATTAGAAAGCCTGAGAAATTTGAAAATTTTAGAAACTTGACTCTGAGAAACAGAAGAACCTGAAATCTTGAGGAACCTGAGAACGGACAATTGGTTCCCTATTCTTGTGACGTATTTTAATTAAATTAGTTTAACAAAATCGACACTGAATGTTTATTTTCATTGCTTCATTGTGGACAGGGCTTTTGGATTAAATCTTTACCCAAATCTACCGAAATTTCCATGCTCGTGAGTCATCTAATGGATCTTCCGAGTCAGCTAAGACTTCATGCAACTGTTACGCATTGAATTGAAGTCATCAAAGACTGAGAAAATACTGAAGAACCTGAAATCTTGAGGAACCTGAGAATTTGAAGAACCTGAAATCTTGAAAATGTCAGTACCGTGGCTTTCAGTACCACATAGTTAAAAAATTTGATTCTCATTCTCGATATTGTAAAAACGGGAAGAATGTCGATGAATCAAAGTGGAGTAAATTTAAATTTAAATTTAAATATATTTTAGTCAAACTCCACAAACTTTAATGAACGTAGATTACAATAGGAACATTTTTGGGAGCCACTCCCATCTTCGATAATTAAAATTGGTGCAAAATTCTTTCGAACTTTGATTTTTACAATAAAATTGAGTAATAATATGCATAAGAAAATTATAGATCAATTATAGAATCAAATAATTTTTAATCAAAAGAATCACCCATAATATGTCGTCGCGGACTTTTTTGTAGGCCTTTTTAAGCTCTAGAACGTTTCTATAGAAAGCATTTAAATATCTTTTACCGTTAAGACAGCGTTTGTAAGAAACGCATTTGCTTGACCGTTTTTTCGTCGACTTATGTTGCAACAGCCAATGTCCACCATGAAGGTGCATTCTAAATATTGTGAAATAATTTTTGGGGGAATAAGGCGTTTTCCTCTAGATAAAAAAATGTGTGTGCTTATATGTAATTAAAAGTTTTCATTTCTATTGTCTGGTCATAAACATTGTTTTATTTTCTGTGAGTTTTTTACATTTAGTGAGGCCAGTGGATACCGTCGGGCTGTGAAAGTGTCTTCATATTAGAAGTATTCAAATGGGGAAAAATCATATTTACAATAAAAAGTTCAATTCAATCATTAAGAACAGTAGGACAGAACAGTGAGAACAGAGGAAAAAATCGCTGACGCAAGTTTTTTAAGCGAGGTAAAATTTATGAGGTCCTGTGTTTCTGTCATATGAGTGAGCTTGGACTAAATTTTATACACCGCGAACGTCGTGTTATTTCTACCGTACCGCTCGTTTTGTTGACACTTTTCAGTTATAATATAGTGCCGGTTCTGGCCCAGTTTGACCTGAAGTAACCTTTGGCCTTGAGTTTATAGTGCCGGTTCTGGCCTAGTTTGACCTGAAGTAACCTTTGGCCTTGAGTTTATAGTGCCGGTTCTGTCCCAGTTTGACCTGAGCATTGCATTACCTTGACCTGCTCTTGACCGCTGTTGACCCAGCCTTGACTTGACCCAGCTTCATATCTCACCATATGATGAGGTTACTCTAAATATCGAACACATTTCTTGCTGCTGTCATCTAACGGCTTAAAAGTATGATGGTTAATTTTTTAACAACAAATTCTGGAATGTTAAAGCTTTGTACAATTAGGTGTGTATCCTTTTTCAAAAATACTAATAATAAAAATAATTTCATTTTGTTTATTAACTTGTGATGGTTTCATGCGAATATTTGTTCTGTAATAGGTGTTGTTATACTGATTCCCTATGATATCGAGCATATCCAGCCATTTATAACTTCCTTGTAAAACATTAGGGATTTTAATGTTCTATTTGCCCTTTCGACGATACATGCTTTTTTTGAACTAAGCACACTACTAATGATATATTTTACAAAATTGGAATTTAACAGGACATTTTATTATAATTTCAACGCGAATTTCTCAATTTCACACGCGTGATGCTTCCGAACACATTCCCGTGAGATTAGCGCGGGCTGGGCCCAAAAGCTGTTTGGACGACGAAAGTCCAGGAAGGTAACAAAACGTGGGGACTATTTACAAACATGTGTTACGAGTGCGATAGCGGCAGTTTACACTAACGGCTGCTCGCCCACGAAAGTGTCCCTGTGCAAACAAACAGAAAAACTTGTGATGTGATTGAGGTGTGCTCGCGAATGAAAAAATACTTCCTTTTTTAAGAATCATTTGTATGTTATACAGTTCTCTAGATCTCATGCCGATGTGGTAATAAAAACAACGGTTAAAAATTTATTTTTGGTTAACCTGTTTTCATTTTCAACGCTCGGAGGACTTCATCATCACTATTTCTTGCAAATTTAAAATAAATGATGACTTATTTCCGATATAAGATCAGTACTTACAAAAATTCTGGCGTGTGTCCAAATCAACTCTAAATATATCGCATATCCCAAATGTCTAAAGGTGAATTGTCTACTAATTAAAAATATTGAAGATGTTACTCAAGACCATTCAGTTTATAGGCCATTTCGATTTCGGCCGAAGTGGTTCCATTAAGTAGTCAAGCTGACTTTTGATTGGCTCAAATGTGTTTAGCAATAAATATAAATCAATGGTTTTTGGACGGATGGCAAGAACGAAAGCCAAGCGTTGCATCTCTAGTATGTGTTTATAGCGATGAAGTTATGAGCACGCCTCCATATATTGTTCAACTACTGAAGAATGTGTTTTTAAAACTTTTTCTTAAACTTAAAATCTTAAACATTGACTTCATTGCTGATGTTTTGATACTACATGCTGTTAATTCTTTACAGGTTGGGCCAAAATCAAAATCAACCGTCTAGACGTGCCAGCCGCAATCCTCTACGGAAGCCAGAACGAAGTCACTTTGGACTGTGACTTCGATTCCGGAGGAGACACGGTCACGGAAATTAAATGGTTTTTGGACGGGGATACCCAAATTTACCAGTGGCTGCCCACAACCAACACCGCGGCCAGGGCATTGGGAAAACTGAAAAACCACATAGACACCGCTTACAAGGCTACCGATAATAAGGAAAGCATGTACAGGGCGTTGCATATAACGGATTTGTCGCCGGAATTTTCGGGGAACTACACGTGTAAAGTCAGCGGACCCATGAGCGAGGATGTGGAGACGAAGAGGATGGTTATTTACGGTGAGATTTGTCATGTTAAATTTCAATGGTAGAATAATGTGAATCTGGGCAAATTTATTTTTACACTTAAAGTGACTTAAGTAACTATTACGTTTCCACAAGGCCGTTGGTACAACTTTCCTATCCTTTTTTACAACTTGCGTTATTAAAGCGAAAGGTTTGGCAAAGAACCAAATTCAAAAATAATTCAAAAGTATTGTTACAAAAACACATTTATTTCTTTTATCGATCGACTAACGACTCACCGGATTTCTGCTTTAGCAAATTGTTCAAAATAGTACATTATCAGATCAAGAAGAAGTTTGACAGAACTATCGACCCTGAGCAGAAAAGAATTGCTTATTTTTATATGCACCAAATTTTTACTGGCATTTTTTTTGGCACGTGCTATTGAAATATGCATCAACGAGGTCATGTGTGAGCTAGTCGTGCTAAAAATATATAGCTACGGTTTTATTACGAAAAATCCTGATAATGAAATAGACAAAAAATAATGGCAGCCTAAAGGTCGGTGTTTTTTTTTTTGTAGTAGCTAACCTTATTCCAGACATCCCTTACGCGAAGAAGAGATAAAGAGGTAATAATAAACTGAAGAGATTGAGAGATGGGGTTAGGTATCATGTTTCCACAATAATCTCTACCGATATAAATAAGTAGAGTGAACGGCCTACAAGTCTGAGCAAATAATACGAAAAACAGAAATTTAAAATAACTTGAAAAAAAAACTTAATCGGATTACCGAGTGATTCGGAGTATCTTTAATATAGTGTGCGCTTAAAATTTGGACGTATGGCGTAGATCATCTCAGTGTTTCTTCTAGCTTTATTATCTAAGGACAGAGGTGTTAATGTGGTTATCTATACTATACTATATAACCGTGAGAACATGAGGAACTTAGAAACCTGAGAACTTGAGAAAAAGAAAACTTGAAGAATTTGAGATACCTGCGAAATATAGAAACCTGTGTAATACCTGAAGAGAGACCTGTGAACCTGAGAAACCTATTTTGAGACTTGGAGTAATTTAAGAAGGTGGGCAACCTGAAGAATTGGTGCATTAAGAAAATTATGCCTGAGAAATTGAGGAACTGAGAATATGAAGAACCTTAAAACCTTTGTTATCTGAGAAAGCCAGCATTATTGAGAAATCTAATTTGCGAACTGAAATTTTGTAACTTACGAAGTCGTAAGAACCTCTCGATTTTGAGAAACATAACTTGAGAACTGGAAGAACCGGAGAATTTGAAGAACTTGAAATCTTGGAAAACCTGAGATCCTTGAAAGACCTCGAGAACTTGAGAAATAGAGAAATCTGAGAAATTGAGGAACCTGACGAATCGGAAGAAACTGAGATATAATGAAGAACATGAGGAACCTGGGGAACTTGAAGAATTTGAGATACCTGCGAAAGAAGGAGAAGTTTGCTAAGGTGAGTAATTAAAGGAGTAAGAAAATTTGAGGACCAAAAAACCCAGAGAATTTGAGGAACCTTAAAACCTTGGCCATCTGAGGAATCCAGACTTATTGAGAAATCTATTGTGAACTGAAATATTGGAAAATCTGTAACTTAAAAAACCTTGGACTTGGATATACATAATTTGAGAACTGGAGAAACCTGAGAATTTGAAGAACCTAAAGTCTTAGAAAACCTACGATCTCAGAAACCCTGAGAACATGAGGAACCAAAGGGCCCGAGAACCTGAGAAACTGAGGATCTTTATAATTTAGACTTCGATAAACATAACTTGAGAACTGGAGGAACCTGAGAAATTGAAAACCTGAAGTCTTGGAAAATCTGAGATCTTAGAAACCCTGAGAACATGAGGAACCAAAGAACTTGAAAAATAGGGGCATCAGAGAAATTGAGGACCTTTAGAATTTGAAGAATTTGAGAAACCTATTCTGAAAACTCGAGCAACTCCTGAGGGATTTTGAGGACTAAGAAAATTATGATAAACCTGAGAAACTGAGGAACTTGAAAATTTGAGAACCTAGAAACCTGAGAATATGAGGAACCTTTAAAAACTAGGCTGTCTGAGGAACCCAGCAATATTGAGAAATCTAATTTGTGAACTGAAATTTTGGAAAATCTGTGAACTTAGAGAACCTTAGACATTGATTAACATAACTTGAGAATTGGAGGAATCTGAGAATTTGAAGAACCTGAGGTCTTGGAAAGCCTGAGATCTTAGAAACCCTGAGAACAGGAAGAACCAAAGACTGCGTGAACTTGAAAAACAGGGACCTGAAATTGACGAACCTGAGGAATCGGAAGAAACTGAGATACTTAATCAAGAAAATGTGGTACCTTTGCAATTTGAAGAATTTGGGAAACCCATTCCAAGAATTACAGCAATTGCTGAGGAATTTGAAAACCAAAAAAATTATTATAAACCTGAGAAACTGAGGATCTTGATAATTTGAAAACCTAAAAGCCTTGAGGATATAAGGAACCCAGCAATATTGAGAAATCTAATTTTTTAACTGAAATTTTGGAAAATCTGAAACTAAGAAAACCTTACGACTTTGAGAAACATGACTTGAGCACTAGAGGAACCTGAGAATTTAAGGAACCTAAAATCTTGCAAAACCTGAGATCTTAGAGACCCGGAGAACATGAGGAACCAAAGACCCTGAGAACTTGAGAAATAGAGGAAATCTGAGAAATTGAGGAACGTTTAGAATTTGAAGAATTTGAGAAACCTATTCTGAAAATTAGAGCAATTCTTGAGGGATTCTGAGGACTAAGAAAATTATGATAAACCTGAGAAACTGAGGAACTTGAAAATTTAAGAACCTAGAAATATGAGAATATGAGGAACCTTAAAAACTTAGCTGTCTGATGAACCCAGAAATATTGAGAAATCGAATTTGTGAACTGAAGTTTTGGAAAATCTGTGAATTTAGAGAACCTTACGATTTTGAGAAACATAACTTAAGTAATGGAGGAACCTGAGAATTCAAAGAACCTGAAATATTGGAAAGCCTGAGATCTTAGAAACCTTGAGAACATGAGGAACCAAAGACTCCGAGAACCTGAAAAATCTGATAAATTGAGGAACCTGAGAAATTGGAAAAAACTGAGATACCTAATGAAAAACATCAGGAACCTTTAAAATTTGAAGAATTTGAGGACTAAGAAAATTATGATAAACCTGAGAAACTGAGGAACTTGAAAAATTGAGAACCTAGAAACCTGAGAATATGAGGAACCTAAAAAAGTAGAGGCTGTCTGAGGAACCCAGAAATATTGAGAAATCCAATTTGTGAAATGCAATTTTGGAAAATCTGTAAACTTAGAGAACCTTAGACTTTGATTAACATAACTTGAGAACTGGAGGAACCTGGGAATTTGATGAACCTGAAGTCTTGGAAAGCCTGAGATCTTAGAAACCCTGAGAACATGAGGAACCAAAGACTGCGTGAACTTGAAAAATAGGGACATCTGAAAAATTGAGGAACTTGAGGAATCGGAAGAAACCCATTCTAAGAATTACAGCAATTGCTGAGGAGGAATTTGAAAACCAAAAAAATTATTATAAACTTGAGAAACTGAGGATCTTGATAATTTGAGAACCTAAAAGCCCTGAGGATATAAGGAACCCAGCAATATTGAGAAATCTAATTTTTTAACTGAGACTTTAGAAAATCTGTGAACTTAGGGAACCTTACGACTTTGAGAAACATGACTTGAGCTCTAGAGGAACCTGAGAATTTAAGGAACTTGAGATCTTAGAGACCCGGAGAACATGAGGAACCAAAGACCTTGAGAACTTGAGATTTAGAGGAAATCTGAGAAATTGAGGAACCTTCAGAATTTGAAGAATTTGGGAAACTTATTCTGAAAATTAGAGCTATTCCTGAGGGATTTTCAGGACTAAGAAAATTATGATAAACCTGAGAAACTGAGGAACTTGAAAATTTGAGAACCTAGAAACCTGAGAATATGAGGAACCTTAAAAACTTGGCTGTCTGATGAACCCAGAAATATTAAGAAGTCTAATTTGTGAACTGAAGTTTTGGCAAATCTGTGAATTTAGAGAACCTTACGACTTTGAGAAACATAACTTAAGTAATGGAGGAACCTGAGAATTCAAAGAACCTGAAATATTGGAAAGCCTGAGATCTTAGAAACCTTGAGAACATGAGGTACCAAAGACCCCGAGAACCTGAAAAATCTGATAAATTGAGGAACCTGAGAAATTGGAAAAAACTAAGATACCTAATGAAAAACATGAGGAACCTTTGAAATTTGAAGAATTTGAGGACTAACAAAATTATGATAAACCTGAGAAACTGAGGAACTTGAAACTTTGAGAACCTAGAAACCTGAGAATATGAGGAACCTTAAAAACTATGCTGTCTGAGGGACCCAGCAATATTGAGAAATCTAATTTGTGAACTGAAATTTTGGAAAATCTGTGAACTTAGAGAACCTTAGACTTTGATTAACAGAACTTGAGAACTGGAGGAATCTGAAGTTTTGGAAAGCCTGGGATCTTAGAAACCCTGAGAACATGAGCAACCAAAGACCCTGAGAACTTGAGAAATAGACGAAATCTGAGAAATTGAGGAACGTTTAGAATTTGAAGAATTTGAGAAACCTATTCTGAAAATTAGAGCAATTCTTGAGGGATTCTGAGGACTAAGAAAATTATGATAAACCTGAGAAACTGAGGAACTTAAAAATTTAAGAACCTAGAAACCTGAGAATATGAGGAACCTTAAAAGCTTGGCTGTCTGATGAACCCAGAAATATTGAGAAATCGAATTTGTGAACTGAAGTTTTGGAAAATCTGTGATTTTAGAGAACCTTACGATTACTTAAGTAATGGAGGAACCTGAGAATTCAAAGAACCTGAAATATTGGAAAACCTGAGATTTTAGAAAAATTGAGAACATGAGGAACCAAAGACCCCGAGAACCTGAAAAATCTGATAAATTGAGGAACCTGAGAAATTGGAAAGAACTGAGATACCTAATGAAAAACATGAGGAACCTTTGAAATTTGAAGAATTTGAGGACTAAGAAAATTATGATAAACCTGAGAAACTGAGGAACTTGAAAAATTGAGAACCTAGAAACCTGAGAATATGAGGAACCTAAAAAAGTAGAGGCTGTCTGAGGAACCCTGAACTATTGAGAAATCCAATTTGTGAAATGAAATTTTGGAAAATCTGTAAACTTAGAGAATCTTACAACTTTGAGAAACATGTCTTGAGCTCTAGAGGAACCTGAGAATTTGAAGAGCCTGAAATCTTGGAAAACCTGTAATTTTAGAAACCCCGAGAACATGAACCAATTCACCGAGAACTTGAGAAATAGAGAAATCTGAGAAATTTAGGAACCTGACGACCTTAAAACCTTGACTGTATAACGAACCCCGCAATAAATCTATGAACTTAGAGCATCTTAGACTATGAGAAACAACTTTAAAGTGGAGGAACCTGAGAATTTGAAGAACCTGTAATCTTGGAAAGCTTGAGATCTTAGAGACCCTGAGAAAATGAGGAACCTAAAACCCTGAGAACTTGAAAAATAAAGAAATCTGAGAAACTTAGGAACCTGACGAATCGGAAGAAAGTGAGATATAATTAAGAACATGAGAAATGGAGCATTTTTACAATTTGGGTACGCTGAGTAATTAGAGAAATAAGAAAATTTGAGGAACCTTAAAACCTTGGCTATCTGAGGAACCCAAGCAAAATTGAGAAATCTAATTTGTGAACCGAAATTTTGGAACATCTGTGACCTTAGATAACCTTACGACTTTGAATCTCAAGTCTTGGAAAACCTGAGATCTTGAGAACATGAGAATCCAAAAACCCTGGGAACTTGAAAAATAGGGACATCTGAGAGATTGGGGAACCTGAGGAATCGGAAGAAACTGAGATACATAATGAAAAACATGAGGAACCTTTGAAATTTGAAGAATTTGAGAAACTTATTCTGAGAATTAGAGCAATTCCTGGGGAATTTGAGCACTAAGAAAATTATGATAAACCTAAAAAACTGAGGATCTTGATAATTTCAGAACCTAAAAATCCTGAGAATATGAGGAACCTTAAAACTTTGAGGAACTCAGCAATATTGAGAAATCTAATTCGTGAACTGAAATTTTGGAAAATCTGAGAACCTAGAGTACCTTACGACTTTAAGAAACATAACTTGAGCACTGGAGGAACCTGACAATTTGAAAAACCTGAAGTTTTAGAAAACCTGAGAACATGGGGAACTTTAAAACCTTGGCTGTCTGAGGAACCCAGCTGTATTGAGAAGTCTAATTTGTGAACTGAAATTTTGGAAAATTGGTAAACTTTGAGAAACATATCTTGAGCACTGGAGGAACTTGAGAATTTGAAGAGCCTGAAATCTTGGAAAACCTGTTATTTTCGAAACACTGAACTGAAATTTTAGAAAATCTCCGAATCTTTCAGGAACATATCTTCAGAACTGGAGGAACTTCAAGTCTTGGAAAACATAAGATCTTAGAGACCCTGAGAATATGAGGAACCTAAGACCCGGAGAACTTGAGAAATAGAGAAATCTGAGAAATTGAGATAACCTGAGGAATCGAAAGTAACTGAGATAACTTGTGATACCTGCGAACTCTAGAAACCTGTGCATTCGGCAGACCTGTGAACTTGGAAAACCTATTTTGAGATTTGGAGGAACTTAAGAAGGTGGAATTTGACAACCTAAAAATCTTGAGAATTTGAAAAACCTTAAATGATTGGCTATCTGAAGAACTCAGAAATATTGAGAAATGTAATTTATGAACTGAAATTTTGGAAAATTTGTGAACTTGGAGAACCTTAGACTTTGAGAAACATATCTTGAGAACTGGAGGAACCTCAAGTCTTGGAAAACCTGAGATCTTAGAAACTCTGAGAACTTAAGAAATTGTGAAATCTGAGAAATTGAGGAACCTGAGGAATCGAAAGAAACTGAGATAATGAAGAACATGAGGAACTGGGCATTCGGCAGACCTGCGGAATTGAGGAACCCATTTTGAGATTTAAAGCCATTTAAGAAGTTGGATAACGTGCGGAATTGAAGGTCTGACAATTTTGAGAAGCTTGAGAACTTGAGGAACTTGAAAATTTGAGAACCTCGACTACTTGAGGAACCCAGCAAAATTGGGAAATCTAAATCTTTGCGAACTGAAATTTTGGAAAGTCTGTGAACTTGTAGAGAACGTTAGACTTTGAGAAACGTAACTTGAGAACTGGAGGAACCTGATAATTTGAAGAACCTGAAGTCTTGGAAAACCCGAGATCTTAGAGACACTGAGAACATGAGGAATTTTAGATACTTGCGAAATCTGGATATTCGACAAACCTGCGGACTTGAGGAACCTATTTTGAGATTTTTAGCGATTTAAGAAATTGGAGGACTAAGAAAATTATAAGAAGTGTGAGAAATTGAGGAAATTGAAAATTTGAGGAACCTTAAAACCTTGGCTATCTGAGGAACCCAGCAATATTGAGAAATGTAATTTGTTAACTGAAATTTTGG
This sequence comes from Diaperis boleti, assembly GCA_963583935.1. Taxonomy (NCBI): domain Eukaryota; kingdom Metazoa; phylum Arthropoda; class Insecta; order Coleoptera; family Tenebrionidae; genus Diaperis; species Diaperis boleti. The sequence goes on from OY757244.1 coordinate 71,799,169, forward strand.
AACATCGGTCAAGTTAGAGAAGCTTTTATTTTGAAAAACGTGACTTGAGAACTTGGAATGAATTTCAAAAACTCCTAGTCTAGTGAAAGAAAACATTCTGAAATGAAAAAACAGAAACTTGATGTATTTATTATTTCTAAAGTAGCTTGCTCTGTAAGAATAAGTAACGGATGTTTTTTTTTTTTTTTGGCGTCATAGTTGGCGCTGACTATGAGTTTATGTGAACAAGCCACAATTTTTTGCCTGATTTCATTTAGACGGTTATGTGAATTCACAGTATGACCGTATAAAGTGAAGTATAAAGTATAAATTAAAAGTGAGGTTAGATATAGATTCAGATGTCAAACTAATAATTGTCAATTCGATGGCACGTTCACAGTTAAACATTCATGGCCAACTTCGACGTCAAATTTTAAAAAACACCCGTTACATGGAAAATGCTTAAACATAACTAAGAAAATGTGATCGATAACATCAAGGAAAAATAAAATTATAAAACGAATAATAAAAGAGAGTGAAAGTAGATGCAAAAGATATCAGAATATAGAGAAAATTTGTTAGCTAACAGCACAGCCACAATGGTTTTTCTCCGTTACTAAAAGTAAAAAGAACAATCCTTTTCTTTTCTTTTTTATTTATTTTAATGCTCTTTCCAGGTGTATTTTTGCAGTACAAAATATAAAAACACTAATGTTTACGTAATTTCAAGAAACATTGTTTCCATAAAATGAAACTATGGAATTAACTTAGAAAGTCCTATTTACATATTAACTCCCAAGTAAACAAGCTAATCATTTATGCTATCTGACCCAGATATACCTAACTACAGACTTTGAATTGCAGTAGTTTAGCATTTTATAACAATAATGAATTGCCCGCACCTTTACACAATATCTTTATCTAGCAGTGTTACGTGTTGTTGGCTTCTACCTGCGAATTTGTATAAAATTTACGGATACCTGATTAAAAATAGAATGCAGCGATAGGTTGTAACGCCTCCACTGCTTCCTGTTTAAAACAAAATTTCGTTTTTAATTTTGGCACTGACCAACGCCAATATTTTTACAAATAACAATCTACAGTGTTTTTCACAGTATACCTACTTAAATATTACAAGACGTTCCTCGTCTTATCTCTGGCACGTGCCACCTCGTTACCCATCGTTGACTCCCCACAAAGAAATTGTTCGTGCCGTCTGCTCGTATTGTGCATTGTTAGTCATATTACCAATGCCAGGATAGCGTCGTAATTTTGTAGATGGATAAAGTTGTATTTTCAGAAGAATGGATATTGTATCTGTTTGGCGTTTTTGCGTTTTTTACGTATTAATTCATTCTATTTTGATATTTAGATAAATGAAACACCTGTTACTCTTGAAGGTTCGTACAGAATTATTTTTTTAAAATAGCAACACAGGGTAAAAATAAACTTTTTGGAAAGTGCTTTTTTTATCATCATTTTGGTCCTTCGAACCGGATTTCTCGCGTTATCATCATAGTGACGTGTTTTTACGCCGTATCATTAAACAGCTTCATGACCAAACCAACCTCAGCAGCGTGGACATTGGAGATTTCATACCAATTAAGTGCAACTCAAATCTACTTTCCATTTTCTTATTTCAATTCATGTTGGGTATTAGCATTGCAATCATAAGTAAACAAAGACTGCCGAATCACTTTTAATTAAAAAAAATAGAATAGAATGGCAGTCTAAATAATTTACGCAAATCGGAAGAACAAAAGGATTTTTTTGAAAAACGTAGACAATTTTTCAACTCGCAAGAACAAAAAATTAAATTTCAACAATAACCAAACACTTGCTTGTCCGTGCTGTTCACAAAATCATAATTTATTTCTTTGCTCAAAATTTCTTAATTTAATGGTTCCAGACAGAATGAATTTAGTACAAACAAAAACTTATGTACCTAACAATTGTTTGTTGAAATCATTTGAGAATTTGAGAAATCTGCTGTTTTGAGAAACGTGAGACCTAGAATAACCTGAAATCTTGGAAAAACCGACATCTTAGGGTCTTTGAGAAACCTGAGAACTTGAGATATTGAAAAATCTGAGAATTTGAGAAAATTCGGGCTTCGGGAAATCTGGGAATTGGAAGAACCTGAAATCTTGGAGTACTTGAGATCTTAGGGACTTAGACTTGAGACCTTGAAAATATGATTTTTGAACTGAACGGATCTGAAAATAAGCATCAGAACTTGAGAAACCTGAAAATTGGAAGAACCTGAAATCTTGGAAAAAAACCTAACATCTTAGGGCCCTTGATAAATTTGTGAACTGATTGAATCTAAGAATTTGAGAAACTGCGGGTCTCGAGAAACCCATTAAATTGAGGACCCTGAGAACTTGAGAAATTGAAAGAATCTGTGAATTTGAGAAACTTCGGGCTTCGAAAAACCTGGAATCTTGAAAAAAAAAAACCTGAACATTGGAAGAACCTGAAATCTTGGAAAACCTAATATCTTAGGGAAATTTCTGAACTGAAAGAATCTGTAAATTTGAGAAAGTTCGGGTCTTAAGAAACCTGTGAACTTGAGGAACATGAGAACTAGAGATATTGAAAGAATCTGAAAGTTTGAGAAATCTCGGGCTTAGAAAAACCTGAGAGTTGGAAAAGCCTGAAATCTTGGAGAACTTGAGATCTTGGGCACTATGAGAACTTGAAAAATCTAATTTTTGAACTGAAAGCATTGGAGAATTTGAGAAACCTTTGAAAACCTAAGACCTTAAAAATAAATATATTTTTTGAATTTAAAGAATCTGAAAATTTAAGAGCTTGGGGTCTTGAGAAATCTGAGAATTTGTTTAACCCCAGAATTGAAAGGAACTGAAATCTTGGAAAACTTAAGGTCTTAGGTGCTATGAGATCTTGAGAAATCTATGAGCTTGAATGAAAACATTTGAGAATTTCAGAAGTCTGGAGCCTTGGGAAACCTGGTAACTTGAGGAACTTGAAATCTTTGAAAACCTCTTGTGAACTGAAAGAATTTGAGAAACCTTAACATTGGAAGAACCTGAAATCTTCGAAAACCTAATATCTTAGGGCATTTGAGAAATTTCTGAACTGAAAGAATCTGTGAATTTGAGAAACTTCGGGTCTCAAGAAACCTGTGAACTTAAGGAACATGAGAACTAAAGATATTGAAAGAATCTGTGAATTTGAGAAACTTCGGATATCGAGAAACCTGAGAGTTGATCTTTGAGCTTTGGCCCTATGAAAACTTGAAAAATGTAATTTTTGAACTGCAAGTATTTGAGAATTTGAGAAACTTGAAATCTTTGAAAACCTGAAATCTTTGAAAACATTGGACCTTGAAAATATAATGTTTTAATTGAAGGCATCTGAAAATTTGAGAAGCTGCAGGCCTCAAGAAACCTGGGAATGGAAAGGAACTGAAATCTTGGATCTATGAGATCTTGAGAAACCTAAGAATTAGAGTAACCTAAAGTGTTGGAAAAACCAACATTTTAGGGCCTTTGAGAAATTTGTGAACTGAAAGAATCTGAGAATTTGAGAAACTTTGGGTCTCGAGAAACCTGTGAACTTGAGGAACTTGAGAACTTGCGGAACCTGAGATATTGAAAGACTCTGAATTTGAGAGTTAGAAGAACCTGAAATCATGTAAAACTGAAAAAAAACTGTGAACTGAAAAAATTTGAGAATTTGAGAAACTTCCGGTCTCGAGACACCTGTGAACTTGAGGAACCTGAGAACTTGAGATATTTAAAGAATCTGAGAATTTGAGAAACTTCGGACTTCGAGGAACCCGTGAAATTGAGGAACCTGAGAACTTGAGATATTGAAAAATCTGAGAATTTGAAAAACTTCGGGCTTCGAGAAACCCGAGACTTGGAATAACCTGAGATATTGGAGAACCTGAGATCTTAGGGACTAAGAGAACTTGAGAAATCTAATTTTCCAACTGAAAGCATTTGAGAATTTGAGAAACCTGAAGTCTTTGAAAATCTTATACCTTGAAAATATGATGCTTGAACTGAAAGGATCTGAAAACTTGAGAAGCTTTAGGCCTCGAGAAACCTGGGAATTGAAGGGAATTGAAATCTTGGAAAACCTGAGATCTTAGGAGCTATGAGAACTTGAGAAACCTGAGAATTAGAGGAACCTGAAATGTTGGAAAAACCAACATCTAAGGGCTTTTGAGAAATTTGTGAACTGAAAGAATCTGAGAATTTGAGAAACTTCCTTTCTCGAGAAACCTGTGAACTGGAGGAACCTGAGAACTTGAGATATTGAAAGAATCTGAGAATTTGAGAAACTTTGGACTTCAAGGAACCCGTGAAATTGAGGAACCTAAGAATGCGAAGAACCTGAAATGTTGGAAAGACGAATATCTTATTGCCTTTGAGAAATTTGTGAATTGAAAGCATCTGAGAATTTGAGAAACTTCGGGTCTCGAGAAACCTGTGAAATTGTGGAACCTGAGAACTTGAGATATTGAAAGAATCTGAGAATTTGAGAGACTTTGGACTTCGAGGAACCCGTGAAATTGAGGAACCTGAGAATTCGAAAAACCTGAAATGTAGGAAATACCAACATCTTAGGCCCTTTAAGAAATTTGTGAATTGAAAGCATCTGAGAATTTGAGAAACTTTGGGTCTCGAGAAACCTGTGAACTTGAGGAACCTGAGAACTTGAGAAATTGAAAGAATCTGAGAATTTGAGAAACTTTGGACTTCGAGGAACCCGTGAAATTGTGGAACCTGAGAACTTGAGATATTGAAAAATCGGAAAATTTGAGAAACTTCGGGCTTCGAGAAACTTGAGAATTGGAAGAACCTGAAATCTTGGAGAACTTGAGCTTTTAGGTACTATGAGGACTTGAGAAATCTAATTTTGAAACTGACAGTTTTTGAGAATTTGAGAAACTTTGGACTTCGAGGAACCCGTGAAATTGAGGAACCTGATAATTCGAAAAACCTGAAATGTTGGAAAAACCAACATCTTAGGCCCTTTGAGAAATTTGTGAATTGAAAGCATCTGAGAATTTGAGAAATTTCCTTTCTCGAGAAACCTGTGAACTTGAGGAACCTGAGAACTTGAGATATGGAAAGAATCTGAGAATTTGAGAAACTTTGGACTTCGAGAAACCCGTGAAATTGAGGAACCTGAGAATTCGAAGAACCTCAAATGTTGGAAAAAACCAACATCTTAGGGCTTTTGAGAAATTTGTGAACTAAAAGGATCTGAAAATTTGAGAAGCTCTGTGTCTCGAGAATAGGGGAATAGGGGAAACCCAGAATTGGAAAAGCTGAGATCTTAGGGGTTATGAGAACTCGTCAAATCTAATTTGTGAACTGAAAACATTTGAGAATTTCAGAAGTCTGGAGTTTTGGGAAACCTGGTAACTTTAAATCTTTGAAAACCTTATATTCTATGTATCTTGAGAACTTGAGAAATCTAATTTATAATTTATGAGCTGAAAGAATTTGAGAAACCTGAAAATTGGAAGAACCTGTTATGTTAGAAAGCCTAACATTTTGAGAAATTTGTGGACTGGAAGAATCTGTGAATTTGAGAAACTTCTGATTTGGAAGAACCTGAAATCTTGGAGAACTTGAGAAATCTAATATTTAAACTGAAAACATTTGAAAATTTGAGAAACCTGATAACTTGAGGAACCTGAAATTTTTGAAAACCTTAAACCTTAAAAATATAATTTTTGGATTTAAAGGATCTGAAAATTTGAGAAGCTTCGGGGCTCGAGAAACCTGAGAATTGAAAGGAACTGAAATCTTCGAAAACCTAAAATTTTATGGATTTTGAGAACTTGAGAAATCTAATTTGTGATCTGAAAGCATTTGAGAATTTGATATATCTGGAGCTTTGAGAAACCTGACAACTTGAGGAACTTGAAATCTTTGAAAACCTTAGATCTTATGTATCTTGAGAACTTGAGAAATTTAATTTGTGAATGAAAGTATTTGAGAGACCTGAAAATTGGAAGAACCTGAAAACTTGGAAAACCTAACATCTTAGGGTCTTTGAGAAATTTGTGAACTGAAAACATGTGAGAATTTGAGAAACTTTGGGCTTCGAGGAACCAGTGATATTGAGCACCCTAAGAATATTTGAAAGCATTTGATATTTTGAGGAACTTGAAATCTTTGAAAACCTTAGATTTTATGTATCCTGAGAACTTGAGAAATCTAATTTATTTATGAGCTGAAAGAATTTGAGAAACCCGAAAATTGGAGGAACCTGAAATCTTAGAAAACCTAACATTTTTGGGCATTTGAGAAACTTGTGAACTGAAAGAATATGCGAATTTTTTGAGAAACTTCTTACTTGGAGAAACCTGAAATCTTGTAGAAGTTGAGAAATCTAATATTTAAACTGAAAGCATTCGAAAATTTGAGAAACCTGTTAACTCGAGAAACCTGAAATATATAATAAAACCTTATACTTTGAAAATATAATTTTTGAATTGAAAGGATCTGAAAATGAGATGAGAAGCTTTGGGGCTCGAGAAACCTGAGAATTGAAAGGAACTGAAATCTTCGAAAACCTGAGATTTTATGGATCTTGAGAACTTGAGAAATCTAATTTGTGGGCTGAAAGATTTTGGGCACTTGGAAAAACCGACGTCCTAGGACCTTTGAGAAACCCGTGAACTTGAGGAATCTGAGAACTTGAGATATTGAAAAGTCTGAGAATTTGAGAAACTTCGGGCTTAAACCTTGGAGAACTTGAGATATTAGGGACTATGAGAACTTGAGAAATTTAATTTTTGAACTAAAATTATTTGAGAATTTGAGAAAAATGAAGTCTTTGAAAATCTTAGACCTTGAAAATATGATTTTTGAACGGAAATTATCTGAAAATTTGAGAAGCTTTAGGCCTTGAGAAACCTGTGAATTGAAAAGAACTGAAAGGCTTGGAAAACTTGAGATCTTAGGGGCTATGAGAACTTGAGAAACCTGAGAGTTGGAAGAACCTGAAATCTTGGAGAACTTGACATCTTGGGCACTATGAAAACTTGAAAATTCTAATTTTTAAACTGAAAGCATTTGAGAATATGCGAAACCTGAAATCTTTCAAAACCTTGAAACTTGGGAATATAATTTTTGAAATTAAGGGATCTGAAAATTTGAGAAGCTGCAGGCTTCGAGAAATGTGGGAATGGAAAGGAACAGACATCTTGGAAAACCTGAGATCTTAGGAGCTATGAGAATTTGAGAAACCTGAGAATTAGAGGAACCTGATGTGTTGGAAAAACCAACATTTTAGGGCCTTTGAGAAATTTGTGAACTTAAAGAATCTGAGAATTTGAGAAACTTTGGGTCTCGAGAAACCTGTGAACTTGAGGAAGCTGAGATATTGAAAAATCTGAGAATTTGAAAAACATCGGGCTTCGAGAAACGTGAGAATTGGAAGAACCTGAAATTGGGAAGAACTTGAGACCTTGGGCACTATGAGAACTTGAAAAATATAATTTTTGAACTGAAAGCATTTGAGAATTTGAGAAACCTGAGGTCCTTGAAAATATGATTTTTAAACTGAAAGTATCTGAAAATAAGCTTCAGGCCTCGAGAAACCCGAGAATTAAAAGGAAGTGAAATTTTCGAAACCCTCAGTTTTTATGGATCTTGAGAACTTGAGAAATCTAATTTGCGATCTGAAAACATTTGAGAATTTGAGAAATCTGGAGCTTGTAGAAACCTGATAACTTGAGGAACCTGAAAATTTTGAAAACTAGAGGACTTATTTATCTTGAGAACTTGAGAAATCTAATTTGTGGACTGAAACAATTTGAGAAACTTCGGGCCTCGAAAAACAGGTGATACCGACTACCCTAAGAACTTGAGAAATTGAAAGAATTTGTGAATTTGAGAAACTTCGAACTTCGAGAAACCTCAGTTGGAAGAACCTGAAATCTTGGAGAACTTGAAATCTTAGGGATTATGAGGACTTGAGGAATCTAATAGTTACACTGAATTTTAGAATTTGAGAAAACTGATAAAAAGAAACTTCGGGCCTCGAAAACCTCTCAATTTGAGGAACCTGAGAACTTGAAGATTAAAAGAATCTAAGAGTTTGAGAAACTTCGGGCTTTGAACAACCTGAAATCTTGAAAAACTTGAGATCTTATGGATAATGAGAAGTTGAGAAATTTAATTTTTAAACTGAAAGCATTATTGAGAATTTGAGACACCTGAAATCTTCGACCTCGAAAATATGATTTTTGAGCTGAAAGGATCTGAAAATTTAAGCAGTTTCAGGCCTCGAAAAACCTGAGAATTGAAAGGAACTGAAATCTTGGAAACCTGGAGATCTTAGAAAACTTGAGAAACCTAATTTGTAAACTGAAAGCATTTGAGAAATTGAGAAACCTGGTGTTTTGAGAAAGGCAAGAATTAGAATAACCTAATATCTTTGAAAAACCGACATCTTAGGGTCTTTGAGAAACCTGTGAACTTGAGGAACCTAAGAATTTGAGATATTGAAAAATCTGAGAATTTGAGAAGCTTTGGGCTTCGAGAAACCTGAGAATTGAAAGCACCTGAAATCTTGGAAAACTTGAGATCTTAGTGACCAGAACTTGAGAAATCTAATTTTTCAACTGAAATCATTTGAGAATTTGAGAAAACTAAAGACTGAAAATCTTTGACCTTGCAAATATTATTTTTGAACTGAAAGGATCTGAGAATAAGCTTCAGAACTTGAGAAACGTGAGAATTAGAAGAACCTGAAATCTTGCAAAAACCAACATCTTAGACCCTTTGAGAAATTTGTGAACTGAAAGAATCTGAGAATTTGAGAAACTTTAGGTCTCGAGAAACCTGTGAAGTTGAGGAACCTGAGAAGTTGAGATATTGAAAGAATCTGAGAATTTGAGAAACCTCGGGCTTCGGAAAACCTGGGAGTTGGAAGAACCTGAAGTCTTGGAGAACTTGAGACCTTGGGCACTCTGAGCACTTGGAAGCTCTAATTTTTGAACTGAAAGCCCTTGAGAATTTGAGAAACCTGAAATCTTTGAAAACCTTAGAGGTTAAAAATATAATTTTTGAATTTAAAGGATCCGAAAATTTGAGAAACTTTGGGTCTCGGGAAACCTGAGAATATGGGAAACCCCAGAATTAAAAGAAACCGAAGTCCTGAAAAACCTGAGATCTTAGAGGTTAGGAGAACTTGAGAAATCTAATTTGTGAACTGAAAAAATTTGAGAATTTCAGAAGTCTGGAGCTTTGGGGAAATCTGGTAACTTGAGGAACTTGAAATCTTTGAAAACCTTAGATTTTATGTGTCTTGAGAACTTGAGAAATCTAATCTATGTGCTGAAAGAATTTGAGGAACCTGAAAATTGGAAGAACCTGAAATCTTGGAGAACTTGAAATATTAGAGACAATGAGGACTTGAGAAATCTAATATTTAAACTGAAAGCATTTGAAAATTTGAGAAACCTGATAACTTGATAAACCTGAATTTTTTGAAAACCGTAACCCTGAAATATAATTTGTGAATTGTAAGGATCTGAAAAATTTGAGAAGCTTCGGGGCTCTAGAAACCTGAGAATTGAAAGGAAATGAAATCTTGGAAAACCTGAGATCTTATGTTTAATTTGTGTACCGAAAGAATTTGAGAATTTGAAAAACCTGAAAACTTGAGAAATTGAAAGAATCATGAATTTGAGAAACTTCGGGGTTCGAGAAGAAAAGTTGGAAGAACCTGAAATCTTGTAAGTCCTGAGATCGTATGGAGCTTGAGAACTGAAAGAATGTAGAAATTTTAGAAACTTTGGACTGGATCTTTGTTTGAAACTATTCCATTGCAATTAATTAGGTACATATAATTATAGTTACTTAGTTCTTACTTTGTTAGTTGATTTTTGATGTATTGAAATAAGTATTAGTTTCGACCCAATGTATGAGATATGATACATATCAAAATTTTATTTTTTTATGTTTTTTTTTCCGAGTGCTCATTTTCTAAATTGAGACTGATTCATCACCAAGTTCTTAAGCCAGGCCTGTTTCAAAATTTTATTTCTGATTGTGCTGCGAAAAATGTTAATTGACATTTTATACCCCCTCGTTCCCCACATGTGGGGATTTATAAGTCAGAAAAGAGAAATAAGTCAGTCACTGTTTACTTGTGAGAAGATGTACACATATCTCACATTAATTGCACTCTTAATTAACGGCCTATAGCTCCTCTGTCCTCAAATCCCGATTCTTTATCAGCACTTACACCCGGCCACTTCCTAATTGGGACTGCACTCACTGCGCATTGTCATAATTCAAGAAGACAACATAACCCCCTTGTGTTGGAGTCTCGGTCGCATCGAGATAGTGCATCCTGGACGCGATGGTAAAGTACGAACTGACAAGGAGCGATGTAGTGCAAGGATCAGTGCGTAAATTGAGTCCCTTACCGGTCTAGTGCGCCTTCAAAATTCAGCAATTGAAGACGTCCGCTTATCTTTTCATGTGTATACGCTTGTGTATTTAATTATTAATTAACAAATCCACAATTAATTTCTATATTACAATAATTACAACAGACTTTTTGTGAAGCCACTGTTACATTTAAAAATATATACAGGGTGTGTCAATGGTTTTAAGACAACACTCACTCTTCCATACACAACTACATTGCGTGTGTCCTTTATAGTGGTCCCCGAAGACGACGAAACGACCGACGAAGACGACGACGACGTTTTCGATTTATCCATTTCCGAAGACTCTTCTCAAATAACTTGTAACGCTAGCGGCTTCTATCCCGAGCCTAACATGACCCTATACATCGTCAACGAGTGAGTCTTCGTCCCCCAGCAACCCAATCTAAATAATCCAAAGATAAACATTTCCAGAAACGATACGGACATAATATTCAGACAGGACCACGAAACGGTCCTCGCGACCGAAGAGGGTTATTACAACGTCTCGTCCGTCCTAGAATTCGACCCCCTCAATCTCACTCAGAGTTTCTATTACTTTTGCGAGATCAATATTCCGGGAACCCCCTATAACGTAAGCGTGAGATGGACGCACTCCCAGGGTAATTATTGTTGACGTGTGGCTTTGAAAAGTTAGATAGGCAACACTTTAAACGACTTAGCTTTAATTCACTTTACAGTTTTCTTTCTTGCTGGAATGCACTTAAGCTTTGCAGTGATGAGAAAGTGTGTTGGCTTAGTGTTGCGCTACTGAATCTATTTAACATTAAAAGGGTACTAATTTTTCTGCATAGAGGACATCGGTGAGACGCAAGTAGAGGAAGATTTAGTTTACGCTACCAATTCTACTGAAGATTGGTCCGACAGTCCTGCAGGTTGGTGATGTGAATAGATTGCTTTTTGTTAGATGAAACACGTTATGAGAACCATAAATAGGTACCTACAATATAATTGGCAAATAAAATATAGTTTTGAGAAATCTTAAAGAAAAAAAAACGATGAGAGGTATTTATTTTTAATTTCTTAGAACCAGTGTTAGCAAAGTAGAAACACAATTTAACGACTCTAGTCAAATGGTTATTCAAAAATGATCTTATTAGTATTTCTACTTTTAGTGAACTACTCAAAAGTGAATAAAAATTCCAATTTAGAAAAAATTACAAAAATATAAAACCGGTTATTCTGTGCAGAGTCATCAGATTTCCGCCCTGTGTTCCATAAGGGTTTCTTCGTGATTCACTTGACTTGCCAAGGTAATAAATAAAAAGGAATGTCCTTATTTTATGGTGGAGTGTTGCAAACATGCTACTAAAATCATTATGTCAAATTACACCCAAAAAAAAACATCTGTCAAGAAGAAACTGCTGCTGCTACACATTCGAAAGCAACCGCACAAACCAAATTCAGGGCAAATTGACTACCGCATTGAGAGCAGCACAGTTAACACAAAAAGTTCACAAACAAAGATGTCAAAATTGTTCAATTTTGAGTAGTTCTAATTAGACGAACCCCACTAATCATGTCGGAACATAATCGAGCACTAGTTTTATGTACAGCTTTTGAACTAGTTGAAGTTCAGATCGAAGAAGAATCTAATTTTTCGACAACTCCTGCAAGCGAAACTTCCACTAACCCCGGCGAATATGTTACCGAGATAGAGATACAAATTTTAGAGGGTAACGCTGTTGCTTTGAGTTTTCGTTTTACGCTTGGGATTTATACACTAATTGTGTGGAGCTTTGAATTTGACAAATAGTAACCACATTCGTAAATATTTTTGCCATTGTAAGATGTAGTTACTATCTGTTTATTATTGTTTTATGTCATGTCATAATTTATTTTATTTTTATGTTCGTTTGTCTTATCGATTGGAACTGGTCACCACAAGCTAAACTAAATAAATTAAAAATCTGGAAATCCAAAATTTGTGGTGACCCGTTTCCACGAATAACCAGTGCTCATTGATTTTCTCGTCCTTCCATTAATCAATTATTAATTTCTCCATTGTTGTCGCCGAAGTTAACACGTTTTTCCTTTTTTCAGAAAGTGCGTCCCCCAGGCATCTCCCCCCTCTCCTTTCAGTCATCGTGATGTTGGCACTGCTGGGTCCACTACGTCTATAAGAACACCCCCGATTACAAATTGTGATAAAAGCCAAATTATGTTAAATACTGTAGAATAATTTATTGTACATTGTAAATATTCAAAACCGAAGCAATACTTGTAAATGCATAGTCTAATTACACGAACACCAAAGTTGATGATCAAAGAGAAGCACCTCCAGTTTTAACAGAAATTTGATTGCTTACTGACCACTAAAGAATCTTACATAGTTCGTAGGAGCAGTCAAGTGTCTTTTGTTATGTTACTAATTCTCATGTTGAGGTTACTGTGTTAAAATCGAGAGGAAATGTGTTACTTGAACAGCTGCTTCGGTTTAATTTCCGGTTAAGATTTTATGCGGAATTCCCTCCAGGAAAGTGAAAACCGTTAACAGTCTACACATTTCTTTCTCTTAAATTATTATAACGTACCTATGTAAGAATGGGAGAGATTTCGCATATTTTTCATGCGTGGCGAAAGCGATATTACATCTTTGTGCAGTGACCTTGAATAACGTTGTTTTTGTATGAACTAGTCTGAAAAATATTATTTTCTTTAAAATGCGTTTTTGTTTATTTGACCTTGATTAGAATTAGATTATTTGATGGGAATTTTGACTTACTGAATGTATGAATCATTTATGGAAACACGAGAGAGTTAAAATTACGATAATAGCAGAAGAAATACTATCGACTGTGTTGTTGCGTTTCTTGGTTCAATTATTTATTTACACACCATGTACAATTTATTTTCGACTTCTTAAATTACAATATTTACATTATTTACACTATTTACAAATCACTAAACGGTATGGTGTATTTACACTGTCCCTGACTACACTGTCCACCAATAAATATATCGGCTACATCCTTCTAGTTCTCGAGATATGTGGGCATTTTTCCACTAATTGGGCAGCTTAGTGTCTCGCACAATTTTTATTACGGAACTTCTTAATTTTGCTGTAATTAAAATGTAGGATGAAAATGAATAATTTATTCTATGTGTCCATGTAAGAAATGTCCTAGTAATATATTTTTTTTAATACCAAAAACACAATCCTCTGGTTGGTCACCGACTTGAAATACAGTTCACAATGATTTGTTTTAAATCGATTTTGGCTAATATTTATAAATATCACATTTCACTAGTATAAAATTGATTTTGAATTGTCTAAAAATGAGCTACAATTTTGAGCACAGTCCCCTGTTTTGTGGCGAGAGCCCGCGCCGAAACTTGTCGGTCCCCTGGCGAGTCTCTTTACATGCTTTATCCCCTGATAAACAACAGTCCCCTGGTCCCCGGTGACATTTTTTTCTTTTATTTGTAATATATTGAACATTACTGCCAATTGCTGCTAGCCCCATGTTCCTATGTATTCAATACAAAATACATACTTCATTGCATCATTTGAGCAAAAAATTATCGAGAAACAATTTCAGTCAAAACGACTCTATTATGGAGAAATGCCCATGTATGGAATCGTCGGTCTCGATGTGTATGGAATATTCCAGACGATGGCATCAGACCATCTTGAGCATGTTCTAGTCGTTGATGAGGTCATAATCTCGATGTGTACCCAATATTCGAGCACGGGAGTAGTGGGTCATCCATGACGTCATTGAGGGTCCACGTTCGTAACAGTATGTATTGACATAATGTGGTGAAAATAACGACGCAAACTAGGTGTTATAAAAACAATGTTTTGAAAAACTGAGAATGGCAAAATTTACATCGGGCCAACAAAAGCAATATAATTTGAGTGGCATCAATTATAAAAACAGTAGGAATAGAAATCGAGGTACAGTTATGTTCAAAAAAGTGTTGTACAGAATTTGTTGTGAGTGAATTTACACGTGATTTCATCGAGTTCAAAAAAGTGTTGTACAAGGATTGTTGCATTGCAATGATCTCAATGCCAATGGTGCTCTATCTAAATGAATATTTTCAAAATTACATAACAAAAACATTTAATTAGAAATTAAATACATAACACAAATAAACCATTTATAAACTTTTAACACAACTTAAAACAATCTTTTAGTTAATATTTTTTCATAGTTCCATTTCTATCAAAAATTTCTATCTATGAGGTATTGACGCATATAGATTTGTTGTTAAATTAATTTCATTTAACAACTCGTTTCCATTTTGTGGTCGGAAATTTTGGTGATTCATTTTGTTAACCATTAATCCCCACACATTTTCAATACTGTCTATATGTGGACTTTTGGAAGGCCAAACCAGTACCTCAATATTATTATCAACAAACCATTGATTATAACTAGCACTGTGGTATGAATAGGGCAGTCATCATGCTGAAATATAAAATTATTTTCGAAAAAGTGTTGTCTTACTGACGGCAACATAACATTTTCTAAAATATTTCGAGATCTTATGGCATTAAATCTATCTTCAATATCTCAACACATCCTAAGACACTCGGAACTCTACACAGGAAGATTGAAGGAATGATGAAAAATGGTAGATGCGCCACTTGAAAAAAAAAATTGTAAAAATTTAGCCTTTCTTTGAGGGCTGAAATTTGTCGAATTTGGGCATCGTTTTCGTCATTACAATGTCACATTTGAACAGATATAGACACCCGGATGTCTATAGGAGAATATTTCAGAAAGGGTGAAAAATGGTGGATGCGTCGCTTAAAAAGAATTGTGAAAAATTCAGCCTGCCTTTGAGGGTATATTCTGTGAAATTTGGGCATTTTTTTCATCATTACAATCTCACAATTGAAAAGAAAAAGACACTCGGAAATCTATAGAGGAAGACTGAAGAAAGGGTGAAAAATGGTAGATGCGCCACTTGAAAAAAAATTGTAACAATTTAGCCTTTCTTTGAGAACTGAAATTTGCCGAATTTGGTCATCGTTTTCGTCATTACAATGCCACATTTGAACACATACAGACACCCAGATGTCTAGAAGAGAATATTTCAGAAACGGTGAAAAATGGTGGATGCGTCGCTTAAAAAAAATGTAAAAAAATTTGCCTGTCTTTGAGGGTGTATTCTGTGAAATTTGGGAATTTTTTTCATCATTACAACCTCACAATTGAAGAGAAAAAGACACTCGGGAATCTATAGGGGAAGATTGAAGGAAGGGTGAAAAATTGTAGATGCGCCAATTAAAAAAAATTGTAAAAATTTAGCCTTTCCCTGAGGGCTGAAATTTGTCGAATTTGGGCATCGTTTTCGACATTACAATGCCACATTTGAACACATACAGACACCCAGATGTCTAGAAGAGAATATTTCAGAAACGGTGAAAAATGGTGGATGCGTCGCTTAAAAAACAATTGTAAAAAATTTTGCCTGCCTTTGAGGGTGTATTCTGTGAAATCTGGGCATTTTTTTCATCATTACAATCTCACAATTGAAGAGAAAAAGACACTCGGGAATCTATAGGGGAAGATTGAAGAAAGGGTGAAAAATGGTAGATGCGCCACTTGAAAAAAAAATTGTAAAAATTCAGCCTTTCTTTGAGGGCGGAAATTTGCCGAATTTGGTCATCGTTTTCGTCATTACAATGCCACATTTGAACACATACAGACACCCAGATGTCTAGAAGAGAATATTTCAGAAACGGTGAAAAATGGTGGATGCGTCGCTTAAAAAACAATTGTAAAAAATTTTGCCTGCCTTTGAGGGTGTATTCTGTGAAATCTGGGCATTTTTTTCATCATTACAATCTCACAATTGAAGAGAAAAGGACACTCGGAAATCTATAGGGGAAGATTGACGAAAGGGTGAAAAATGGTAGATGCGCCAGTTGAAAAAAAAAAATTGTAAAAATTCAGCCTTTCTTTGAGGGCGGAAATTTGCCGAATTTGGTCATCGTTTACGTCATTACAATGCCACATTTGAACACATACAGACACCCAGATGTCTATAAGAGAATATTTCAGAAATGGTGAAAAATGGTGGATGCGTCACTTAAAAAAAATTGTAAAAAATTCTACCTGCCTTTGAGGGTGTATTCTATGAATTTTGGGCATTTTTTTTCATCATTACAATCTTACAATTGAAGAGAAAACGACACTCGGAAGCCTATAGAGGAAGATTGAAGAAAGGGTGAAAATTGGTAGATACGCCACTTGAAAAAAAAATTGTAAAAATTCAGCCTTTCTTTGAGGGTTAAAATTTATCGAAGTTTTGCATCGTTTTCGTCATTACAATGTCACATTTGAACAGATATAGACACCCGGATGTCTATAGGAGAATATTTCAGAAAGGGTGAAAAATGGTAGATGCGCTACTTGAAAAAAAAAAATGTAAAAATTCTGCCTTTTTTTGAGGGCTGAAATTCGTCGAATTCGAGCATCATTTTCGCATTACAATGTTACATTTGAACAGATATAGACACCCGGATGTCTATAGGAGAATATTTCAGAAAGGGTGAAAAATGGTGGATGCGTCACTTAAAAAAAATTGTAAAAAATTCTACCTGCCTTTGAGGGTGTATTCTGTGTATTTGGGCATTTTTTTCATCATTTCAATGTCACAATTGAAGAAAAAAAGACACTAGGAAGTTTATAGGAGAATATTTCAGAAATGGTGAAATATGGTGGATGCGTCTATTAAAAATTTTTTTTTAAAAATTCAGCCTTTCTTTGAGGGCTGAAATTCGTCGAATTCGAGCATCGTTTTCGTCATTACAATGTCACATTTGAACAGATATAGACACCCGGATGTCTATAGGAGAATATTTCAGAAAGGGTGAAAAATGGTGGATGCGTCACTTAAAAAAAATTGTAAAAAATTCTACCTGCCTTTGAGGGTGTATTCTATGAATTTTGGGCATTTTTTTCATCATTACAATCTTACAATTGAAGAGAAAACGACACTCGGAAGTCTATAGAGGAAGATTGAAGAAAGGGTGAAAAATGGTAGATACGCCACTTGAAAAAAAAAATTGTAAAAATTCAGCCTTTCTTTGAGGGTTAAAATTTATCGAAGTTTTGCATCGTTTTCGTCATTACAATGTCACATTTGAACAGATATAGACACCCGGATGTCTATAGGAGAATATTTCAGAAAGGGTGAAAAATGGTAGATGCGCCACTTGAAAAAAAAAATGTAAAAATTCTGCCTTTTTTTGAGGGCTGAAATTCGTCGAATTCGAGCATCGTTTTCGCATTACAATGTCACATTTGAACAAATATAGACACCCGGATGTCTATAGGAGAATATTTCAGAAAGGGTGAAAAATGGTGGATGCGTCACTTAAAAAAAATTGTAAAAAATTCTACCTGCCTTTGAGGGTGTATTCTATGAATTTTGGGCATTTTTTTCATCATTACAATCTTACAATTGAAGAGAAAACGACACTCGGAAGTCTATAGAGGAAGATTGAAGAAAGGGTGAAAAATGGTAGATACGCCACTTGAAAAAAAAAATTGTAAAAATTCAGCCTTTCTTTGAGGGTTAAAATTTATCGAAGTTTTGCATCGTTTTCGTCATTACAATGTCACATTTGAACAGATATAGACACCCGGATGTCTATAGGAGAATATTTCAGAAAGGGTGAAAAATGGTAGATGCGCCACTTGAAAAAAAAAAATGTAAAAATTCTGCCTTTTTTTGAGGGCTGAAATTCGTCGAATTCGAGCATCGTTTTCGCATTACAATGTCACATTTGAACAGATATAGACACCCGGATGTCTATAGGAGAATATTTCAGAAAGGGTGAAAAATGGTGGATGCGTCACTTAAAAAAAATTGTAAAAAATTCTACCTGCCTTTGAGGGTGTATTCTATGAATTTTGGGCATTTTTTTCATCATTACAATCTTACAATTGAAGAGAAAACGACACTCGGAAGTCTATAGAGGAAGATTGAAGAAAGGGTGAAAAATGGTAGATACGCCACTTGAAAAAAAAAATTGTAAAAATTCAGCCTTTCTTTGAGGGTTAAAATTTATCGAAGTTTTGCATCGTTTTCGTCATTACAATGTCACATTTGAACAGATATAGACACCCGGATGTCTATAGGAGAATATTTCAGAAAGGGTGAAAAATGGTAGATGCGCCACTTGAAAAAAAAAATGTAAAAATTCTGCCTTTTTTTGAGGGCTGAAATTCGTCGAATTCGAGCATCGTTTTCGTCATTACAATGTCACATTTGAACAGATATAGACACCCGGATGTCTATAGGAGAATATTTCAGAAAGGGTGAAAAATGGTGGATGCGTCACTTAAAAAAAAATTGTAAAAAATTCTATCTGCCTTTGAGGGTGTATTCTGTGTATTTGGGCATTTTTTTCATCATTTCAATGTCACAATTGAAGAAAAAAAGACACTAGGAAGTTTATAGGAGAATATTTCAGAAATGGTGAAATATGGTGGATGCGTCTATTAAAAATTTTTTTTTAAAAATTCAGCCTTTCTTTGAGGGCTGAAATTCGTCGAATTCGAGCATCGTTTTCGTCATTACAATGTCACATTTGAACAGATATAGACACCCGGATGTCTATAGGAGAATATTTCAGAAAGGGTGAAAAATGGTAGATGCGCCACTTGAAAAAAAAAAATGTAAAAATTCTGCCTTTTTTTGAGGGCTGAAATTCGTCGAATTCGAGCATCGTTTTCGCATTACAATGTCACATTTGAACAGATATAGACACCCGGATGTCTATAAGAGAATATTTCAGAAAGGGTGAAAAATGGTGGATGCGTCACTTAAAAAAAATTGTAAAAAATTCTACCTGCCTTTGAGGGTGTATTCTATGAAATTTGGTCATTTTTTTCATCATTGCAATCTCACAATTGAAGAAATAAAGACACTAGGAAGTTTATAGGAGAATATTTCAGAAATGGTGAAATATGGTGGATGCGTCTATTAAAAAAAATATTGTAAAAATTCTGCCTTTTTTTGAGGGCTGAAATTTGTCGAATTTGGGTTTTTTTCATCATTACAATCTCACAATTAAAGAAAAAAAAAAACACTCAGAAGTATATAGAGGAAGATTGAAGAAAGAATGAAAAATGGTAAATGCGCCACTTAAAAAAAAAATTGTAAAAATTCAGCCTTTCTTTGAGGGCTGAAATTCGTCGAATTCGAGCATCGTTTTCGCATTACAATGTCACATTTGAACAGATATAGACACCCGGATGTCTATAGGAGAATATTTCAGAAAGGGTGAAAAATGGTAGATGCGCTACTTGAAAAAAAAAATTGTAAAAATTCAGCCTTTCTTTGAGGGCTGAAATTCGTCGAATTCGAGCATCGTTTTCGTCATTACAATGTCACATTTGAACAGATATAGACACCCGGATGTCTATAGGAGAATATTTCAGAAAGGGTGAAAAATGGTAGATGCGCCAATTGAAAAAAAAAAACAGTAAAAATTCTGCCTTTTTTTGAGGGCTGAAATTCGTCGAATTCGAGCATCGTTTTCGCATTACAATGTCACATTTGAACAGATATAGACACCCGGATGTCTATAAGAGAATATTTCAGAAAGGGTAAAAAATGGTGGATGCGTCACTTAAAAAAAATTGTAAAAAGTTCTACCTGCCTTTGAGGGTGTATTCTATGAAATTTGGGCATTTTTTTCATCATTGCAATCTTACAATTGAAGAGAAAACGACACTCGGAAGTCTATAGAGGAAGATTGAAGAAAGGGTGAAAAATGGTAGATACGCCACTTGAAAAAAAAATTGTAAAAATTCAGCCTTTCTTTGAGGGTTGGAATTTATCGAAGTTTTGCATCGTTTTCGTCATTACAATGTCACATTTGGACAGATATAGACGCCCGAATGTCTATAGGAGAATATTTCAGAAAGGGTGAAAAATGGTAGATGCGCCACTTGAAAAAAAAAATTGTAAAAATTCAGCCTGCCTTTGAGGGTGTATTCTGTGTATTTGGGCATTTTTTTCATCATTACAATGTCACAATTGAAGAAAAAAAGACACTCGGAAGTCTATAGAGGAAGATTAAAGAAAGGGTGAAAAATGGTAGATGCGCCACTTGAAAAAAAAAATTGTAAAAATTCAGCCTTTCTTTGAGGGCTGAAATTCGTCGAATTCGAGCATCGTTTTCGTCATTACAATGTCACATTTGAACAGATATAGACACCCGGATGTCTATAGGAGAATATTTCAGAAAGGGTGAAAAATGGTAGATGCGCCACTTGAAAAAAAAAAATGTAAAAATTCTGCCTTTTTTTGAGGGCTGAAATTCGTCGAATTCGAGCATCGTTTTCGCATTACAATGTCACATTTGAACAGATATAGACACCCGGATGTCTATAGGAGAATATTTCAGAAATGGTGAAATATGGTGGATGCGTCTATTAAAATTTTTTTTTTTAAAATTCAGCCTTTCTTTGAGGGCTGAAATTCGTCGAATTCGAGCATCGTTTTCGTCATTACAATGTCACATTTGAACAGATATAGACACCCGGATGTCTATAGGAGAATATTTCAGAAAGGGTGAAAAATGGTAGATGCGCCACTTGAAAAAAAAAAAAATGTAAAAATTCTGCCTTTTTTTGAGGGCTGAAATTCGTCGAATTCGAGCATCGTTTTCGTCATTACAATGTCACATTTGAACAGATATAGACGCCCGAATGTCTATAGGAGAATATTTCAGAAAGGGTGAAAAATGGTAGATGCGCCACTTGAAAAAAAAAATTGTAAAAATTCAGCCTTTCTTTGAGGGCTGAAATTCGTCGAATTCGAGCATCGTTTTCGTCATTACAATGTCACATTTGAACAGATATAGACACCCGGATGTCTATAGGAGAATATTTCAGAAAGGGTGAAAAATGGTAGATGCGCCAATTGAAAAAAAAAAACAGTAAAAATTCTGCCTTTTTTTGAGGGCTGAAATTCGTCGAATTCGAGCATCGTTTTCGCATTACAATGTCACATTTGAACAGATATAGACACCCGGATGTCTATAAGAGAATATTTCAGAAAGGGTAAAAAATGGTGGATGCGTCACTTAAAAAAAATTGTAAAAAGTTCTACCTGCCTTTGAGGGTGTATTCTATGAAATTTGGGCATTTTTTTCATCATTGCAATCTTACAATTGAAGAGAAAACGACACTCGGAAGTCTATAGAGGAAGATTGAAGAAAGGGTGAAAAATGGTAGATACGCCACTTGAAAAAAAAATTGTAAAAATTCAGCCTTTCTTTGAGGGTTGGAATTTATCGAAGTTTTGCATCGTTTTCGTCATTACAATGTCACATTTGGACAGATATAGACGCCCGAATGTCTATAGGAGAATATTTCAGAAAGGGTGAAAAATGGTAGATGCGCCACTTGAAAAAAAAAATTGTAAAAATTCAGCCTGCCTTTGAGGGTGTATTCTGTGTATTTGGGCATTTTTTTCATCATTACAATGTCACAATTGAAGAAAAAAAGACACTCGGAAGTCTATAGAGGAAGATTAAAGAAAGGGTGAAAAATGGTAGATGCGCCACTTGAAAAAAAAAATTGTAAAAATTCAGAATTTCTTTGAGGGCTGAAATTCGTCGAATTCGAGCATCGTTTTCGCATTACAATGTCACATTTGAACAGATATAGACACCCGGATGTCTATAGGAGAATATTTCAGAAAGGATGAAAAATGGTGGATGCGTCACTTAAAAAAAATTGTAAAAAATTCTGCCTGCCTTTAAAGTGCTATTTACTCTAATCTTGTTTTTAAAGGTTGACTGAAAACTCTTTTCATAGTTAAAAATTACTTCATTCTAATTTTCACTGAACAAACTGTTTAAACTTTAAAGCAAATATTATTGTTGCTTGTTTATATTGTTCGGTTAGTCTTATTTTTCTTGCTGCGACATGATTGTTCTAGGAAGTTAGTTTCTTCTTCTTCTTCTTGTCTCATAATATCAAATGGATTTTGTTCGACATGTTATAAAAGAGCGTTATCTACCTCTTCAGTAGTAGAAACTTTTAGCCTACCCGTAGACTTCTTCTATTTCAGAGTTCCTTCAATTTCTCATCGTTTTGGATTTTTAAAATGGTATTTTTACTTGTCTGCATAATGTTTGGAACTTCTCTGATGGATAATCCATTATCTAAATATGCAATAATATGTGCTCTTTCAATTAAATTCATTTGATGTGTCAATTTGATTTTTTTTAACTATGGTGAATTTTTATTTTTATTTTATTTATGAGTATGAGTGTAATGGTGTCAGTTCACAATGACGGCTGCTCGCCCACGCCGTTTATACAATTCAAATTGTTCTCACACTTCCCTCGAAATCACACGCACACGAGAAGCCGGAGGAACTTAGATGAACACTCTGCGACGCGACACTAATGTTCATCATCTACCTACAACGCTGGTGGCGGCAAGCTCTTCTTGAAGAGGTGAAGCACTCATAGATCCTTCCCTGATAACATCCCTCACAAAGCGGTACCTGTTGTCGATGTGTTAAATTACGAACCGCTTCGAGCGTTCTTTAGATGTTGATAGAAATTCGACATCAAACTAGATTTGATTAGTAGAGCATGACGTTACATAAAATTATTTAAAAGAAGTGAGAGTTCTCCATCTCAACTAGCCGTGATCTTCTAGTGGTTAGGACTCTACGTTGTGGCCGTAGTAACCCAGGTTCGAATCCTGGTCACGGCACCAAAGATTGAGATTTTTTTACAACTCGAAATGGACCATATTAAAAACTAAACAGAAAATAGAAGAAAAACTACAGTAAGCAGATAATTTTTACAGGGGATCCACACCAACAAACAATTAAATTGCGAAAAAAAAATCTTATATTATATATTTACAAGCGTAGCTTTGGATTTCGATACTCGGTCCTAGATTTTTGAAATTGGATACCCAGGCACGACTGTATTTCCCCGAGATCCTTTAATTTAAAATTTTTAGGTGTTGTAGACGACATCATTATTAGCTCTTCCAGCAGGTTTTTTACTATGGGGCCCAATGAGTTCTCCTCCTCAGTATCGAAAATTTCTGACATTTGCGGTAAGAACTTGGGCGGTTCCATGTAGATCTCTTCCTCCAATTCGCAATTCAAATAAGCACATGTAACGTCGAAATGTCGTATCGTCATGTCAAAGCGGTGGTACCCGTCGCATGGTTCCATTCCGCGCAAATACGTAGTTTTAGTTTTTTAAAATAGGAATTCATTAAGATTTTATCTTTATTTGAGACTTTTTTCTTTGAAGACATCTTTGACGTATGATACATTTAGATCGTAGAAGATTTTTTTTGGAATAAAGACAAGATAAGAAATATCATTTATTGGTAACGTGTATATATTTTATAAATACAATCAATAACACTAAATCACTCACACTTACTTAAAACTATATTGCACCTTTCCCATTGCGATTTGGTTGGTACGTCTTATATACCTAATTGTCCGACATGGGGATTTTCAAGATTATCTACAGATAACTTATTGTATAACTAAAGGACTGACAAAATTTGTAGACATTTTTCGTACGTATGTATATTGATCAATGACAAAACTTAACAGTGGCGTAATTATCAACATCGGGTCTTCATAACTGATTCATGAAAAAAATGTTTCAAGGGCAAGGTCTATTAGATCGATGTGTGACTCATTTATGAAGACCCTTACTTTGCTATACAGACTACTTCTCTAATAAATAAAAAAACGATCAACAATAAATAATAATAATCAAACTGTACCACCTCTCAATGATGTGCGAGGTTCTGGTACGTCACTTTCGCATGGTACCCGGTCGGATCAGCATAGTACTCCACTTTTTGCATCCGTCCATCAGGCAACAGGACATGGTACAATCCCTTAGCATTCTCCCCATCACGCTTCTCCTCGTGACCGAATTCGTTGCCCATCTTGACATCTCGGATCTTGTAGCCGAAGGCATATCGAGAAGCGTATTGGTGCTGAAAAATGCAAAAAAGTTCGTTTCATTACTAGAAAGTTCAAACAATGGTCTCGTGAAGTGACAGCCGTTAAGAGTCAATAGAGTTGTTCTTTTGCATATATAAGTAAGAGGATCATTTATGGAGACAGTACCCGCTAGAATTGCGCGTGGAACTGGTAGCTTAGATCAGAAGTTGGATGCATAAAGTAAAAATAATTTAATCCGATAATGTTAGAGTGGAAAAGGCAGCAACTCTTTGAGGGGTTCGTTAATGTAATAACAAAATTTTGTTTACAAAATATTTATATAGAAAGATATTATAATAAATAACAAATACCTAATGGTTACATAAATAAATTTGTAAGGAACAAAAATATTATTTGATACTGTTTAACATTAATGTGCAATGATGTATCATCATGTAGGAAAGTCATAACAAGTGTCAAAAAACATTGCTTTAAAAACGTATAAACTAATTAGACAACTGGATGGTGGATTCGCATGTTGCGACTAGTTTTGAAATTTAAGGAAATGAGTACAATAAAGAAAATCAAGAGACATTAGCATCCGAGACTCATCAAATAGAGAGATAACGTAACAAGCCTGCTCGTGTGGTGTAATTTAAATTTTAGATTCGAATTGGTCCCAATGCTGCCTCCCAAATGCGACGAATGTGGAGGTATAAAATGCCAAATCCATGTCTTGCGACAAAGAATCTGCGTTGATTTGCAACATTTTACCAAAAACTCTGCTTCGGAATATACTTACAAGTTGCTTACAAAATATTTTTATAGAAAATATGTTATCATAAATAACAAATATATATTCGTTACGTACCGAAATTTGTAAGGAACAATAGAAATAAAAATATTGATATAACTCGTAACTATTGCTTTAACAGATCATTTCTTTTATGTGAAAAGCAACTAAGTAAATATAGCATAATTTACAAACTCGAAAATGTACTTTTTTATAAAAGGTCCATATAAAATTTGGCTTTACAAAAAGAAATAAATCGACATCATGATGCACTAATACTGTTGTTATAAATTTGTAAACAACTGTAGCATTTATAAAACAAAGCAATGGAACTGATGAGAAAAAATGTAAATTACTTAAGTTTCTAGAATGTCAGGACTAGTACGAGTTGAAAGGTTCTGACAACACAACTCGCAAGAAAGACACTTTCTAAAAAAAATTGACAGAACAAATGCCAAAAAAAATTCTTTCTGAAAATATTTGGACAAAACAAATCACAAGAGGGGCTCTTTTTGATACAATGACATTAAACGTTAAAAACATTTTTTAAAAATATTTTAACAATACCAATAAAACAATAGGCACTTTCTAAAAATGATCTGACCACACAAACGGCAAGAGACACTTTCTAAAAAACATTCGACAAAACAAAATGAAAAAATTCACATTCTGCAAGGATCTCGATAAAATCACAAATGCTTTTTGGAAAAATATTCTGACAACACAAATGGCAAAAAAGACACTTTCTAATAGGATTTTGACAGAACAAATGAGAAAAAAGAATCTCGATGAAATGAGAAAGATCATTTCTACAAGAATTTTGATAACACGAATAACAAGAAAGGTACTTCCTAATAGATGTTGACAAAACAAATCACAAGAAGGGCTTTTTTTAACAAAAAATAAAACACTTTCTAAAAGCATTTTAACAAAACAAATGAAACAAAAAAGGCACTTTAAAAAAATTCTGACCAGACAAACGGCAAGAAACACACTTTCTAAAAAAAATTCGACAAAACAAAAGGCAAAAATACACCCTCTGGAAGGATCTCGATAAAATAACAAAGGCACTTTTTAGGAAGGTTCTGATAACACAAATGGCAAGAAAGAGACTTTCTGAAAGAATTTTGACAGAACAGATGAAAATAATGCAATTTTTGAACGGATCTCGATGAAATAAAAAAGACACTTTCTATAAGAATTTTGACAACACTAATGGCAAGAAAGATGCCTTCTAATAGGATGTTAGCAAAAGAAACGTCAAGAAAAAGACTTTCTGAAAAGACTTTGACAAAACAAATAACAAGAAGGATGAAAAATTAAAACACTTTGTAAAAGCATTTTAACAAAACAAATTAAACAAAAAAGGCACTTTAAAAAAATTCTGAGCACACAAACGGCAAGAAACACTTTCTAAAAAAATTTCGACAAAACAAAAGGCAAAAATACACCCTCTGAAAGGATGTCGATAAAATAGCAAAAGCACTTTTTAGAAAGGTTCTGATAACACAAATGGCAAGAAAGAGACTTTCTAAAAGGATTTTGACAGAACAGTTGAAAATAATGCAATTCTTCAACGGATCTCGATGAAATAAAAAAGACACTTTCTATAAGAATTTTGACAACACCAATGGCAAGAAAGATGCCTTCTAATAGGATCTTAGCAAAGGAAACGTCAAGAAAAAGACTTTGTGAAAAGACTTTGACTAAACAAATAACAAGAAGGATGAAAAATTAAAACACTTTGTAAAAGCATTTTAACAAAACAAATGAAACAAAAAAGGCACTTTAAAGAAATTCTGACCACACGAACGGTAAGAATCACACTTTCTAAAAAAAATTCGACAAAACAAAAGGCAAAAATACACCCTCCGGAAGGATCTCGATAAAATAACAAAGGCACTTTTTAGAAAGATTCTGATAACACAAATGGCAAGAAAGACTTTCTAAAAAAAAATTTGACAAAACAAAAGGCAAAAATACACCCTCTGGAAGGATCTCGATAAAATAACAAAGGCACTTTTTAGAAAGATTCTGATAACACAAATGGCAAGAAAGAGTCTTTCTAAAAGAGTTTTGACAGAACAGTTGAAAATGATGCAATTTTTGAACGGATCTCGATGAAATAGAAAAGACACTTTCTATAAGAATTTTGACAACACCAATGGCAAGAAAGATGCCTTCTAATAGGATGTTAGCAAAAGAAACGTCAAGAAAAAGACTTTCTGAGAAGACTTTGACAAAACAAATAACAAGAAGGATGAAAAATTAAAACACTTTCTAAAAGCATTTTAACAAAACATATGAAACAAAAAAGGCACTTTGAAAAAATTCTGACCACAATCGGCAAAAAACACACTTTCTAAAAAAAATTCGACAAAACAAAAGGCAAAAATACACCCTCTGGAAGAATCTCGATAAAATAACAAAGGCACTTTTTAGAAAGATTCTGATAACACAAATGGCAAGAAAGAGTCTTTCTAAAAGAGTTTTGACAGAACAGATGAAAATTATGCAATTTTTGAACGGATCTCGATGAAATAAAAAAGACACTTTCTATAAGAATTTTGACAACACCAATGGCAAGAAAGATGCCTTCTAATAGGATGTTAGCAAAAGAAACGTCAAGAAAAAGACTTTCTGAGAAGACTTTGACAAAACAAATAACAAGAAGGATGAAAAAATAAAACACTCTCTAAAAGCATTTTAACAAAACAAATGAAACAAAAAAGGCACTTTGAAAAAATTCTGAGCACACAAACGGCAGGAAGCACACTTAATAAAAAAAATCGACAAAACAAAAGGTAAAAATACACCTTCTGGAAGGATCTCGATAAAATAACAAAGGCACTTTTTAAAAAAGTTCTGACAACACAAATGACAAGAAAGACAACTTCTAAAAGAATTTTGACAGAACAGATGAAAATAATGCAATTTTTGAACGGATCTCGATGAAATAAAAAAGGCACTTTCTATAAGAATTTTGACAACACCAATGGCAAGAAAGATGCCTTCTAATAGAATGTTAGCAAAAGAAACGCCAAGAAAAAGACTTTCTGAGAAGACTTTGACAAAACAAATAACAAGAAGGATGAAAAATTAAAACACTTTCTAAAAGCATTTTAACAAAACAAATGAAACAAAAAAGGCACTTTGAAAAAATTCTGACCACAATCGGCAAGAAACACACTTTCTAAAAAAAATTCGACAAAACAAAAGGCAAAAATACACCCTCTGGAAGAATCTCGATAAAATAACAAAGGCACTTTTTAGAAAGATTCTGATAACACAAATGGCAAGAAAGAGTCTTTCTAAAAGAGTTTTGACAGAACAGATGAAAATTATGCAATTTTTGAACGGATCTCGATGAAATAAAAAAGACACTTTCTATAAGAATTTTGACAACACCAATGGCAAGAAAGATGCCTTCTAATAGGATGTTAGCAAAAGAAACGTCAAGAAAAAGACTTTCTGAGAAGACTTTGACAAAACAAATAACAAGAAGGATGAAAAAATAAAACACTCTCTAAAAGCATTTTAACAAAACAAATGAAACAAAAAAGGCACTTTGAAAAAATTCTGAGCACACAAACGGCAGGAAGCACACTTAATAAAAAAAATCGACAAAACAAAAGGTAAAAATACACCTTCTGGAAGGATCTCGATTAAATAACAAAGGCACTTTTTAGAAAGGTTCTGATAACACAAATGGCAAGAAAAAGACTTTCTAAAAGAATTTTGACAGAACAGATGAAAATAATGCAATTTTTGAACGGATCTCGATGAAATAAAAAAGACACTTTCTATAAAAATTTTGACAACACCAGTGAGAAGAAAGGTGCCTTCTAATAGGATGTTAGCAAAAGAAACGTCAAGAAAAAGACTTTCTGAAAAGACTTTGACAAAACAAATAACAAGAAGGATGAAAAATTAAAACACTTTGTAAAGGGATTTTAACAAAACAAATGAAACAAAAAAGGCACTTTAAAAAAATTCTGACCACACAAACGGCAAGAAGCACACTTTCTAAAAAAAAATCGACAAAACAAAAGGCAAAAATACACCGTCTGAAAGAATCTCGATAAAATAACAAAGGAACTTTTTAGAAACGTTTTGATAACACAAATGGCAAGAAAAAGACTTTCTAAAAAAAATTCGACAAAACAAAAAGCAAAAATATACTTTCTGGAAGGATCTCGATAAAATAACAAAGGCACTTTTTAAAAAGGTTGTGATAACACAAATGGCAAGAAAGACACCTTCTAAAAGAATTTTGACCGAACAAATGAGAAGAATATAATTTTTGAACGGATCTCGATGAAATAAGAAAGACACTTTCTATAAGGATGTTGACAACACCAATGGCAAGAAAGAAAAAACAAATCAGAAGAAGGGCTCTTTTTAAACGATAAAAAAATGAAACAATTTCTAAAAGCATTTTAAGAAAACAAATGAAACAAAAAAGACTTTCTGAAAAGATTTTGACAAAACAAATTCCAATCAGGGCTCTTTTTAACAGATGAAAAACTAAAACACTTTCTAAAAGCATTTTAACAAAACAAATTAAACAAAAAAGGCACTTTAAAAAATTCTGACCACACAAACGGCAAGAAACACACTTTCTAAAAAAAACTCGACACAACAAAAGGCAAAAATATACTTTCTGGAAGGATCTCGATAAAATAGCAAAGGCACTTTTTAGAAAGGTTCTGATAACACAAATGGCAAGAAACAGACTTTCTAAAAGAAGACCCTGTATCTATTTTATTATTCCCCCGCCAAACCTGCCAGCTGACCCCCGGCTTACTGTACTCCGATTAAGTCACCCGTGGTCAAGTGGAGCATACCACGTTAAGAAACTGGCGCTCGGGGCATCCCGAAAACTTTAAACAATATTCCAAACAAACAAACCCCATCGGAATTGTGTTTCCGAAGCGAAACATTGGGACAAATTGTCGACAAAGGAGAAATATTAAAGCAGAAAATTGAATATTTTGTAGTCAATTATAAAAAATTTTAATAATCATTAAAAAATATTGAACACAATTATTGTAAATTATTGTGACTTTACGATGTTTCTATCAAACTGTTATTTAAAAATGTTAAAAGATGGCAAACTGAAGAAAACACTTTCATACTAAGAAGCGTCCCGGAAACATCTGAGCATACTTTAACAACATAACGCACCATCGATAATTTCCAGAAAACCGTCCATATTTAGACAAATAGAAAACGGAGAAAATCTTATTACACAACAACGTTTTACTAAATAACCAAAACATGTGAGAATTCTTCTTTTAACAAATCGCATAACCCGAATTTATCTTCTCAAGAGCCAAAGCCACTTTGGTCTGAATTTTATGCAATTTCTTAATGTTGGGCCTCCGACGAACCCGAACCGAAATCTTGGGTCTTTTGAACTTAGGACCGTAATGACCACCTGGCACGTTGTTTGCATGATTGTAATTACTTATGATAATAATATTAGAAGGATCGCTGTTTTTCTTACTAGACACAATTTTGCTGGCGCTATCGATAAGTGAAGACTGTGGTAAGTCCCGAACCGGATGGAAAATCGGGCTGTGATTATGTTGGAGATTAGGAGGTCGGATTACTTTATTGTTTTTATTACGGTACCGACGTTTACGTCTAGGCTGAGGTTGAAGAACATCCTCACTGTTAAAAGCAATAGTATCGTTTGGGTTAACACTTGTGTCAGTATAGTCATAATCATACTCATAGTCAATTGATTCTGTTGAATTTTGCACAGCACTTCTTCTAATTCTAGTGTGACTTAACATAACATTAAAATGATGTGGTTTACTTACTTCGTCGACATTGTGAAGACCGATCTGATGGTGTTTGGGCGTGTCTACAACCACTCGCTGATGAGCACTAGGACTCTGCTTGATAACAATGGGCTTCGTGGCTTCGTGCTCATGCGTTGGGGCGTACAACTGCACAGGGACTTGTTGCTTTTCTTTGATCCTTCGATTGTGTAAGGCGATCTGAGCCAGAGCTTTCTTCTGGGCCTCAACTTGAGCCCTGGCGATTGCTTGGTGTTGAGCTTCCACTTGCGCCCTCGCGAGCTCCTCCGCATCGGCCAGAGCTTTGGCGAACTGAGCTTTCGCAGCTTCGTCCAGCTGCGACTGTATGTTGTGAATGGAGTCTGTGTCCACATTGGGGTGAGTGTTTGGGTTTGGAACGTCTTGCGACTGTTCGACGATCGGATGGGGTAAAGGGCCTTTGATTAGGGGCAGGGCGAAAGCCGATTGGGGAGCGTGGAGTAGACGTTTTAGTCCTTCGAGTTGGTTGTCGGGGTGTTGGCCTACTAGAGCGTTGAGAGCGTCGACGTCGTATTCTGGTCGTGTCTGTGAATTGATATAAATAATTTTGTTGCTGTCCTGTCGTTTAATTTTGTCTTCGTAGTAGCTGTTTGGGTTCAATTTTGTAGCACCCTCAATCGCTTTTCTCATCCTTTGGATATTTCTCAAGTCCATTTTCTGTTGCTGCGCATAGCGGGCCTGCCTCTGGTCCTGCTGCACCGTCTTGTGGAACTGGAAAGTCGGCGGTGCGTACACTTTTTCTGCCGGTGGACTGAAAGGCTGTCGCACCACTCTGACAGGCGCTTGATCTTCGAAGGTTTCGTAAACTTGAGGTTCGCTTCCCAGAGACACTTTCAGGAGGACACACATGAAACAGATCTGAAAAAAAAATTAAAACTTATTCGCACGGTTTTGGTCGCCGACTTACATTCAGATTCATTTCGGCGATACTTGGTGGAGTTGCGTCCGCACGACCTTGTCTTATGAGCTTAACATTGGCACTGAAGGAAATACATAGATCACTTTCATTTCTACGAGCATTGGGATGGGATGTCTGGAGAGAGTCTTTCTCTTGGTGAATTCAGCCCGTGAGTAGGAGTGAGAAGGCCGGACAACACATGTGATGCCAAGAAAAAGCGTTTCTCTTAAGAGTAGGTCACAGAGGTGCTGCATTCTTGATAAGAAAAGACTTGATAACAGGTGGTTGTTTTATTGATTATACTGATAAAGAACGGGCATTCTGAAAAATAATTTAACAAACCTTGAGCTCATCATTCAATAATTAATTATTATCAATACTGTTAATTGCTTCAGAAAGTGTTCAGTAATATTTTATAACACGCTCATCGAAGCGTGGGATGCTACATGTGCGAACAACGATAATAAAATTAATTAAGTGTGTCGTTCCTCAAAGATTTGTTGCTATAACTGCAGATATCACTTTCATTTTTATGTTATAACAGTAAAGACTGATATAACACTATAAAACAAGTGCGACATCTTAAAATGAAATCAAATTTCTAGACTGCGGATGAGGAATTTCTTTTCTAAAAGAAATTTCGGCAATTTAAGCAAGTATCTAGTTGCATAAATTAGAATTGTTTTTTTGGCAACATTTTATTGAATATTAACCAACTGTAAAATAAATAAAGTTAATTACTGCTAAATGTACGTTTGGACACACTAATTTGAACGCTGCATTATTATCTGCACAGTGGTCAGGAATAATAACTATTGTGCACACAATATAGTTTTTTGAATAAGGTGCACAATTCAGTTACAAATTTTTCCTTTTAGTGGAAGAATTTGTTAAATTATAAATGGAAAGAGATTTTAAATTAAATATTCTTTGTTGAATGCTTTCTTTATGAACTGAAATAATTTTTATTTCAAAGTTGCTCTTGTACCCATTTAGTCCCACATCAAAATGCGAAATTTTTCCTCACAGAAAGAAACGAAGCTAACAATACATCTTCAGTTGCGTTATCCCATTTTTACTTTCACTAATTAAATTCCGCTAATTTCTTATTGTATGCAGATCATATTTTCCAACATATTCAATGCCTCTTTACCATTCATCGTTGTACCACCGAGCAGATTCTTTTAATAAACTGCAAAAGAAGAAAAAAAAAGCGTCAAAATTTCGACGGTTATTTAATAATAAAATTACTTCGTCCGGGTGTGGACCGTGTCTGTTCTGAATTTTGGTGGAAATTCTCCACGTTTCATCTAAGAGATGAGTTCCACCTCTGGCACGCTTTACATATTAAGTTAGTGTGCTCACCTCTCCTGAAGATGTACCTTACAAAAGCGGGCGAAAATCCTTTCAACTTTGGGCGGGTATTCGAACGTCCCGCCATTATTTTGATTGACATTTAAACGATCACGTGGCTTGTTTATTAAATTAATTTGTTATGGCGGTAAAAACTCAAT
The DNA here is from genome assembly GCA_963583935.1 of Diaperis boleti. Lineage (NCBI taxonomy): Eukaryota > Metazoa > Arthropoda > Insecta > Coleoptera > Tenebrionidae > Diaperis > Diaperis boleti. Next base: position 71,832,578 of record OY757244.1, read on the forward strand.
ACAAAATGGTCAAAAACTCTCAACGAATTTAATTCTTATTGGAGAAAATGTGATTAAACGGAATGAGAAAAAATTATATCATTCCCACCAAAATCGAAATAACAATAATGAGTTTTGTTTTATATGTAATCTGTACTTTGATGAATAATCTTTAAAATGATGTATCACACGACCTCCTATGCCATTTAAATTTTTTAAGGGGTGGCTCCCCTGGCTCAAGGGGCGAGATCTAAGACTTCAAAGTTTGGTACAATTAAGTCCCCCTTGATAACAAAATTGACCTGTTCGAGTCTTTCGAAATGGGTATTGTTGGGGGGGTACAAATTTTAGTTGGGACCCCCGATATATATTTATAGATAATGACCTCCCAAAGCAAGAAAGAAAGTTACAGAAGAAATTCTTCTTTCCTTCATTCCTTAATTACTTAATTCTTTAGTTCCTTAGTTCCCCAGTTTCCTAGTTGCATAATTTTGTACTTTTCCAGTTCCCTAGTTCCTTAGTTTTTATTCCCTATTTTTTTTATGTTTTAATTTAGTTTAGTTCCCTAGTGCCGAATTCTCTTAGTTCTTAATTTTCTAATTTGTTTGTCAGATACGTCGTTCCTATAGTTCCCTTATATATAATTTTTTTAATTTCTTAGTTCCCCTAAAATAATAGTTTCATAGATTCTAGTTTTAAACTGTTATTTTCTCTAGTTTTCTAATTCTTTACTCGGCTTGTTCCCTACTCTTCTACTTCCTTCTACTACTTAGTTCCTTTTTTAATGTTCCTAAGTTATTTAGTTTTTTAATTAATTAAATTTTTAATTAATGTAATTAATGTCTAAATTTCCTAGTTACAAAGTTGTTTTATTTTTATAATTCCCTAGATCCGTTTTTTGGTATTTAGTTTTTTCTTTTTAGTTTCTTTATTCCTGACTTTCTACTTGCCTTAGCTCCTCACTTTTCTAGTTTTCCAGTTTCAGTTTTCAGTTTTTTTTGTTATAGTTTATAAGTGTCTTCGTACCTCAGTTCTTCAGTTTGTTAGTTTGCTAGTTCCCAAGTTTTTTAATTCCCTGCTAGTTTTTAGCTTTTCTTTTGTTCTTATGTTCCCATGTGAGTTAGTTCCCAAGTTAATCAATTCTTCAGTTCTTTCGCTCCTTAGTTCGTTATTTCTCTAGTTTCCTAATTCCCTAGTTACTTACTTACCCTAGTTTTTGAATTCCTCACTTTCTGAGTTCCTTAGTTTCCTCAGTTTCCTAGTTCCCTAGTTTATATGCACTAGAATTGTTTAGTTTTGTAGTTTACTAAATCCGTCTTTCCCTAGTTTCAAACTTTTATTTAAATTGCCTTGTTAGTATGTGTAGGTCAAATCCTTAACATGGATATCAAGGGCTTGAAGAGTAGAAAACAAATTCAACATGGCCACCGCTCCAAGATGGCGGATTACATTTTCTTTTCAACTCCCTTAATATGGGGGTCAAATAAAACGGCTTGAAGAGTACAAAACGATACAGTTAGTGATATCACACTAAATTCAATATGGCCGCCGCTCCAAGATGGCGGATTACATTTTCTTTTCAACGCCCTTAATATGGGTGTCAAATAAAAGAGCTTCAAGAGTATAAAACGATAAAGTTAATGACATCACACTAAATTCAATATGGCCGCAGCTCATAAATGGCGGATTACATTTTCTTTTCAACCCCCTGAATATGGGTGTCAAATGAAAGGGCTTGAAGAGTATAAAACGAAAACGTTAGGGAGATCACACTAAGTTTAATATGACCACAGCAAAAACTAAAAAGTTGTTTTTTTTTTAAACAAGCTTTTATTTAAATGCTCTGAAAAGAAGAAAATAAACTTTGATATAAATCAAACTAATGCAAACCCATAACTTTGTTACATCATACAATTCCATTATGATATAAAAGCTTGTCGCGAGAATTTATACTATATTGAAAGTAATTATTAATTAAATTATGGGTTTGCTTTGGTTTGATTTATTTCAAAGTTTTTTCAGAGCATTTAAATAAAAGCTTGTTTTTAGAAAATATTTTTTTACTATTATTTTTTTAATTTTTTAGTTCTTTTGTTCCCAAGTTTATAACTGCTTTAATCCATCACATGGTTTCTTGGGAAGCCGCAAGGCATCTGTCTTAATCAAGTTAATAGTCTGAACTGTCAATTTTCCCTTTCTGAATGTGCAGCAGCAAATATTGTACAAAAAAGGTATATATGAATTTCCAAGAGTTGCAAAAGAGTGACGCTTGTTACGGTTTGATTGCCTCGAGCGCCAGTTTTTTAACGTGGTATGCTCCAACTGACCACGGTTAGCTTAAGTGGAGACGAACAAACCGAGGGTCATCTGTCAGGTCTAGCGAGGAGGGGGGGGGATTAGCAAAAACAGTGGGTCGGTATTACCGGTATTATTATTTATTACTACGGTTTCTATAGTTACTATTTACACGGTCCTAATAACTACTATTTACACGGTGTCTCTCTCTCCGTTTAACCCTTATAAATCTTTATTTATTATACCCGGTGTCTCTCTCCGTCGATGCTTTATCGGACTGGCGGTCGACCTGCGGTTGGAAAGTCGCTCGGAGACCGAGGAGCTGCTAGGACACCCGCGGCGCGGATGGACCTCCTCCGCAAAAGTTGGTAGCTGTTTGGAGCCAACCGAGGCGTCACCACGGTGTCGGGGACAACAAAAGATCAACCCCCGCGCACGAGAAGCTGGTCGGGACTGAGGAGCTACTAGGGATAACTTCCTGTGCAGCCAGTCGGCACCGGGTTACTCAGGTCTTCCCCGTCCTGCTTCCGGTGTCTCTACCTTCTTCTAGGTTTATAGGCTCGGTCGAGTCTTCCTCTTCTGCTTTCTTCTGGACGGGTGGGTGGACTCATCCTGCCGGTAATGGTTCGAGGTCGTCCTTATATAGACCATACATTGTAAAGACCTGGATCCAAAGCCAGCAAGGGTGCCCACCGTTGCCCATCACGAGAGATGTTGGGTACACGATAGAATGTCGAAAAGGATGTTATACAGATTCTTTAAAAATTATAAAGTTTACAAACAGTTTTGTTTCTAATTGTTAATTTGTTTGTGTTTGTGATAGTGTCTTTGTTACATCTTTGTTTATTCAACTTAGTGTGTTGTTGAATATCGGAAAATCATGTAGTAATGAGTGCCGCGAAACAGTGTGTTTCGATAACATTCGAATTTCACAAAGATTACGGTATGATAAGAGAGGCAAGGGACGCGTCGGGGAAGCGACGCTTTGTAACGGTCTTTTCTTTGTTCGCATAAGGTCAAAATTGCGTAAAGTTTTGTCTTCTTAATTTTGTATTCCAAACGATTCAAATTTCATTTCGATATTTTATAGTTTGAATTCCTTCGTTAATTTTCTTAATAACATTAAAATTCATAGGCTGCTATTCACATAACTTCAAAATGTAAACTTCCTCAAAGTATCCTAATATTGTATTTACTTAAAGGAATTGTTATTGTATGAATCAACCAAATTATTGTTAGAGTCATGCCATCAGCTACAATTGTTAAATGAGTTAAATTATCCAAACTTTTAGTAGATAAACGTTCAAGAATTTAATCTATAAGTTCGACCATAATAATTTGAAAGCAAATACATTGATAAATTCCTAATTTGTTGCTGCGCTGCGCCCCTTGCATTCAAAGAACCTGGTTTTGTGTTTGGATAGGTTTGTTTTGAATTTCGCGCGAGTCATTGTTGGTTAATTTGACATTTTATTGACGTTTGTGACGTTTCATTTCAAATTGTTGGCGGGAAGAGCTCAGGCCCATCACAACATAGTAGGGGAGCAGTTGCGCTGAAGTGACGTCGAACCGATGCGTCCAGACATTTTCAAAGGAAAATTTAGATCCCAATTTTCACCTACTGTTTGTTTTCCAGTTATGAGAATTCTCAGGAAAACTATCCTCCCAATTTACGGCCCCCTTTTCGCTGTTTGTAGATAAATGTTTGCAAAATCGTCAGGGGTCTAGTTATTTTTAAGGGAAAGTCCAAGTGCCAATTCGCATGCCTGTAACAATGCCCTTTCAAAATGATCCCATGCAATTTTGATCTAATCCAATATTTTGACCTTGAAAATGACCTAGAAATGTGAAAAAAAATGATGTTTTTTTTCAAATTTCTAGGCCATTTTCAAGGTCAAAATATTGGATTAGGTCAAAATTTCACTTTATTTAATTGCTTCAAATGTTGCCCAAAATGTAGCTTATGACTTCTTCTTTATTGGTCATGAGTTTTATTGTGGGCCGATTTTGGGTTCAGAAGATATAATTTTTTTCAAAAGCAAAGAGCAAAACAAATCGACGATCTCACGTATACAAAAAAATTTATATCTTCTGAACCCAACATGGGCCCACAATAAAACTCAATATAGAAGAAGCAGTAAGCTGCATTTTGTCTAACATTTGAAGCAGCAAATAAAAGCAGTCATAAAATGGAATTTTTTTCAAATTTCTGGGTAATTTTCAAGGTCAAAATTGCGTCGGATCATTTTGAAAGCTTATTTCATTGTACCTATATTACAGTTATGAAATTGGAATCAATATCAGTAGGAGCGGAGCAATCAAATTCAAGGGTACTCATGTCCTGTATTCTCATTTATAATTTACCTCTATGCATATCAAAAATAAGCGGCCTAAAAGATCTCAAATGGCGCTTGGGCATTTCTATTTACAAGTACTACTAGATGACCCGTCCCGGCTTCGCACGGTGATTTTATTTAATACATTTGAAAAACCGTTTCTTAGTGAGCGCCTACGTAGTAAAATAAGAAAGTGTGCAAAATTTAATTGCAATCGGTTTAGTGGATCCAGAGATTAACTCACTCACCCCGTTACCCCCTTAGGATGGAATTTTAAAAAACCGTTCCTTAGTGAGAGCCTATACGTGGTAAAAGAAGTAAGTGTACCAAATTTCATTGCAATCGGTTCAGTGAATCCGGAGATTCAGTGAGAGATATATATAGATAATTAATATATCAAAATTGAACGAAATCTAAATTTTAGGTGGCTCAAACTGGAATGTCCCATATGTAACACTGTTTGTTTTGCAGTTATGAGAATTCTCAGGAAAATTACCCTCCCCATTTATGCCCCTTTTTTGCCCTTTGTAAATAAATTTTTGCGAAATTGTCAAACACGGTTCTAGTTTATTTTAAAGGAAAGTGCAAGTGCCAATTCTCATGCCTGTAACATTGTCGATCTTCAAGTTATTAAAATTTTGAGAAAAATCAAAAATATTATATTATTATTAAGTAATCATAATCAGGCTTAAATACTTATAATACTATGCACACTATATTCTACTTAAAGTATGTACACTTATTAGAAGTATTTATTAGAGATGAACTAAAAACAAACAAGTCATTTGAAATTAAGTACTCCCTCTTTCCAGAAATAACTCTCCCATTTGCAATTTTTTGAAAACTTAGGAAAAGCAAATAGGTTCGAGAAGATGTTCAGCTATCAACTCAAGTGCTGCTGCACTCCTCTCTTTGACTGCAGCCCCTTGCACTAATGCCATCTCCTTGACTGTGGCAATCCTCTCCTTTGCTGCAGTAATTCTTTAATTGGCTTCTGCAGTCCGTTCTAATGCAGCCACTTTTCTTTCGGCAAGCACTTCCTTCAACGACAACTTTGACTTCATCATATCGCCATAAACCGCCTCTTCGAATTTTCTTCCCTTAAATGTTGCAGAGTTCACCTGCAAAATTACGTAATTTATAGAAATCCAAAGTGTCCAATTCCTCTTTATCATTCTTTTAAAATTATCGGGTGAGAGGAACATTGAACCCGATCTAACCTACATTTGACAATACGTCCCCGCAAATAGCTGATATAATTGCGGCGTTGCCAAACGTAACCGCTCGCACGACACGAAGACCAAAGCGAATGGTAGATTGGAATACGAAACTCAAAGCGTATGCGAGGGAGATTGGAATAGCGCTCCTGGTGCAGATAAAAGCAAAATAGCGAGGGGCCGGAAAACTAAAAAGCCGGGCGACGGAAATATTTTGGAATATAGCGGGTCTTTTTGGCACTATGAGAGGCAATTCGACATAGTGGGCTTAACAAAAACGTGGATAGAAAAACAGAGCTAGGAAAAAAAAACAGAAAAACTGCTACCAAAGAAAGCAGAAAGGAATACCGGCAGGGGCAATAAAAAGAAGCGTAAAAAAGGAATAAAGGAGAAAAATCAAAAGAAGGAAGAAGAGGAGGGACGCATTGGGGAAAACAGTGAAAAAGATATGGAAGAAACATTAAAATGGTATTGTGGGGACCAGAGGTCTGGCAATGGAAAGAACAAGACGAGATAGAGAGAGTGCAAGAAAAGTATTTGAGGTGGGTGCTAGGGTACATAGTGACAGAAGAATGCAAAAGAAATAGGTTGAGAGTGAAAGCGGGGAAAAGACCGGCCAAGTTCGAAGACGGTATGGAAGGAAGAGATTAGAGCGTATCCACCTCTGATTTCTAGACGCCTAACGACGAAAAATTAAATTCGAAGAATTTAATATCTTCAAAAACCTGGGATCCCAGGGTGCTTGAGACATCGAGAATTCTAAGAATCTGAGAACTCCAACAACCTAAGTTGAGAACTTGAGAAACCAGAGACTTTCGAAAACCTATGATCTTTGAACAACCTAAGAACCTGATGAATTGGGAAACACAACTTAAAAACTGGAGGAACCTAATGACTTGGGAACCTGAGAATTTAAAGAACCCAAAATCTTGGACGATGAGAGCTTTCGGAACTTGAGGAACTTGAGAACTTGAGGAACCAAAAGACCTGAGAACCAGAGACGCATAATGATCCTGACAATTTGAATACCCTGAAAACTGGGACAACCTGAGAATTTAAAGAGTCTGAAATCTTGCAAGTTTAGAGCTTTGGGAACCTGATGACTTGAGAAACCAAAGGACCTGAGAACCAGAAAAACCTAAGGAATCTGCCAACCTTAACAAGCTGAGAACTGGCACAACCTGAGAATTTAAAGAACCTGCAATCTTGGGAGATTATAGCTTTGGGAACCTAATGACCTGAAAAACCAAAGAAACCTAACTTTAGAAGTGGAGGAACCAGAGACCTGACATCTTTGGAAACCTGATAATTTCGGCATCCAAAAAACCTGACGACTTGGGAAACATGACTTGAAAAGTGGATGAACTTAAAATTGTAGAATACCTAAAGACTCTTGGGAAACTTTAGTACTTGAAAAACAAAACTTAACAACCGGAGGAACCTAAGAACTTGGGAACCTGAGAATTTAAAGAACACAAAATATTGGACGATGAGAGCTTCGGAACTTGAGAACTTGAGGAACCAAATTACCTGAGAACCAGAAAAACCTAAGGAATCTGACAACCTTAACAAGCTGAGAACTTGCACAACCTGAGAATTTAAAGAACCTGCAATCTTGGGAGATTATAGCTTTGGGAACCTAATGACCTGAGAAACCAAAGAAACCTACCTTTAGAAGTGGAGGAACCAGAGACCTGAGATCTTTGGAAACCTGATACTTTGAGCATCCAAAAAACCTGACGACTTGGGAAACATGACTTGAAAAGTGGATGAACTTGAAATTGTGGAATACCTAAAGACTCTTGGAAAACTTTAGTACTTCAGAAACAAAACTTAACAACCGGAGGAACCTAAGAACTTGGGAACCTGAGAATTTAAAGAACCCAAAATATTGGACGTTGAGAGCTTTCGGAACTTGAGAACTTGAGGAACCAAAGGACCTGAAAACCAGAGAATCATAATGATCCTCACAATTTGAATACCCTGAGAACTGGGACAACCTGAGAATTTAAAGAGCCTGAAATCTTGTAAGTTTAGAGCTTTGGGAACCTGATGACTTGAGAAACCAAAGGACCTGAGAACCAGAAAAACCTAAGGAATCTGACAACCTTAACAAGCTGAGAACTGGCACAACCTGAAAATTTAAAGAACCTGCAATTTTGGGAGATTAGAGCTTTGGGAACCTAATGACCTGAGAAAACAAAGAAACCTAACTTTAGAAGTGGAGGAACCAGAGACCTGAGATCTTTGGAAACCTGATACTTTGAGCTTCCAAAAAACCTGACGAATTGGGAAACATGACTTGAAAAGTGGATGAACTTGAAATTGTAGAATACCTAAAGACTCTTGGGAAACTTTAGTACTTGAAAAACAAAACTTAACAACCGGAGGAACCTAAGAACTTGGGAACCTGAGAATTTAAAGAACACAAAATATTGGACGATGAGAGCTTTCGGAACTTGAGAACTTGAGGAACCAAATTACCTGAGAACCAGAAAAACCTAAGGAATCTGACAACCTTAACAAGCTGAGAACTTGCACAACCTGAGAATTTAAAGAACCTGCAATCTTGGGAGATTATAGCTTTGGGAACCTAATGACCTGAGAAACCAAAGAAACCTACCTTTAGAAGTGGAGGAACCAGAGACCTGAGATCTTTGGAAACCTGATACTTTGAGCATCCAAAAAACCTGACGACTTGGGAAACATGACTTGAAAAGTGGATGAACTTGAAATTGTGGAATACCTAAAGACTCTTGGGAAACTTTAGTACTTCAGAAACAAAACTTAACAACCGGAGGAACCTAAGAACTTGGGAACCTGAGAATTTAAAGAACCCAAAATATTGGACGATGAGAGCTTTCGGAACTTGAGAACTTGAGGAACCAAAGGACCTGAGAACCAGAGAAACATAACGATCCTCACAATTTGAATACCCTGAGAACTGGGACAACCTGAGTATTTAAAGAGCCTGAAATCTTGTAAGTTTAAAGCTTTAGGAACCTGAGGACTTGAGGAACCAAAGGACCTGAGAACCAGAAAAACCTAAGGAACCTTAACAAGCTGAGAACTGGCACAACCTGGGAATTTAAAGAACCTGCAATCTTGGGAGATTATAGCTTTGGGAACCTAATGACCTGAGAAACCAAAGAAACCTAACTTTAGAAGTGGAGGAACCAGAGACCTGACATCTTTGGAAACCTGATACTTTGAGCATCCAAAAAACCTGACGACTTGGGAAACATGACTTGAAAAGTGGATGAACTTGAAATTGTGAAATACCTAAAGACTCTTGGGAAGCTTTAGTACTTCAGAAACAAAACTTAACAACCGGAGGAACCTAAGAACTTGAGGAACCTGAGAATTTAAAGAACCCAAAATATTGGACGATGAGAGCTTTCGGAACTTGAGAACTTGAAGAACCAAAAGACCTGAGAAGCATAGAAATATAATGGTCCTGACAATTATTTGAATACTGAGAACTGGGGCAACCTGAGAGTTTAAAGAGCCTGAAATCTTGTAAGTTTAGAGCTTTGGGAACCTGATGACTTGAGAAACCAAAGAAGTCTCACTTGAGATACTTGAGAATTTGAAGAATTTAAGGTTCAGGAAATTTTCAAATCTTTAGAACCTAAGAACTCAAAAAAAATAACTTGTTTATGTAGAGCTGGAGAGAAAAGACGAATAACGCTGAAAGTACGAAGGATATATGATTAAGGAAATACCGAAGTATTTGGAAAGGGAGAGTAGAAAAGAAAGAAAGATGATGGCGAGATTTAGGTCCGCAAATGAAGAGAGGGAGAATAGGTGTTGGTTGGAAGAGAAAGAAGCGCTATGTGGAGAGAGCGAGAGAGAGAGAGACGATTGAGCATATGTGGAATGAGTGTCGTCAGGTGGGAGAAAGAGAGTGAAGTTATCTTCTTGAAGTGAAACTTCTATACGCGGACCGTAGAGCAGCTAAGCGCTACGAAATTTATGCCAACTATCTATGCGGATCCAACAAATCAAAGATCGTAAAAATTGGTCTAGCCGTTCTTGAGTTATAAACCCAAGGGGTCCCCCTGCCCCCTGTCCATCTTTTAATAGTTATTCTGCTATTCGGGGCGGAGACAAATGCAACAAATCAAACATCGTAAAAATCGGTCAAATCGTTCTTGAGTTATAAATGGTGTAACTAACCCGACTTTGTTTTATATATCGGTTCTCCGGAAGAACAATGACGCAAGTGCAAATTTTGACTTTTTGAGTTAATTATGGCATAACTAAAAAAATGTAATGTTAGAACGTCTAGCGTTCCACTGGAAAAATACACTTTTTTGTAGTTATGCCATAATTAACTCAAAAAGTCAGAATTTGGACTTGCGTCATTGTTCTTCCGGAGAAGCGATATGTAGAACATGTATTGTTAAATACACTTCGAGGGAATCTTTCTGTTACTGCTGATAAACCCAATTCCGCTCTTCGCAATCCATCTTATCTTATTTACTTTAGCCTTACACTTCATTGTTTCTTTTCCGAGGGAATTAGCACCAAGTTCACACGTAGGAATTAGTTTTCGTTGAACACTCCCGCAAAATGTTTACAAAAATCGCAATAATTGCAATAATTTCAAGTTTTGCGGTGACACCTGGTGAAACGGGCCGGATATTAGCCGTCATGCCCACGCCATCCTACAGTCACCAAATCGTATTTAACCCTCTTTGGCTGGCTCTACATTCTCGAGGCCATCACGTCACTCTTCTCACCACCGATCCGATCAAAAATATCAATCTCACCAATTTTAGACAAGTGGACTGGAGCTTCGCCTATCACCTATGGCACGAAAAACACAACGCCAGTGATATTATCAACAATTTCAACACTAATTTGTTGAAGTGTCTCAATCAATATGTCGAAATGATGAGTGACATAGCCATCCAAGAGCTGGAACATCCGGAAGTTCGGAAGATTATCAAGGAGGAGCAGTTCGATCTGGTGATTGTGGAGTTTCTGAATCCGGTGATGGCGGGGTTCAGTGAAGTGTTTGGTTGTCCGTTTATCGGGGTGTCCCCTATGGACCTGCCTAGTTTTGTGCACGAGGGGTTGAACAATCCGGTGTCGCCGGCTTTGTACCCCGACATGATATCGCAGTTTGACAGTGATATGAACTTTTTGGAGAGAGTTATAAACACGTTTTACTATTTGGGAGAGAAGGCGTTTTTTAAATACCATTATTATCCAAAGATGGATGCCATAATGAAGAAGTACTTTGGTGAGACGGTTCTGAAGTTGGAGGAACTACAACGGAATGTTAGTTTGGTTTTCGTCAATTTCAACCCGATTATACACAATATAAGGCCGCTGATGAGCAACGTTCTCACTATTGGAGGTGGGACCCACTTGGAGAGCGAAGGTTCTCTAAGTTCCGTAAGTTATCTTCTGCAACGTCTAGGTTTCTGTACTGACATAAAACCATACGTTTTTTAGAAAAATCTTTAAAAGGTTTTTTTATGATCTTTTGACGATAATATCGATTTTGTGATACCAGGTAATAATATCCGATTTTAAAAATGTTTATAAAATTTAACACAACAAAAACATGTCATTGTTAGACATGGCGTTTAAATAATAATTATTTTCTGAAAAAAAAAACAATAGGTTAAATGGTATCTAACCCAAGATTAGTTCCTGAAAACAAACTACTACTAAACTAAATGAAGTCGAAAGTACATGGAATTGTGCATTTTGTAATTTGCGCCATAAAATATAAGGCGATGAACTGACGCCACCAACACACATGGCCAAACAAACGGTAAAATTTGCATAATTTAACTCAGAATTTCGAGACAAATAATGGTTGCAAATTACATTGACGTATATTTACGATATATTCGGCACAAATATATAAAGAGGTTACCTGTATTTTCGGTAACCCAAACACGTGACACGTGGTTTTGAAATCGGCTGCAGCCCGCCACAGTATCGTAAAGTGTTTTTATTATTGACGACTCGATTTTTAATTTGAACACACACATTTAAAAAACTGGAAAAACTCCTTGTGCAAATAAAATCACATTGAACAAATTTTAAGAACAATAAGAGGGCAGCTTCAGCTCTCCGTCCGATCTTCCTTTTCTTCGCCCGATGCGCCCTCTGGATCGGCGCTGCCAAACTAGCCCCGGGTCGAGTAGGCAATCCGAATTACTCTTTTGTGAATTGCAGGTTCCCTACTTCGATAGCGAATTAAAACATGGCAAAATTTCGGATTTCTCAGTGCGCATTTTTATTTTTGGTAGAGGTAGCTATTTATCCCCGGTTTAGTGTTTTGTTTGTTTTTGTCGTGTTTGTTTCTAAATCTAATATAAATGTTGTCGATCAACTTGAAGTAAAGTACTCATTAATTTTTTTAGCAAAGTGCCACAACCATTCTTATGTCTCTTGCCCCCAAGGACGATTGCTTTAGCCCCCTTTAAGGCCGATGTCCATGTGAAAAATACTTTACGACCTATTCTCATACCTATCAAATATACAAAAAAAAAACAAATCGGTTGAGCCGAAAAATCGGTCCAGCCTAAGGGGGCCCCCTGGGTCCCCGTATCCTTGTGAAAAATAATAGTTTACCATCTATTCTCACACCTGCCAAATATACAAAAAAAAATCGGAAAAATCAGTCCAGCTCAAGGCCACCCCCAGGATCCCCATGTCCATGTGAACAATAGTTTACCACCTATTCTCATACCTACAAAATAAAAAATATAAAAATATCATAAAAATCGGTCCATACCAAGGGGGTCCTCTGAGCCCCCATATTCATGTGAAAAATAGTTTACCACCTATTCTCATACCTTCCAAATATACAAAAAAAAAATCATAAAAATCGGTACAGCCCAAGAGGGTCCCTGGGCGCTCATGGCCATGTGAAAAATGGTTTACCACTTATTCTCATACCTACCAAATATACAAAAAAAAAACAAAAATCGGTCGAGCCAAAAAATCGGTCCAGCCGAAGGGCCCCCCTGGGCCTCCATATCTTGTGAAAAATAATAATTTACCATCTATTCTCATACCTACCAAATATACAAAAAAAAAATCGGAAAAATCGGTCGAAACGAAAAATCAGTCCAGCCCAAGGGGCCCCCCTGGACCCCCATGTCCATGTGAAAAATAGTTTACCACCTATTCTCATACCTACAAAATATACAAAAAATTCTGAACATGATTATGGACTTGGGAACTGGGAACAAGAACGGTTTCGATACGGTGCCGGGAAATATTTTATTTCGGTGTGTGGTCAAAAAGGTGACGGGAAACATTAAAAAATTGGGAACTTCGTTACACCCTTCCTCTGGATCAGCGCATCTTTCTAGTCGGTGATAGAGTGGGCAATGCAGATAACAAAAGAACGGAGAAATAATCAGGAAAAATAAATAACAGTTAGGAATATTAAAAGACATTGATTTCAAAGAAAGCCACAATTGTTGAAGGAAAATAATAAAAAAATTTAACGAGAAGGAAAATTTAAATAGACCGGATGGGACGGAGAGCCTGAAATAACAGTAAGAGAGATAGGGTGTTTAAATGAAAATATATTTGGAGTAGGCGCTGGAAGACATTTTGCTTCACTGTGCTGTACCCACATCAAAATGTCATTAGAAATCAGGTTAAGTAGGACGTTCAATACATCGTTCAGTGCACCTTGTGATAATAGTACGTTCCCGCCACCTCTCGAACATGAAATGTCAATGACGTCAATAAACGTCTAATTCAAAACAAACCGCGAAATTAAAAGTTTGACCAGTGATCATCCGACAAACAAAAACCGGAGCCCTACCGTTTTTTTTTTTTCGACAAGACTATAAAGCAGTGGCAGGAAATTCAAAATTGCCCCAAAACAAAGACAAATCCTCAGGTTCTTGGAATATATGGCGTGAGCTATATCGGGTGTCCCAAATAAAATTTGTACCCCCCAACAATTCCAATTTCGAAAGACTCAGAAGGAAACGCTCGAACAGGTCAATTTTGTTATTAAGGGGGACCCAATTGTACCAAACTTTCAAGTCTTAGATCTCACCCCTTTAGCCAGGGAGGCCACCCCCTTAAAAAAGTTAAATGGCATGGGGGGTCGTGTGATACATCATTTTAAACCTTATTAAATTCTCTATCCAGATATACTTTTATCGATTTGTTTCTACAAAAAAAGCATGACTTTGTTATTTTCCAATTGAAGAGTATTTTATGTAGATTTGGAAAATGACAAATTCTTATGCTCTTTTTTCTTAAACGAATCGGTAAAAGTAGGTTTGAATAGAGAATTGAATAAGTTTTAAAATGATATATGACATGACCCCCCATGCCATTTAAATTTTTTAAGGGAGTGGCTCCCCTGGCTAAAGGGGTGGAGATCTAAGACATGAAAGTTTGGTACAATTTGGTTCCCCTTGATTGACCTGTTCGAGCGTTTTCTTCTGAGTCGTTTGAAATTGAAATTGTTGGGAGGTACAAATTTTAGTTGGGACACCCTGTACATGCGGGCTATTGTGGATTTGACTTTTGCGATTGTGTACTGTGAGTAACCAGTTCTAGTCACTTTGTGTTTGTTGGTAATCATTTGACAATTTCATAACAACTTACAGCCAATAAATTCCATCCCACAATTTGCAATAATTTCAATAGGTTAACAATTTAGTTCTCCGGAAAATAGGACGCATTAACACAATTTAATACATTCATTATTACCACTCGAGCGCCAGTTTTTTAACGTGGTGTGCTCCACACTTAATCAGAGGCCCGTAACCTGGGGGTCAGCTGTCAAGTTTGCCAGCAAGGAAGCAAAACAAATTAATGCAGGGCCGGCGTTACGTTCTTTATTTATAATATATACAGGGGCAATATAAGGGAGAAGCAGCAGGAATAGGGAACGTCTGTGTCTTTATTAACCCGATGTTTCTCTCTCCGGTTAACCGTTAATACTCGTTGCCTTTATTAATTATATCGTGTCTCTCTCCGTCTTTTCGGTCGGTCGGCCTATTATAGAGCGCAGAGTGGGGGGAATCCCTTGCGCAGGATGACGTCGGCTGAACGCTCGAGATGGAGTGTGGCTTGTCGACGCGACGTCTTCTCCACTAGACGGCGGCGGTTCTGGGCGGCGGAGAGTACTCGGGACGTCGGAATTGGAAGCGCGCTAACTCAGTGGGCGTCTGATAACAAGAACAGTACCGGGAAGTTGTTTATTTCGGGGTATTTGTCACCACGGAAAACAAGAAAAATTCAGTAACTTTGAGCCTGGGACAGATGAGAGGATATTAAAAACAATGAAGTTATCTTATTATGAAGGCATATATATATCTGGTGAATTCTAAAGTTCCAAAGGCAAATTTAAAGCTAGAAAAGGTTGTTCCACAACAAGAACTAAAAGGTTGTACTCTTACAAACGCTCCATGTGAAATCCAAGCAGAATATTGCAAGAGTTTGGGGGCGGTCGGTTTTAAGTTTTGTATCAACTGAAGTCATAGCCGATCAAACTTTATTGCGTTACAAATATCGTCAGATTTGAATCGCTAATAACTACTAGACTAATAGTGTAGATGCATGTTTGTGATTGGTGGAAATTAGCGTTGTATAAATTAATAAATTAGTGTAGGGTGGAAACACGTTTAGCTCTTACGTTGATGCAGGTGTCATTATGAAGAACTTTCGAAGATTTGCTAGGACCCAAAATAAAATTTTATCCCGACGACGTTTCCACATCAAAGTATAGGTATATATAACTACTTCTACTTGGCCAACAACTGTTCACACATATTAATCGATTTAAATTCAGTAGCGGCCACCGGAACTGGCATAGCCCCAGCGTGCCCTATAGGAGAGTTAAAACAGTAATTTCCTGAAAACGACATGGCATTTTCTGACAGAGGAACAAAAGGGTGTGATCTTTACATTACCGCCACTTTTTGAATTTGAACATGAAATGTCAATTACGTCACCAAACGTCAAATTTGAAAATTTGAAACCAACCGTGAACTTTTAAGGTTGGCCAGTGATCGTCAGACAATGAAAGAAAAAGCAGAACCCTACGTTGTGTTATTTTTTTGATAAGACAAGCAATGGCGGGAAATTCAAAACTTACCCAAACGAAACAGACCCTAGATTTTTTGGATACATGGCGAGAGCTAATCAGGAGTGGAGCGTAAATTGATAACACAAAAATTATTAAGTTTCAGTCATTTTGTGCATTTGCATTTTGTAACAATGCAAATTTGATGATTGAACTGACAATTTCGATAATGATTTCAACAAATTAACAATTCAATTCTTCAGAAAATAGTACACAATAATACAATTTAATAATGATTGTGTACATGATGAGTGAGGTTAAGTCAGTTAATTTTATTCCACCATTAGCTTTTACAGTTTATACAAATTTACAACAGACAGATACAATGAAATATCTGCTCCCAAAGCGGGCCTCTTCGCTCCTGAGAGGGAAAACAAGAATATTGAAACGCGTGGAGTTATCTAAGTTGAGTACATCTGAGTCAGGGAGTGATAGACAACATGTAGATCAGATGTGAAGACTAAAGCGAAGTGAACAAGATAACTGTCTGTCAGTGAAGCAAGATTGTACAGAGGGAAAAATGGGGGAAAAACTTGTATCCAACAGACCAGGAGAAATGATTTTGTTACTGAATTGTCCTAGACATACTTAGTTTCCTGTCTTTCTTTAAGGCTTGTCCAAACCAAGTCCAAGTTAGCGGCACTTCCCTCGGAGACTATTCATTTGGTTATTTAGTATTTTAAATATTTGTGAAGCAAGCAATTTATTAGTAGCCCGAATCCACGCCGCAAACTCCAACCTAAGTTTGACTCAGAAGTTAGTAACAGTAACTTCGTTTTACCCTGCAGTCCCCGGGAGGAAGTTCAAGCGAGAGCGAAAACGACCCCCGTTTGACAAATGACCCCAGAAAGCAGGTATTTACGACTGGGACTGCAAAAATGAATGCTATTTGGTCTATCCGTTGATTCGAAACATATATCGACAAACAATAAAATAATAAAATAGACAGTAACGCAACGTTTTATTTGGAAGCCATTTTGAAACGGGCGCGATGCGAGGACATCAGCGGGCGCAACACGTAACGAGGCGCAACGTAAAAACTACCAATATGCACAAACAAACTACACTAAAAACCGATCTTTGGCTTCCACGGTGTCAAATATCGCTAGATGTCAGTCATGTCAGTTACAAACAGACGATGAGTTCGGAAATCGCAAGGGGGCACAAAACATAACGATCAGGCACCTTTAGTTAGGGAATCACTTTGTTTTAAATTGAACGCGCCTGTGGTTCGGGCCCGGTAACTAGAAGTCAACAACACATTTGAACTTTCTGAAATTGACAACAATCACTAAAAACAAATTACAACGACTTTAACAAGTTATTCGTGGTGCCTGTGACTCATAAGCTTGGTAATTTATGCTACTGCAGAGAAAAGAAGGGCTGAATGCAACTGATACGAAATTCCTGGGTTCACGCGAGGTCCCCGGAATACTTCGAGTAGCAATAGTGAACGTTATTTTAAACAAAAGCTAGAATTCTTAACAAGACATGTAGATGCAAAGGCGGAACGACTCCATTTTCAACATGGCGAATTTTATGACCTCCCTAGCGGACAAAATGGCGAGCTAACGGTAAAATATGAAATGGCTTTTCTCTAGAAGTTTCTGGTATGCACATGGAACAAACGCCGGTCAATTTCATGGCATCCTCATTATCTTGAGTATGACAAAAAGAAATAGATAGAATAAGAAAAGGCTAGTTGGAGACACGTCAGACGGCACAACACACGATTGTTAATTTTAAATGCAACCGATCCTTCTGCTAACGTGAAATTTCGACAGTGCAATTTAAACATTGAGCACTTTAAAAACAGGAGAACTCATAGTGGAACAAAATCAGATAAAAACAATGAATTAAGCGTTAGTTACAACTTGATGCTTCTAACGTTAAAAGTGGAATGAATCTGTGTAATGGCCACCGGTTCTCCTTCCACCACCTAGCAGGGACGCCAACCGACTTTTTAACCCCTACAACTTCATTGCGTTGCCAACCTCTGCTAGATGTTGCTAACTTCAGAGCAACTTGCCGGATAGGCAACTCAAAGTTCTCCTATGCATGGTGTGATGTATTTTGGGGATATCTCAAGGGTCAAATCGTATTTTAACAAACATTACTTACTGAAAATAACGACATGAAATTTAAACAATAATTATTTTGTGAAAGAAAAGCACAACGGTTAAATGGGATGTAACCAAATAGCAGTTCCTGAAAAGGACTAAATGAGAGTCACGGGTACATGGAACCGTTTATTTTATAATTTGCGTCGCTTAAAAAAATTGCATCAATATTCTAGTGAATAAGCAGTCTCTGATACGAACAGAGTAATCAAATTTTTCAGCGGCAGGTCATAAAAGAGAAAGCGATGGCCGCCACGTTTATGACATGACGCCGCCAGAAATATAAAGAGGTTACCTGTATTTCCGGTGACTCAATACGTACTTTTGGAATCTACTTTAAATTTACTTGATCAGAATGCACTGTTAACTTCTCTCATGTTTTAGGATATCCAAGAGTTTTTAGACAATGCCAAATCAGGGGCAATTTACTTCAGTTTAGGAACGAACGTGAAAAGCAAGTACCTGCCAGAAAAGACAAAATCGATACTGTTGGAAACATTTTCCGAGTTGCCGTACAAAGTGCTATGGAAGTTTGAAGACACCATCTCGACAAATCCGAACATCTTGGTCAAGAAATGGCTTCCACAACAACAAATTTTAAGTGGGCCGTCATCATTTTTGAGAGACTATTTATTCGTGTTGTGATTTTAGAACATCCAAACGTAGTCCTCTTCATCACTCAGGGAGGACTACAATCTCTAGAAGAGGCAATTTACAATCATGTGCCTATAGTCGCCATGCCTGTATACCTTGACCAGTACTCCAATGTAAGAAGAGTCGTACGTCAAGAACTCGGTCTAAAAATCGACTACTACAACGTGGAGAAAAACACGCTGAAGGAGGCCATAAATGAAGTGATAAGCAATCCAAAGTTAAATTGTTTGATGCGTGTCTCGATCCTATTTACATATTTTGTTTCAGGTACAAAAATGCCGCCAAGAAGTTGTCCACCATAATCAAAGACCAACCGCCTACTTCTGGAATTAGTGAAGCTGTTTGGTGGACCGAATATGTTTTGAAGTACAAAGGAGCTAAATTTTTGAAGCATTCTGGAATTCCCCACTATCAATACCTACTAGTAGATGTTATCGCTTTCTTGTTGCTACTAAGTACTGTCTTCGCCATCCTGTTCGTCATCACGTTGCGATGTCTCATCAGCTATATCAAGAAAAGACGTAGCGGCCGCTACAACCACATCAAACTAGAATAAACAGTTGGAAAGCTATATTGTAATAAATGCAAATGTACAAAAAGAAGTACAACTTAAAATAAATTACAAATAAATATCAACAAATATCATTCAGTCATGCAGGTTATTCAAAAGACATGAGATTACTAGGAAGGGGAGCCTGTTCCCCATTAGCTGCCTGTTTGAGAAATCGGTACCACTTCTCGGCCAAACTTCTGGTGCCGGCTCTGTACTTGTAGATGTTCCCTCTGAGATGATCGACGATTTGGAAGCAGTCCTGCTGGACGCTGTTCTCGTCGAGGACAATCTGGCATCCTGACAGTGGTACCAACTTGCATGGTTCCCGCTTGAAGTCGGAGCGCTGATGGCTGTTACACACATCGTTAGTCGTCACTAAAAAGAACACGGAGCAATACATACCCCTTGAAGGATTTCGGGGAAAAATACACCAGAGATGTGGTCCAAATTTGTAGCCAGTAACGTTGCCAGGACGTCACTGTGGGTTTGCGGCCATCTTTTAACACAGTCTTTCTACGAACGCAACCTTGCATGCTGCAGATTTGATCGTCTGGGTTCAGAGAATCTTCTGCTAACCTGTTGAAGAAGAATTGCCGCTGTTAAAACAGTGATTCAGTCAAAGACGGGAGATATTTTTCACACAATTTTTACTGTACTATGTAACCTCAGGTTGTGGCAATTATGTATTTTTTGGCAGCCACTGTATAGGAAAAAAGTTAGAATTCGATAAAAATTAGTATTTTGTAGGTAAGTAAACTATAAAAAAAATACAGAGTGATTCAGCTAAGATGTCGCGTTGGACAAATACCCATCGATACATATTTGTTCCAACTTAAAATACAAGGACAAGAGTAGTAGTTTTCTTACTGGACTTTTATGTCATGATTTTTGTAATTTATTATAAGAACTTATCTAGTTCTATTGACAATTTGGACATATTTCTTAATGAAGTGAAACTTCTTATCGCACGATGCAAGATTTTTTGCACGGGGTAAGCCTATGCGTCGCGACCCGACACGAAAATGCAATATATACGTGGGGGATATTTTATATTGTACCTCTTCTCTCTATTATGCCGTCTTTTTATTTGCCTTTTTATTTCGTAATGTTCTTCATTGTCCTTTTCCCAAATTTTATCCTTCATCTTTGGAACTTTCGTTATCATTCTTCAGTTCCTTTTTGTATTTTCTAATCTTGATTCGTTGATTTTCTTTCTTCTTTCTAAATTATTACTTCTGTCCTTTTTTCTTTGGATATTATTCTCCCTCTTCGTCTTTTCGTTCTTGCTCGTGGTTCATTTTTATCATTCAGTCTGCGTTCATAATTTTCGTTTTCTATCCTTTGTTCATAATCTTTTGAAATTATTTTTTATGTTTTCCTTTTTCACTTCGTGGTTGATTCTCCATTTTCCTTTTATCTTTATATCATTCAGTCTGTTTTTCATTCTTGTTTTTTTTATCGCCCTTCATCGTTCATTACTTCATCCTTCAACTTAGAACAGTCCATAGTCAAAGAGTTAATATTTCTTTGATTTCTTCTTTGGGTGTTACATTTTATTGATAGTATCCTCTTATTATATCGGTTTTTTGAGCAATTTTCTTTTAAATACTTTTTATAGTTATAGTTTGTATTTTTACTAATAACGTTTGTACAAAATTTAGTCACTTTTTAGTCCTTTATTTAAATACTAGCTGACCCGGCGAACTTTGTACCGCCTCAGAATCAATAAATGTTGTGTTAACTCATTTGCTTATATCAGTTTTTTTTTATCTAATATAATGCACACAACGCCATGTTCATTTTTGTTTCTGTCATGTATCAGAGATGGCGCCACATACGGATTTCATACAAAATGTATGAGACAAATTTTATTGTTAAATTTTCCGATGTTTTAATAGTTATTCGCCCCCGAAAAAAATCAATCAAAAAATTTGTGTGTGAAGTCCACGCGCAACAGAAGTGAAACTTTATAGTTTACTCCTTAAGAATCGATTTTAATTTTTAAAGCCCGGTCCGACAAATTTTGGTGGCCGGCGTCATTTGTTATTGTCATTGCCCTGTACCATGGAGGTCCCCCCGTAGCAGGGGGGCTTTGTTATTGTCGTTCCCCGTTGTAATTTTTCCGATGTTTTAATAGTTATTCTGCTATTCGGGGTGGAGGCAAATCTAACAAATCAAAGATCATAAAAATCGGTCCATCCGTTCTTGAGTTATAAACCCAAAGGGGGTCCCTGAGCCCCATGTCAATGTTTTAATAGTTATTCTGCTATTCAGGGCGGAGACAAATCCAACAAATCAAAGATCATAAAAGCTTTTCCTTTTTCATTTCGTTGTTATTGATTCTTCATTTTCCTTTTATCTTCTATAATTTTTTATACAACATTTTATATAATTCAGTTTCTCTTTAATTAATTTTTTTTATTTTTTTTTCAATTTCAACTTAGAACGGTCCACAGTCAAAGAGTTAATATTTCTTTGAGTTCTTCTTTGGGTGTTACATTTTATTAATAATATCCTTTTATTATATCGGTTTTTTGAGCAATTTTCTTTTAAATACTTTTTATAACTCTGTTATTTAATTATTATATTGGTTGTTTTATCTATTTTTGGTTAGTGATTAATTTGTCGTGCTCGTTGTTTACTTTCTAATTTAGGATTTTTTTCTTTGACGTTATTTAAACGCACAGTATAATAAAAAAAATTAATCTGGCATCATCGTTTTTATTTCACAAAGAGAGACTTGTATTTTTTATTTTATAATTTTTTAGTCATTTTAGTTTTCAGTTTGTATTTTTACTAATAACACTTGTACAAAATTTAGTAACTTTTTAGTCGTTTATTTAAATACTAGCTGACCCGGCGAACTTCGTACCGCCTCAGTATCAATAAATGTTGTGTTAACTTATTTGCTTATATCAGTTTTTTTTATCAAAGGATAATGCACACCACGCCATGTTCATTTTTGTTTCTGTCATGTATCAGAGATGGCGCCACATACGGATTTCATACAAAATGTATGAGACAAATTTTATTGTTAAATTTTCCGATGTTTTAATAGTTATTCGCCCCCGAAAAAAATCAATCAAAAAATTTGTGTGTGAAGTCCACGCGCAACAGAAGTGAAACTTTATAGTTTACTCTTTAAGAATCGATTTTAATTTTTAAAGCCCGCTCCGACAAATTTTGGTGGCCGGCGTCATTTGTTATTGTCATTGCCCTGTACCATGGAGGTTCCCCCGTAGCAGGGGGGCTTTGTTATTGTCGTTGCCCGTTGTAATTTTTCCGATGTTTTAGTAGTTATTCTGCTATTCGGGGCGGAGGCAAATCTAACAAATCAAAGATCATAAAAATCGGTCCATCCGTTCTTGAGTTATAAACCCAAAGGGGGTCCCTGAGCCCCATGTCAATGTTTTAATAGTTATTTTGCTATTCAGGGCGGAGACAAATCCAACAAATCAAAGATCATAAAAGCTTTTCCTTTTTCATTTCGTTGTTATTGATTCTTCATTTTCCTTTTATCTTCTATAATTTTTTATACAACATTTTATATAATTCAGTTTCTCTTTAATTCCTTTTTTTTATTTTTTTTTTCAATTTCAACTTAGAACGGTCCACAGTCAAAGAGTTAATATTTCTTTGAGTTCTTCTTTGGGTGTTACATTTTATTAATAATATCCTTTTATTATATCGGTTTTTTGAGCAATTTTCTTTTAAATACTTTTTATAACTCTGTTATTTAATTATTATATTGGTTGTTTTATCTATTTTTGGTTAGTGATTAATTTGTCGTGCTCGTTGTTTACTTTCTAATTTAGGATTTTTTTTCTTTGACGTTATTTAAACGCACAGTATAATAAAAAAAATAATCTGGCATCATCGTTTTTATTTCACAAAGCGAGACTTGTATTTTTTATTTTATAATTTTTTAGTCATTTTAGTTTTCAGTTTGTATTTTTACTAATAACACTTGTACAAAATTTAGTCACTTTTTAGTCTTTTATTTAAATATAGCTGACCCGGCGAACTTTGTACCGCCTCAGTATCAATAAATGTTGTGTTAACTTATTTGCTTATATCAGTTTTTTTTATCAAAGGATAATGCACACAACGCCATGTTCATTTTTGTTTCTGTCATGTATCAGAGATGGCGCTACATACGGATTTCATACAAAAGTATGAGACAAATTTTTTTGATAAATTTTCCGATGTTTTAATAGTTATTCGCCCCCGAAAAAAATCAATCAAAAAATTAGTGTGTGAAGTCCACGCGCAACAGAAGTGAAACTTTATAGTTTACTCCTTAAGAAACGATTTTAATTTTTAAAGCCCGGTCCGACAAATTTTGGTGGCCGGCGTCATTTGTTATTGTCATTGCCCTGTACCATGGAGGTCCCCCCGTAGCAGGGGGGCTTTGTTATTGTCGTTGCCCGTTGTAATTTTTCCGATGTTTTAATAGTTATTCTGCTATTCGGGGCGGAGGCAAATCTAACAAATCAAAAATCAAAAAAATCGGTCCATCCGTTCTTGAGTTATAAACCCAAAGGGGGTCCCTTAGCCCCCTGTCAATATTTTAATAGTTATTCTGCTATTCGGGGTGGAGACAAATCCAAAACATCAAAGGTCATAAAAATCGGTACAGCCGTTTTTGAGTTATAAACCCAAGGGCTTCCCCTGGGCCCAAATGTCCATGTTTTAATAGTTATTCTGCTATTAAGGGCGGAGACAAATCCAACAAATCAAAGATCATAAAAGCCGTTCTTGGGTACCCCTGGGCTCCCATGTCCATGTTTTGATAGTTATTTTGCTATTCGGGGCGGAGACAAATCCAACAAATCAAAGATCATAAAAATCGGTCCAGCCCAAGGGGGGGCCCATCTCCATGTGAAAAATACTTTACCACCCAGCCTAAGAGGCCCTCCTGGGCCCCCATGTAAATGTAAAAAATAGTTTACCACCTATTCTAATACCTACCAAATAACCAAAAAAAAACATAAAAATCGGTCGAGCCGTTTCGGAGGAGTTCGACCGCAAACACCGTGACACGAGATTTTTATATATTAGATATACATAATATTACATATTTGAATTTCCCATTAGTTATTTATGTAACCAGTTATGCAATGCAATGTTTTGTATAACGAATGGAATTGACAATATGACATGTGTTACACAAAACAGCATTTCATGACGTGTTATATACAATTTTTTTTATAATTTTGAGGAAAAATTAAAAAAATTGTTGTGTGCCTCACCTTTATAAGCACACGACTGAAAGTGAAACTTGGTAGGAATCGACTTTGTTTCATTATTGTCTGATACAAACATTACGATAACTAAAACAAGGAGGCCCCCAAGGGACAGGAGGGCCTCTTGATATCAGCGGGGACATCATCCCTGTCTCGAAGGGGACAAAAGAAAAAACGTTTCTCTAATTTGTGTTTCATAACCATGATTTTACTTTCCGTAACTAATTACACAAAATTTGAGGTTTCCCAACTAATATCAGTTGTGAAAAGTGACATTTATTTGTCAAAATTAGAAAAAGTAAATTATTCATCACGTGTAAAAAGTGTTTATTGCACGCGACGTAAAAATTATCCTTCCAGCCCGAAAGCCGAGTTAGATAAGGGGTCTAGTGCCACACCATTTTTTACACATGTTGTATACAAAATTTTTTGCAGCCCTCAATACTGAGAAATCCCATGTTTAAAGTACGAAACCTTTAATTCACAAAGAGACAACATCGTTCTTCACAGCCAGCTTGTTCTTAAATTTGTTAAATCTGATGTTATTTGCACCTCGAGTTTTACCTGTTGTTTTGTTGTTCAAATTAGAAATAGAATCGTCAATAATTTACTTCAACATACCGTGGCGTGTTGCAGCAAATAACAAAACCACGTGTCACCGGAAATACAAGTAACCTCTTTATGCCAAATCTACCGTACACGTCAATGTAATTTGCAAACAATTATTTTTCTGTCCGTACACGAAATTCTCATTTAAATAATTCAAATTTGACCGTCTGTTTCGACCATGTGCTCTGGTGGCGTCATGTCATAAACGTAGCCGCCACCGCTTTATATTTTATGGCCTGACTCTATAAAACTCGCTTGTTTATTAGTACCAGAGGCTTTACTATTTGCTAAAAAACACAGACCTCTTGTTATGATAACCAAGTCAACTTGGATAGAACCAGAATTCTCTCAAAAATGCCCCTTGCGGGGGTTATCAGTTAAAGCGACGAAAATTACAAAAATCCATTTAGCCCATTTCAGCCAATAATTATTGTTTAAATGCCATTTCGTCCTCAGGAAGTTATTGTTTAACTCTCTCCTATAGGACCCACCGAAGATATTTCAGTTCCAATGACTGGTTTTGAATTAAAATCGATCAATATTTCTGTACAGTTGTTAGTCAAGTAGAAGTAGTTTTCCCGACGACATAAAAGTACATCAAATCATATCAAATTTTACATCAGTAAAGTAATTTGCCAAAAATAATTACCAGTTCTCCTTACAGGGTATTTCAGTTGTTGTGGAACTTAAAATTTGTCTTTGTTTTAGTCGATTCACCAGATATAAATATTGCCAATCGGTCTCAGTCATACTTGTATTCATAGCTTTGTATTAAATGATGCTATTCTCTCGAGAACTAAATTCTCAACCTGATGAAAGTATTGCAAATTGTAAGATGGAATTTGTTGTCTGTAAATTGTTATTGAATAGTCAACCGTTGCCAATCAAAGGATAAAGTCACTAGAACTTGTTAATCATAATAATACACTACATATCTCAAGAGTCAAAGATTTAAAACCATAATTTTGTATTGTCCTTTGTTTTGAGGTAAGTTCAAATTTCCCGCCACTGCTTTCTTATCGAAAAAAAAAAAAACTCGGCTCAGCTTCTCCTTGTGGGCTGATAATACATACCCTGACTTTCTAGTATATAATGGAATAAAAATATTTCCTCAGACTCATCTCGACCTTACGAAGGCGCAGAGAGGACATATAACTTTTTTTTTCATTATTTTGACTTTAATCTCGAAATTATGCGCGCGCACACCCATTAACACATTATGAGTTTCATGTACAGGGAAATATGACCTTCTTGGAGTATGTTTCTTTTAGGGATCGAGCGCGTAGCGCGAGGCACCAATTGCAATTATCCACGGAAAATCAAATTTTCACAAACGGCAACTTCAAAACAGGCTCCAAGGAGGCCCCCTTGACCATTTGAACCACTTGAAGTTAACATTTGTATCAGAAAATAATAAAATAAACTCGATTCCTACCATCCTCCTACGCCTGTCCCAAGGGGGCCCCCTTGTTTTAGTAACCATATGCCACTTGAAGTTAACATTTGGATCAGAAAATGATGAAATGGACTCAATTTTATTTGAATACTTTCAATTTTCAAAATCCCAAGACCGTTCAAGGGCTAGACGTTAGTCAGAACAGGAAGAGACATGAAATAAATGACTTAATTTGTTGCCGTTGTTAATGGGTGTGCGCGCGCATAATTTCGACTTTAAACTCAAAATATCGACTTCAAGTGGCTTATGGTCAAGGGAGCCTCCTTGGGACAGGGAAAGGACGATGCTAGGAATCGAGTTTATTTTATTATTTTCTGATGCAAATGTTAGGTTTTTATGAGTCAAAATTAAATAAAAAAGCGGATGAACAAATTTGAGAAAAAGTTTATTTAAATTTTCATTAAGCAGGATAGCCTGTTGTGAAATTGCCGTTGGTGAAAATTTGCTTTTCGTGGACCATTGAAATTGGTGCCCCGCGCTACGCGCTCGACCCCTAAAAGAAACATACTCCAAGAAGGTCATATTTCCATGTACGTGGAACTCAAAATGTGTTAATGGGTGTGATCGCGCATAATTTCGATATTAAAGTTGTAATTTCGAGATTAAAGTCGAATTTTCGAGTTTTACGTCAAATTTTAGAGTTTTACGTCGAATTTCGATATCAAGGTCGAAATTTTGAGATCAAAGTCGAAATTTCGAGATAAAAGTCTAAATTTTGGGACTAAAGTCGAATTTTCGAGTTTAACGTCGAATTTCGATATAAAGGTCCCAATTTTGAGATTAAAGTCGAAATTTCGAGATTAAAGTCGAAATTTCGAGATGAAAGTCGAAATTTTGAGATTAAAGTCGAATTTTCGAGTTTAACGTCGAATTCCGATATTAAGGTCGAAATTTTGAGATTAATGTCGAAGGTTCAAAATTAAAGTCGAAATTTCGAGATTAAAGTCGAATTTCGAGATTAAGGTCGAAATTTCGAGATTAATGTCGAAATAATGAAAATATGTTATATATCCTCTCTGCGCCTTCGTAAGACCTACCCTGGAGTGTTCAAGGTTATAATCTAATCAATTGATTTTTTTGCTAGAAAGCCGATGGGGCACAAATGCATGTCTTTGATAACTACATAATTTTACTTTTTGTCAGCTCAGTACTTATTCGTCAAATTTAATATAAATACATAGCCAACCTTGGGCACATTAAATAAATAAGTACTAAAGTAAAAGAAATTAAATATTACTGTGCACAATGGTTTTGAGAAAGCTGAAAATAGATAATTTTGCCTCCCAACTACTGAAATGGATATCACTTTGGATAGAGCGCCCGTCCATCACTAAAATACAACCCTAATAAGTTAGTTCCGCTGGCTGATTTTGCAAAAAATGTTAGTATTTAGTCCTCAGAAGCGCTGTAACTAAGCTCCCAAATAAAATTCGAATCGGGGTATAAGAAATCTGAAAGATTAACGCCAAAGATTTAAAGAAATCGAAAATAGAAGCACAATCGCAAAACTGGAGAATTGACAGTACTGGGAACAGTGTAAGAAAGACAAATATACGCATCAACAAAAAAATTCTGCGCTGAAAAATATGGAAAGCTCGACGGAAACACCAAGGAAACTAAAAAAATATTGAAAAGTATTTAAAGCGTTATACATTTTTGAGACATACTAAACCCATACAACTTTTTTAGAAGGACCAGCAAATTGTAAAAGCAATATACTCGAAAAGCTAATAAACCCCAGACAATTTTTAAGCGTAGGAAAGTTGAGATATTTAAAATTCTGACTTGACCTACCTTGTTTGAGAATTTGCAATATTTAAACAACCTAAAGAACCTGGGAAAAGTTTGAAGAATCTTCTAGCCTTAGATATCTTACGATACCGATACCTAGAAGAAATACAAAAGGGGATTAAAGTTACCCACGAGTGCGGTGCATGGTTTAAAAAACACGTGATGGACCTAACAACAGAATCTGAAGAATGTTTAACATAAAAAGTCAAATATTTGAGCATAATCTTATTTTGTGTATTCGCTGTGTGAAATACATAATGCAGAAAGTGGTATATAATATAATAAAATAATATAATTATTACAGTATATAGCTGTCAAACCCAACCTCAAAATTTGATGTTAATTCGTACGCTGTTCGATACTGGTGCGCTGTCACTTTTCAGGGGCTCGGGTTCATTGCAAAAACTCGCCCTCGCGACTAAAAAGTCTTGACAGCGCAGTTGTATCGAAATATCGCATGATCGAAAATAAATATGAAATTATTTGTCTTAAAAATTTTAGTAGTAGCTCGTGACGCGCGCTTCTGTCAAATAAATAAGGTTATGTTTCTTAATGACTTTCGATGGTATTACAGAATTTTGCATTCGTGCAAAGTGCCACCACATCTAGTCCCTATTTCCGAAATTCGAGTTAAGAGACACCAAAACTTATGGTTGAGGTGTCATTCGATTCGTAATTGCACCAAAATTTTTTTTGTTGAAAATCAATATCCGCAAATAAAAATTACAAAAGTTATAAACCATTAAGTAAACAAAAAAAAAGGTGGTTACGTTTTTTGAAAATATTTCAAAAAATTTGAAAAAAGATCCTTAAAGAGCAGGAAATTTCCCAAAAAAAGTCGTACCTCCCGGAATTGACCCGGCAATATTTCTAATTTTAATTTAGGGACAATTCCAGGAGGTTGGATTTTTTTTTTGGGAAATTTCCTGCTCCTGATGAGTTTTTTTTTCAAATTTCGGATATCCCAAATAATTTTTGAAATATTTGCAGAAAACGTAACCACCTTTTTTTATTTACTTAATTGTTTATAACTTTTGTAATTTTTATTTGCGGATATTGATTTTTAACTAAAAATTTCTTGGTAAAGAAAAAAAGAAAATCGATACCGTGAAATGACCAAGAATAGAAATCGCCCCTTACCTCGTGAGAAGAGTACAATTATCCGCGGTGCTTTGTGAAGCTTGCAGCGGTAGGTCAACCGACGGTGACGGGAGGTCAACGGGATGAGAAGTCCGCGAATCTTCCAATTCCGAGTCATCCAATAGATGCAGAGTCCTGGGGAGTTCCTTTGGATCGAAGCTGCCCACCTGATGTGACTTTCCAAAGATGCTGTAGACAATCGGCAATCAAAATCACCAAAGTCAGTTGGTACTATTGTGAGACTACTAACTGCTTTTTAATCACGAGTGACAACGACACATACACCTTTACACATTTATTTTACTGCTGCATTGTCTACCATTATCCTTCAAATAAAGCTGTATCCCACATTCTCCTGTCCAAAGCACCTTACTGACCGCATGCAGTACCTACTCGTACTCAAGCAAGGCGTTTACATTACAAGCACTTACCTCCAGGGTAGTACCACAGAGGGATACCCTGCTTTGTGGAAATTACGAGGGAGGCTCGTACTACGAAATCTAAAAGTACGTTTTTGTAACTTTATTATCCTCATTGATTAATTAGGCGAACCATGTTAATTAAATGAAAATCCACAACCACTTAGGGGTGTCCCAGAATGGAACCGTCGACTTTAATACTTGATGTCTTTTTATCGGATTAAGGGAGATATTGAAGTCGGACGATTCCATTTAAGGCATCCAATAACCGTAAAGATAAAACCGGGACATACTTGCTTCCTAAACTTCGGCATTTTCGGTGCCCCGGAATAAATTTGTTCCCCGACGTGACGGCATGCAATCGTAACGATCCACTTGATGCTTTAGCCGGAGAGAGATTTAAAGACGCTATAGCGGCAACATCGGCCACTACAGACTCCTTGGAGCTACAACTTGATGAGCTCGGCGGAGGAGATGGGGGCTCCAATCTTAATGAAAGTCTGGAAAAACACCGATAACGAATCGCCACGACCCACAACGTCTCTTACTTATATTGGTCGTCTTCGACGAACTTCTGCAACTCTTCGATATACCTAATGGAAGTTAAATAATCCTGGATGTGAGTGATGACAGCGAGATGTGAGTAGTCGGATTGTTGGTAATTAGATATCACCCGTAAGATATTGTTCATTTTTGAGGTCCTCTGTTGAGATTCTAGTCCGCCGGAATGGGGATGAGCCATGTCAATGTAGACAAGATCAGTCAAATAGAGTCCTGCAATATAGAGCGAGCCGTCAAGTCTGCAAATTTACGCGAAATCGATTACCTAAGTATGGTATACACGGAAGCTTCAAGCTTTCAATGTGGCGTCTGAGATTCGACCAGTTGTCTGCGTCGGAAAAAACCTCGGCCAGTCTGTCGAACGTCTGTTTATCTTTTTTGGACAAACAGGCCCAGGTCTTCGATAGTCTAAAGTGGAAAATTGTGTTATTGCAAGAACGATCGGGGCGTCAGGTGGAGACGTAGGACCGCGGCTTTCGAGATATTGAACGAGCGATGTCAGCAAAACCGAATCTAATCAAATTTTTTATAACCAGCCAAACCAAACATGTCTTATAGACAGATGTTCAAGCATTTTAGCCGCCTTCATTTTACGTCGAGCGCCAGTTTTTTTACGTGGTATGCTCCATGTGACCACGGGTAGCTGGATACAGGTAAGCCGGGGGTCAGCTGTCAGGTAACTACATGGTACACGATATTTCTCTCCCCGTCCAACCTTTATTATCAACCCGGTGTCTCTCTCTTTCCGTTTAACCCTTATAAAGCTTTATTCATTAAACTCGGTGTCTCTCTCCGTCGATGCTTGATTCACGCTGGGTCTCTCTCCCAGTTAGGACTCCCGCGGTGCCACCAGGACTCCCGCGGTGTGACGGAAAGCAACACATCCACCCCGCGCCCGAGAAGCTGGTCAAGACTGAGGAGCCACTAGGACTGGCGCAGTGTGGACTAACTTCCTGTGCAGCCTTCTTCTAAGCTCGGTCGAGTCTTCCTCTTCTGGTTTCTCCTGGACGGGTGGGTAGACCGATCCGTGTCCTGAATGGCGATCAGCGTGGCCTCTGCTCCACGGGTCGGCGTTGAGGGTTCTGACGTCGGCATCAGAAGCGCGCTATTTCACGCAATAACGGTTTCGATACGGCGCTTGGAAGTATTTTTTTTGGGGGTATGTTTCACCGCGGTGTCGGAAAACATTAAAACTATTAAATCATTTTTGGATTTGTTTGAAATATCTTCTATCCTTCGTTCAAATTTTGTTTTTGCTTTTCCTTCCTATTCGCGTTTAAATTTGTCAGCCTAACTTACCTTTCTTTTGCCGTCGAAAGACGAAGATAGCAGAATTAATTTTATTTTGAAGAGGCAGATATCGACATTTTTGCAATAATGGAATTGAAAAAGGAATTGGAGCAACAGAACTAGAAAGCAACCACCATATGAACTGGAGAGGAATTCCAAAAATAAAAAATATTAAAAAATAAAATTGTAAATTGCTAAAAAACGATAACACAGAGCATTGGAAAAAGACAATTATTTACAGAACCAGAAGAGATTGGATTATATAGACACCAGAATACTTATGGAGTGACATATCAATAGATTAGAAAGTCGAGACGATCTTGTAATAATTTTTGAAAATCAACGATTCCTATGTCACGAAACGAAATTTTGATTCTACACTTAGAAATTCGTAAATATTCGGGTTTGATAATAGACCTCTGGCGATGTAATTTTTGGATTATATAGGCACCAGAATACTTACGGAGTGACATCAATAGATTAGAAAGTCGAGACTATCTTAGAAAAATTTTTGAAAAACAACGAATCCTGTCACGAGACGAAATTTTGATTCAACACTTAGAAATTCGTAAAATATTCGGGTTTGACAACAGAACTCTGGCGATGTAATTTTTGGATTATATAGGCACCAGAATACTTACGGAGTGACATATCAATAGATTAGAAAGTCGAGACTGGCTTGGAATAATTTTTGAAAATCAACGATTTCTATGTCACGAAACGAAATTTTGATTCTACACTTAGAAATCCGTAAAATATTCGGGTTTGATAATAGAACTCTGGCGATGTAATTTTTGGATTATATAGGCACCAGAATACTTACGGAGTGACATATCAATAGATTAAAAAGTCGAGACTGTCTTGGAATATTTTTTGAAAATCAACGATTCCTGCCTGTGTCACGAAACGAAATTTTGATTCTACACTTAGAAATTCGTAAAATATTCGGGTTTGATAATAGAGCTCCGGCGATGTAATTTTTGGATTATATAGGCACCAGAACACTTACGGAGTGACATATCAATAGATTAAAAAGTCGAGACTGTCTTGGAATATTTTTTGAAAATCAACGATTCCTGTGTCACGAAACGAAATTTTGATTCTACACTTAGAAATTCGTAAAATATTCGGGTTTGACAACAGAACTCTGGCGATGTAATTTTTGGATTATATAGGCACCAGAATACTTACGGAGTGACATATCAATAGATTAAAAAGTCGAGACTGTCTTGGAATATTTTTTGAAAATCAACGATTCCTATCTCACGAAACGAAATTTTGATTCTACACTTAGAAATTCGTAAAATATTCGGGTTTGATAATAGAACCCTAGAGATGTAATTGTTGCATTATTTAGGGACCAGAATACTTACGGAGTGACATATCAATAGATTAGAAAGTCGAGACTGGCTTGGAATAATTTTTGAAGATCAACGATTCCTATGTCACGAAACGAAATTTTGATTCTACGCTTAGAAATTCGTAAAATATTGGGGTTTGATAATAGAACTCTGGCGATGTAATTTTTGGATTATATAGGCACTAGAATACTTACGGAGTGACATCAATAGATTAGAAAGTCGAGACTATCTTAGAAAAATTTTTGAAAAACAACGAATCCTGTCACGAGACGAAATTTTGATTCAACACTTAGAAATTCGTAAAATATTCGGGTTTGACAACAGAACTCTGGCGATGTAATTTTTGGATTATATAGGCACCAGAATACTTACGGAGTGACATATCAATAGATTAGAAAGTCGAGACTGGCTTGGAATAATTTTTGAAGATCAACGATTCCTATGTCACGAAACGAAATTTTGATTCTACACTTAGAAATTCGTGAAATATTCGGGTTTGATAATAGAACTCTGGAGATGTAATTTTTGGATTATATAGGCACCAGAATACTTACGGAGTGACATATGAATAGATTAGAAAGTCGAGACTGTCTTGGAATAATTCTTGAAAATCAACGATTCCTATGTCACGAAACGAAATTTTGATTCTACACTTAGAAATTCGTGAAATATTCGGTTTTGATAAGAGAACTCTGGAGATGTAATTTTTGGATTATATAGGCACCAGAATACCTATGGAGTGACATATCAATAGATTAGAAAGTAGAGAGTGTCTTGGAATAGTTTTTGAAAATCAACGATTCCTATGTTACGAAACGAAATTTTGATTCTACACTTAGAAATTCGTAAAATATTCTGATTTGATAATAGAACTCTGGCGATGTAATTTTTGGATTATATAGGCACCAGAATACTTACGGAGTGACATATCAATAGATTAAAAAGTCGAGACTATGTTGGAATAATTTTTGAAAATCAACGATTCCTATGTCACGAGACGAAATTTTGATTCAACACTTAGAAATTCGTAAAATATTCGGGTTTGACAACAGAACTCTGGCGATGTAATTTTTGGATTATATAGGCACCAGAATACTTACGGAGTGACATATCAATAGATTAAAAAGTCGAGACTGTCTTGGAATAATTTTTGAAAATCAACGATTCCTGTGTCACGAAACGAAATTTTGATTCCACACTTAGAAATTCGTAAAATATTCGGGTTTGATAATAGAACTCCGGCGATGTAATTTTTGGATTATATAGGCACCAGAATACTTACGGAGTGACATATCAAAAGATTAAAAAGTCGAGACTGTCTTGGAATAATTTTTGAAAATCAACGATTCCTGTGTCACGAAACGAAATTTTGATTCCACACTTAGAAATTCGTAAAATATTCGGGTTTGATAATAGAACTCCGGCGATGTAATTTTTGGATTATATAGGCACCAGAATACTTACGGAGTGACATATCAATAGATTAAAAAGTCGAGACTGTCTTGGAATATTTTTTGAAAATCAACGATTCCTATCTCACGAAACGAAATTTTGATTCTACACTTAGAAATTCGTAAAATATTCGGGTTTGATAATAGAACCCTAGAGATGTAATTGTTGCATTATTTAAGCACCAGAATACTTACGGAGTGACATATAAATAGATTAGAAAGTCGAGACTGGCTTGGAATAATTTTTGAAGATCAACGATTCCTATGTCACGAAACGAAATTTTGATTCTACGCTTAGAAATTCGTAAAATATTCGGGTTTGATAATAGAACTCTGGCGATGTAATTTTTGGATTATATAGGCACTAGAATACTTACGGAGTGACATCAATAGATTAGAAAGTCGAGACTATCTTAGAAAATTTTTTGAAAAACAACGAATCCTATGTCACGAAACGAAATTTTGATTCAACACTTAGAAATTCGTAAAATATTCGGGTTTGACAACAGAACTCTGGCGATGTAATTTTTGGATTATATAGGCACCAGAATACATACGGAGTGACATATCAATAGATTAGAAAGTCGAGACTGGCTTGGAATAATTTTTGAAAATCAACGATTCCTATGTCACGACACGAAATTTTGATTCTACACTTAGAAAATCGTAAAATATTCTGCTTTGATGATAGAACCCTGCCGATGTAATTGTTGGATTATATAGGCACCATAATACTTATGGAGTGACATATCAATAGATTAGAAAGTCGAGTCTGTCTTGGAATATTTTTTGAAAATCAACGATTCCTATGTCACGAGACGAAATTTTGATTCTACGCTTAGAAATTCGTAAAATATTCGGCTTTGATAATAGAACTCTGGCGATGTAATGTTTGTATTGTATAGGCACCAGAATACTTACGGAGTGACATATGAATAGATTAGAAAGTCGAGACTATGTTAGAATAATTTTTGAAAATCAACGATTTCTATGTCACGAAAAATCCAACTTGGCCTTGGGTCCCAATATATTCTTTGTTATTCGTGTTAATGGTGGAATTTTAAAAAGCGACGCAATTTTTTCACAAAATATTAATTTTTGACAAATTCGTTGGGATATTCATGTTCATTTCTGAAGGTTCAATTGGTAACTTGATTTAAAAAAAAAATTGTTTTATTATCTATTTTTTTTTCAGTTTTCTAACGTCATTACAGTTAAAATTACATAAAATGTCTAGAAGAATGACTAAACTACATACACGTTCCAATTTGACAAAATCAAAATTGGTAGTAAATAAAATATCAAATATGATTTTATTTGATATACCAGATGTTCAAATCCAGTATTTGACAAAATCCAGCGTCAAAGGTTTTTGTCAGTTACCCTGTATATTATGATCATGTTTTTTTTTATTATGTTCAAATGTTCAAGCAAGGATTTGAAGTGATGCAAATGATCCATTAGGTATCGCGGTCAAAGCTAACATATATTTTTTATGCGGGTTTGGTCCGTGTATGATTTAATTATTATTTATTTCCACAGAAATTTGAAAAAAAAAGTGAAAAATGTGCTGGACGTAAAACACTAAAACACTAAGAGATGGCGCTGCTATCGCTTCTAAACGATCGTCATTTTTTTTTATTATACATGGAGGGTTTGTGTTTAAATAAATTGTACTAGGGACCCCACTCTAAGCTTAGGCTGGTCTGAAAATAAGTAACAAATTCCAATATTTTTTTTATCCGGAAACCTCCAAAAAAGTCTGGAGATTAATTCAAACGTACGATTTACGAAATTTACCAAATTAGTAGTAACTTTCCGTGACCCTTTTCAAGGTCGAATATGCAAAAAATCCCCGGCTGACTGAAGTAAAATCGTCACGCGATAATGCGTGATGTACATGGTTGGATTAGGGGATCAATTCCTGATACGGCGAAGGTTTTCTCTGTAGGGTTTCCTTTTCTTAAATATATTTTTTTAAAACCCGTTCAACGTGTCTTTAAACAAACAGTAGTATGAGATTCAAAATCACCCTGTATACCAAATGACAGTAAAAAAACAGAACGATGCCGTCCGCCCCAATTTAACCCCCACGTAACTGCACCGCCGGCCGCAATCCTACGCCCAAAACGAACGAAACAAGACAAACCTGTAAATCGAGGCACTTTGTAAGGCTGAAATTATCGCAAACAGCGAGTGGAAATTGTTCAACTCGTACAGCTTCTTCGCTATCCTTATGAAATACGAGAGTATTTCGGCCCTCTGTTTCGGCGTCAGCCCCCCCAGGACTTCCTGCACGGTCCAGAAGCTTACCTGTCGTCAGAATAACTGTATTCAAATTGGCGGCAGGTGTCGGTACTTACATGATTGAACCTCCTCGTGAAAGCCACGACGTTGGGCGCCACGGTCAACTTGTTTTTCTTATTCCACGCGCAGCTGGTGAGTTCGTCCGGTTGGATGTTGAGAAAAACGGGCAAATCGAGCAACGTCAGTTGACTGGCAAAATCTTCCGGCAAGATCCTGAGTATGTCGAAAATAGCACAGCTGTATTTTTTGGTTCTGGCCTGCGATGAGGCGTGGTTGGGCAAGCTTTGGGTTTTGATATGGGCAGGTACAGATGCATGAGAACTGGAATCGTCCATTAATCAGACGATTGGTATTGTTTTACTAAAGTAAAGGACTAACTAGTACGATTAAGTGGAGTACTGTTTCGTTAAATACGGAAATATTTAAAATATTATCAGATAAGGGTTCCTTCTGTATACAGAACTGATCAAAATTGCAAACAAATAAATTGTGGTGATTCATAGTTAAGCAATGACTGTCGCTCCCCACAGCCTAAGGACATTACATATTGTTTGTAGGCTCGCGTCTAGTTGATAAGACTAAGGGAGATATGGAAATAATCGCTGTCAACCCACATTTGTTCTTGGAAACATGTAATTTTTGCGATATAAAATAATTACAGATTTTTGCTTCGAATTTGTCTTTTGGACTAACATCGTTAGAATTGACCTCTGGCAAAACAAAGTTAATCTTCTTGTTTTGATGAAATATTTTGTAAATAGTCGAAACTGACCTACTTTTTAAGGTCCACCCACCCCAGACTTTGAAAAATTGGATCAATGGGTATCCGAATCGACATCGAACTAAAATTAAGTATTGATGACACTATTTCTGGTGGAACTCCCGTCAACGTTTGAAGATTTTAAATTATTTAGCGCCGATTTCACCAACCTCTGTTGCAACAATATTGTTGCTCTAGTTTTAGCAAACAGCAAGTTTTTTCTTTCTCGATTTATAATATTCGTAATAACTAAATGGTATACTCACATCTTTGAAATATTGCAATATTTATAAACAAATTAAAATTCGAAAAAAAGGGTTCCGTTTTTGCGAAATTTTCAGTCAAAAAGTTCCAACTTTCGGGACTCTAACTCCATTATTTATAGTGTGATTTAATGCTGAAAATAGACTTTATCGACCGTATATCATATATGTACATTTTTCTATAAAATATTAAGGGTGGAATCCTTCCGTGTTATTCTTGCATAAGAGCTATGAGAACCAATGTAAGGAAAACGACTGAAGCAATTCCAATGAAATTTTGACACAACCCATAACAGAAAAAAAACAATTAAAAATCAGTCAAGTTTGGAAAAAATTGATGAGATTGAGACTTAATTTATTCAAGGCGTTATGCTGATTCCGGATCCGAAAATCAAAATTAATTTCGACTCTCGGTTTTACTTAAAATGGCACTAAAAAATAAATATCGAGAGGGTGTTTCCAATAGAAACATGGGCGTAAACTTTTGCACTGCCCCAACCAATCGTGTTTGGTGAGTCTATCGGTACCTACTGTTTATTAGGGTTAGCCATAACTTATTGAGATTGAGACAAGTTCCTTTAATTGTTACCATCTTCATGTTTATTATACAATGTGTTCTTTGTATCGGACTAATTATTATATTACTATCTTGCGGATTTGTAAATTGGTCACAGGTAGCTGTTACTATACCTACTTAGGTAGAGGTATAGGTTTGATAAAAAATATTGTTATTTGAGCAAACCACATCTTACATCCTATTAACAATTTATCAATAAATCAGTTTTATTAATACACTTCCAGAATCCAAAATTTCCAAATTCGAAAGATCCAGAACAGATTCCAAATTCAACATTCCAAAGATTCCAAAACCCAAACCGAAAAATTTCAACCTGCCCAAATTCTAAAAATTACAACATTCGCAGTTCTAAAGTTAGAACTTTAAATTTTCAACACATTCAAAATTTCGAAAAGTTCCAAATAGCTCAAAATTAAAAAAAAATTGCTCTAAGAGATCAAAATAAAAAGAATTCTTGATTTCAAATGCTCAAATTAAAAAGATTCCGCTATCGACGATCGTAAAATTTCAAAATTCACAAGATTTCAAAACTACAATATAATTATTATGTAACAAAAATTTAATATAAAAAAATTCGAAGATTTGGTATACGTATTTTAAAATAGATTCAAGAACTGAAGTATGCCAAGTTAACATGTCAAAATTAGAATTTTATCGTTCCAAATTTTGAACTTACAAGATTAAAAGTTTTCAAAATTCCAAGTTTTCAAGATTAAGAGATTTCAAGACTACAAGAATTTAGAATGACCAGACTCTTGAATGAATGAATGAGTAAAACACTTGAATATTTGAAAGATTCTTAGATTTAAAAATTTAGACATCCACCATTCAAGGACTTAAATAATCAAAAATTTCTAGATAAAAACATTTAAAGATTACAAATATTTCAAAATACATTTTAACTTTTCCATTCATGATTCCGAAATTTGAAGATTTCGAAGATTCTGACATTAAACAGATTAACTTCCCAAGATTCCAAAATTAAAATATGCAAAATTCAAGACACTAAACTTGAAAATTGAAAATTTCACTCCAAGAAATTTCGAAATGCGAACACTTCAAGATTTCAACATTTCATGATAAAAAGAATTCAAAATTCTAAAGGTTACATTCGTCAAACTTTGTCAGAATCTGTAGTGTTTATCAATATTTTGATAAATCTTCTGGATCATCATTTTCTTGTTCCTCTTGAAAATTGACAGAAGAGACATATAAGACAACAGTGCCGAAAGACTCAAAAGGGACCAAAGAGACTAAAGTGAATGAAACGAAAGACCTAAAAATACCAAAAGAAACTAAAGGGACTAAAGAAACAAAAAGGATCAAGGAGACTGAGAGGCCCAACAGCAAAGACACCAAACAGGCTAAAGAAGGATGGACACTAAGGACTGACTCAAGAGACTGTAACGAAGTTACTTAAAAATTCCAAGAGACGAGTGTCGGAAATGAGGCTCGGCGCTCTGAAGCAAAAATTCTCCGCGGGCCGTTGTCCCACTGTTCGACAAGGTCAAGCTCCCTATGCCCAAATAGGCGTCTTTAGCAGCCTCTTAAAAATACTTCTTCACCTCCAATCGGGATCACCGT
This sequence comes from Diaperis boleti, assembly GCA_963583935.1. Taxonomy (NCBI): domain Eukaryota; kingdom Metazoa; phylum Arthropoda; class Insecta; order Coleoptera; family Tenebrionidae; genus Diaperis; species Diaperis boleti. The sequence continues at coordinate 71,872,640 of OY757244.1, forward strand.
TGTAACCGAAAAAATAGCGCGAAACTTATGCAACTTTCCGGAAGTGGCTACGGCCACCGTGGGCCACACCCATGTCCAGAAAAAATGCTTCCCATTATCGGATTGGAATGAGACTTACATCACTTTGATCAGAAAGGAAGCGCGCTCCGGAACTCGCCTCTCCGGAATCACTACCTTGCCCGGAGCCGCCACCGTTCCGTTGGGAAGAGCAAGCCGTGATTACACTTTTTCCCTACTACATTGCAACAGGCCGCGCGCGTCTTCTAACGTCATCGTGTCCCCTCCAGCGTGTCCATAAAAGAAGCTCCGCCCAGCCGCCCTCTCGGTTCCCGTCCAAGTTCCTGGTAACATCCCGGTACCTTCCAATTCCCGACCACGCTCTTTCGGGTCTCCACTCAGTCGCAAGCCAGCCAACTGTCGCTCGCTAGTAGTATCCAGACAAGTTTCTTGTTACTAACCCCCTTCCCTACCCTTGACACTGTTCGCCGCCGCTACACCGTCGGGAGGGCGTCCCGCCATTGAGAGAAGAGGAAGCGACGAGGATAGTGAAGATAGTGGTGTTGTAAATACATTATTGTATATAGGGTGCATATTAAAGATTGTCGCATTGTTAAATTATTTTTTCCCTCCTGCCAAACTAGACAGCTGACCCCTGGCGTACCGTACTCCGTTGTAGCTACCCGCGGTCCCGGGGAGCCTACCACGTAAAAACACGGGCGCTCGAGGCAACCCGACCGTAATAAGCGTAACAAGACAAAAAAGACGAAAATACAAAAAAGACCTATGATACCAGAGAGAGGAGATACGAAAAAGAGCAAAAAAATAATATAGCAGACAATTTCCGAATCACACGCCCTTATTTAAATATCCGAAACAAGGTATTACATTTAAATAAGGTGTTCCAACTGATGACCGTTAACTTCTTAGCACTTGTTGTAAAAGATTTTGCAGAATTTGTGGCGCAACAACAACTTTTTGTTCCCAGGTTTCCAGATTAAATGTATAACATCACTTATCAGGATCCCATTGGTACACCATCCATGCACCCAATAAATTAATCCATCTGTCATTTACAATCTGAATCGACTTACTTGATTTAGATCACAATCAATTTAAAAGGCACAAAAGTCCGAGTCGAATTTGCGAAAATATCCGTCGAAATCAGCACAAAATGCGTTTAGAGCCGATATAAATTGATCCAAAAGAAGTCCGATAAAACTGTACAAATTAATTTAGTAGTTATTTGAGCGGCCGTGAAAATTTTCTCGCCACGGTCCGATATTGCGTTTTGCGTGTCGCAACCACGCATTTTCGTGGCGGACGCGAATTAGGTTTACCCCGTGCAAAAAATTTTACACCGTACGAAAAGAAGTTTCACATAAAAAAGAAACGAAACTATCAAGACCAAGGAGATAGAAAGATTTAAAAAAAAAACAAAAATTAACAAGTGAGGAAATATACAACAAAGAGACAATAAAGGAAAATAAACAAAACGTAATAAAAAAAAACGAAAGTATAGACCAAAGAAATCATAGAGGTTAAAGCGATCGAAGGACTAGAAAGATGAAGACACTAAAGTGATTAGAATAACAAACTAAAAAAACAAAAGGGACAAGAAATACAAAAGAAGCAGCAGAGACAAAATAGACGGAAGAAATAAAAGAGACTAAAGAGGCCCCACCGACCAAAAGATTCTTTTTTTAATTAACATTTGATGGGATAAAGATTTTTTTTATGAAAAATATTTTCAACATTACATTACACTGATAAATAATCAAGATAAAGTCCTGAAAGTTGTGACTTTTTTGGAGATATTTTTGAAGATATGAATTAATCCAAAAATCCTCCGATAAAAGTGTACAAATTATTTTGGTAGTTATTCGAGCGGCCGTGAAATGTGTGGTGTCGCGACGCGAATTAAGCCTACCCCGTGCCAAAATCTTACCCTCAACTAGCTGCAGCTTGCGCTCCCCTCCCGGTCTAAAATTTTCTCGCCACGGTCCGATCTTGCGTTTTCGTGTCGCAACCACGCATTTTCGTGCGAATTAGGCTTACACCGTGCCAAACGCAAACGGCAGTTAGTAGTGGGGATATATGACGCAGCTGCCAGCGGAGAGAAGAGGTACAATATAACATATCCCCCACTTATATTATTGAACGCTACGCTTTTTCGTGTCGCGACGCATTTTGGAAAGGAGGAGAAAGGAGACTGAGAGGCCCAACAGCAAAGACACCAAACATGCTACAGAAGGATGGACACTAAGGAGTGACTCAAGAGACTGTAACGAGGTTACTTAAAAATTCCAAGAGACGAGTGTCGGAAATGAGGCTCGACGCTCCGAACCGAAAATTCTCCGCAGTCTAGCGAGCCGCTGTCCCACTGTTCAAATCCCAAATCGGCATCTTTAACAACCTCTTAAAAATACTTCTTGACCTCCGATCGGGATGAAACTCTCACCGTTGTAACCGGAAAAATAGCGCGCAGCTTATGCAACTTTCCGATAGTCGCTAAGACCACCCCAAGCCACTGCCCTTGTCACTGCGGGCCACGCCCTCCGCACCGAATCATTAGTGTCCAGGAAAACTGCTTCCCAGTATCGGATTGGAATGGGACTTACATCATTTTGATCAGAAAGAGCGCGCTTCGGAACTCACCGCTCCGGAATCGCTACCTTGCCCGGAGCCGATGCCATTCCGTCGGGAAGAGCATGCTGTGATTACCCGCGGTCCCGTGGAGTATACCACGTAAAAAAACTGGCGCTCGAGGCAACCGGACCGTAGTAAGCGTCACAAGACAAAAATACGAAATATTTTAGAAAACACAAAAAAATAAAGAGTACAAAGAGACTAAAAAGAATAAAAAAATAAAAAATGCAAAAGAAAGAAAAGAAACAAAACAGACGAAAAAAAAAGAGACCAATCAGACCAGAAAGACGAGATACGAAAGAGAGCAAAAAAATAATATGACAGACAATTTCCGAATCAAACGCCCTTAAAAGTTGAAAAAAAAACTGGGATTCACTTTCTTTGATAATTTTATTGAAATCTGAATATCAGAAAAAAGGTATTACATTTAAATAAGGTGTTCCAATTGATGACCGTTAACTTCTTAGCACAAGGCAAGCCTATTACCAAAATGTTGTAAAAGATTTTGCAGAATTTGCGCAGTAGTAAAATGTTCAAGGTCATACTTTTTGACATTTTTGTTTTTAAAATTGCATGAAGTTTTTAAATCTGCCAAAAACTTATTGACAGATATGTCAAAGTGTGCGCAATAAAAAATAGAAATCGACTTGTCCGAGGGTTTTTACCATAAATGAACAAACAACTTTTTGTTGCCAGGCTTCCAGACTAAATGTATAACATCAATTATCAGGATCCCATTGGTACACCATCCATGCACCCAATAAATTAATCTATCTTTCATTTACAGTCTAAATCTACCTACTTGATTTAGATCACAATCAATTTAAAAGGCACAAAAGTGCAAGTCTACTTTGCGGAAATACCCTTCGAAATCAGCACAAAATGCGTTTGGAGTCGATATGAATTGATCCAAAAATTGTCCGATAAAAGTGTACAAATTATTTTGGTAGTTATTTGAGCGGCCGTGAAATGTGTGGTGTCGCGACGCGAATTAAGCTTACCCCGTGCCAAAATCTTACCGTCAACTAGCTGCGGCTTGCGCTCCCCTCGCGGTCTAAAATTTTCTCGCCACGGTCCGATCTTGCGTTTTCGTGTCGTAACTACGCATTTTTGTGCGAATTAGGCTTACACCGTGCCAAACGCAAACAGAAGTAAGTAGTGGGGATGTATGACGCAGCTGCCAGCGGAGAGAAAAGGTACAATATAACATATCCACCACTTATATTATTGAACGCTACGCTTTTTAGTGTCGCGACACATTTTGGAGAGGAGGAGAAAGGAGACTGAAAGGCCCAACAGCAAAGACACCAAACAGACTAAAGAAGGATGGACACCAAGGAGTGACTCAAAAGACTGTAACGAAGTTACTTAAAAATTCCAAGAGACGAGTGTCGAAAATGAGGCTCGACGCTCTGAACCGAAAATTCTCCGCAGTCTAGCTGTCCCACTGGTCAAATCCCAAATCGGTATCTTAAACAGCCTCTTAAAAATACTTCTTGACCTCCGATCGGGATGAAACTCTCACCGTTGTAAGCGGAAAAATAGCGTGCAGCTTATGCAACTTTCCGGGAGTCGCTAAGACCACCCCAAGCCACTGCCCTTGTCACTGCGGGCCACGCCCTCCGCACCGAATCATTAGTGTCCAGGAAAAATGCTTCCCATTATCGGATTGGAATGGGACTTACATCATTTTGATCAGAAAGAGCGCGCTTCGGAACTCACCGCTCCGGAATCGCTACCTTGCCCGGAGCCGATGCCGTTCCGTCGGGAAGAGCATGCTGTGATTACCCGCGGTCTCGTGGAGCATACCACGTAAAAAAACTGCCGCTCGAGGCAACCGGACCGTAGTAAGCGTCACAAGACAAAAAAGACAAAAATACGAAAGATTTTAGAAAAGACAAAAAAAAGAGTACAAAGAGACTAAAAAGAATAAAGAAATAAAAAATGCAAAAGAAAGAAAAGAAACAAAACAGACGAAAAAAAAGAGACAAAGAGACCAGACAGACGAGATAAAAAAGAGAGCAAAAAATAATACAACAGACAATTTCCGAACCAAACGCCCTTAAAAGTTGAAAAAAAAAACTGGGATTCACTTTCTTTGAGAATTTTATTGAAATCTGAATATCCGAAACAAGGTTATTACGTTTAAATAAGGTGTTCCAACTGATGACCGTTAACTTCTTAGCAAGCCTATTACCAAAATGTTGTAAAAGATTTTTTGTGGCGCAGTAGCAAAATGTTTCAAAAAATTTCAAGTTCAGGGTCATACTTTTTGACATTTTTGTTTTTAGAATTGCATGAAGTTTTCAAATCTGCCAAAAAAATGTGGATGACGTCATAACTTTTTCAAATATGGCGGAAAAATTATTGACAGATATGTCAAAGTGTGCGCAATAAAAAATAGAAATCGACCTGTCCGAGGGTTTTTTCCATAAATGAACAAACAACTTTTTGTTCCCAGGTTTCCAGACTAAATGTATAACATCACTTATCAGGATCCCATTGGTACACCATCCATGCACCCAATAAAGACAGTAAAGCATGGACTACATCCATTTTCTTTTAATTGACACTAAAGTGACGGCTAAAATTCCATGGCCGTGACTGTACCAGCATGTCATTGGTGCACCATCCATGCACCCAATAAATTAATCCATCTGTCATTTACAGTCTGAATCTACTTACTTGATTTAGATCACAATCAATTTAAAAGGCACAAAAGTCCGAGTCTACTTTGCGGAAATACCCTTCGAAATCAGCACAAAATGTGTTTTTTTTTAAATTAACATTTGATGGGATAAAGATTTTTTTATAAAAAACGGCTATTTTCAACATTACATTACACTAATAAATAAATCAATATAAAGTCCCGAAAGTTGTGACTTTTTTTTGCAAATTTCCTCCTCTTTTGGAATATTGCCAGATCGAGGCTATCTTTTGTATATAATTTTATTTTTCTGCAACTTTTTCATAATTCATCTTACTCTTAATAAACACGTTTTTAAAGATGTGAACTAGACTAAATTTTTAAGGCGAAAAAAATTATGTCAAGAATACACCGTTAAAAAATGTAATCCACAAACTCGAACATAAAACTGGTGTTTACTCTAAAATCCCACTAATAAACACATGTGACTTTAATTACCGTTTTCTTGCGAAAAAAACTTTCACAACATACCCATAATTCCCATAATACGTGGCGGGAGGCCCGGGTCCATTGGAGACGGCCGGAGTGGAGACCTTCCTCACCCTGATTTCGGGAACAAATTTGTCATGACTGCCCGACGAAGAAATGGAAACTATTTCGGCGTCGACATCGGAAGACTTGTAGACTTCTTGTTTCCGATGCTGAAATGACAACACGTTTTGAAAATTACTAATCCGAACCGATTTCGTTTGAGTCCGAGTTCGCCAGTTTCTTACTCAGGCGACCCACGCTTATCGAAATCGGTGCACTACACACCGTTTTACACTCGATTCATGTTCAACGATTAAATATATCATGAGATCATTTAAATTATAAATTAGAGTAGACTGTGAAATTTAAATTAGAAAGCTGGGGTAGAACACTTTGAACATTTGCTGTAATTCTCAATAAACCTACATTCTTTGTAAATGTTTTATATTCTTTAAATTAAAACAATTTAACATGAGAACATAACCTCAAATTTTACTGTCAGTCAATTTGTAGGCTGGACCACTGCATAAAAAATAACCCGCCTACTCTAATTTATAATTTAAATGATCTCATGATATAGATGACAACGAGTAATGATTTATGAAACTACCTTCTATTTTATGTTACAGCAGATGGTGTAGATAAATAAAAAATAATTTTGAAATTAACGATGTTTGTAAAACAGCCACTTTTACTTGGCCCCATTAATTTCCATAGTGTTCTGTTTTGAAACATTACAATCGAGAATCGTGAAGGAACTGTATCCTGCTTGAAATCGAACATTCACCTCGTTTGTCGTTCCGGCAAAGACATTAATTAATCAAATCCACAACTTACCTCTGTGAGTTTAAAGGCGGCAAGACTGTCCCCCGAAATATCTCTCGGAATTTCAGAGTATCGCATCATCTTCATGTCATAACTCCCGTATTCTGCAACAATCACAAGAAAACTATTTAATATTTATTTAATTACGGCCGGTAGAAATCGCGATGGAACAAACAGAGCGTTGGCAGACAATGCACGAGATACATCAATTGCATAATTTACCGGCAACGTGCAGTCTTCGGGTGCTTACTGACCTGAGACTGTGTGGTTTACAAAATTAACAAGGGACACTCGTTCGGTTTCGTTTTTTTTTTATAAATTCGACGCCGGAGCAATTTTACAGTGGTCTATTTTTGCCGGTGACAATAGAGAGGACAAAAGACGAGTAATTTCAGCAACGGCATGTTGGAAATTTTATTCGGAAGTCACGTTGCAGTATATTAATGCTTGATGACCTATAAAGAGTTGCATAAAACTAGAGCTGGGAGAAAACTTGTTTTATGGCGTGCACTTTCGATTCGGTAAATATATGTCGGTCATCTGAGAGTTATGATGATTTGAATTGCCACATGAAACAATAGGACCTTCGGCTTTGTGGCCGACCAGCAGCAGTCCAGTAAAAATATCGGCTTCGCCTCGGTTTTGCAAAAGTGGGGCCACAAAAGCAACTGAATCTTCAATTACCAAATGCAAATAAATATACATTATTTATACCTGTTTCACAATGATGTTAATGTTAGGATGGTAATGTTAACGTAATATTTAGAACCCTAATAAAAAGATGGAACTGTTCACAATGATGTTGACACCAATGGTAATGTTAAGGAGTACGTAACCCTGAACATAACATCATGTTAGAGAGTAAAAATATTTTAAATCCTACCATCACTTGACATTGAGTTATTAATTCAATTAGTACAAAATCACCCATACCATTATGATAACAAGCAGAAAGGGTTCAAAAACACAATAAAAAAATAATGCGTGGAAATCAGTGGCAGAAACGTTAAATGTTGAAGTAACGGAAGCAGAAACAATTTGCAACAAGGCATTTAATAATAATTACACTATTAATTTGACCATTTTATGTAAGATAAAACCTACATTATGTAGAAATTAAAACAAAAAAATCCTAGTGCCAGTTAACATTCATTATGAACACGCTAGTATTAACATTGTCATTACCACTAACATTACGTTAACATTAACATCATTGTGAAACAGGTATAAGGCAGAAGTGCTGAAACCATATTAGCCGAATGCCGCAATGATACAAGAACGCTGAAGCAACTGACATGGTAGCCAAATATTATGAAGAAAACTTTTAGCCACAAACAAATAGCTCAATCTATTCTATTAAAAACCGTGCGCTAAAGATTCAACAATTCAATTCAATATTGTTCAATAGCGTGCCAAGTGAGAGCGCTATATGAAGCATCTATGAGGAAGAGCAGTTAGAACGTATATTGTGGAACAACTTTGTTTTCACCGTCAAGTTGCCGACTGAGAAAGTGAAGCATTTCTTCCGTCGATTATAGGATGCGTGGCCAACACAGAACTCGCATTCGACTTATAGATTTCCAATGGACAAAAAACACGTAAAATTTTGTATGTGTCATAAAGAATAAACATAGGCCTAAAAAGAGTCACCATTCATTTAACTAGGGCGTTTTAATTTCTTCCAGTTGAAGAATGAAATTGACGTCAGAATGTACGTGCAAGAGTGCTGCATCCAACTCAGCCGCAACCCCGTGGTATCCCTGTTTAAATGATGTAAATATTTCTTTTTTAAACGAGGGTACCAAATAATTTTTATTGGAGCAGTGTAACGAAGTTACAGAATTTTCAAGGTTTTCCAACACCGAAATAAAATACTTCCCGGCATCGTAACGATTCCTTCATGCCGTCTCTCATAAGCCACTCGCCACTCAGAGCCGCGTTTGGTCGGTGGGGCCTTTTTAGTCCCTTTTATTTCTTTCGTCTCTGCTGCCTCTTTTGTATTTCTTGTCCCTGTTGTTTCTTTAGTTTGTTATTCTAGTCACTTTAGTGTCTTCATCTTTCTAGTCCTTTGATCGCTTGCCTCTTTAACCTCTATGGTTTCTTTGGTCTATATTTTCGTTTTTTTTTTTATTACGTTTTGTTTATTTTCCTTTATTGTTCGCGTATTATGATCTCCTTAATGTCTCTTTGTTGTGTATTTCCTCATTATTTAATTTGTCTTTATTCTTTCTTTAGTTTGTTATTCTAGACGCTTCAGTGTCCTCAGTATCTTTTGTTTTTATTATCTTTCTCGTCCTTCTAATCGCTTGTCTCTTAAACCTCTATGGTGTCCATGGTCTTGATAGTTTCGTTTCTTATTATGTGAAACTTATTTTCGTACGGTGTAAGTTTTTTTGCACGGGGTAAACCTAATTCGCGTCCGACACGAAAATGCGTGGTTGCGACACGACACGCAAAACGCAAGATCGGACCGTGACGAGAAAATTTTCAAGGCCGCTCAAATAACTACTAAAATAATTTGTACACTTTTATCGGACGATTTTTGGATTAATTCATATCGGCTCTAAACGCATTTTGTGCTGATTTCGACGGATATTTTCGAAAATTCGACTCGGACTTTTTGGATTAATTCATATCTCCTGTAAACGCATTTTGTGCTAATTTCGACGGCTATTTTCGCAAATTCGACTCGGACTTTTTGGATTAATTCATATCGGCTCCAAACACATTTTGTGCTAAATCAAGTAGGTAGATTCAGACTGTAAATGACTGATGGATTAATTTATTGGGTGCATGGATGGTGTACCAATGGGATCCTAGTAAGTGATGTTATACATTTAGTCTGTAAACTTGGGAACAAAAAGTTGTTTGTTCATTTATGGAAAAAACCCTCGGACAGGTCTATTTCTATATTTTATTGCGCACACTTTGACATATCTGTCAATAATTTTTCCGCCATATTTGAAAAAGTTATGACGTCATCGATTTTTTTTTTAGCAGATTTGAAGTCAACGGTCATCAGTTGGAACACCTTATTTAAATGTAATGCCTTGTATCGGATATTCAGATTTCAATAAAATTATCAAAGAAAGTGAATCCCATTTTTATTTATTTTTTTCAACTCTAGTCTCATTGGTCTCTTTTTTCTTTGTCTTTGTTTCTTTTCTTTCTTTATTGTTTTTAGTCTCTTTGTACTCTTTACTTTTTTTGTGTTTTCTAAAATCTTTTGTATTTTTGTCTTTTTGGTCTTGTGACGCTTACTACGGTCGGATTGCCTCGAGCGCAAATTTTTATTACGTGGTATGCTCCACGGGACCGCGGGTAGCTACAACGGAGTACGATACGCCAGGGGTCAGCTGTCTAGTTTAGCAGGAGGGAAAAAATAATTGAACACAATGTGACAATCTTTAATAAGCACCCTATATACAACGTATTTACAACAACACGATCTTCAGTATCCTCGTCGCTTCCTCTTCTATCAATGCCGGGACGTCCTCCCGACGGTTGTAGGAAAGGGGGGGTCGTTTTAGATTGGGGAAAACCACTGAAGCTACGCCCCTTCGTCCTTCAGCAGACCGTTTGCTTATGGAAATATTTCTTTTTTTTTGTGTTATTTTAATTATCTGTCAATTTCAGCGTGTTCTTGCTGAAGTGAGATGAACTCTTGTCTTCACTGAAAGTGCAGCCCCCATCTTCGTGATTTCTAATTGTTTTTCAACAAACAATTTTGCGCGCGAGATTTAAATTTGAGGTTAAAAATTTATTCTTTTACAATTTAGAACGAGGTCGGAACAGGTGTTTGTTGTTAAGGGGTTACCTGATAAATTTCACGCTCCAAAGCTAGGTTGTAAATTTCGATAATCAATGGCATGCATTTGTGACGTAACAGCCAGTCTCTTTCAGAAAAAATCAATGGATTCCTGTATTACCGAGCTGAAGGTAAACATGTGGTAGAGAGGTTAAGTAGCGAAAATAGAGAAATAGAAGGTAATATAAAGAAAAAATTAGAGAAGATAGTGAGAAAAGCGAGAAGAGGAGATATAGTCAGGAAAAAGAATAAATCGGCGAAGCCGGAACATAACGACATCTAGGAGGCGCCACAGGAAGCGGATGAACGAAGACGATAGAAACCGCTCGCTCAGTCAGGGAAGCCTGGACTCTTACCTGGAGGAAAGGAAAAGAAAGAGAAAAGGGGAGGGTAGAACAGAAAAACAAGAAGAGGAGGAAGAGAATTTTTTTCAAAAAAGTAAAAAGACGGCGAGGTCTCCTGGAGTAAAGAAAACACAGAAGACATCAGAGAAAGAGAAGGAAACGGACACAGAGATGGAGAAAAAAATATTGGAGATGTTGCAAGAGTTGAAGGAGGTGATGAAAGAAATAAGACGAGAAAACAAGGAACTCAAGAGAGAGATAGAGAGGCAGAGAGAAGAATTTAAAGAGAAGGAGAATATATGGGAAGGAGAGAGAGACTGGTGGAAGGAGAGAGTGGAAAAGCTGGAAGAGAGAATGGAAATCGAAGAGAGAAGAAAGAGGAAGAACAACATCGTGATAACAGGATGGGATGGGGAAAGAAAAAGTCATGTAAAAAAAGAGGATGTAGAGAAGTTTTTGAAGGAAAATGTAGAGGATAGTAAAGTAAAAGATTGTTACAGGATTAACAAGGATCAAGTATTGGTGGAGATGGAGGGATGGGGTGAGAAAGAAAGAATAATGAAGCACAAAGGAAAATTGAAGGAGAAGAGGGAAACAAGGGGGATATACATAGACAACGACCTCACAAAGAAAGAAAGAGATTTACAGAAGAAACTAAGAAGTATGGCGAAGGAAAAAAGGGAAGAAGGGAAAGAAGGAAGAGTGGGATACAGGAAATTAATAGTGGACGGGGAGCAATGGAGATGGAATGAAAAGAGAGAGAGACTAGAGGTTTTCCAATAACAAGAAGAAGGGGAGGAGGGAAAAAGGGCGACAACGGCAAAGTAAAAAGGACAATGAAACGGGAAAAAAGAAACAAAGAAGGAAGTAGGAGGGAAACTAAGGAAGGAAGGGGGAAATCAAAGAAGGTAACGAGAAAAACAGGGGTGATGGCACTATTTTGGAATGTAGCGGGACTAGGGAAAAAAGAAGAAGATTTTTGGGACCATGTGAAGGAGTTCGATATTGTTGGATTAACAGAAACATGGTCAGAAAGCTGGGAAAAAATAGAAAAACTGTTACCAAAGGAGTTCAAGTGGGAATGGCAAGGGGCGAGAAGGGAAAAAAAAAGGGAAGAGCAGCAGGGGGAATAATAACAGGGGTAAAAAAACGAATAAAAGAGAATACTAAAAAGAAGGGAGAAGAGGAAGGTCACATGGTGAGAAACGTTAAAATAGACAGTAAATGGTGGAAAATAGTGACAGTGTACAGCAAAGAGATGAAAGAAACAATAAGCAAGATAGAAGAAACATTAAAAGACAACAGGGAAGAATGTCTGCTTCTGGGAGGGGATTTTAACGGGAGAATTGGGGAAAGAGGAGCCAGGGATTGGGAAGAAGAGAGAGGAGAGGGAAAAAGAAAATCCAAAGACAAGAAAGAAAACGCGGAAGGGAAGAAGTTGATGGAACGGATAGAAGAAAAAGGATGGGAAGTGCTGAATGGAAACAAACAAGGGGACGAAGAAGGAGAATGGACCTACATAGGCGGTAGAGGAGAGACGGTGATAGACTACGGAATAGTAAACGAAGAAGCATGGGAAGAAGTCGAAGAATACAGAATAGGGAAAAGAGTAGAGTCAGACCATCTGCCTGTAGAGATAAGTATAGGAAGAGAGGAGGAGAAGAAAAAATAGAGGAAATGCGGAAGGTGATAAGTAAAGTGTGGGACGAGCAAGGGGTGGCAGAGTATAAGAGAAGACTGGAAAAAGCAAGATTTAAAGAACAAGAAGTAGGAAAAATGGAGAAAGAATTGGTAGAAATATTGGAAAAAGCAGCGACAAAAAGAGAAATAACAGTAAGAGGTGGAGAAACAAAAAGAAAGAATAAATGGTGGGACAAAGAATGTGAGCAACGTAAAAAGAGAGCAATAAAAGAACTAAGAAAGTGGAGAAAGACTAAAGGGAACAGAAGTGGCTCTTTAGAAGCGAAAAGAAGATACAGAGAGACATGCAGGGAGAAGAAGGAGAGAGAGGAGGAAGAGATAAAAGCAATAAGAACAGAGAAGGAGGTATGGAACTATATTAATAGAGAGAGAAAGAAAAAAGAAAATGGGAGCGAGGAGATAACGATGAATGAGTGGGAGGAGTACTTCATGAGGCTGCTGGAGGGAGAAAAGGAAAAAAAGAAAACGGAAATAGAGACGCAGAGAAACCGAGTAGGACCTGAAGGAGAAGAAATTACAATGGAAGAGGTGGAGAGGCATGTGAAGAAACTGAGGAAAGGGAAGACACCAGGGAGGGATAGAATACAGAATGAGTCGTGGATGTATGGGACGAGAAGAGTGCTAGAGAGGCTGGTGGAGGTAATGAATGGGGTGTGGAGAGGAGAAGGATTCCCGGTAGGGTGGAGAGAGGGGGTAATTTACCCCATTTACAAAAAAGGGGAGAAAAATAAAGTAGAAAATTACCGAGGGATAACTCTCCTAAACACAGGGTACAAGTTGTATGCATCAATTCTGAATGAAAGGATGAGCAGAGAGATAGAGGAAAAGGGAGCATTACCAGACAGCCAAGCAGGATTTAGAGAGGGGAGGGAAACTATGGATAATGTATACATCCTGGACCACTTGACGAAGAGTGAGTTAAAGAAGAAAGGGGGGAGGGTGTATGCATTATTCGTAGACTTCAAGGCGGCTTTTGACAAGGTGGACAGAGAGAGGATGTTTGAGTGCCTGAGGGAGAAAGGGGTAAATGAATGGCTGGTAAGAAAGGTGGAGGAGATATATGAGAAGACAAAAAGTAAAGTGAAGGTAGGGGAGAAGGAAAGTGAATGGTTTGTGACAACAAAGGGAGTGAGGCAAGGTTGCCCGCTCAGCCCCTTGTTGTTCACGATGTATATGGCAGATATGGACGGAATGTTAGAGAGAGAGCACAAGCGGGGGGTGTGGTAGGTAGAAAAAAAATGTGGAGCCTGGCGTTTGCGGATGATGTGGTAATGGTGGCAAAGAGTGAAAGAGAAATGAAGGAAATGATAAAGAGTTTAGGAGAATATGTGAAGAGAAAGAGGAAGAACGTAGAGAGTGATTGGAGGTGGGAGGGAGAAGTAATAGAACAAGTAAAAGAATTCAAATACTTGGGGTATGTGTTCAATGAAAGAGCCACAGATAAGGCACATATTAGAGAACTGGCAAGAAAGGCGAACAAGGTGATAGGAGGTGTATGGGGAATAGGAGAGAGAAGGTGGGGAGGCGATTTTAAGAGGAGAATGATGATGTTTGAAAGTCTTATTGAAAGCGTGTTGTTGTACGGAGCAGAGGTCTGGGGATGGAAAGAACAAGAAGAGATAGAGAGGGTGCAAGAGAAATATCTGAGGTGGGTGCTAAGGGTGGAGAGAGAAACGCCAGGGTACATAGTGAGAGAAGAATGCAAGAGGAATAGGTTGAGAGTGAAAGCGGGAAAAAGAGCGGTCAAGTTCGAAGACAGGATGGAAGGGAGGAAAGAATGTAGGATACTAAAAGAGTGCTGGAGAGAAAAAAAGAAGAATTCCGAGGAGAATGATAGGGAGAATTACTACAGGAGGAATGGGTATGCAAGCAAAGAAATAGAGACTGAGAGAAAGAGGCGTGTGGATGAATGTAGAACTAAGTGAAAGAGATAAGGATACGAATAGACAAGAGGGGAGAAAAAGAATTAGAGAATCCAGATACAACGGGAAGTACGGAAGATGCATGATCGAGGAAGTACCGAAGTATTTGGGGAGGGAGAGCGAGAAAGAAATGAAGAGAGGGAAAATAGGTATTTTGCAGAAGATGGAGGAAGAATGTGTAGAATGTGCTACAAGGAAAGAGAGACGATTGAGCATATGTGGAACGAGTGCAGTGAGATGAAACAAAGAGAGAGGAAAGAAAGAGATAAAATACTGAATGTAGATGGAAGGGAAATTAAATGGATGAAAGAGGTATGGAAGAGGAGGGAGAAGGGAGAAGGGTAAAAGAGAGGGGAGAAGAAATAGATAATTTTATTTAGTTTTTTTATTATTATAATTGTTAAGTTTACTTGTATTTGTATAGGAATCAGAAAGCCCGTAGGGCAAAGAAAGATTTATTATTATCAATGGATCCAAATTTTAAGCCTACTAACTAGCACCCTTACTTTTGGTTATTAACTTGATGTAATGCAAGATAATTGTTTTGTTTTAATATAATAAGTAGTCATAATCTAAATGTTTGCAAACGTTGGCTGTAGAATTTCAAAGGAACAATCTTAATTGTTTCAAATTTTCCATTGCATCATTCGACACGGCTTGAAGTGTGCGTGGTTATCCTATAATTACTGCTTGTTTTATTTTAAAAATCCTTCCATCAAATGCTGCCAAGAAGATAAAAATTCTATTTTTTATTTGAAATGGAGAAAATACCCAAGGATCTTAAGTACCTATAATAATGCTTGAAAATGGCGTGCAAAACGGAATGCGGATCAACGAAATCCTCTTATTTTCCGTTCCAATTCCATTGCTCAAGTTCAATGTAAACTTACTGAATCAGCATTGAGACCAATGTTCAAAACGACCATTGAGCTTTTTCGGAGCGAATTCTGATATTATCTAAATAACATTAGTGTAGGCGCTGCCGAATCTCTTCAAATGCAAAAGATTACTATAAAGCCGACAAGGTAAACATCCTGAGAAAGTGCAAACCGTTACTGATTTGTGTGTTTAAATTTCATTGATAAGTTAGAAAATTGAAAGTTCAAAGAGATGAAAAGACAGTTTACATCCGTAAACAGTTTGGCCGTTGTAATATTTGAAATATAAATTCTTTAAACATTTACTACAAGTTACTCATTAATTAAGCACCAGGTGACTATTTATTGTTATAAGTTTTTGTAAAGTTGGTTATATTCTTTCTGATTTCAATACGTCAAATACCGCAGATAACCTAAAAAGATAATCGAGATATTTGTCAACAGGGATTATATTTCGTTCAAGATTAAAAATTTTAGGTGATCACAAAACAAATCGGTGAGCTTGTAATTCGGTTATCAATAAACCTAACCTTACATTTACTGACATTTCGCCAACGTAAAAGCAAAAAACAATCTTTATCTGAATCTGTTACCAACTGAAATTCGAATATGGTGTGTCAGTATAAATCTATGAACTACAAAGAAAAGTAACTGAATGAGTACCTACTGAGGTAATGATAATTATGCATCTGTTCGGCGCCAATTAAACACAAACCCGCTGCGATTCAAACATACTGTAATTACTGCTATTTGACCTTAGAGGTTATGGTGTCATTGTGTCCTGTTTAGGACTGATTGTATCCAACAAAAACTTCATTAAAAAATAGGTTAACAAATGCACATTACTGTAATGCCTCCATTAGCGGAGTAATAACACGTGAGACACGCAAATTCTTACCGCAGGGAAATGACATATCCCACAACCTTAGAAAAATAATTACATTAGTAACTGACAACGTTATGCGCCAGAGGTGAAAAATCTCACAAATTGCGTATTATTTTTGGATTTTGCAACTGCCGTCTCGTATATAAATCACGACGACTTTTGTTCCAGCTGTAAATAGATCCGTGGTCGGACCGAGTGTCGCCTTATCTCATGTGCAAATCTCGTACAGGTGTGCGCCTACGGTTTCACAGAAAATCGTATGAGCCTCTATTGTTACCGCATTGCACATGAAACATGACCAAACGCAACACGGTCTAATTATTCTAAGGAGATATACTTTACTTGAGCCTATTGCGGAGATGACGAAATTCGATGAAATGAAAGTCTGCAGGGAAATGTATTCAGCAAACCGCATCATGTGATAACATGAAGTTAAAACCGCGAGAAAAAACTAATTAAAGTGGCGACCGCGATAATAAATTTATAAATAAAACCGTAATATGACCATCAGACGGTTGGTAATTGAATTGAAATGAAGCTGGAATGGAGATACCGCATCTAATCGTTCGTCAAGGATGGGTCGAGCTAAGAATACAGTTTTTAAATTCAATAAAAATGATTCTGTCAATACAGTTTTTTAATCTCGGCTTTGAAGATCGACATCAAACTCCAGGTTTCACTATATTTTAATACCCTTCGTTTGTATAAAATTAACATCAAATATATCTCTGAGAAACAAACTTTGTTTTAAATTGCACCGGGCGCCCCATAAACTACGAGAATTGCGAGCACCTTCGACTGGTTGCAATGCAAAATATCTACGAATTCAATATTTAAAGTGTCCATTTGTTACCATATTCCTTTCACCTAACACCCAAGAGATGCAGCACGAAAACATTTTATGAAATAAATTCGAATTCAATAAAACTCCCAAACAGATAAATTTCAAGTTTATATTTAGGGAAGACACCTTTACTTTTTTTAATGACCAGGCTTTGACGCCGCGAATATATTTTTAAATTTACATTTTAAAGACGTGTTAGTGTTAGTGTTCACGTTAGTCTTTTAGGCTTTGTCTATTTAATCCTTTAAGACTCTTCCTACCTCAAGAAGAATGAGTTTTTCTGGAGACATTTAATCATTCCTGCACATTTTAACACACAGAAGAGACACTAAGGAGTGACTAAGACTGTAACGAAGTTACTTAAAAATTCCAAGGGACGAGTGTCGGAAATGAGGCTGGACGCTCTGCAGCGAAAATTCTCCGCGGGCCGCTGTTCCACTGTTCGACAAGGTCAAGCTCCCTATGCCCAAATCGGCATATTTAACAGACTCTTAAAAATACTTATTGACCTCCGATCGGGATGACACTTTCACCGTTGTAACCGGAAAAATAGCGCGCAGCTTATGCAACTTTCCGGAAGTCGCTACGACCACCCCAAGCCACTGCCTTTGTCACCGAGGGCCACGCCCTTCGCACGAATCATTAAAGTGTCCAGGAAAAATGCTTACATCATTTTGATCAGAAAGGAAGCGCGCTCCGGAATCGCTACCTTGCCTGGAGCCGCTGCCGTTCCGTCGGGAAGAGTATGCTGTGATTAGACTTTCTTCCTACTACATTGCAACAGGCCGCGCGCGTCTGCTAACGTCATCGTCTCTCCTCCAGCGTGTCCATAACAGCCGCCCTCCCGGTTCCCGTCCAAGTTTCTGGTAACATCCCGGTACCTTCCAATTCGCGACCACGTTCTTTCTCGTCTCCACTTCCGGTATCTAGCTATAGCCTGCCATTCCGGCACCTTACAGTTGTCTGACGGCGGGGGCACTGATGTTTTCTGTTACCCCCCCCCCCCCTTTCCTACAACCGTCGGGAGGACGTCCCGCCATTGATAGAAGAGGAAGCGACGAGTGTTACAGACAGGCCTGATTCACACTGGTGAAAAGTGAATTTTGATAGTGTACAAAAATTTGCTGTCCCAGTATTTTTTGCTCTCGGTAGAACGTCAGTAAATTTTTTTCTTATTTTAAACCTCATCTTATTTGCACTCTTGACTGATTTTCTTTTCAATAATATCGGACGGAATAACGACCATATAAAAAAGTGACAGTTTCCGTACAATCAAGTATCCACGAAAGTTGATAATATCAATCACCTGTTCGTTATTATAACAAACGTGTTTGTTATGGATTTAAAATTTTCACTTCACTGTTTAGTAGGTTTGTTTGATTTTTGACAGTTCTACAATATTGACAATGTGTTAGCCCTCGTGGCCAAACTTACTCCGAGAAAAATCTCGAAAGGTATAAAATAGCATATAGGTAAGCAGTTCATGGATTGAAGTCCTCGTATTCGGGAAAAGTGCTCTTAGCATATTTCGGAGAACTCTTTGAGGAGGTTAGGCCTAATTCTTTATAGGTGCATTATTTTATGCTACGGAGCTCACTTATTATTATATAAATCTTTATTTGCCCTACGGGCTTTCTGATTCCTATACATATACAAGTAAACTTAACAATTATAATAATAAAAAAAAAACTAAATAAAATTCTCTATTTCTTCTCCCCTCCCCTTTCCTCTTGTCCCTTCTCCCTCTTCTTCCATACCTCTTTCATCCATTTAATTTCCCTTCCATCTACATTCAGTATTTCCTCTCTCTTTGTTTCATCTCACTACACTCGTTCCACATATGCTCAATCGTCTCTCTTTCCTCATAGCACATTCTACACATTCTTCCTCCATCTTCTGCCCAATACCTATTTTCCCTCTCTTCATTTCCGCACCTAAACCTCGCCATCATCTTTCTTTCTTTCTCGCTCTCCCTCCCCAAATACTTCGGTACTTCCTCGATCATGCATCTTCCGTACTTCCCGTTGTATCTGGATTCTCTAATTCTTTCTCTCCTCTCTTGTCCATCCGTATCCTTATCTCTTTCACTTAGTTCTACATTCATCCACACGCCTCTTTCTCTCAGTCTCTCTATTTCTTTGCTTGCATACCCATTCCTCCTGTAGTAATTCTCCCTATCATTCTCCTCTGAATTTTATTTATTTTTTTCTCTCCAGCACTCCTTTAGTACCCTACATTCTTTCCTTCCTTCCATCCTGTCTTCGAACTTGACCGCTCTTTTTCCCGCTTTCACTCTCAACCTATTCCTCTTGCATTCTTCTCTCACTATGTACCCTGGCGTTTCTCTCTCCACCCCTAGCACCCACCTCAGATATTTCTCTTGCACCCTCTCTATCTCCTCTTGTTCTTTCCATCTCCATACCTCTGCTCCGCACAACAACACGCTTTCAATAAGACTTTCAAACATCATCATTCTCCTCTTAAAATCACCTCCCCACCTTCTCTCTCCTATTCCCCATACACATCCTATCACCTTGTTCGCTTTTCTTGCCAGTTCTCTAATATGTGCCTTATCTGTGACTCTTTCATTGAACACATACCCCAAGTATTTGAATTCTTTTACTTGTTCTATTACTTCTCCCTCCCACCTCCAATCACTCTCTTCGTTCTTCCTCTTTCTCTTATTGAAGACCAGCATTTTTGTTTTCTCTACATTCACTTCTAGTCTTTTCTTCTTCACATATTTTCCTAAACTCTTTATCATTTCCTTCATTTCTCTTTCACTCTTTGCCACCATTACCACATCATCCGCAAACGCCAGGCTCCACACTTTTTTTCTACCTACCACACACCCCCCCGCTTGTGCTCTCTCTAACATTCCCTCCATACCTGCCACATACATCGTGAACAACAAGGGGCTGAGCGGGCAACCTTGCCTCCCTCCCTTTGTTGTCACAAACCATTCACTTTCCTTCTCCCCTACCTTCACTTTACTTTTTGTCTTCTCATATATCTCCTCCACCTTTCTTACCAGCCATTCATTTACCCCTTTCTCCCTCAGGCACTCAAACATCCTCTCTCTGTCCACCTTGTCAAACGCCGCCTTGAAGTCTACGAATAATGCATACACCCTCCCCCCTTTCTTCTTTAACTCACTCTTCGTCAAATGGTCCAGAATGTATACATTATCCATAGTTCCCCTCCCCTCTCTAAATCCTGCTTGGCTGTCTGGTAATGCTCCCTTTTCCTCTATCTCTCTGCTCATCCTTTCATTCAGAATTGATGCATACAACTTGTACCCTGTGTTTAGGAGAGTTATCCCTCGGTAATTTTCTACTTTATTTTTCTCCCCTTTTTTGTAAATGGGGTAAATTACCCCCTCTCTCCACCCTACAGGGAATCCTTCTACTCTCCACACCCCATTCATTACCTCCACCAGCCTCTCTAGCACTCTTCTCGTCCCATACATCCACGACTCATTCTGTATTCTATCCCCCCCTGGTGCCTTCCCTTTCCTCAGTTTCTTCACATGCCTCTCCACCTCTTCCATTGTAATTTCTTCTCCTTCAGGTTCTACTCGGTTTCTCTTCGTCTCTATTTCTGTTTTCTTTTTTCCTTTTCTCCCTCCAGCAGCCTCATGAAGTACTCCTCCCACTCATTCATCGTTATCTCCTCGCCCCCATTTTCTTTTTTCTTTCTCTCTCTATTAATATAGTTCCATACCTCCTTCTCTGTTCTTATTGCTTTTATCTCTTCCTCCTCTCTCTCCTTCTTCTGCCTCTTCTTCTCCCTGCATGTCTCTCTGTATCTTCTTTTCGCTTCTAAAAAGCCCCTTCTGTTCCCTTTAGTCTTTCTCCACTTTCCTAGTTCTTTTATTGCTTCCTTTTTACGTTGCTCACATTCTTTGTCCCACCATTTATTCTTTCTTTTTGTTCCTCCACCTCTTACTGTTATTTCTCTTTTTGTCGCTGCTTTTTCCAATATTTCTACCAATTCTTTCTCCATTTTCCCTACTTCTTGTTCTTTAAATCTTGCTTTTTCCAGTCTTCTCTTATACTCTTCCACCCCTTGCTCGTCCCATACATTACTTATCACCTTCCGCATTTCCTCTATTTTTTCTTCTTCTCCTCTCTTCTCTCTCCCCCTTCCTATACTTATCTCTATAGGCAGATGGTCTGACTCTACTCTTTCCCCTGTTCTGAATTCTTCGACTTCTTCCCATGCTTCTTCGTTTACTATTCCGTAGTCTATCACCGTCTATCCTCTACCGCCTATGTAGGTCCATTCTCCTTCTTCGTCCCCTTGTTTATTTTCATTCAGCACTTCCCATCCTTTTTCTTCTATCCATTCCATCAACTTCTTCCCTTCCGCGTTTTCTTTCTTGTCTTTGGATTTTCTTTTTCCCTCTCCTCTCTCTTCTTCCCAATCCCTGGCTCCTCTTTCCCCAATTCTCCCGTTAAAATCCCCTCCCAGAAGTAGACATTCTTCCCTGTTGTCTTTTAATGTTTCTTCTATCTTGCTTATTGTTTCTTTCATCTCTTTGCTGTACACTGTCACTATTTTCCACCATTTACTGTCTATTTTATTTAATCTTCTTCTTTTTTCCCTAGTCCCGCTACATTCCAAAATAGTGCCCTCACCCCTGTTTTTCTCGTTACCTTCTTTGCTTTCCCCCTTCCTTCCTTAGTTTCCCTTTTACTTCCTTCTTTGTTTCTTTTTTCCCTTTTCATTGTCCTTTTTACTTTGCCGTTGTCCCCCTTTTTCCCTCCTCCCCTCCTTCTTCTTATTGGAAAACCACTAGACGCTCTCTCTTTTCATTCCATCTCCATTGCTCCCCGTCCACTATTAATTTCCTGTATCCCACTCTTACTTCTTTCCCTTCTTCCTTTTTTTCCTTCGCCATACTTCTTAGTTTCTTCTGTAAATCTCTTTCTTTCTTTGTGAGGTCGTTGTCTATGTATATCCCCCTTGTTTCCCACTTCTCCCTCAATTTTCCTTTGTGCTTCATTATTCTTTCCTTCTCACCCCATCCCTCCATCTCCACCAATACTTGATCCTTGTTAATCCTGTAACAATCTTTTACTTTACTATCCTCTACATTTTCCTTCAAAAACTTCTCTACATCCTCTTTTTTTACATGACTTTTTCTTTCCCCGTCCCATCCTGTTATCACGATGTTGTTCTTCCTCTTTCTTCTCTCTTCGATTTCCATTCTCTCTTCCAGCTTTTCCACTCTCTCCTTCCACCAGTCTCTCTCTCCTTCCCATCTCTTCTCCTTCTCTCTAAATTCTTCTCTCTGCCTCTCTATCTCTCTCTTGAGTTCCTTGTTTTCTCGTCTTATTTCTTTCATCTCCTCCTTCAACTCTTGCAACAGCTCCAATATTTTTTTCTCCATCTCTGTGTCCGTTTCCCTCTCTTTCTCTGATGTCTTCTGTGTTTTCTTTACTCCAGGAGACCTCGCCGTCTTTTTACTTTTTTGAAAAAATTTCTCTTCCTCCTCTTCTTGTTTTTCTGTTCTACCCTCCCCTTTTCTCTTTCTTTTCCTTTCCTCCAGGTAAGAGTCCAGGCTTCCCTGACTGAGCGAGCGGTTTCTATCGTCTTTGTTCATCCGCTTCCTGTGGCGCCTCCTAGATGTCGTTATCTTCCGGCTTCGCCGATTTATTCTTTTTCCTGACTATATCTCCTCTTCCCTGCCCAATTCTTTCTTCCTACCTTTCTCTAATACCTCTTCTCGCTTTTCTCAATATCTTCTCTAATTTTCGCTACTTAACCTCTCTACCACATGTTTACCTTTAGCTCGGTAATACAGGAAATACAGGAGCTCACTTATTGTTTGAGTTAGTAATGAAATTTTTATGGTCGTGGGAAAAATAGTGTACAAAACTCGCAGGAAAGTCTCTAACGCACTCGTGGGATTCCCTGCACTCGGCTAACGCCTCGTGGGCAACGTTCCCGCTTGTGCGTTATTTATCACTTTCCGTGCTCGTTATGTAATATACTATTTCTGCATCCCATAGCCGAAAGTCGGTCTTCTCGGCCAGGGACAGTCGCTTTTAGGATGAAGAAAAATAACGTACGACACGCGGCCAGAACGTTGGATGCCCTGGCGAGCGTGTTATAAAAGGCCGATGCGAAGCCGACGTATTTTAAACATTTGATTTCCATAGGACTCCGTGATGAACATTTTTGTGAGTCATTAATGCATTAGTGCATAATTTATTAACGCCGTTCAACCGAAAAAATACGATCTAGTTACCCACGGCAAGCTAGTACAATGTGATCAATTGATTTTCCTTCACCTAACGTGCTGTGAGATCACTAATGCATGTCTCTGATTGACCAATCTTACACACATGTCAAGGATCAAATTTAATAATATGTCTTTGCATCAATGTGGTACACGCGTGCGTCGCCCACCAGCCTGCTTGAAAAAAATTCAATTGATGTATAAACAATGAAGCAATTGACGTTCGTTGACGTTTTAATTAACTAATTAATTAATTGAGATTACGTTGTAGCTGTCAGTTTGTAATTTGTTGGAAAACAACGCAAATACTTTATAATCACACCCTGAAAGAGAAATTATTATACTCGTTAGCGACCAAATTTTTTCTTCGAAAACATTAAGATAATGATGACCTAACCACGTTGTTGACTCTTCATTAGTGACAATTGTTTCAACCGGTTCTATCATACGATTTGAGATTAGCATGGATAAAAGAAACAAATCAAATTATTTTTTTGATGATCTAAATTAAAACCTGAACGTTTTAAAGAGTTTAAAAACTCTAATTGTAGTTTTCTAAATGTAAATAATTTTTTATGTAATGTAGGAAAGGGGGAGGATCCAATCTGCAATGCAAAATGAGTATATTGATTGCTTAAATTATTAATTTAGGAATGTCAACCGGTGGGTTGTGTACAATAAGTGCGCCACTCGAAATAGAAGCAATAACAAACTAAAGCATAAAAAATAATACAAACAATCATCCCAATCAATATTTCTAGTGATCGCCCGGCACTCGAAATATACATAGAAGTCCCGAAATGAAATGAAATATTAAAAGAATAATTTCTAACTCAGACGACCCACGCTGGTTCAAGTCGGTGACTATAGTGGACTGATGTGCGCCGAAAAGAAAATGCAAATAATCAATGTACCTGTATATAGAAATCTCGTCACGGTGTTTGTGGTCGAAATCCTCCGAAACGGCTCGACCAATTTTTATGATTTTTTTTTGGATTTTTGGTAGGTATGAGAATAGGTGGTAAACTGTTTTTCACATGAACATGGGGGCCCAGGTGGTCCTCTTGAGCTGGACCGATTTTTATGTGTTTTTTTTTTTGTATATTTGGTAGGTATGAGAATACGTCGTAAAGTATTTTTCACATGGACATGGGGCCCAGGGGGGGCCCTTGGGCTGTACCGATTTTACCACTCGACCGATTTATATATATATATTTTTTTGTATATTTGGTAGGTATGAGAATAGGTGGTAAACTATTTTTCACATGACCATGGGGGCCCAGGGGGCCCTCTTGGCTGGACCGATTTTTATGAATTGTTCTTGTATATTTGGTAGGTATGAGAATAGGTGGCAAACTATTTTTCATATGGACATGGGGGCCAAGAGAACCCCGTTGGGCTTGACCGATTTTTAAGATTATTTTTTATATTTGGTAGGTATGAGAATAGGTGGTAAAATATTTTCATATGGACATGGGGGCCTTTTGGCAAATCAAATTATTTTGATGATCTAAATTAAAACCTGAACGTTTTAAAGAGTTTAAAAACTCTAATTGTAGTTTTCTAAATGTAAATAATTTTTTATGTAATATAGGAAAGGGGGAGGGTCCAATCTGCAATGCAAAATGAGTATATTGATTGCTTAAATTATTAATTTAGGAATGTCAACCGGTGGGTTGTGTACAATAAGTGCGCCACTCGAAATAGAACCAATAACAAACTGAAGCATAAAAAATAATACAAAAAATCATCCCAAACAATATTTCTAGTGATCGCCCGTCACTCGAAATATACATAGAAGTCCCGAAATGAAATGGAATATTAAAAGAATAATTTCTAACTCAGACGACTCACGCTGGTTCAAGTCGGCGACTATAGTGGACTGATGTGCGCCGAAAAGAAAATGCAAATAATCAATGTACGTGTATATAGAAATCTCGTCACGGTGTTTGTGGTCGAAATCCTCCGAAACGGCTCGACCGATTTTTATGATTTTTTTTGGATTTTTGGTAGGTATGAGAATAAGTGGTAAACTGTTTTTCACATGAACATGGGGGCCCAGGGGTCCTCTTGAGCTGGACCGATTTTTATGTTTTTTTTTTTTGTATATTTGGTAGGTATGAGAATACGTCGTAAAATATTTTTCACATGGACATGGGGCCCAGGGGGGGCACTTGGGCTGTACCGATTTTACCACTCGACCGATTTATATATATATTTTTTTTTGTATATTTGGTAGGTATGAGAATAGGTGGCAAACTATTTTTCACATGGACATGGGGGCCAAGAGAACCCCGTTGGGCTTGACCGATTTTTAATATTATTTTTTATATTTGGTAGGTATGAGAATAGGTGGTAAAATATTTTCATATGGACATGGGGGCCTTTTGGGAGATCAAATTATTTTGATGATCTAAATTAAAACATGAACGTTTTAAAGAGTTTAAAAACTCTAATTGTAGTTTTCTAAATGTAAATAACTTTTTATGTAATATAGGAAAGGGGGAGGATCCAATCTGCAATGCAAAATGAGTATATTGATTGCTTAAATTATTAATTTAGGAATGTCAACGGGTGGGCTGTGTACAATAAGTGCGCCACTCGAAATAGAACCAATGACAAACTAAAGCATAAAAAATAAAAAATAAATCATCCCAATCAATATTTCTAGTGATCGCCCGTCACTCGAAATATACATAGAAGTCCCGAAATGAAATGAAATATTAAAAGAATAATTTCTAACTCTGACGACCCACGCTGGTTCAAGTCGGTGACTATAGTGGACTGATGTGCGCCGAAAAGAAAATGCAAATAATCAATGTACCTGTATATAAAAATCTCGTCACGGTGTTTGTGGTCGAAATCCTCCGAAACGGCTCGACCGATTTTTATGATTTTTTTTTTTTTTTGGATTTTTGGTAGGTATGAGAATAGGTGGTAAACTATTTTTCACATGAACATGGGGCCCAGGGGGGCACCTTGGCTGGACCGATTTTTATTAATTGTTCCTGTATATTTGGTAGGTATGAGAATAGGTGGTAAAATATTTTCATATGGACATGGGGGCCTTTTGGCAAATCAAATTATTTTGATGATCTAAATTAAAACCTGAACGTTTTAAAGAGTTTAAAAACTCTAATTGTAGTTTTCTAAATGTAAATAATTTTTTATGTAATATAGGAAAGGGGGAGGATCCAATCTGCAATGCAAAATGAGTATATTGATTGCTTAAATTATTAATTTAGGAATGTCAACGGGTGGGTTGTGTACAATAAGTGCGCCACTCCAAATAGAAGCAATGACAAACTAAAGCATAAAAAATAATACAAAAAAATCATCCCAATCAATATTTCTAGTGAATATTAAAAGAATGATCTAAATTATTTGCCTCCAATTTGCCAGTTTCTAACTCAGACGACCCACGCTGGTTCAAGTCTATAGTGGACTGATGTGCGCCGAAAAGAAAATGCAAATAATCAATTAACCTATGAAATTTTTGAAAACGAAAATAAATGTACTGGTATATATTATGTCTTTCCTAAATAAAAAATCGGTATCCCGATCACGTACAGAAAGTCTAATTTTTACACCCAGAGGATTCAATAATACATAGTCATCGGAGAAGGTATATTCAACTTTAATAATATCTAGGGGCAGACGAAAATCCGCATGTTATTTATTAGACCCCACAATTTTCAATAGCTATTAAGTGTATAGAAGAAACAGTTATAACAACGGAGTAAAGTTAGCCGTAAAAGACGAAGAAAAAAAAAATGTTATAAATTTAATAACAAATAATTTGTAGGTATTTGTTCGCAGCACGTGTAGGTAAATTGACTTACCAGTGTACTGTGTGGTTTCTAGTCATTATTCTAACCTGATTCGACCGTAAGAGCAAACCACACACGTTTTTTCAAAATCTGATTTCCACGGCCATCTTTGAAAGACATTTTCACGGTTACCACGATAAAATTTCATTCACTATGCGGACGCTGATTAAATTATTCGAGTTGTAGGTCTAAAAATAAAATTACATCCTCGGAACTCCATCAAACATCTGCTAAACTTTATGGGTCGTTACAAACGAGATTACCATTAATTACTTTTAAAACGAGTAGGTAGTAGCTTCATAATGAACGCCGTTGTATAATTTTATACGCGTAAGTGTATTACTGTTATGAGTTAATAAGAGAATGCCAACACTCCGAGTATTAAACAGTCCCATTAGAAATTACTCCTAAACGCTCTGAACCCAGTTAGAATTACAGCAAAGTAAAGTTGTTTCGTTTAATTGAATAGCAATTGCAAATTGCAACACCGTGTCTTAATGGTTCAATCATCCAATCGCTATAGTGCAATTTTCCTAGAATAAAATTAAACATGGGCGTCGCAATTGGAGGGCAAGTGCACTATAAAACCTGCAGTTTATTTTCGTGACGGTATATTATTGTTTAAATTGAATCTGGCTTTAATGAGATGCCAATGTCATTCTTATTTTATTTGCACGTCTGTGACAGGAGCTTTTTCCTAATGAGAGTACCATTAAAAAAAATGCAAATTCCAATGTTATGTGGTAGAAAATAGAAATATCCGCTAATTATGAATGTTATATTTAAAGAAAAAGTGTCAGAAATACTCTAATCGCACCTATTTCATTGCCAACCGAAAGTTCCATTTTTCAATCGTCGATTCTATTTCTGACGGATGTTTTGAATTGTTAGTGTTTCCTGCCAAACGCGAATAAAGTTCTCAATGAATGTATTATGATAGTTTGAATGAAATTGAACGCAAATTTACATTCCGCTACAATCTGTATTCCAACAACTGTGTTTCTCTTCTGGAGGGCATTCAGATGTTCTGACCGATTTCTCCGGTATGCATGTGAAGAATTATTGTAGTGTCAGAAGTAATTGTTGATAACACTGGAAAATCAGTAAATTATCATTCCAGTCACGAAGAAATGAAATAATACAGATTACTATAAAATTCAGCTGTTTCCAAACGTGACTGGTGCGATAGACGTGATCATGGTGAATCAGAATCTTACATTTGTTGTGATTCCCTTATGATGGAAACGACTCTGAGAAGAAGTTCCGAAAGTAACTATTATGTACAAAAGTAATTATATCAAAACTGGGTTGATAAGCGGCAGACTTGGCGAGCCACCCCCAACGGTCGAAAGCACTTATGTCACCGTATTAACCGAAGTTAAAAGTGACTACTTGATGAGTTCAGTTGTAAGGGTCACCCAAGTGTTGCGCTGGGGTCGACCTTTCGCCTGCTGATAATAATCCCAAGTTGCTACAATGTGACAAAAACAAGTGATAAGAGTATTGCAATAAAAATGGAAAAATTTTGCATAGATGGACAATAAATGGGGGCCAAGTTCGATTGTGGAAGATGTGCAAAAACGACAGTACAGATTATAGGGAACTGGAAGAAGACAAAGATAAAAAACCACGTAGAGTGAAAGGAGTGTTCCAAAGCTTTTTTTATCTACTCTTTATATGAATATGTGAGTGAAAAATTAAAATAGTCTCTGACAGAAACCAGCAAACAAACAAGAGAAACCGAAAGAATAAAGAAAATAGGGTAATCAGGGAAGTTAGAGGAATCAGAAATCAAAGAAATCGGCGCATTCAAAACAATTATTGGAGTCAGACCAATCAAAGGATGATAACAAAACAAATAAAGAACTCAAAGGAATCAAAAGAATCACAACGTTAAGAGAAATAACTTAAAAGTAACTTACTTTGCGTACAATATATGCAATATATGACTTAAACGGGCCAAAACAATGAATGACGCAGGGCGATTGGAGGGCCGAAGAATGAAGGTCAAAGGCAATAAAAACATAAAACAAATATAAATAAAAACAGGAAGAGAGGACAACTTAAAGAACCGGGAAAGGATGAATAAGAAAAGATGAAGAATAAAAACGAAGGATGGGAAAGGAAGAATGTTGAAATAAGAAAAAAATTTATAAATAAAATAATGATTAACGGACCAGGAAGAAAAAAGAATTAAAAATAAAAGTTGGCAAATAACAGATGGATGATAGGAAACAAAAAGACAATATGAAAGGCAAAAAACAACAATGCTGAAGAATGATTATGAAAGTGGAAGAATGAAATTTGAAATAAAAATTGAAAAACCTTGAAAACAAAATCAAAAATCGCGTATCTCATCCATAGGGAATCTATACCGTCGGCTCTGGGACTATAAATAAAAATTAGCTTTTAGTGGGCATCAAAACGTAGCTTTTAAAAAGAACGCTCGTACGCAGATCAGGACAAATTTGAATTCAAAAATTTCTTTTTAAACGGTTTTATAGTTAGCTTGCTTTGTTTGTCCTGCGTGTTGTGGGTCAAATCTAGTAATTGAAATTTTACCCCCTTCCTGTTGACCGACTGATCTGAAATAGGTACACACCTTTGGTTCTGGTGAGAATACAATTATGCATACTCAGTATCATTGTAAATCCAAGATGGCCGCCGCCACAAAATGGCAGATTTCTTTTTTAGTTTTCAATCCCCTCAATATAGATATCAAATGAAAGGGATTGACAAGTAGAACACAGTACTTAAGACAAAAATAAAAACTTAAATAATTTTTTTTTTATCATGCAGATAATGTACTAAAAGCTAAAAAATAATTTGGTAGATACCAGGGGCCAGTCATCACACCACTCTCCTCATCAATCTAGAGCATTGATCAGACTAAAATAAAATCTTGGAGCGAGTCGAATTTCTATTGTCTACAGTCTATAGGCATGCTTTGTATGCACCTTCTCAATAGACAACTTGAAAAATGTGTGTAAAAGTAATTCCGTCACTATCATCGTGCGATATCGCAGAACGATCATTTACTCAGGTTACGCTACGCCCCATGATTTTATTTTGAGGAGAAAGGTGTGATGACTGGTACGTGGTAGCTACCTAATTATTTTTTAGCTTTTAGTACATTATCTGCATCACTATTATGTCAATTCACTTATTCTTTACAATTCTTGAGGGATTTTGAGCTTTATTTTTTAGAGCATTCTTAGAATAAGGAAGAATAGGGAAGGAAGAGTCTTTGAGTAATGATCAAAGCCTAAATACTACACACCAAAGCCTTTCTGTTTTTTTTTTTGCATTTATCAGTTTTGCGCAACTACTCAGAAATGCTCTCACGTCCTTTTTCGTTCGAGGCACTCTTCTTAAACTGTAAAACCAAACCCCAAAATGAATTCCCGGCGAAGTTCTAAAACCGGGGACGTGGTCCATTAGGGGATTTGAGGAAGGATTGTTGAGGTATGATTAGTCCACGTGCAGCACGTTAGCGAATCGTCGCTGGTACATATTCTGACAAGAGTTTTAGGCATTTAGTTGTTGAACGTTGCGGTGAAAAGACATGTCTTCGACCTCGGATGCTTAAATTACATTTCTTAATAAAAGCTGCGTTAGACGACGGTACGATAATTCCCCCAATGAAAAACACATCCGATGGTGAAAATAGGTTCAATATAAAGAGCTAATTGTTTTAACTATAATAATATTATATATATATATATATATATATATATATATATATATATATATATATAATAATGTGACTATAATTGTTTTAAAATTATTTTGTTGCGTTGGATTTAATTCTGTTCACTCTGTTGTTTCACTCTGTTGTTGAACGTGGAGCGTAGCCCACGGGTTTGGCTAGTACAATTTAGGACGCAAAAACGACCAAATAGGAAAGAAATTTTGCGCTCATGTTATATTATAAATCTCTGGCGGCTTATAATTTTTTTAAAAAGCTTGGTGTAATAGAGTAGTGTACAAAATTTTGAAACTTTTTTTATAAATAAAACTGCTAAAAATAGAGTACTCATATTTTTTCGTTTTGCCCAAATCATAACCGTTTTCATGAAATAAATGAAAAACTGTTTCGCGGGCGAATAACTACGTCATTAGTTTCCGAATATGGAGGGAGTAAGAGCGAAAAGGAAAGAATTACTTATAAAATGAGTAAGAGTGAGGAATGGAAAGGCGTATGTCCTCACTTAATTCATATGCCGGCCACTAATGACGTATTTTAAACTAGTACAGTTCTCTCATAAAAAAATTAAACGAATATCAATTTCAATTTTTTTTGCATTTTCAGTATCATTTCACCATAATAGCGCTAAACCACACACTTTTCAATGAGGTTTATGATTATTGTATTTTCCAAAAACTTTATTTTTTAGTATACTACCTCATTCTCCCTCTACAATTGGAAGTTGGCTATGCAGGCACATATTTCTTCCTGATTTTGGTAATATTCTCTTTCAACAAATAAAACACAAATTCGATAAAAAAAATTGAAAATTTTTGTAAATACATATGTAGGTAATGTAGATATTTGTTTAAACATTTTTGAAAACGAAATTGATTTTTCTTACCATAGAGCGAATGTAAAAAGTATAATATAATGGACGTGATGAAAAAATCACGAAGTAAACACTGGTTTTTAGATAACGAATTTTGTTTGAAACATAAAATGTATATAATCGAATTACTGATTATTTGTAAACTGTTGTAAAACAAATGTCAAAAATTCAGCAAAACATTCAAAAGCTGGTGGCAAATTAAGAGTGTCGCGCCATCTATTACCAAAACAGCTTACAGCATTTCGATGAGAAATTATTTCATTTCATTTCATCTTACGGACATCCACAAACTACCGAAAAGTCACGTGACGGAGATCGCAAAATCCCGTATAGTTGAGCATTCTGTTAGAGTATTGATATTGTAACGTAGCCTGAGCCGAGCGGGTTCGAGGATTTCGTGTGCACACCGTAGTTACCAACTTTTATTAAAAAAATCAACGTTTTTCTATGTACAAATTTACACGGTACTTGTTCCCTTCTTATACCCCTACTGGTGTTCTCGATTCCTTCAATTCCGGGATAAATGAGATCATCCTTTCGGCGCGACCGAATATTCTTGAAGGATGACATCATCCTCTTTGTGCGATCGTCGTATTGATTGAAGTATGACATCAGGGCGACAGAACCTTCTCGGCTGATGACGAGCATTTTATGTGAACAATCATTCCCAAACGTTCGCACGGTCTGTGGACTGCTCTAGATCAACGCCATTACCGTTTGTGGTCATTCCAATAATTGTTCCCAGACAGATGACATCATCCGGTGTCGTCGCAAGATTCAATGGTAAAAGTAAATCCGTCACTATCATCGTGCGACATCGCAGAACGATTATTTACATACTTGCTCAGGTTACGCCCACGATGTCATTTTAGTCTAGATTGATGAGGAGAGAGGTGTGATGACTGGTACCAGGTAGCAACCTAATTATTTTTTAGCTTTTAGTACATTATCCCCAACTACAACTGACCGATTGTCTAATGGTATTCGAATGACAACCATTTTTTGACTTAAAAATTTTGAAATTGGACTCAACACGAGAGTGAGTTCTACTACACACCAAATACTCAATAATTGATCCCAGACAAATGACATCATCTGCTTCCGGTGTCGTCGTAATATTCAATTGTAAAAGAAAATCCGTCACTATCATCGTGCGACATCGCAGAACGATCATTTACATATTTGCTCAGGTTACGCCCACGATTTCATATTAGTCTGGTCAATGCTCTAGATTGATGAGGAGAGAGGTGTGATCACTGGTACCTAGTAGCTACATAATTATTTTTTAGCTTTTAGTACATTATCCGCATCTACAACTGACCGATTGACTAATGGTATTGGAATGGCAACCATTTTTTGCACGGTTCGTTTGTAAAAAAATTCCAAAAAATACCAAAAAGTTACCCAAAATTTTAGGTCTTTGGGTGATACCTTCCTCAAATGACGCATTAAAACACGTTTGACATACTAATATTAAAGAGAATTTTTAGACGAATACGCTGATACCACTAAATCATTTCATTTCGTTATAGTTTACAAGATATGAGCGAAAATATTTTCGGGGGTTCGGATCATTTACATATTTGCTCAGGTTACGCCCACGATCTCATTTTACTCTGGTCAATGGTCTAGATTGATGAGGAGAGAGGTGTGATGACTGGTACCTGGTAGCCACATAATTATTTTTTAGCTTTTAGTACATTATCTAGTCTACAACTGACCGATTGACTAATGGTATTGGAATGGCATTTTTTTATGAACGGTTGACAGACTGGTTCGGAATGACAACCATTTTCATATTGTATCATAATTTCTATTCTTCTATTTCACAGTTATTCCTTGTGACAAAAAACCATTTCGTTCACGGCATCACATGTGAATGCGGTGGGCGGGTGGGCCACCGCATCCACAACTGACCGATTGTCTAATGGTTTGGAATGACAACCATTTTTTGACTTAAAAATTTTGAAATTGGACTCAACACGAGAGTGAGTTCTACTACACACCAAATACTCAATAATTGATCCCAGACAGATGACATCATCTGCTTCCGGTGTCGTCGTAATATTCATTGGTAAAAGTAAATCCGTCACTATCATCGTGCGACATCGCAGAACCATCATTTACATATTTGCTCAGGTTACGCCCACGATTTCATATTAGTCTGGTCAATGCTCTAGATTGATGAGGAGAGAGGTGTGATGACTGGTACCTGGTAGCTACATAATTATTTTTTAGCTTTTAGTACATTATCCGCATCTACAACTGACCGATTGACTAATGGTATTGGAATGGCAACCATTTTTTGACTTAAAATTTTTGAAATAATTGCACTCAACACGAGAGTGAGTTCTAGTTTTTAGAGGAAAAAAGAATCAATAAATGGTTGTTATTTCTCATCCATTTAGTCAGTCGATGAGTATAGTGGACAGGGCGGCCCACCCGCCCACCGCACCCACAAACGGTGCCAGAACCATACGCTTTTTAGTCACAAACAAACCTTATACCAGCAAAGAAAATCAATTTAGATTGAGATTTATACCAAAATACATACTCAAATTTACATTTTTTATGAACGGTTGACAAACTGGTTCGGAATGACAACCATTTTCATATTGTATCATAATTTCTTTTCTTCTATTTCACAGTTATTCCTTGTGACAAAAAACCATTTCGTTCACGGCATCACATGTGAATGCGGTGGGCGGGTGGGCCACCGCATCCACAACTGACCGATTGTCTAATGGTTTGGAATGACAACCATTTTTTGACTTAAAAATTTTGAAATTGGACTCAACACGAGAGTGAGTTCTACTACACACCAAATACTCAATAATTGATCCCAGACAGATGACATCATCTGCTTCCGGTGTCGTCGTAATATTCATTGGTAAAAGTAAATCCGTCACTATCATCGTGCGACATCGCAGAACCATCATTTACATATTTGCTCAGGTTACGCCCACGATTTCATATTAGTCTGGTCAATGCTCTAGATTGATGAGGAGAGAGGTGTGATGACTGGTACCTGGTAGCTACATAATTATTTTTTAGCTTTTAGTACATTATCCGCATCTACAACTGACCGATTGACTAATGGTATTGGAATGGCAACCATTTTTTGACTTAAAATTTTTGAAATAATTGGACTCAACACGAGAGTGAGTTCTAGTTTTTAAAGGAAAAAAACAAGAAATGGTTGTTATTTCTCAACCATTTAGTCAATCGATGAGTATAGTGGACAGGGCGGCCCACCCGCCCACCGCACCCACAAACGGTGCCAGAACCATACGCTTTTTAGTCACAAACAAACCTTATACCAGCAAAGAAAATCAATTTAGATTGAGATTTATACCAAAATACATACTCAAATTTATATTTTTTATGAACGGTTGACAAACTGGTTCGGAATGACAACCATTTTCATATTGTATCATAATTTCTTTTCTTCTATTTCACAGTTATTGCTTGTGACAAAAAACCATTTCGCTCACGGCATCACATGTGAATGCGGTGGGCGGGTGGGCCGCCGCATCCACAACTGACCGATTGTCTAATGGTATTCGAATGACAACCATTTTTTGACTTAAAAATTTTGAAATTGGACTCAACACGAGAGTGAGTTCTACTACATACCAAATACTCAATAATTGATCCCAGACAGATGACATCATCTGCTTCCGGTGTCGTCGTAATATTCATTGGTAAAAGTAAATCCGTCACTATCATCGTGCGACATCGCAGAACCATCATTTACATATTTGCTCAGGTTACGCCCACGATTTCATATTAGTCTGGTCAATGCTCTAGATTGATGAGGAGAGAGGTGTGATGACTGGTACCTGGTAGCTACATAATTATTTTTTAGCTTTTAGTACATTATCCGCATCTACAACTGACCGATTGACTAATGGTATTGGAATGGCAACCATTTTTTGACTTAAAATTTTTGAAATAATTGCACTCAACACGAGAGTGAGTTCTAGTTTTTAGAGGAAAAAAGAATCAATAAATGGTTGTTATTTCTCATCCATTTAGTCAGTCGATGAGTATAGTGGACAGGGCGGCCCACCCGCCCACCGCACCCACAAACGGTGCCAGAACCATACGCTTTTTAGTCACAAACAAACCTTATACCAGCAAAGAAAATCAATTTAGATTGAGATTTATACCAAAATACATACTCAAATTTATATTTTTTATGAACGGTTGACAAACTGGTTCGGAATGACAACCATTTTCATATGGTATCATAATTTCTTTTCTTCTATTTCACAGTTATTCCTTGTGACAAAAAAAAATTTCGTTCACGGCATCACATGTGAATGCGGTGGGCGGGTGGGCCGCCGCATCCACAACCGACCGATTGTCTAATGGTATTCGAATGACAACCATTTTTTGACTTAAAAATTTTGAAATTGGACTCAACACAAGAGTGAGTTCTACTACACACCAAATACTCAATAATTGATCCCAGACAGATGACATCATCTGCTTCCGGTGTCGTCGCAATATTCAATGGTAAAAGTAAATCCGTCACTATCATCGTGCGACATCGCAGAACGATCATTTACATATTTGCTCAGGTTACGCCCACGATTTCATATTAGTCTGGTCAATGCTCTAGATTGATGAGGAGAGAGGTGTGATGACTGGTACCTGGTAGCTACATAATTATTTTTTAGCTTTTAGTACATTATCCGCATCTACAACTGACCGATTGACTAATGGTATTGGAATGGCAACCATTTTTTGACTTAAAATTTTTGAAATAATTGCACTCAACACGAGAGTGAGTTCTAGTTTTTAGAGGAAAAAAGAATCAATAAATGGTTGTTATTTCTCATCCATTTAGTCAGTCGATGAGTATAGTGGACAGGGCGGCCCAAACGCCCACCGCACCCACAAACGGTGCCAGAACCATACGCTTTTTAGTCACAAACAAACCTTATACCAGCAAAGAAAATCAATTTAGATTGAGATTTATACCAAAATACATACTCAAATTTATATTTTTTATGAACGGTTGACAAACTGGTTCGGAATGACAACCATTTTCATATTGTATCATAATTTCTTTTCTTCTATTTCACAGTTATTGCTTGTGACAAAAAACCATTTCGCTCACGGCATCACATGTGAATGCGGTGGGCGGGTGGGCCGCCGCATCCACAACTGACCGATTGTCTAATGGTATTCGAATGACAACCATTTTTTGACTTAAAAATTTTGAAATTGGACTCAACACGAGAGTGAGTTCTACTACACACCAAATACTCAATAATTGATCCCAGACAGATGACATCATCTGCTTCCGGTGTCGTCGTAATATTCATTGGTAAAAGTAAATCCGTCACTATCATCGTGCGACATCGCAGAACCATCATTTACATATTTGCTCAGGTTACGCCCACGATTTCATATTAGTCTGGTCAATGCTCTAGATTGATGAGGAGAGAGGTGTGATGACTGGTACCTGGTAGCTACATAATTATTTTTTAGCTTTTAGTACATTATCCGCATCTAGAACTGACCGATTGACTAATGGTATTGGAATGGCAACCATTTTTTGACTTAAAAATTTTTATTGGTGTCCTCAAAAACGTCCTATCTTGCACGGTTCGTTTGTAAAAAAAATCCAAAAAATACCAAAAAGTTACCCAAAATTTTAGGTCTTTGGGTGATACCTTCCTCAAATGACACATTAAAACAGTTTTGACATACTAATATTAAAGAGAATTTTTAGACGAATACGTTGATACCACTAAATCATTTCATTTCGCTATAGTTTACAAGATATGAGCGAAAATATTTTCGGGGGTTCGGATCATTTGCATATTTGCTCAGGTTACGCCCACGATCTCATTTTACTCTGGTCAATGGTCTAGATTGATGAGGAGAGAGGTGTGATGACTGGTACCTGGTAGCTACATAATTATTTTTTAGCTTTTAGTACATTATCCTCATCTACAACTGACCGATTGACTAATGGTATAGGAATGATAACCATTTTTTGACTTAAAAATTTTGAAAATGGACTCAACACGAGAGTGAGTTCTAGTTTTTAAAGGAAAAAAAAACAATAAATGGTTGTTATTTCTCAACCATTTAGACAATCGATGAGTATAGTGGACCGCCGCATCCACAACTGACCGATTGTGTAATGGTTTGGAATGACAACCATTTTTTGACTTAAAATTTTTGAAATTGGACTTAACACGATAGTGAGGTTCTACTACACACCAAATACTAAAGCCTAAATACTACACACCAAAGCCTTTCTCAGTTTTTTTTTGTATTTATCAGTTTTGTGCAGCCACTCAGAAATGGTCCCACGTGCTTTTTCGTTAGAGGCACTCTTCTTAAAACTATAAAACCAAACCCTGCAATGAATTCCTGGCGAAGTTCTGAAACCGGGGACGTGGCCCATTAGGGGATTTGAGAAAGGATTGTTGAGGTCGTATCGTCGCTGGTACATATTCTGACAAGAGTTTTAGGGATGTAACCCTGGGTTTCAAGTTTCATCTTGACCCCGTTGTTGAAGTTACTCGTATTGTAATTTATACCTGGTTTTACAACGACGTACTAGTTTGGGATAACTGATTATGAACTGAGTCCCTTGGGAACAGGTAAAATAGACAAATCTTTTTTCCTGTAGTTCGCTGATTGCTCAATTGAAAGTAATACATCTCTCAACAGTAGTATCTCCATTTTAACGTTGTAACGGACGTGGATCCGAGACGACTCATCGCTGTAGCGGCGCCATCAATTACTAGAATGTGCTGGATTTATACTAGAACGTACTCGAGTATGACATCATCTTTTAGAATATCCGGTACACCTCGAGAGCGCTATGGAACATCTGGACGCGTCTAGAAAGATTTAGGCGCAGGTATATTTATTGGAGCCGGAGTCTAGTCGGTCGAACCAGTCGCATCGAAGTCGAAGATCAGTGGGTCGAGTCGGACAGTTGCTTTTATTTATCCGGAGTGCCGCGTGATGTGCAAATAAATAATACGAGACGTGCCGGTGAAGTAGTAAATTGTAAATAGTGTAATATTAGAAGTATAAATAATTTGTAGTGTTCAAATAAATAAATAAATAGAACCCAGAAACGCTACAATATTTAATATTAACTGTAAGACTTGTAAGATCCAAAATATAGCTATAATTTATTTTCAAGATCAAAGTAAGTCTCTCCCTTTTCTTGTTTTGAGGGTAACTGTACAGGATCATTCATTCATTCATGTGGTAGGTTGCCCAAAAATTTACGACTTGCAGAGTAAAAGTGCCAGGCGAGAAAAAAATTACAAACTAACCATTACCAAAAGGAAGAGTTGTTTTGCTGTGAAACAAGATATGGGAATCGTGAGTATGCCTTTATTCATTACGGAACTTACTTCCGTTTCCTGAGTTACCGTTGGGTCTCAAGTTCCTTTACTGATGTGTAGAAATTATTTCCATATCCGCAAAGAAACCCCAAATGAAAAGAACGGAAAAAGATGCTTATGAGATTACCAAAAAGGAAACAAAGAAACAATGCATCAACAGAAGAAGACAATTTAGGCACCACTTGTCCAAATCTAGGTCCAAATTAAAATAGAACTGTATCTAGCCCCAACAGTTTTGATACCTGAGCCACGTCCAATTTAAACCGTTCATCCAACAAAAATGCATTGTGTTACTCAGCCTTTTGTAGCTTCTCCTCGATCATATTTCAGATCAATACAACCCGAACTACCTGAATACCGGCAAGCAAATTTTGCCATTTTCAAATATCACTCATGCACGGCATAGCCAATCCACCAGACGAAGAACACCTGTAAGAAATCAGTTGTTTGTTTTTTTCAGTTTGTTCACCTTGAAAACCAGAAATGCAAAATATGAGCAGCTGATATTCTGTAACACAACGCACATTCAAAAACATCGCAGGTGGAGTAATTTTCAGATTCTTCGAACGGCCGCATCTGCGTTGACACATATCTCTACCGCGCCAGGTGTTCAACCTGCAGCACACACGGAAGAGAAAACTAAATAAGATAAGTAGTGTGTTGTGGACGGTCGTTAGGTGTATTTATGTCCAGGCTGGGTTTGATAAAAAAGGGAACAATTAATGGAGCACCGGAAACTTTCTATTGTGAGCGCCGAAGGGTAAAGTTGAATTGGATTAATGTGGAGCGCGTAGACAGCTGGCTCATGCCTGTCAATAAAATTACTAAAAACAATTGTAAAAAACATAAATTTATGTAGAAGATTTTTGCACTTTCTATCTGTCGACCAAAGTGGAGCAAAACTGACTTGTTACATTTATGCAGAATAGTTTTGAATCACCCTGTAAACCGAATTGTTACCAACGCAGAATTTAAAAAATACAATCTGGCAAATTTACCGATCGAGCAGCTCTTTACAAAAATAAACAGTTTGGCGCATCCTATCATTAGAGCACCTGCAACATATTTTTTGCGATTTGAGAAAATTCCTCGCGTTCCCCTAGCAATAATAACGAGTGTTTCTATAAACCACCTACCTCGATCAAATACGTATTTTCGTATCATTTTTTGATCGCAATACGTTTAATAAACCGATTTATTTGTTTTCCCACGTACATCAAAGTATGGACGAGTTTAGATGAACCGCTACCGAGCGTAAATAAACGACCTTGGCTGCGAAACTATTTTGCGTAACAGTTCAAGAAACAATAGTGCAGTTTGTTTACTTACTAGTGGTAATATTATTATTCAAACTTCTCAGGAAAGGAAGGTCGCTGAGTGAATCAACATAAAAAGTGTAGTAATAAGCTGCAATTATATCCATTTATATCAGAGGAAATATGCTCATTTCAGTAATCCAAACTCACGATTTCATCGATTCGCAAAGTTATGAAATAGATTCCGTCGCATTTGAGGAAGCCGGAAAGCGAACGACACGCATTACGACTGGCACATTCCACATTAACATTTTCCTATCGAAAAGGAAGTCGGACGCAGGCGGAAACTCATTATCCGAACACTATCCTTTCGATAATCGAAGGGACAACGACTGATGTTCATGCCTGAATTCGTTACTTCCTATGTTTTGTACTGGGGGACCCGAGTATGAAGTCGCAAAAAATATAAATACGGGTAAAAGTTTATTGGCAGGATGATAAAAAAAAATTCAATGGATCGTTGAAAAGCGTTGTCTTGTTGAAAACAGACACAGCCTAATGGGTCCGAAAATAAATCGTCAAAATGCTTGCTATTGTGACTAATATTTGTTTAAATGGGAATGTCAAAAATCCAGACAAGGTTGTGCCCTCATCACACACCCAGCGAATAGTGCTAAAAGTTTTTTTTTTAGTTGTATAATAATAAAAAAAATTAACAAAATGCTAACACCGTAATTTATCATTCTGATGATTTTAAAATTGAACTAAATAGTAGAACAATGCACTTTAAACTGAGTGTTTTAAGCAACAATCAGGATTATCACATTTTTCCAAAAAATCATCCATTCTTTGTTTTGACTTTTTGTTGACTCATACCTTGAAATCCACAAATCTTATCTAAAATTTGACAGTGAAAATGGGTTGTATGAGTCCGAAAACGTATAAATGGGAGTCCAAACCCGAAACGTCAAAAACTCAAAATTTCTAAATT
This sequence comes from Diaperis boleti, assembly GCA_963583935.1. Lineage (NCBI taxonomy): Eukaryota > Metazoa > Arthropoda > Insecta > Coleoptera > Tenebrionidae > Diaperis > Diaperis boleti. Next base: position 71,913,967 of record OY757244.1, read on the forward strand.
TCAAAAATCGCTCGAAATTTCCAAAGCAATTGAAGAAAATATACAATATTAGATATCTACTTTTAATCAGTTTTCCCCTAAAACACCAAAAACAATTTTATTATAACTGCCAACGCACGTTTCGCCAACAATGTTGGCATCATCAGGGCGATGAGTAAACTAACTTTTACTTTACTCATTTTTACTCATCGCCCTGATGATGCCAACATTGTTGGCGAAACGTGCGTTGGCAGTTATAATAAAATTGTTTTTGGTGTTTTAGGGGAAAACTGATTAAAAGTAGTTATCTACCACCAAAAGTGATCCAGATAATTGTTTTGTTTTTGAATATTAGATATATCAATGCAGTTAAAAGCGCTTTGACTACAGAATATAAAAAAAAGTGTACTATTCTTTATTTTGATTTTTTGTTGACAACATACGTATCTTGAAATTCAGAAGCGATATCCAAAATTTGACAGTGAAAATGGGTCTTCCAGGTCCGCAAACGTATAAATTGAGTACAAACTTAATGTCTAAAATGAGTTTTCCAAACCAAAAATTTTGAAATTTTCAAAAATCGCACGTATGATTTTTTCCAAACTAATCCAAACTAATTGAAAAAAATATATCAGACACGTTGATACAGTTTCAAGCGTCTTTACTATATGATATCCAAAAAATGTTCTATTCTTTATTTTAACTTTTTGTTAACGTCATATCTTGAACTCCAGAAATGATATATAAAATTTGATAGTGAAAATGGGTTTTCCAAACAACAGAACCTGGAAACCTGAGAATTCAAAAATCTGAAAACAACATGGTCTAAAAACCTGAAAATCTGGAAATCTGAAAAAAACAACCTGAAAACCTGAGAATTCGACAATCTGAAAACAGCAGAGCCGAAAAACTAGAAAAAGACGCAGATGCTAAAAATCTGAAAAAGAGCCTGAACCTGACAACCTGGAAAACGAACAATACAACAGAACCTGAAACCCTTGGAAAGCGAGAATCTGAAAACAACAGAACCTGGCAACCAGAACCTAAAAACCTGAAAATAGACCTTAACAACCTGAAAACCTGAAAAACGGAAAACAACAGAATCTGAAAATCTGGAAACTGAGAATCAGAAAACAACAAAATCCGGAAACCAGAGAATGACCCAGAACTTTAAAACCTGAAAATGGACTTGACAACCTGAAAACCTGAAAATCTGAAAACAACAAAATGGACCCACAACTTGCAAACCTGAAAATGGACTGAACACATGAGGGCCTGAAAACCTGAAAACCTGAGAATTAGAGAATCCGAAAACAACAGAGCATAAAAACCAGAAAAAGTCGCAGAACCTGAAAACCTGAAAATAGACTTGACAACCTGAAAACCTGGAAAACTAAAAACATAACTTAAAAATCTGAAAATTCGAGAATCTGAACACAAGAGACTAGAAACCATAAAAAGACCCAGAACCTGAATATTTGAAAATGGACTTGACAACCTAAAAACCTGGAAATCTGAAAACAACAAAACCTGAAAACCTGAGAATTCGAGAATCTGAAAACAACAAAATCTAGAAACCAGACAAAGACCCAGAACTTGCAAACCTGAAAATGGACTTGACAACCTGAAAACCTGGAAAACTGAAAAAACCTGGAAAACTGAAACCTGAGAATTCGAGAATCGAAAAACAACAGAATCTGGAAACCAGAGAAAGATCCAGAACTTGAAAACCTGAAAATGCACTTGACAACCTAAAAACCTGTAAAACTGAAAACACAACAGGGCCTGAAACCCTGGAAACGCTGAGAACTAGAGAATCCGAAAACAACAGCATAAAAACAAAAAAAAGTCGCAGAACCTGAAAACCTGAAAATCGACTTGAAAAAACCTGGAATACTGAAAACACAGCGCAACCTAAAAACCTGAGAATTCGAGAATCTGAAAACAACAGACCCTAAAAACCATCAAAAGACCCAGACCCTGAAAATTTGAAAAAGAGCTAGAACCTGACAACCTGAAAATGCATTTGGCAACCTGAAAACCTGGAAAACGAAAAACACGACAGAATCTGAAAATCTGGAACCAGAGAATTTGCGAATAGGAGAACAACAGAATCTGGAAAACAGAGAAAGACCCGGAACTTTAAAACCTGAAAATGGACTTGACAACCTGAAAACCTGGAAACGCAACAGAACCTCAAAACCTGGAAACCTGAAAATATGAAAAAGACCCAGAACCTGAAAATCGAGAGTCCAAAAACAACAGAACCTAAAAACTAGAAAAACACGCAGAACCTTAAAACCTGAAAACCTGTAAAACTGAAAACACAAGAGCGCCTGAAAACCTGGAAACCTGAGTATAGAGAATCCAAAAACAACAGAGCCTAAAAAGTAGAAAAAGTCGCAGAACCAGAAAATATGAAAAAAAAAACAGAACCAGGAAACCTGAAAATGAACATGACAACCTGAAAACTTGAAAAACTGAAAACAGAATAGAACCTTAAAACCTGAAAATCGACTTGACAACCTGAAAACCTGGAAAACTGAAAATACAACACAACCTAAAAACCTGAGAATTCGAAAATCTGACAACAACAGACCCTAAAAACCATAAAAGTTAAGATCCAGAACCTAAAAATTAGAAAATGGACTTGGCAACCTGGAGACCTCGAAAACTGAAAACACAATAGAACCTGAAAATGGACCGGACAATCTGAAAACCTGGAAAACTGAAAACAACAGAGCCTAAAGCCATAAAAAGACCCAGAACCTGAAAATTTGAAAATGGACTTGGCAACCTGGAAACCTCGAAAACTGAAAACACAATAGAACCTAAAAAGCTGAAAACCTAAGAATTCGACAATCTGAAAACACCAGAGCCTAAAAACCGGAAAAGGACGCAGAACCTGAAAATAGGAAAAAGACCCAAAACCTGGAAACCTGAAAATGGACTTGACAACCTGAAAACCTGGAAAACTGAAAACACAACAGAATCTGAAAATCTGTAAACCCGAGAATTCGAGAATGTGAAAACAACAGAGCCTGAAAACGAGAAAAAAATGCACCACCTGAAAGTATGAAAAGGACCCAGAACCTGAAATCCTGAAAATGGGAATTGACAACTTGAAAACCTGGAAAACGAAAAACACAACAGAACCTGAAAACTTTAGAATGCGAGAAACTGAAAAAAACAGAACCTGGGAAGCAGAGAACCCAGAACCTAAAAACCTGAAAATAGACTTGACAACCTGAAAACCTGGAAAACTGAAAACACAACAGAAACTGAAAATCTGGAACCTGAGAATTCGATAATCCAAAAACAACAGAATCTGGAAACCAGAGATAGACACAGAACCTGAAAACCTAAAAATGGACTTGACAACCTGAAAAGCTGGAAATTTGAAAACAACAAAACCTGAAAGCCTGAGAATTAGAGAATCTGAAAACACCAGACCCTAAAAACCATAAAAACCCGAAAATTTGAAAACGAGCCAGAACTTGACAACCTGAAAATGGACTTGACAACCTGAAAACCTGGAAAACACAACAGAATCTGAAAATCTGGAAACTGAGAATTTAAGAATCGACAATCCTGAAAATTCGACAATCTGAAAACAACAGAGCCTAAAAACTAAAAAAAGACGCAAAACGTGAAAATATGAAAAAGAAACACCTGGAAACCTGAAAATGGACATGACAACCTGAAAATGGACATGACAACCTGAAAACTTGAAAAATTGAAAACAACAGAACCTGAAAACCTGAGAATTCGAGAATCCGGAAACAACAGAACCTAAAAACTAGAAAAAGACGCAGAACCTAAAAGCCTGAAAATGTACTTGGCAACCTGGAAACCTCGAAAACTGAAAACACCTGAACCCAAAAAGCTGGAAACCGGAAAATTCGACAATCTGAAAACAACAGAGCCTAAAAACTAAAAAAAAAGACGCAAAACGTGAAAATATGAAAAAGAAACACCTGGAAACTTGAAAATGGACATGACAACCTGAGAACTTGGAAAATTGAAAACAACAGAACCTGAAAACCTGAGAATTCGAGAATCCGAAACAACAGAACCTAAAAACTATAAAAAGACGCAGAACCTAAAAGCCTGAAAATCGACTTGACAACCTGAAAACTTGGAAGACTGAAAACACAACAGCGCCTGAAAACCTGGAAACCCGAGAATTCGAGAATCCGAAAACAGAGGAAAAAAACTAGAAAAAGACTCAGAACCTGAAAACCTGAAAATCGACTTGACAACCTGAAAACCTGGAAAACTGAAAACACAACACAACCTGAAAACCTGAGAATTCGAGAATCTGAAAACAACAAACCCAAAAACCATAAAAAGACCCACAACCTGAAAATTTGAAAATGGACTTGGCAACCTGGAGACCTCGAAAACTGAAAACACAACAGAACCTGAAAACCTGCGAATTCGAAAATCTGAAAAGAACAGAGCCTGAAAACGAGAAAAAGACGCACAAACTGAAAATATGAAAAAGACCCAGAACCTGAAAACCTGGAAAAATGAGAATTCGACAATCTGAAAACAACAGAACCTGAAAACCTGGAAAAGTGAAACCGTAAAAATTTAAATGGCCATCGCCAAATTTTCGTTTGAATTTAACTTTAACCAGAGAAAGACGCAGAACCTGAAAACCTGAAAATGGACTTGATAACCTGAAAACCTGGAAATTTGAAAACTGCAAAACCTGAAAATCTGAGAATTAAAGAATCTGAAAAGGACAGACCTTAAAAACCATAAAAACACCCAGAACCTGAAAATTTAAAAACGAGCCAGAACTTGACAAGCTTAAATGAACTTGACAACCTGAAAACCTGGAAAACGGAAAACACAACAGAATCTGAAAATCTGGAACCTGAGAATTTGAGAATCGGAAAACAACAGAATTTGGAAACCAGAGAAATACCCAGAACTTAAAAACCTGAAAATGAACTTGACAACCTGAAAACCTGGAAACCTGAGAATTCAACAATCCAAAACCAAGAGAGCCTAAAAACCTGAAAAAGACCCAGAACCTGAAATGGACTTGACAATCTGAAAACCTGGAAAACTGAAAAGACAACAAAACCTAAAAACAACAGAGCCTAAAGACTAGAAAAAGACGCAGAACCTAAAAACCTGAAAATTGACTTGACAACCTGAAAACCTGGAAAACTGAAAACAACAGGGCCTGAAAACCTGGAAACCTGAGAATTCGAGAATCCGAAAACAACAGTCAAAAAACTAGAAAAAGACGCAGAACCTGAAAATCTGGAAAACTGAAAACACAACACAACCTAAAAACCTGAGAATTCGAGAATCTGAAAACAACAGACCCTAAAAGCAATAAAAAGACCCAGAACCTAAAAAGTTGAAAATGGACTTGGCAACCTGGAAACCTCGAAACCTGAAAACACAACAGAACCTGAAAACCTGCGAATTCGAAAATCTGAAAAGAACGGAGACTGAAAACGAGAAAAAGACGCAGAAACTGAAAATATGAAAAAGACCCAGAACCTGAAAACCTGGAAACCTGAGAATTCGACAATCTGAAAACAACAGAACCTGAAAACCTGAAAATGGACTTGACAATTTGAAAACCTGGAAAAGTGAAACCGTAAAAATCTAAAATGGCCATCGCCAAATTTCCGTTTGAATTTAACTTTTTTGTTTTACAAGATTTGTTTTTCAATCTTTGGTTGCAGAATTTAGCAGTAATTTCCAGTAGGTATTGTGGCGGTTTTAATATACCTTTTCTCAGTTAGTCCGAGGGCCGATGTATAGATTTCCTGTGGATAAGATACACGAAAAATTTTGTATATGTAGTGTCATAAAGATAATATATTTTAAAGAGGGTTGCCACGGGGTTGCGGCTGAGTTGGATGCAGCACCCTTGTATTATTTTATTTTAGACATTTTAACGTCAATTTCATTGATGCACTGCATACCTTCAACCGGAAGTGACGTCACACATAAATGAGAGTAGGTCTACGTTTATTCTTCATGACAAAACTTTTCGTGGACTAAGTAACTGCGTTAATACCGTTATAAATACGTTTTTTTCATTGTAAAATTATTGCCAATGATTAAACTGTATTGGGTAATTTAATTTTGTGATAACCACATTTATCAGCCGCATTAACTCAAAACACTATTGTCTCTTTTCTCATCCGTCTAGATATTCTTAAAATATGTAGTTCTAATTTTTAACACGTGTTACATACTACAATTTTTCTACAATCGTCCTCATATTAGAGGCCAATCATTTTCACTTTTTCTATTATTGTTTTTTTTGCACCTGCTAACCTAAACTCGCCGACCAAACAGAAAGCAGCTGAAAATTCGATTTTAACATTTCCAGCCGAAAAACCACATAGAAATGCTGCCGACAAAAACGAAAGTGGGGCTCCACAGTGTCTTCAGAATCACTCGTGTTTAAATTATTTCAACACGGTTTTCGAGATCAGTTTGGCAATTCAATTACCTGTAAAGCAAATTCAAGTTGTAAATAGATTGCAAAGCAACGTCTAATATTGCATGAAAATTGCAAAACAATGAGGTATATTTAATTTATAGATGCGTTGAACAACGGACCATAACCGGTAATTACAGTCGAGAAACTCGGCGATATGCGGAGATTTCCCTAATTAATAAAACTTTTGTTTGTCCATTCGTCCCGAAATTGTACAGTGGGTTGCAAAAAAAACGGGCCAGGCTCATTTAAATTAGATGAGGAAAATCACGTGAGCCCTGGAATTCCTTTTCACTTATATTAATTTATTGCACACTCGAAAAGTGATAATTGGCTGATTGCTATCTACACTGCTATCACCCCTTGGAATTGTTCGGATGGCTTGTAAATCCCTACTATTAATTTGACTTCAATGTCGGTATTTCTTGCCAGTTGAGAAGCAGAGATAAGAACCAGACACTCCTGTGAGACCCACACGCACTATCTGAAGAGGTTATCTAAAATATGATATCGTCTTTATAAACAAAGCAACTAAGAAGCAGCTGCGAAATGTGGTTCAAAATTAGACCAACAACCCCCAGGCTGTTGAACCATCTAACCCCTAAATCTAATCGATAACGTTGTTGGCTGAATGACAAATCACAAGGGGTGACTAACATTTCCCGAGATTTCCCACAAAAACCACATTTATGGATCGTTAATTTATAAAATGCCCAATTCGAGTAATTTCACACCCTGTAAACATTGTAAAAATAAAACGTAACCTCCATCGAACACAAAATTACGCGAATTTGAAATTACAACTTCAGCCGATAATAACTGATAAACTACCCCTAAAAAATTGCACTGTTAGGCACAACTGACAGCCTAGGGCCCGATTTAGCTCTTACCTAGAAGCCGAAAATTTTTGCAGTTTGTCCCCTTCAGTTTTCTACGAAAACCGTATCACAAGACCACATTGCTTCAATTAAACTTAATTGCGACGACGACCAGTAGACTTACATACAATTTACACTAATTTACACCGAATAACTTTTGTATCAACACTATCACGACCAAAATAAAACTGACACTAGTGACAGGTGCACACTCTTTTAGTGTACGCATGTGTTTGGGTCGATGGCGGCCGAGACTCGCCGATTCGGGCGGCGCGAAATTCAAACTGCCAGGGTGTAAAATAAAGATTTTATTTGTCGTTAATAAATTAATACAAGATATGAGGTCTTTCAAACAATTCTAGGGAGATCTGCGTGTATGTGGGGCTAAACTACGTCCTAACGACCTATTTTGATATTATTATGATATTAACTCGATTTTAAAACAATCCAACGTCAATTATACTATACAGTTAAATAAACTCTAACATTTATACAGTAATATTTGTCTAAGTATCATACTTTCGTCATTTTAGATAAAATTAACACTAGATTGATAGATAACGAACCACCGGTTGCTGGTTTTACTCCTAAGGTTAAACGTAATCGGAAGTATAAAATCTATTCGGAGGTTGAGTGATTGTATAAAAGTCTTCGGTAAATAAAGCACGATTCTGTAAAAGAAGACAAATCAATGCGTAAACCCTCCTCGTTAATTCCGCCGCCCCTTGACAAAATAAATCCGGGATTGGAGGTGCGGGTAAATTATTGCGGCTTACAAAGCTTTAAATTTGTACACTCAAAGAAAGAAGTTCTAACCGTTTGCAAAAATATATGTTACTTTAACCTATTTCTATGTTAGGTGTTTTGCTTCAGTCTTGAAGGAACAGCAAAAACGTAAACCCAATTAAGTACACTTGTGATCAAAATAACTATTTCCACCGAAAAGAAAAAAACTCACACAGCTACTGCCTCAAAATAATTTATTTTGATTACACGTGCACAGAGCCAAACAAAGCAAACAAACAAAAACTAATTTACAAGTTATTCAATATCTTCAAGTCTCGAAAATGGGCCTCCACGTTAGTCCCCCACATTAGCGACATCTGATAATAGAAAAGTTTCCAGTCACGTCCGTCTGTAACTTTTGAGTCCGGGGACACAAACGATGGTTCCATTTTCGACGACTTAAAAAGCTATTGAATAATTTTTATAGAAAATTCACTTCTTCTCGTCTGGGTTTGGCTTGACGGGTGGCGTTTGAGCCGGTGTCGGGTCGTCCTGGAAAAGCGGATTTTTCACCTCCATTTCTCCAGTCTGGAAATGAGAAAAATGATAAATGTGTGGTCTGATGTAACGCTACAACACCCCTGTGTAAAATGAAAGGGGTTCATTGCAGCGATAACCGTGGACATAAGTCATCCCGGTTTTAAATTCAATTATTCACTTTCTTAATTTCGTTTGTTGAATATTTATAAGAGAGATATCTTATTTAGGTAACAGGCAAGTCTAAGGCGGGCGAAACCGTCTCGTCCAATATACGAAAGTGTAGCCAGAAGATACATTGAGATTGATCCGTTTCCCTAACTTCCAGCATTCGTTAAATCTTTGGTCCAGACCCTAAAAGTGATAGCATCAAGGCGAGCTTTAGATATCAGACTTTTTATTTTATTGCCTCGGGTAACTGACAAGACATAAATCTAAAGCTTGGAGATTGTGACAAATAATAAAAATATTGCGGCACTCACAGACGGATAAAACGAAAAAGCCATTCCGTTGGAGGGGGTAAAACTTACTATTGACTTTACCAGTCTGCTAACTTTGTCAAGATTGTTCGGAATCTAAATTCATAAACACAAAATCTTGTATGCAACTGGACTGATTATGCAATTTACTGATTCCCATTGTTCATGAATACCACCATTCTAACTCGTAACAAAATGAATAACGAAATAATTTTCTACAATGCATAAACAAGACGAGTCAATAATTTCCCATTACAGCCGAGTTTCATACAAGATTTTATGTTCCTTTTGTGCTGTTTGGAGTCAGACTTTGAAGACTTTCGTAATTTTTCATTTCGTTGCATATTTACCAATACTGTAGTCGTTGTTTGGTGTTATTTTTGTTCTCAATTTGATCACTTTTTCCAAAATTCGATGAATTCAAAATTTTATATTTAAAAATTTTGCTACCTTAATTCGATATTTTTGCATTTTTAAATGTCAACTTTGAGTTGCAAAATTAAAAACGATACATTCTTTTACAATAAAAAAATTTAATCATTTTGTAATATATGAGCGAGCGAAGCGAGCTACTATTCATAAACACAAAATCTTGTATGCAACTGGATTGATTATGTAATTTACTGATTCCCATTGTTCATGAATACCAGCTCGCTTCGCTCGCTCATATATTCTAACTCGAAACAAAATGAATAACGAAATAATTTTCTACAATGCATAAACAAGACGAGTCAATAATTTCCCATTACAGCCGAGATTCATACAAGATTTTATGTTCCTTTTGTGCTGTTTGGAGTCAGACTTTGAAGACTTTCGTAATTTTTCATTTCGTTGCATATTTACCAATACTGTAGTCATTGTTTGGTGTTATTTTTGTTCTCATTTTGATCACTTTTTCCAAAATTCTATGAATTCAAAATTTTGATACCTTAATTCGATATTTTTGCATTTTTAAATGTCAACTTTGAGTTCCAAAATTAAAAAGGATACATTCTTTTACAATAAAAAATGTAATCATTTTGTAATATATGAGCGAGCGAAGCGAGCTACTATTCATAAACACAAAATCTTGTATGCAACTGGATTGATTATGTAATTGACTGATTGATGAAATGCTCGCTTCGCTTGCTCATATTTTACATAGAAAGGAAAATTAAGACGTGCATGACTTGAGCGTTTCATTAGTTGGGAAATCAGTCTTTTGGCTTTATGCCTCACGCAAATGAACTAAAACTCAAAATAGCACAAAATTTACATTTTGGCAAGAACTACGCGATGAGACAAATATAATGATGAAGAGATGACGTCAATCCATTGCCGGGTTATAAGTCGATGAAGTTGACAGTTCTAAGCAAAAGCAAAAGCACCGCGATTGTGCATTGAAACGCAAAAACAGTATTGCAATAAAAAAGCCGAAAACTACAATTTTTTTCTTTCGTCCCGTTTTTTTAATCAATGTTTTTGCTTTGATTTTATCGATTTCCAATAAGTTTATGTCCGCATTCATCTTTTAACTATCCAGATCACATTCCAGATTTTGTGTTTCACATTGGAAAAATATAGATTTCAGATGATAAATTCTAGATTTCAAGGTCTCTATATTAGACTCCAAATTTTACATTCCAGATTCCAAGTTTTAGAATCCAGATTCCGAATGCAGATTTCCGGATTCACATTCCAAATTGCAGGTTGTGGATGTTACATTCCAGGTTTCACATTCCCGATTCCACATTCTAGATTACAGATTTTACGTGTCAGATTGCAGATTCTAGATTTCACGCTTCATATTTCAAATTCTACATGCAGATTCAATATTCTAGATGGCAGATTTCTAATTGCAAGCTAATATTTCAGAATGCAGATTTCGAGATTCAGATTGCAAATTGCATTCCAGGTTTCAGATTTCGTATTTTAAATTTCATATAGTAGATTCTAGATTTCACGCTTCAGGTTTTAGATACCAAATTACACATCCACATTTCAGATTCCAAATTGCGGGTTGGGATGTCAAAGTCCAAATGTTGTGTTTTATATTGGAAAAATATATATTTAAGATGATAGATTCTGGATTTCAAGGTCCGGATATTAGACTTCAAATTTTATATTCCAGATTGGAAGTTTTAGATTTCAAACTCCAGAATGCAAATGTCAGATTTCGAAATTGTGAAAATGTCATTCGAGATTTCTAACTTCAGGTTTTAGATTCAGAATGGATAATCTAAATTTCCCATTTAGTCTTCAGGCGATAGATTCTAGATTTCACATTTCAGATTTCGGGTTTCAGATTCGAAACTTAGGCTTTAGATAATAGATTCTAGATTTCACATTCCAGATTGCAAAATCCAATTTCTGGTTTTAGATTTCAGATTGACAATGAATTTTTCAGTTTCAGTTTTAGTTTATACATCTCCAATTCCAGATTTCACATTCCAGTTTAACATTCTAGATTGCTGAATTTCATATTCAAAATGCAGATTTCCAAATTGCGGGTTGAGATTAGGATATGATATCCCAGATTTAGAATTTGATACTTTAATTTTAGGAGGCATATTTCAGGGATCTAGTTTTATTTTACACTAAATTCTAGATTTCACATTCTAGATTACAGATTTTATATTCAGACGGGTATTTCCAAATTGCGGGTTGAGGATATCATATTCCAGATTTCCAACTTGATACTTTAATTTCCAACTTCAGGTTTTTTTTCTAGATTACAAATTTCCAACTTCAGGTTTTTAGTTCAGATTTAGAATGCACATTTCCAAATTGCGAAATATGAATGGATTCCAGAGTTAGAGTTCGATAGTTTAGATCTCCGAAAACAGATTTTAGGGTTGAAATTTTAGATTTCAGATTAACATTCTAGATTTCAGAATTTCAGAATATAGAATGCATATTTCGTGACGGGTTGAGGATATCATGTTCCAGATTTTCAATTTCATATTTTGGATTTCAGATGATTCAAGTTTTAGAATGTCGATTACATATTCTAGATTTCACATTTCAGATTTCATCTAGATTAGTACAGATTTCCTATTTCCAATTTTAGATTCAAGATTCGTATTTCCAAATTGCGGGTTGTGGATGTCGTTCCAACTTTACAATTTTATATTCCACATTTCACATTCCAGATTGTAGATTTCAAGTTTCAAATTTTAGATTTCAGTTTCAGAATGCACATTTCCAAATTGCGGGTTGAGAATGTGATATCCCAGATTTAAAATTTGATACTTTAATTTTAGGGGTATATTGCAGGGTTCTAGTTTTAGACCATTTAGAGTGTTAGACAAATTCCAGATTTCACATTCTAGATTAGATTTCAAATTTCAAGTTTAAGATTTCAGAGGGGTATTTCCAGATTTCACATTCCAGATTAACATTCTAGATTACGGAATTTCAGAATTCAGAATGTATATTTGGTGTCGGACTGAGGATGTCATATTCCAGATTTTCAATTTCGTATTTTGGATTTCAGATTATTCAAGTTTTTTATTTTCGATCACATATTCTAGATTTCACATTCCAGATTTCATATTATAGATTAGTACAGATTTCCAATTTCAAATTTTAGATTCACAATTCGTATTTCCAAATTGCGGGTTGTGGATGTCGTTCCAGATTTAGAATTTTATATTCCACATTTCACATTCCAGATTGTAGATTTCAAGTTTCAAGTTTTAGATTTCAGATTCAGAATGCACATTTCCAAATTGCGGGTTGAGAATGTGATATCCTAGATTTAGAATTTGATACTTTAATTTTAGGGGATATATTGCAGGGTTCTAGTTTTAGACCTTTTAGAGTGTTAGACAAATTGCAGATTTCACATTCTAGATAACAGATTTCAAAATTCAAGTTTAAGATTTCAGAGGGGTATTTCCAGATTTCACATTCTAGATTGCGGAATTTTAGAATTCAGAATGTATATTTGGTGTCGGACTGAGGATGTCATATTCCAGATTTTCAATTTCATATTTTGGATTTCAGATGATTCAAGTTTTAGATTTTCGATCACATATTCTAGATTTCACATTCCAGATTTCATATTCTAGATTAGTACATATTTCCAATTTCCAATTTTAGATTCAAAATTCGTAATTCCAAATTGAGGGTTGTGAATGTCGTTCCAGATTTAGAATTTTATATTCCACATTTCACATTCCAGATTGTAGATTTCAAGTTTCAAGTTTTAGATTTCAGATTTAGAATGCACATTTCCAACTTGCGGGTTGAGAATGTGATATCCCAGATTTCGAATTTGATACTTTAATTTTAGGGGATATATTGCAGGGTTCTAGTTTTACACCTTTTAGAGTGTTAGACAAATTTCGGATTTTACATTCTAGATTACAGATTTCAAATTTCAAGTTTAAGATTTCAGAGGAGTATTTCCAGATTTCACATTCCAGATTAACATTCTAGATTGCGGAATTTCAGAATTCAGAATGTACATTTAGTGTCGGACTGAGGATGTCATATTCCAGATTTTCAATTTCATATTTTGGATTTCAGATGAGTCAAGTTTTAGATCTACGATCACACATTCTAGATTTCACATTCCAGATTTCATATTCTACATTAGTACAGATTTCCAATTTGAAATTTTAGATTCAAAATTCGTATTTCCAAATTGCGGGTTGTGGATGTCGTTCCAGATTTAGAATTTTATATTCCACATTTCACATTCCAGATTATAGATTTCAAGTTTCAAGTTTTAGATTTCAGATTCAGAATGCACATTTCCAACTTGCGGGTTGAGAATGTGATATCCTAGATTTAGAATTTGATACTTTAATTTTAGGGGATATATTGCAGGGTTCTAGTTTTAGACCTTTTAGAGCGTTAAACAAATTCCAGATTTCACATTCTAGATTACAGATTTCAAATTTCAAGTTTAAGATTTCAGAGGGGTATTTCCAGATTTCACATTCCGGATTAACATTCTAGATTGCGGAATTTTAGAATTCAGAATGTATATTTGGTGTCGGACTGAGGATGTCATATTCCAGATTTTCAATTTCATATTTTGGATTTCAGATGATTCCAGTTTTAGATTTTCGATCACATATTCTAGATTTCACATTCCAGATTTCATATTCTAGATTAGTACAGATTTCCAATTTCCAATTTTAGATTCAAAATTCGTAATTCCAAATTGAGGGTTGTGGATGTCGTTCCAGATTTAGAATTTTATCCACATTTCACATTCCAGATTGTAGATTTCAAGTTTCAAGTTTTAGATTTCAGATTCAGAATGCACATTTCCTATTTGCGGGTGGAGAATGTGATATCCCAGATTTAAAATTTGATACTTTAATTTCAGGGGATATATTGCAAAGTTCTAGTTTTAGACCCTTTAGAGTGTTAGACAAATTCCAGATTTCACATTCTAGATTACAGATTTCAAATTTCAAGTTTAAGATTTCAGAGGGGTAATTCCATTCCAGATTAACATTCTAGATTGCGGAATTTTAGTAATCAGAATGTACATTTGGTGTCGGACTGAGGATGTCATATTCCAGATTTTCAATGTCATATTTTGGATTTCAGATGATTCAAGTTTTTTATTTTCGATCACATATTCTAGATTTCACATTTCAGACTCCATATTCTAGATTAGTACAGATTTCTAATTTAAAATTTTAGATTAAAAATTTCCAAATTGCGGGTTGTGGATGACGTTCGAGATTTAGAATTTTATATTCCACGTTGCACATTCCAGATTATACATATCAAATTGCAAATTCTATACATTTCATTTTATTCTTCTAATTGTATCTCAGCAGTTCTTGTTACCACTCATAGACGTTGGCAAGGAAATATCTATACACCTTTTTATAAATAAATTCTAGGTTTCAAGGTCCCTATATTAGACTCCAAATTTTACATTCCAGATTTAATATTCTAGATGGCAGATTTCTAATTGCATTGACGTTGGCAAGGAAATATCTATACACCTTTTTTTAATTAAATGTATTGTCTAAAAGCTATCCCGATTTTTTTATAAAAGGAAAAACCCTATTATCAGCTCAATCCTTTTTTGAGTCTTTTGAACTTTATCCTATCTAGTTCACAAATTTATGTCAACTCCTTGATTACCTATCCAGTCTCTGCTTCGATAGTGTTTCAATCCAATTCCCATCTCTATCTTTTTGCTTAAGTGGCGTGTTAACTGTTGAAAATACGTTTGTACTCACAATAACTAAAATGATATAATCTAGAAAATTTTCTCGCCATTACTGTCCCAATCTTCTCCAGACAATTTTACAGCAACGCGTTGAGCAAAATTGTGTTGATATTCCTCGAGAAAAATACTAATTTCGCCCAGTTTGCCGATTACGTGGCATTAAACTGTGACGGGAAGCAACGAGAAAAATTATTTTCCCGATGTTTTCAGGCGCGGGGAGAAGCCATTTACATAAAATCCCAATTATAATTGAATTTTTGTTTTGGTTTCCGCATCCGTTTGGCACAATCTAATTTTATAATTTCGTTAGGTCAGTGGTCGGAGACACGTTGTCCAATCTCACCGGAGCCTTTTAAATTGGTTTTCCGACAACAAGAAAAATCGCTCTTTGGGAAATCGGTGTTGCTTGTGAGCCGCATAAACAAAGCCGATTTAATAAACAAGTCCTACTTGTTGTGTTCAGAAATTGTGAACACGTAAAACAAATGTGAGATCCAAGATTAATAAATAAAATAAAAAAAAATCTGGTTTACCGCAATCTATAAGCCTATTTAAAAATTTGAAATTAGCCACTGAGAATTCATAAAATCGATAGAGATCTCTGTTACCGTGCAAATTTAATTCATATAAAATTAAATTGTAATTTAGTTCAAGCCACTGAACCGTTACAATCGATTCTTGTAGTTATTAAATTTTCCATTTTACACAATTTTTTTCCTGTAGTCTAGTCAATAAGTTGAGAACCTGCGAAACATAGTTACAAAATTAGCGATAACTCATTAGATTCGGGATTTTATTCTGAGAAAGACTTACAATTGCTGTTAAAAAAAAAAAATAAAAAAAATAAAGGGTTTAGTTTTTTGGCAATAACTCAAAAACTATAAGTGATAGCAAAAATCGGAAAACAGATTCAAAAAGAGGAGGAAATCTCTGATAGAAAACTCCCAACTCCCGAAGTTCTATCTCCCTATCCGCTTTGCTGTAAGGGATGCGGGCGCCGCCTCTGAAGAGTACGTAAAACAATTTTTTATAGTGTTAAATATTAATTTCAATAAATTAAAGTAAAAAAAAAGTAAAAGTAAAGTGTTTATAGTGTTTGTAGCTCGCTTCGCCCGCTTAAATGTAATTTTTGCACACTTATTATTGAAACCTTACTTTCAGTTCTGGCATGGTGGATGGAAGCAGACCCATTCCTGCAGAAGGGTAGATAGAAAATTCGATTCGAAATATTGTAATCACAAAAAACAAACGACCCATAGATTTTAACTAGCGAGCTACACTTGTTATTAAAACCTCACTTTCAGTTCTCGCATGGTGGTTGGAAGCCTACAGTCACTACCGAATGGTATATAAAAAATTCGATCCTAAATAAATGTACTCTGGAACTCGCATCAAAAATTCCATTGAAAACAGAACTTCGTATAACCACTGTGTACCAGAACGACCCATAGATTTTAATACGTGAGCGAAGCGAGCTAAACTCACTCACTCAAATCAGCACCATTATCGCTCTTGCAGAAGACGAAAACAGTTTGCAACCCAAGTGTGAAGACTGCCATGAAGCGATTTTCGGAGTTCAACTTTCACTAGCCCAGTGTCAGAACTTGACTGCCATCTATATATTTAATCGTTGAACATGAATCGATTGGGACCAAATAAAACACTGTGTACTGCACCGATCTTTATATTTGTTTTTTTAGATGAAAGACATTCATAAGATACAGGCCTAGATTACTTTTCATTTTAAAAAAAATCAGAGGGTCACTGATTATTATTTGCAATTTCTGTTATTTTCGAAATTATGTAATCCTAAAATTATTAAATTGTGAATCTGTGAAATTGTAAGATTATAAAATAAGAAGTCTGGAAATGATGTTATGAAATTGTGGAAGCATGAAATTATTAAATTACTCCGACATGAGAATTTTTTACCAATAGTTCTTTCCATTAGAATTCCAAAATGGGTTAGCCGTCTGAAACATTCTCTCGGTCTTGACATTGCTTTTATGCGTTTTTCAGAATACATATTTCGGATCTAATTTTCTATATAGTCTTCTGCGCAGCGGCCGTCGTCTTCCAACCACCATGCCTAGACTGAAAGTTTTTATAGCGAGTGTAGCTCGCTTCGCTCGCGTATTAAAATATGTTGGTCGTTTTGGTGTACAGATGGTTATACAAAGTTCTGTATTTTTCTGTGATTTCTATAGTATTACGAATCGAATTCTGTATATAGCTGTCGGCTTCCAATCACCATACCGGGACTGAAAGTAAAGTGTTTATAGTGTGTGTAGCTCGCTTCGCTCGCTTAAATGTAATTTTTGCACACATTATTATTAAAACCTCACTTTCAATTCTGACATGGTGGATGGAAGCAGACCCATTCCTGCAAAAAATCGATTCCAAATATTGTAATCACAAAAAAATCCACTTAAAAAACAAACGACCCTTAGGTTTTAAATAGCGAGCGAAGCGAGCTACACTTGTTATTAAAACCTCACTTTTAGTTCTCGCATGGTGGTTGGAAGGCTACAGCCGCTACCGAATGGTATATACAAAATTTGATCCGAAATAACTGTCGCATAAAAATTTCCATTGAAAACAGAACTTCGTATAACCACTGTGTAGCAGAACGACCCATAGATTTTAATACGCGAGCGAAGCGAGCTACACTCACTCACTCAAATCAGCACCATTATCGCTCTTGCAGAAGACGAAAACAGTTTCCAACCCAAGTGTGAAAACTGTCATAAAGCGATTTTCAGAGTTCGACTTTCACTAGCTCACTGTCAGAACTTGACTGCCATCTATATATTTAATCGTTGAACATGAATCGATTGGGACCAAATAAAACACTGTGTACTGCACCGATTTTTATATTTGTTTTTTTTTAGAAGAAAGACATTGATAAGATTCAGGCCTAGATTACTTTTCGTTTTTAAAAATTTCTGAGGGTCTTTGATTGTTATTTGGCATTTTCTGTTATTTTCGAAATTATGTAATCCTAAAATTATTAAATTGTGAATTTGTGAAATTGTAAAAGTATAAAATAAGAAGTCTGGAAATGATGTTATGAAATAGTGGAAGCATGAAATTATTAAATTACTGGGACAGGGGAATTTTTGTACCAATAGTTCTTTCCATTAGAATTCCAAAATGGATTAGCCGTTAGAAACATTCTCTCGGTCTTGACATTGCTCCCTCTCTTCTACAACAGCTTGTAGAGTGAGTGAGTGAGTACTAATGGTTCTTCAATCATGCTAGCGGTTCTCAATCGCTTTTCGCGTAAATTTTAAAACCATAATATTATATCTTAGTTTTCTTTACAGTTAGATTTTTTTTTTATTTTTCTAGGTCTCCTCTACTTCTTACAATGCTCATATCTTATAAAAAAAAATTACTATTTTTTTTCCAGTTTGTTATATATGGTCCTTTTAGACTTTTTAGAAGTTTCAGAAACAACATAAAACAAATTTTGGAATTTGATTATACCAAATTGCATTGTTAATAAACAATAAAATTTTTAATTTTTTTTTTATTTTATTAAGAAATGCAAATAATAATTTAAAAAAAAAAACAAAAGATTGCTTAACCAATTTTTTAAACTATGAATATAAAAAAAAGATTATAAACAAATAAAAAAATGTTTTTAAGAAAAAAAAAAATTATTTCCTCGGGACAACAAAATGGGAGTTTTTTTAAATATTAGACTAGTCAATTTGTTTATAAATAGTTAAAACGTAAAAAAAAATTACCCAAAATTATTAAGCGCCTTTATTGGACCAATGAACAGCTATAACATAAAATATGTTTATTTCATACTTGTATCTAAAGTGACATTTTTCGGATCATTTTTGATACCAAAAGTGGAACATTAATGTCCTAGTACTTTAAAGAAAAAATTTAAAGTCCTAGTACTTTAAAATTATACGTCAATCATTTCTTCCATAGTTCCCGAGATCTTTGTGGCATCAAATTGTTCTTCACGTCATCTGCTTTATCTTCAATGTCCTGAGGCACCTCAATTTTCTCCATTTTAAACGGAATAATCGAATAAAATATCCAAAACCATTCACCGTGACCCAGTTTTTTCGTTGTCATTTTTGACAAACGTTTGTTACTATGGGAATGTTAGTTCCCGCATATTTAATTATTACGAATAATTTGTGCGAGATAAACACACAACATTTCTTTTTATTTTGACTTAGTTCATTAAACTTTCAGTATGAAATAAAACGTTGTATTTACCTCGAACGAAGAAGTGTTTTTAAAGGTACTCACAAGTAATTCCAGCCTCGGCTAGACGCCTCGGCCGTAAACAACTTGCTCGTACTTTAAACTTCACTTCTCGTTCTAGATAAATAATATACTATTAAACAACTTTTTTAACATTTTTTGTTTTTTTTTTACTTTATTTAAACAATTTACTATTATAAACAAAATAATTAACTTTTCAAAACTTCCTGAGGACATATTATATAAAAAAGTCTAAAAGAAGTAAAAAATTTATAGGTCAATTTTGTAAAAAAAATTGGTTGTCTTCAATGAAAGCGGAGGTCCTATAAAATATTGTTAATTAACAATTTTGCCTAACTTATTGAAAAATGAAGTTAAATCCATTTTTCCAGCGGGATCTCATTCCATCAAGTGTTAAGAAGACAACATAATTTATTAAAATTTTTAAATTCCTGTATTACCGAGCTGAAGGTAAACACGTGGTAGAGAGGTTACGTAGCGAAAAATAGAGAAATAGAAGGTGATATAAAGAAAAAATTAGAGAAGATATTGAGAAAAGCGAGAAGAGGTATTAGAGAAAGGTAGGAAGAAAGAATTGGGCAGGGAAGAGGAGATATAGTCAGGAAAAAGAATAAATCGGCGAAGCCGGAAGATAACGACATCTAGGAGGCGCGACAGGAAGCGGATGAACAAAGACGATAGAAACCGCTCGCTCAGTCAGGGAAGCCTGGACTCTTACCTGGAGGAAAGGAAAAGAAAGAGAAAAGGGGAGGGTAGAACAGAAAAACAAGAAAAGGAGGAAGAGAATTTTTTTCAAAAAAGTAAAAAGACGGCGAGGTCTCCTGGAGTAAAGAAAACACAGAAGACATCAGAGAAAGAGAAGGAAACGGACACAGAGATGGCGAAAAAAATATTGGAGCTGTTGCAAGAGTTGAAGGAAGAGATGAAAGAAATAAAACGAGAAAACAAGGAGCTCAAGAGAGAGATAGAGAGGCAGAGAGAAGAATTTAAAGAGAAGGAGAAGAGATGGGAAGGAGAGAGAGACTGGTGGAAGGAAAGAGTGGAAAAGCTGGAAGAGAGAATGGAAATCGAAGAGAGAAGAAAGAGGAAGAACAACATCGTGATAACAGGATGGGACGGGGAAAGAAAAAGTCATGTAAAAAAAGAGGATGTAGAGAAGTTTTTGAAGGAAAATGTAGAGGATAGTAAAGTAAAAGATTGTTACAGGATCAACAAGGATCAAGTATTGGTGGAGATGGAGGGATGGGGTGAGAAGGAAAAAATAATGAAGCACAAAGGAAAATTGAGGGAGAAGAGGGAAATAAGGGGATATACATAGACAACGACCTCACAAAGAAAGAAAGAGATTTACAGAAAAAACTAAGAAGTATGGCCAAGGAAAAAAGGGAAGAAGGGAAAGAAGTAAGAGTGGGATACAGGAAACTAATAGTGGACGGGGAGCAATGGAGATGGAATGAAAAGAGAGAGAGACTAGAGGTTTTCCAATAAGAAGAAGAATGGGAGGAGGGAAAGAGGGGGACAACGGCAAAGTAAAAAGGACAATGAAACGGGAAAAAAGAAACAAAGAAGGAAGTAGGAGGGAAACTAAGGAAGGAAGGGGGAAATCAAAGAAGGTAACGAGAAAAACAGGGGTGAGGGCACTATTTTGGAATGTAGCGGGACTAGGGAAAAAAGAAGAAGATTTTTGGGACTATGTGAAGGAGTTCGATATTGTTGGATTAACAGAAACATGGTCAGAAAGCTGGGAAAAAATTGAAAAACTGTTACCAAATGAGTTCAAGTGGGAATGACAAGGGGCGAGAAGGGGAAAGAAAAGAGGAAGAGCAGCAGGGGGAATCATAACAGGGGTAAAAAAAGGAAAAAAAGAGAATACTAAAAAGAAGGGAGAAGAGGAAGGTCACATGGTGAGAAACGTTAAAATAGACAGTAAATGGTGGAAAATAGTGATAATGTACAGCAAAGAGATGAAAGAAACAATAAGCAAGGTAGAAGAAACATTAAAAGACAACAGGGAAGAATGTCTGCTTCTGGAAGGGGATTTTAACGGGAGAATTGGGGAAAGAGGAGACAGGGATTGGGAAGAAGAGAGAGGAGAGGGAAAAAGAAAATCTAAAGACAAGAAAGAAAACACGGAAGGGAAGAAGTTGATGGAATGGATAGAAGAAAAAGGATGGGAAGTGCTGAATGGAAATAAACAAGAAGACGAAGAAGGAGAATGGACCTACATAGGCGGTAGAGGAGAGACGGTGATAGACTACGGAATAGTAAACGAAGAAGCATGGGAAGAAGTCAAAGAATTCAAAATAGGGGAAATAGTAGAGTCAGACCATCTGCCTATAGAGATAAGTATAGGAAGGGGGAGAGAGAAGAGAGGAGGAGAAGAAAAAATAGAGGAAATGCGGAAGGTGATAATTAATGTATGGGACGAGCAAGGGGTGGAAGAGTATAAGAGAAGACTGGAAAAAGCAAGATTTAAAGAACAAGAAGTAGGGAAAATGGAGAAAGAATTGGTAGAAATATTGGAAAAAGCAGCGACAAAAAGAGAAATAACAGTAAGAGGTGGAGGAACAAAAAGAAAGAATAAATGGTGGAACAAAGAATGTGAACAACGTAAAAAGGAAGCAATAAAAGAACTAAGAAAGTGGAGAAAGACTAAAGGGGACAGAAGTGGCTTTTTAGAAGCGAAAAGAAGATACAGAGAGACATGCAGGGAGAAGAAGAGGCAGAAGAAGGAGAGAGAGGAGGAAGAGATAAAAGTAATAAGAACAGAGAAGGAGGTATGGAACTATATTAATAGAGAGAGAAAGAAAAAAGAAAATGGGAGCGAGGAGATAACGATGAATGAGTGGGAGGAGTACTTCATGAGGCTGCTGGAGAGAGAAAAGGAAAAAAAGAAAACGGAAATAGAGACGAAGAGAAACCGAGTAGAACCTGAAGGAGAAGAAATTACAATGGAAGACGTGGAGAGGCATGTTAAGAAACTGAGGAAAGGGAAGGCACCAGGGAGGGATAGAATACAGAATGAGTCGTGGATGTATGGGACGAGAAGAGTGCTAGAGAGGCTGGTGGAGGCAATGAATGGGGTGTGGAGAGGAAAAGGATTCCCGGTAGGGTGGAGAGAGGGGGTAATTTACCCCATTTACAAAAAAGGGGAGAAAAATAAAGTAGAAAATTACCGAGGGATAACTCTCCTAAACACAGGGTACAAGTTGTATGCATCAATTCTGAATGAAAGGATGAGCAGAGAGATAGACGAAAAGGGAGCATTATCAGACAGCCAAGCAGGATTTAGAGAGGGGAGGGGAACTATGGATACTGTATACATCCTGGACCATTTGACGAAGAGTGAGTTAAAGAAGAAAGGGGGGAGGGTGTATGCATTATTCGTAGACTTCAAGGCGGCTTTTGACAAGGTAGACAGAGAGAGGATGTTTGAGTGCCTGAGGGAGAAAGGGGTAAATGAATGGCTGGTAAGAAAGGTGGAGGAGATATATGAGAAGACAAAAAGTAAAGTGAAGGTAGGGGAGAGGAAAAGTGAATGGTTTGTGACAACAAAGGGAGTGAGGCAAGGTTGCCCGCTCAGCCCCTTGTTGTTCACGATGTATGTGGCAGATATGGACGGAATGTTAGAGCGAGCACAAGCGGGGGGGTGTGTGGTAGGTAGAAAAAAAGTGTGGAGCCTGGCGTTTGCGGATGATGTGGTAATGGTGGCAAAGAGTGAAAGAGAAATGAAGGAACTGATAAAGAGTTTAGGAAAATATGTGACTAGAAGTGAATGTAGAGAAAACAAAAATGCTGGTGTTCAATAAGAGAAAGAGGAAGAACGAAGAGAGTGATTGGAGGTGGGAGGGAGAAGTAATAGAACAACTAAAAGAATTCAAATACTTGGGGTATGTGTTCAATGAAAGAGCCACAGATAAGGCACATATTAGAGAACTGGCAAGAAAAGCGAACAAGGTGATAGGATGTGCATGGGGAATAGGAGAGAGAAGGTGGGGAGGCGATTTTAAGAGGAGAATGATGATGTTTGAAAGTCTTATTGAAAGCGTGTTGTTGTACGGAGCAGAGGTCTGGGGATGGAAAGAACAAGAGGAGCTAGAGAGGGTGCAAGAGAAATATCTGAGGTGGGTGCTAGGGGTGGAGAGAAAAACGCCAGGGTACATAGTGAGAGAAGAATACAAGAGGAATAGGTTGAGAGTGAAAGCGGGAAAAAGAGCGGTCAAGTTCGAAGACAGGATGGAAGGGAGGAAAGAATGTAGGATACTAAAGGAGTGCTGGAGAGAAAAAAAAGAAGAATTCAGAGGAGAATGATAGCGAGAATTACTACAGGAGGAATGGGTATGCAAGCAAAGAAATAGAGAGACTGAGAGAAAGAGGCGTGTGGATGAATGTAGAACTAAGTGAAAGAGATAAGGATACGGATAGACAAGAGAGGAGAGAAAGAATTAGAGAATCCAGATACAACGGGAAGTACGGAAGATGCATGATCGAGGAAGTACCGAAGTATTTGGGGAGGGAGAGCGAGAAAGAAAAAAAGATGATGGCGAGGTTTAGGTGCGGAAATGAAGAGAGGGAAAATAGGTATTGGGCAGAAGATGGAGGAAGAATGTGTAGAATGTGCTATGAGAAAAGAGAGACGATTGAGCATATGTGGAACGAGTGCAGTGAGATGAAACAAAGAGAGAGGAAAGAAAGTGAGGAAATACTGAATGTAGATGGAAGGGAAATTAAATGGATGAAAGAGGTATGGAAGAGGAGGGAGAAGAGAGAAGAGGAAAGGGGAGGGGAGAAGAAATAGAGAATTTTATTTAGTTTTTTTTTTATTATTATAATTGTTAAGTTTACTTGTATATGTATAGGAATCAGAAAGCCCGTAGGCAAATAAAGATTTATATAAATTAAAGTTTTTAAATTAATATTTAATACCATAAAGAAAATATTTTATGTGACGCACTCTCTTCAGAGGCGGCGCCCATCCCGTTACGGCTACGAGGAGCCCTATTTTCAGGGTTACATTAAAATTATTAATAATGGAGATAGAACACCGGGAGTTGGAGTTATTTATCGGAAATGTCCTCCTCTTTTTGAATCTTTTTTCCGATTTTCACTATAACCTATAGTTTTTGTGCTATTGGCGAAAAACTAGACCCCTTATTTTTTTTAATTGTTTTGTTAATAACAATCGTAATTTTTATTTGAGAAACAAAGAAAAAAAACGTTTTTCTCAGAATAAAATCTCGAATCGAATCGAATCATATTTTTCGGATCCTTGTAACTATTTTTCGCAGGTTTTCCACTTCCCAACTAGACTACTGACTAGAAAACCGAATATACTTACAGGTGCCAGCCCAGGACATTCGTATACAGTGTAATCGCCCTCCTCGTTTTCTTCATCGCTGTCGGCCTCCGAGACCGAGCCGTGTCTGTCGCCTGCAGCGGCCCTACTGTAAAAGTACGGAAAATGTAAAGCCGACGACCACAAAGTAACATTAATATAAATGCTTTGACACGGAAACTTCCATATTCTCATGTACCATGCAATTTTCTTGAAAGTATAATGTGTAATCTGCAAGCCGGCGGATTGATGGTCCCCAGAGGAATATAATTTATTTAAAAGAAGGGAGCATAGTGGCTAAACCTAATTTGGACAGAATTCACAATGCCGCAAAGTACCAAAAATTGTGTCGTTGCGAAATACGATTACTCTGGGAATAGGCATAATTAACTTCGATAAAAGGGCTCAAATATTTAGTTAATAGGGACACAAAGAGGAAGTTAAACAATACGAACCTCTCCATCGCTATGATTTGCTGTTTCTGGTGCTGGTAGTGATACATTTGTGCTGACTGAGCAAGCCGTCTATCTCCAGATGGCGATACGTCTTTGTTGGGTCCTGTGACTCCGTATGCGGGGTATTCCACATCTGACGCGTTCTTCACGTGTTTTTGCAAACTGGAAGGAAAGAAAAGGTGTCGTTAAAATTCGATTTGAAACATCGCAAAAATAATTTAGATAACAATACTCTTTACAGAGTAGTAAATTTTAACATTAGCGCAGATACTTCTGGTGTAATACACTGGTATGAAAAGTGTGTTAAAAAACACCAGTTCTTCAGCTCTCGCACCTCTTTCCTGGTTTAACTTGTATCTACTTTTACTTGTTTTAAGTCATTAATCATTTTCTCCATCATTTCTTTCATTTCGTCAGTTAAAAGCTATTTTGTCTCTGTTGACTTGAATTTTAACCAAAACTGAGTAAGAACTGAATACAGAGGGCAAAAAGCGGCAAAGCACCACGCCCAATGTTGTAGTTCTGAATGTGTCTTATCTGTCATGCTATGTTGCGTCTCCTTGCGATTTCCGAACATTTCTCTCAGACTAATCCAAAGTATGTTAATGAATTTGAAAAGTAAATTGTTTAGTGTGTGTGTTTATTTGAATTTGTTATAATATCTATAGTATATTCAAAAAATATTACATACTTCTAACTAAAATACGATACGTGAGCGTTTTCAAAGTGTAATCTATGAATCTCGAATGTCGGAATTCTTGAATTTGGAGGTCCATGATCTCAGATTTTTCTTTTAATTGTTTATGTAGTTTCTGGGGAGGAATGTGTGCAAGCATATTCGAAAAGTTTTCTGTGGGAGGGTGATAGTGAGAGAGAGTCAAATCAGGAGATTTTTTTTAATTTAGTAACTGTTCGCTTCGATAAGTGAAAAGAGTTAAATATTGTGTTAAATCAACACTTCGTTTTTTAAGTATCGACAGATTCCAAAGATGCATAAGACTTTCGACAGACTGAATAAAAGTCACCCACTCCGACCTTTAATTTTTTAGGAGATGCTTTGGTTCAGGTGCAGCGTCGACTCGTATAATAAACTATTGATTTCTTAGCAGAATTTCTTTTGTAATTTGAGAATTTGACAAAGTATCGAATGCCAACTTTGGCTGTGTAATATTAGATCAACAGGTAAAAAGAAAAGGTTGTGTTTCAGTAATAAGTTATTTTCGTATTTTTATTGTCGTTTCGGCATTAGATCAGAGGCGAGTGCGTGGGAAAGGTTTTCGTTAAAATTTCATTCATGAATTACCTGGTAAAGAAAACACTATGGATTTGGTGATATAACGCAAATACACAAATTGTTAAAAAAAACTGCTTATCGAGAATAGTGTGTCGGCACTCTTTGATTCACGTGTCCATTTCTAATTCATTTATTAACTTTTAGCTGTATGATTAATGAAAGTGTTTTTAAACATTAAGACCATAATTACAGTGTCGAAGTAGAAAAGGCAACAGACCAATGTAGAAATTACGGAAGTTTTAAATATTTAATAACTAGAGAAATGCAGTTGGAATTTTATATCCGACAATAAACTCCGGAATTTATATTAAAGGAAGGAAATCAATATATTTGCCTAGACTTTAATTATGCATCAATTTCTCTTGTTAAGTCCCGTTTGTTATTAAAACAGACCTATCATTCCGTCTGGTATGATTTAATCGTCTGTCTAAACTTCGGCAAACTAATGCCACATTTAAAACATCCTCTATATTAACGAAAGTTTCAAAATTATAATTAATGCATAACTCTTTCAGGTGACCCTGTAACCGTATGATATAAAAAAATTAATGATGAAGTACAATAAAAGTCCAGGAAGGAACAAATCGTGAATTGAGCGGAGCGATTTATAAATATGTTATGAGTGCGATGGCGGCAGTTCACACTGAGGGCTGCTCGCCCACGCCGTTTAGGCGGGCGCGCGAGATTCAAACTGTTTTGTTTATGTACCATTTGAATTTCCTTGAAAAAAAAATGAAATTGTTATTACCTCCCGCGAATAAAAATTCACATACAAAACAAACATCAACAGAATTGTTTTTATAAATAATGAAACGTTTATTTGTATGTATGTCAGTAAAAAAATTACAAGATAAATAATAGAGTGCAGCTACACACATGTCAACATGTACCAAACAATTCTCCCTAAAAAATTGTCTGTCAACACGACAATGTAAATTAAACAATAGCTGACGAGGTAAACAATTTCTGTTGCTACTACTAAGTAAAATATGACACAAATGTTGAGCCGAAAACTACGAGAAACCAATTAATTCGCTTGTGGTGAAAATGATAAATTATTTCAGTCCTGACTCTTAAATCGCGGGGTTATCTATGGCGGGCAATATTGCAATGATACATCATGTGACAACTTCATAAAACGTTTTAATAATTCAAAATGGGATGTAATTGAAACACAGGACAAATTCATATTTGCGTTTATGCAATATCAAAGGGATGGAAATTGCCCTGCTGCATAACAAAAGGAACTAGAATTTGATGTAAATTTTTCGTAGTAAATGGAGAATTTTATTTAGGTTTATTTTAATATGTTGCCCGTTTTTCCTCTGTGCATCTAGTGTAATTATGAAGAATATTGCATTTGCGCAGCATCATGTTCTTATTGTGTAAAAGTTGCTGCATTTCAATGTTGACTTAAATTCTCTAAAACTAATTTTCTCACTAACAATGACGTAATTTAACAACGAAATAAATACACTCATTTCATGGTAAGACACATATTCCCTTGACTTCGACTTGTACTCAGATAATCTCGTTGCTTTCTTAAATCGAAATTAGAAAACAAAAGTCTGCCACTCCCCGACATCGAAGTTATTCCGAGTAGATATTCAGAATGATTTCCCAAATGCATTTGAAAAGAAATTAAATATTGGAAAAAT
This sequence comes from Diaperis boleti, assembly GCA_963583935.1. Classification (NCBI taxonomy): domain Eukaryota; kingdom Metazoa; phylum Arthropoda; class Insecta; order Coleoptera; family Tenebrionidae; genus Diaperis; species Diaperis boleti. The sequence continues at coordinate 71,942,230 of OY757244.1, forward strand.
ACCAGTGGAAAAAAAAGTTGTATAATGTATTGCACGTTACGGTGGTGGAAAATGTGGATTCGAATTGACGAAAGAAATTCTTACGTCACTACGTCTCTACAATTGTTTATCTTGCAAGTGCACCATGTTACAACGCGATAAAATCTAATTCAGTTTAATACATAAACATTATTTGTTAATATTGCATATACAATGTATTTCTTGCGAGCGATGTAACCGTACAACTTTCAAGTAAAATCTGCTACAATATCAGGCTTCAAATTGTAATGTAATATGTTGTTTCTCACACGAATATGCCCGAGGAAAGTGTACCGCAACAGCTAAGTTTGCTATGCGAAGAATAGCAAATCCAAACCTACGAAAATACGGTAATAATATCGATTTAAAATATAAATTGCTGTTGTAGCATTTTACTCTTTGCGGCACAGGTTAAAATTTTACTCTTTGCCCGCTGCTAAGCGAGCGTGTCACGGGTGAGTCCCCTTTTGCAAGCACTGTTCTGCTAGTTACGAAGAAAGAAGGGGCTTACCGCATGTGCGTGGATTTCCGAGAACGTGTGTGAAATGTAAAATGAAAGATGAAATTGAGCCTTACTGCCTGGTCTTGAGCTCAGACGTTTTCGTAGCAACCGGCATTTGCGAAAAGTTGCAAATCAACATGGAATCGGACTGCGTCTTTCTTATTCTGTTTCGTCCATTACATGCCAAAGAGCGTAGGGACTGTCTTTCCTAATCAATTTAGCACATGGCTGTCTCATTTAGGGACTGTCTTTCTTAATTTAATTGACCAATCGCTGATTCCTTCAGGTCCTGTTTTTCTTAACCTTTTTCATAACCGAGACGTTTAGGGACGATTTTTCTTAGTCTGTTTCGTTTATTTTCTGGATTCACTTGTTTCCAGAAATAAGAGACAAGCAAAGATTTCCAAACAAAAAGAACCAATTACGGGTAAAATAAATAAGCTTGAGGCACTCTTTATGTTACTAAGAAATTTACTGCCGAAACAGAAATTACTGGACAAAAATAGAACGGGTTGCTAGCGAGCGTGCAAGCCCTGTTCTGCTAGTTACGAAAAAAAGGGGCTTACCGCATGTGTGCTGATTTCCGAGAACTTGTGTGAAATGAAACATGAAATTGAGCCTTACTGCCTGGTCTTTAGTTAAGACGTTTTCGTAGCAACCGCTATTTGCGACCAGTCGCAAAGCAACATGAAATTGATCTGCGTCTTTCTTATTTTATTTCGTCCATTAGATACCAAAGGGCTTAGGAACTGTCATTCCTAATCAATTTGGCCCATGCCTGACTCATTTAGGGACTGTCTTTCTTATTGTATTTCGTCCATTACATACTGAAGGGGATAGAGGATGTCTTTGCTAATCAATCTCGCCGATCGTTGAGGCATTTAGGGACTGTCTTTCTTAATCTAGTTGACGAATCGCTGATTCCTTCAGGAACTGTTTTTCTTGACCTTTTTCATATCCGAATCGTTAAGGGACGATTTTTCTTACTCTGTTTAATTTATCTTCTGGATTCATTCGTTTCCAGGAATAAGAGACAAGCAAAAATTTCCAAACAAAAAGAACCAATTACGGGTAATATAAATAAGCTTGAGGCACTCTTTATGTTACTAAAAAATTTACTGCCGAAACTAAAATTACTGGAGAAAAATTGAATGGGTTGCTAGAGAGCGTGCAAGCCCTGTTCTGCTAGTTACGACAAAAAAAGGGGCTTACCGCATGTGTGCGGATTTCCGAGAACTTGTGTGAAATGAAACATCAAATTGAGCCTTACTGCCTGGTCTTTAGTTAAGACGTTTCCGTAGCAACCGGCATTTGCGACCAGTCGCAAATCAACATGAAATCGATCTGCGTCTATCTTATTCTGTTTCGTCCATTACATGTCAAAGGGCTTAGGAAAAGTCAAAGAGAGGAATGTATGATCACCGATTTGACCAAAATAATAAGATTTTAATGGTTAGATGGAACGACAACAAGTGCGTTACAATGGGATCCAATTTTGACACTGTAGAGCCAATATGTTCAGTCCAAAGGTGGAATAAGGACAAGAAAGAGCAAGCTCCAATTTCACAGCCCAGACTAATCAGTAACTACAATAAATTCATGGGTGGTGTGGATCACCATGACTGGCTACTTGAAAAACATTCTATAGCCATTAGAGGTAAAAAATGGTATTGGTGTTTGATCACTCGTATTATCAATATGGCTGTGGTAAACAGTTTTATTTTATATAACTTGCTGCATCCTCAGGATAAAGTATCAATAAAGGAATTTCGCAGGAATATTGCTGTTGCTTACCTAAAATTGGGACATGGTAGACGAGTACAAAAAGGCAGGCCACTCAGTCTACCTTCTACATCGAAGGCAAAGGTTGTATATGATGTTCGGTTTGATGGAAAAAAATCATATGTTGGAAAAAAGGGATAATCAACGTAGATGCCAGTTCCCTCTTTGTAAAGGAAAACCGCGTACTTTCTGTAAAAAGTGTAATGCAACACTATGTCTTTCTTGTTTCCCTAAATACCATGACAAATCTTATAATGCCAAATGAATTGTTGTGAATTTTTATTATTTTTATATTTAATTATAACATTTTCTTAATAAAATACGTTTCTGATAAACATTGCTTTTGATTTGCCTAACTCAATTTTTCACCAAATTATAAAAGTTTAACGCTCAGCGTCCTCGTTTGAGGACGGCCCCTAAAATCAAAATTGAGAATTAAAAAAAAACGAAACACATAGAAGTCAACTAAAGAGCCATAGTAGCAACCTCTGTAAAAATTTTGGAATTTTGACAAAAAAATAAAAAATTGGGCGTTAATGGGTTAATCTAGGTGACCAATCGCTGATTCCTTCAGGAACTGTTTTTCTTGACCTTTTTCATATCCGAATCGTTTAGGGACGATTTTTCTTACTCTGTTTCGTTTATCTTCTGGATTCACTTGTTTCCAGGAATAAGAGACAAGCAAAGATTTACAAACAAAAAGAACCAATTACGGGTAAAATAAATAAGCTTGAGGCACTCTTTATGTTACTAAAAAATTTACTGCCGAAACAGAAATTACTGGACAAGAATTGAATGGGTTGCTAGCGAGCGTGCAAGCCCTGTTCTACTAGTTACGACAAAAAAGGGGCTTACCGCATGTATGCGGATTTCCGAGAACTTGTGTGAAATGAAACATGAAATTGAGCCTTACTGCCTGGTCTTTAGTTAAGACGTTTCCGTAGCAACCGGCATTTGCGACCAGTCGCAAATCAAGATGAAATCGATCTGCGTCTTTCTTATTCTGTTTCGTCCATTACATACCAAAGGGCTTAGGTACTGTCTTTCCTAATCAATTTGGCCCATGCCTGTCTCATTTAGGGAGTGTCTCTCTTATTTTATTTCGTTCATTACATACTGAAGGGGTTGGGGGATGTCTTTCCTAATCAATTTCGCCGATCGTTGAGGCCTTTAGGGACTGTCTTTCTTAATCTAGTTGACCAATCGCTGATTCCTTCAGGAACTGTTCTTCTTGACATTTTTCATATCCGAATCGTTTAGGGACGATTTTTCTTACTCTGTTTCGTTTATCTTCTGGATTTACTTGTTTCCAGGAATAGGAGACAAGCAAAGATTTCCAAACGAAAAGAACCAATTACGGTTAAAATAAATAAGCTTGAGGCACTCTTTATGTTACTAAGAAATTTACTGCCGAAACAGAAATTACTGGACAAGAATTGAATGGGTTGCTAGCGAGCGTGCAAGCCCTGTTCTACTAGTTACGACAAAAAAAGGGGCTTACCGCATGTGTGCGGATTTCCGAAAACTTGTGTGAAATGAAACATACAATTGAGCCTTACTGCCTGGTCTTTAGTTAAGACGTTTCCGTGGCAACCGCCATTTGCGACTAGTCGCAAATCAACATGAAATCGATCTGCGTCTATCTTATTCTGCTTCGTCCATTACATGTCAAAGGGCTTAGGAACTGTCATTCCTAATCAATTTGGCCCATACCTAACTCATTTAGGGACTGTCTTTCTTATTGTATTTGGTCTTTTACATACTGAAGGGGTTAGAGGATGTCTTTCCTAATAAATTTCGTCGATCGTTGAGGCCTTTAGAGACTGTCTTTCTTAATCTAGTTGACCAATCGCTGATTCCTTCAGGAACTGTTTTCTTTGACCTCTTTCATATCCGAATCTTTTAGGGACGATTTTTCTTACTCTGTTTAATTTATCTTCTGGATTTATTCGTTTCCAGGAATAAGAGACAAGCAAAGATTTCCAAACAAAAAGAACCAATTTCTTGTAAAATAAATAAGCTTGAGGCACTCTTTATGTTACTAAGAAATTTACTGCCGAAACAGAAATTACTGGACAAAAATTGAATGGGTTGCCAGCGAGCGTGCAAGCCCTGTTCTGCTAGTTACGAAAAAAAGGGGCCTACCGCATGTGTGCGGATTTCCGAGAACTTGTGTGAAATGAAACATCAAATTGAGCCTTACTGCCTAGTCCTTAGTTAAGACGTTTCCGTAGCAACCGCCATTTGCGACCAGTCGCAAATCAACATGAAAACGATCTGCGTCTTTCTTATTCTGTTTCGTCCATTACATGTCAAAGGGCTTAGGTACTGTCTTTCCTAATCAATTTCGCACATGCCTGTCTCATTTAGGGACTGTCTCTCTTATTTTATTTCGTCCATTACATACCAAAGGGCTTAGGAGATGTCATTCCTAATCAATTTGGTCCATGCCTGACTCATTTAGGGACTGTCTTTCTTATTGTATTTCGTCCATTACATACTGAAGGGGTTAGAGGATGTCTTTTCTAATCAATTTCGGCGATCGTTGAGGCCTTTAGGGACTGTCTTTCTTAATCTAGTAGACCAATCGCTGATTCCTTCAGGAACTGTTCTTCTTGACATTTTTCATATCCGAATCGTTTAGGGACGATTTTTATTACTCTGTTTAGTTTATCTTCTGGATTCATTTGTTTCCAGGAATAAGAGACAAGCAAAGATTTCCAAACAAAAAGAACCAATTACGGGTAAAATAAATAAGCTTTGAGGCACTCTTTATGTCACTAAGAAATTTACTGCCGAAACTAAAATTACTGGAGAAAAATTGAATGGGTTGCTAGCGAGCGTGCAAGCCCTGTTCTGCTAGGTACGAAAAAAAAAGGGGGTTACCGCATGTGTGCGGATTTCCGAGAACTTGTGTGAAATGAAACATGAAATTGAGCCATACTGCCTGGTCTTTAGTTAAGACGTTTTCGTAGCCACCGCTATTTGCGACCAGTCGCAAATTAACATGAAATCGATCTGCGTCTTTTTGGCCCATGCCTGACACAATTAGGGACTGTTTTTCTTATTGTATTTCGTCCATTACATACTGAAGGGGTTAGAGGATGTCTTTCCTAATCAATTTCGCCGATCGTGGAGGCCTTTAGGGACTGTCTTTCTTAATCTAGTTGACGAATCGCTGATTCCTTCAGGAACTGTTTTTCTTGACCTTTTTCATATCCGAATCGTTTAGGGACGATTTTTCTTACTCTGTTTCGTTCATCTTCTGGATTCAATTGTTTCCAGGAATAAGAGACAGGAAAAGATTTTCAAACAAAAAAAATCAATTTAGGGTAAAATAAATAAGCTTGAGGCACTCTTTAAGTTACTAAGAAATTTACTGCCGAAACAGAAATTACTGGACAAAAATAGAACGGGTTGCTAGAGAGCGTGCAAGCCCTGTTCTGCTAGTTACGAAAAAAAGGGGCTTACCGCATGTGTGCTGATTTCCGAGAACTTGTGTGAAATGAAACATGAAATTGAGCCTTACTGCCTGGTCTTCAGTTAAGACGTTTCCGTAGCAACCGCCATTTGCGACTAGTCGCAAATCAACATGAAATCGATCTGCGTCTATCTTATTCTGTTTCGTCCATTACATGTCAAAGGGCTTAGGTACTGTCTTTCCTAATCAATTTCGCACATGCCTGTCTCATTTAGGGACTGTCTCTCTTATTTTATTTCGTTCATTACATACTGAAGGGGTTGGGGGATGTCTTTCCTAATCAATTTCGCCGATCGTTGAGGCCTTTAGGGACTGTCTTTCTTAATCTAGTTGACCAATCGCTGATTCCTTCAGGAACTGTTCTTCTTGACATTTTTCATATCCGAATCGTTTAGGGACGATTTTTCTTACTCTGTTTCGTTTATCTTCTGGATTTACTTGTTTCCAGGAATAGGAGACAAGCAAAGATTTCCAAACGAAAAGAACCAATTACGGGTAAAATAAATAAGCTTGAGGCACTCTTTATGTTACTAAGAAATTTACTGCCGAAACAGAAATTACTGGACAAGAATTGAATGGGTTGCTAGCGAGCGTGCAAGCCCTGTTCTACTAGTTACGACAAAAAAAGGGGCTTACCGCATGTGTGCGGATTTCCGAAAACTTGTGTGAAATGAAACATACAATTGAGCCTTACTGCCTGGTCTTTAGTTAAGACGTTTCCGTAGCAACCGGCATTTGCGACCAGTCGCAAATCAACATGAAATCGATCTGCGTCTATCTTATTCTGTTTCGTCTATTACATGTCAAAGGGCTTAGGAACTGTCATTCTTAATCAATTTGGCCCATGCCTGACATAATTAGGGACTGTCTTTCTTATTGTATTTCGTCCATTACATACTGAAGGGTTTAGAGGATGTCTTTCCTAATCAATTTCGCCGATCGTTGAGGCCTTTAGGGACTGTCTTTCTTAATCTAGGTGACCAATCGTTGATTCCTTCAGGAACTGTTTTTCTTGACCTTTTTCATATCCGAATCGTTTAGGGACGATTTTTCTTACTCTGTTTCGTTTATCTTCTGGATTCACTTGTTTGCAGGAATAGGAGACAAGCAAAGATTTCCAAACAAAAAGAACCAATTACGGGTAAAATAAATAAGCTTGAGGCACTCTTTAAGTTACTAAGAAATTTACTGCCGAAACAGAAATTACTGGACAAAAATAGAACGGGTTCCTAGCGAGCGTGCAAGCCCTGTTCTGCTAGTTACGACAAAAAAAGGGGCTTACCGCATGTGTGCGGATTTCCGAGAACTTGTGTGAAATGAAACATGAAATTGAGCCTTACTGCCTGGTCTTTAGTTAAGACGTTTCCGTAGCAACCGCCATTTGCGACCAGTCGCAAATCAACATGAAATCGATCTGCGTCTTTCTTATTCCGTTTCGTCCATTACATGTCAAAGGGCTTAGGTACTGTCAGTCCTAATCAATCTGACCCATGCCTGACTTATTTAGGGACTGTCTTTCTTATTGTGTTTCGTCCATTACATACTGAAGAGGTTAGAGGGAGTCTTTGCTAATTAATTTCGCCGATCGTTGAGGCCTTTAGGGAGTGTCTTTCTTAATCTAGTTGACCAATCGCTGTTTTTTTCAGGAGCTGCTTTTCTTAACCTAAAATAAATATGCCCCCACATTTTATCAATATTCTGATCAATCTAAACAAATTAGCTGGGAAGGTGACACTGTAATGTAAGAAAAACAAATGTAACCACACGCCGAACGTTGTATAAAGTTTAATGGAAATATAACACGAAATTATTGATTATTATTTGTTGTAAATTACCATGGCAATATTCAGTAACATAAATTTCTTTTATTATACATTCATTTATCAAGGTAAGCCTTCAAGATCGATTAATGGTCACAAGCTCACAAGCGGTGTATCGTAAAAAGGGATGGAATTGGAAATATTGGATAGTAACACCATTTCTATTGATACAGTTACTTCTGTCCCCTTCTTCAAGGTCAAATTAATTGCGACATTTGAATTTAATAATTTACAAAAAACTTGAAAGACCATATTTTTCACACTTGGATGGATTAGCAGGATTTATTTAAACAGCCAATATTATCCAAAATGTTACACAAACATCTGAGCAGAAATCGTTGTATTCGCTTGTCAAAATGATAAATTAACTCGGTCCTAACTCTTAATATCGAGATTATCTGTGGCATTTGATGTGGCAGACAGTAATACGGAGCTGTTGTAGCGATAAATCATCCGACAGTTCACAGAACAATTTAACAATTCAAAATCGGATGTTTGAAACACAGAAACAGTTATTCGGTGCACAAATTCATGGTCGCGGTTATGAAATATCAACGAGCCCTTTTAAATTACAAAGGCGGTGGTAAACAGCGAGATTTCATGCAATTTTGTGTTGCCTTTGTGCATCTGGTTTAATTACGAAGAATTGTCTTGTGCATGCTGACTCAAGGATTTTTTTTTCCAAAAACGTAAATTTATCCATAGCCCGTACGCGTATCAATCAAGTAATTTGACGTTAAGGTGATGGCTTATCCGCTTTTCTCTCGAGAAAAGTTCATATAATTTTATCGGTTTCCTAAGACGACGATGAAATGAGAAAACAAAACTTTGAGCTACACTTCGGCGAGTTATTGTGGGTAGACAATCGGAAGGATTTCCCAAATGAATTAGAAAATAAATTAAACACCGCAGAAAATGAACTGTGTCTATAATAACATTGTGGAGGCAGAAACCAGCTAACAATAATGTTGTCTATGTAAATATTTTCTTTGCATATGGGATGCATAACGTCTTTGTCAAATTATCGAGGAACGTGTTAAATCCTAATTAAACATGTACAAACATCATCAATATAACCACAGCATAATTATATCAATATAATAATATAAAAAATTTGTTGTAAAGCTTCAGAAGTGGAATAATGTACTTTCTCAATGAATTCGCCCACGCGAACTCTCCGGTTTTCCCTGTACAAAGACTAACAAATGCAAACCACAACATCAACGTGCTGTGGTTGTTTAAAGCTTAGTGGAAATCTTACACTAACATACTGATTATTATTGTTGTAAATCGCCATGGCAATATCGATTTCAATATATTACACATTTGTCAAAACAAGAGCTCGACATCGATTAATAGCCGTGTGGTAATTTTACTAAATCAATTTAACACGAGGTCGAACTTATGGGCGAACCGCATATTGGGTAACACTTCATCACGAAAATGACACTGTGCCTATTGCGCTAAACTCCGATCGATTTAGGGTCAATTTTTTCTTAATAAATGCTTAATCGAACTGATAACTCTCCAAAGTATGATGTAATGTTAAAAACAACAAAAATAGTTTTAGAACTTCTTACAGATATCGATCAAATTCTTTTTATCGAAAAAGGAATTCGAGGTGGCATTCCTCCATGCTAATAAAAATGGGAAAGCTATCAATCATTACATGAAAAATGAATAATGATCCAACGGAAACAACAATATTTATATTTTATAATTAATTATGTTATATACACTATATAATTTATATGGGGCTGCGATGTCTGAATAGTGCGCGGAATTTGAGTTTTTGTAAGATTTTTCTATCTCGGATGTTTTGAAGTATTTAAAGATGAGTCTAACGTTGGTTATGTTACGGAATGCGATTTGTAGTAAAGTCAAAAATTGGAAAATTGCGAAATTGATGTTCGTGGTAGTTCCACTGATATGGCAACGACTTCCTGGCAGACAAATCGACACATTACAAATTCCCAAAAATCTAAACCTTGCTGATCCTGACTTTTAGGAAGACAGTGGAGTTACATTCCTCCGAGAGCCCCTAACTTCGGAGGAATTTGGGAGGTGATGAAAAATTCACCTATGAAGAGATGCGAAACATGACAATTAGTAGATTATTTATTGGCATTTCTAAGAAAGAATTTTTTGTCGTTTACGAAACTAAGGGAAACTCCATTAAATCGCACATGGCCAAACTGTAGACTGTGATTAATGGTTTTCTGCCGATATTCCCGTTCTTGAGATCCGACATTCTTAATCAATTTAATCACTCATCGACCCAGATTTGTCGGCCACGAAACAGACTGAAAAAGATAATATCTAATCAGATTAAGTATTTTTCGCAAATGAAACCTGCCGTTCCTAGACAAATGACCTAACAATGACTTCAGCGGATAAATTTTACGTGAAACTTTCTTGCTAATGATTCGATCGTTACACGATTTGTCCAACAGCTCGATAGATTTATTCGACTTGTCATTCTATTTTGAATCCCAGGATTTTGTAGTCATTTATATTCACCCCTTTGCAGTCGATTGATCCGCTGCCTCATGTAACCGTAAAATTTCATGCGATTACACTCGCATGATAAATCGTAGGGTGTACGTAAATCTTGGATCATTGCATCATTGTGACTACAATTTGTTCTCCTTTTACGGGCTTGAAACTAACATTCAAATGTCTGTGCAACCGCACGTTCAGCTGGGGATTTCTCCCAAGTCCGGACTCATTATGAGAGCAATAGTACGTTTACTGCATTGTAATGGAGAAGTGTCTATAGATGTAAGTTTTCAAGCATTCGAAATCGCAACCCAAAAGAATAATTTTCGTACCGCGTAGTTGCTTAGTTGCTCGTGATGTGTTCAATCAAATCGAGCAGCATTTAGAAGAAAACTCAAATAAAAAGCTCGTAAGAGATATTACTGCATTAAATGAACGCCTGCTCGGCTGCTCGTAACTCAAAACATAACAGTAAGAAGTAATGGGCAGATTTAAGTGAAATTGTAGTGGGTCACCAATAAAGTCCGAACGATCACATTTAAGATCTGTCTGTCGACGACGTCTCGTCTAGCGATTTCGCACGTCACAAATGTGCTTTCCAATAGACAATAAATTTGAGTGTCGAGTGGGAACTTTCCAAAGCAACGACAGCTTGGTTTTCAAAGATTAGTTGCAGTGTCTTCCTCTGGATGTTGAATGGAGCTATATCAGTACATCAGTTATTAGGGAGGAGTATGAATGAGTGAGATCCACAGCCTGTATAGCATAAGATTCTGATAATCTGAACAGAGCATCTTCTGACTATTCTCAAGTACCTGTGTTTTATTTAATCAACAAAATCTGGATAGGATAGGGCGACCTCCTGCATCTCACTATTGGAAGCCCGAGAAACTCCGCATATTTCTGTCAGAAAATTTGCTTTAAACACAAATACCGACTACATATTTGTCAGGAAATTATTTAAAAAAGAAAAATACCATCTGTACAAAGAGCATGAGTAAACGAAAACGATCTCGACCAGCGTTTAGATTTTTGCGAATAAATTTATATTTCCTCTTGACACAACGCTCAATTTTCTAAACAATATTCTCTTTTCCGATGAAACAAGCTTTTCTTTGAACCCTGATTGGAGACAACAATCGCATATTTAGTGTCGCAGCAAAATAAACGTGTGGACAGGAACGCTAGGAGCGCTATTTCGAGTTCTTACGTTTTGGGTGTGTTCCCGCTCTTGAAACTATATTTCCAAACCACGAAGATGGTGATGTGCTCAAGATGGAACACATCCGCATTTTGGCTTGGAGCGTTTGAATGCCCGGCTCGTTTGCCAGATTTAACGCACCTTGATTGGGAGGGTGCGTTAATTATTATATTATATTATTATTATTTTTATATTTAGATTTACCCCGCCGCGTTAATTATAGCGAGTGGTTTTTGGAGAAGCGTCTGGAGGTGCCAAACTTTGCAAACATTGTGTTGTTCACGGACGAAGCGGATTTTACACGTGAAGGTGTGCAAAACAATCACTACACACATGTTTGGAGCGACGAAAACAACAGTTTCGTATCAACGTCTGGGCCGGTGTCGTTTTTATAATACAGTTGTTGATTGGATCCCACGTGGTTCCCAAACGGCTTAATGTCATTGAGGCAGGTAGGTCAAGTTCAGTGTCAAGTGCCAATTTAAATCTTATCGGTCGGAGGTCGAACGTATGTATGCGTTTTCCTGATCAGTTTTTCGTCATGTCGACTTCTACTGTTACTTTATTGCTTCATGAACGCCACAACTAAGATGGTTTAAAATTTTTGACTCAAGTTATTACAAACGATTACAAAAAAAAAATGGAAAAAATACCTCATCCCGAAAAAGCCAACAGGCTATAAGATATATAAATAAAACAGAACTAAAAGAGAGAATGTAGTAAAAAAAGCAAAAACGGGAATTTTGAGTACAGAAATTAAACAAACACAGATAACGATTGATTTATGTTTACTAAAATAAAATAAAAGTAAAGTGAAGGATAAATAAAAAACGCAGATCACAACATTTCTATGAACTGAGCAGAAATGGAAATCAATAATTTGACAGATATCAAACGAGTAATAAAAAAAAAGCCACGAGAAAATCATCACGAGTTTCTGCCAGAATGTAACAATACCACACCAAAATATTTTATATGGTATTAAAGAAAAAAACTTCAAGAGATTATCGGGAAATTAAAATTAAAAAACTGAGTAAACATCCATTTAAAATTTTAAGTATTTCACAATAACAAGAAATAAAATAAGTAAACTATAACTTTCTAAGTTTGTGCCAACTTCAGAGGAAATACGCAAAGTTCGTTGCTTTGTTCGTACATATTTTCCTTTAATGCACTCAAGTTCTACAAGTTCTTTGATGTCTATTAGCGCATCATAATGCCGTAATTCAATTAAAACATTACAAAATATATTTTGGTTTGGGTATATTAGTATATTTTGTATTTGTGTTATGTAAATCTAACCACATTTTGGGTGACCGATAAAGAACATTTGCTTTAAAACAATTTTTGAGGTTTATTTTTTGACAGATGACAGTCAGCTGGCACTGTATATATTTTTATTCATTCAAGATGGATTCGAATCACCTAAGAACCTAGAGGAACCTAATAACAATAAAACTTTAGCAAAATGAAAATATGAACAACATTAGATCTTTAGGAACCTAAAGTTTTGGACAACCTGAGATTTTAGGAAATCTGAGATATTAGAGAAACTGGGATTTTGAAAAATCTGTATTCTTAGATAAAGAACGTTTGCTTTAAAACAATTTTTGACGTTTACTTTTTGACAGATGACAGTCAGCTCGCACTGTCTATATTTTGTATTCATTCAAGATGGGTTCGAATCACCTAAAAACCTAGAGGAACCTAAGAACTTGAGCAAAATGAAAATATGAACAACATGAGATCTTTAGTAACCTAAATAACTAAAACCTAGAGCAAACCTAAAGTTTTGGACAACCTGAGATTTTAGGAAATCTGAGATATTAGAGAAACTGGGATTTTGAAAAATCTGTAATCTTAGATAAAGAACGTTCGCTTTAAAACAATTTTTGACGTTTACTTTTTGACAGATGACAGCCAGCTCGTACTGTCTATATTTTGTATTCATTCAAGATGGATTCGAATCACCTAAGAACCTAGAGGAACCTAAGAACTTGAGCAAAATGAAAATATGAATAACATGAGATCTTTGGGAACCTAAATAACTAAAACCTAGAGCAAACCTGAAGTTTTAGAGAACCTGAGATTTTAGGGAATCTGAGATATTAGAGAAACTGGGATTTTGAAAAATCTGTAATCTTAGATAAAGAACGTTTGCTTTAAAACAATTTTTGACGTTTACTTTTTGACAGATGACAGTCAGCTGGCACTGTCTATATTTTTTATTCATTCAAGATGGACTCGAATCACCTAAGAACCTAGAGGAACCTAAGAACTTGAGCAAAATGAAAATATGAATAACATGAGATCTTTGAGAACCTAAATAACTAAAACCTAGAGCAAACCTCAAGTTTTGGACAACCTGAGATTTTAGGGAATCTGAGATATTAGAGAAACTGGGATTTTGAAAAATCTGTGATCTTAGATAAAGAACGCTTGCTTTAAAACAATTTTTGACGTTTACTTTTTGACAGATGACAGTCAGCTAGCACTGCCTATATTTTGTATTCATTCAAGATGGATTCGAATCACCTAAGAACCTAGAGGAACCTAAGAACTTGAGCAAAATGAAAATATGAACAACATGACATCTTTAGGAACCTAAATAACTAAAACCTAGAGCAAACCTGAAGTTTTGGAGAACCTGAGATTTTATTAAATCTGAGATATTACAGAAACTGGAATTTTGAAAAATCTGTAATCTTAGATAAAGAACGTTTGCTTTAAAACAATTTTTGACGTTTACTTTTTGACAGATGACAGTCAGCTGGCACTGTATATATTTTTTATTCATTCAAGATGGACTCGAATCACCTAAGAACCTAGAGGAACCTAAGAACTTGAGCAAAATGAAAATATGAACAGCATGAGATCTTTGGGAACCCAAATAACTAAAACCTAGAGCAAACCTCAAGTTTTGGTGAACCTGAGGTTTTATTAAATCTGAGATATTACAGAAACTGGGATTTTGAAAAATCTATAATCTAAGATAAAGAACGTTTGCTTTAAAACAATTTTTGACGTTTACTTTTTGACAGATGACAGTCAGCTGGCACTGTATATATTTTTTATTCATTCAAGATGGACTCGAATCATCTAAGAACCTAGAGGAACCTAAGAACTTGAGCAAAATGAAAATATGAACGACATGAGATCTTAGGAACCTAAATAACTAAAACCTAGAGCAAACCTCAAGTTTTGGTGAACCTGAGATTTTATTAAATCTGAGATATTAGAGAAACTGGGATTTTGAAAACCTGTAATCTTAGATAAAGAACGTTTGCTTTAAAACAATTTTTGACGTTTACTTTTTGACAGATGACAGTCAGCTGGCACTGTATATATTTTTTATTCATTCAAGATGGACTCGAATCATCTAAGAACCTAGAGGAACCTAAGAACTTGAGCAACATGAAAATATGAACAACATGAGATCTTTGGGAACCTAAATAACTAAAACCTAGAGCAAACCTCAAGTTTTGGTGAACCTGAGATTTTATTAAATCTGAGATATTAGAAAAACTGGGATTTTGAAAAATCTGTAATCTTAGATAAAGAACGTTTGCTTTAAAACAATTTTTGACGTTTACTTTTTGACAGATGACAGTCAGCTGGCACTGTATATATTTTTTATTCATTCAAGATGAACTCGAATCACCTAAGAACCTAGAGGAACCTAAGAACTTGAGAAAAATGAAAATATGAACGACATGAGATCTTTAGGAACCTAAATCACTAAAACCTAGAGCAAACCTAAAGTTTTGGACAACCTGAGATTTTAGGAAATCTGAGATATTAGAGAAACTGGGATTTTGAAAAATCTGTAATCTTAGATACAGAACGTTTGCTTTAAAACAATTTTTGACGTTTACTTTTTGACAGATGACAGTCAGCTGGCACTGTCTATATTTTGTATTCATTCAAGATGGATTCGAATCACCTAAGAACCTAGAGGAACCTAAGAACTTGAGCAAAATGAAAATATGAACAACATGAGATCTTTAGGAACCTAAATCACTAAAACCTAAAACAAACCTCAAGTTTTGGTGAACCTGAGATTTTATTAAATCTGAGATATTAGAGAAACTGGGATTTTGAAAAACCTGTAATCTTAGATACAGAACGTTTGCTTTAAAACAATTTTTGACGTTTACTTTTTGACAGATGACAGTCAGCTCGCACTGTCTATATTTTGTATTCATTCAAGATGGATTCGAATTACCTAAAAACCTAGAGGAACCTAAGAACTTGAGCAAAATGAAAATATGAACGACATGAGATCTTTAGGAACCTAAATCACTAAAACCTAGAACAAACCTCAAGTTTTGGTGAACCTGAGATTTTATTAAATCTGAGATATTAGAGAAACTGGGATTTTGAAAAACCTGTAATCTTAGATACAGAACGTTTGCTTTAAAACAATTTTTGACGTTTACTTTTTGACAGATGACAGTCAGCTCGCACTGTCTATATTTTGTATTCATTCAAGATGGATTCGAATCACCTAAGATCCTAGAGGAACCTAAGAACATGAGCAAAATGAAAATATGAACAACATGAGATCTTTAGAACCTTAAATAACTAAAACCTAGAGCAAACCTAAAGTTTTGGACAACCTGAGATCTTAGGAAATCTGAGATATTAGAGAAACTGGGATTTTGAAAAATCTGTAATCTTAGATAAATAACGTTTGCTTTAAAACAATTTTTGACGTTTACTGTTTGACAGATGACAGTCAGCTCGCACTGTCTATATTTTGTATTCATTCAAGATGGATTCGAATCACCTAAGAACCTAGAGGAACCTAAGAACTTGATCAAAATGAAAATATGAACAACATGAGATCTTTAGGAACCTAAATAACTAAAACCTAGAGCAAACCTAAAGTTTTGGACAACCTGAGATTTTAGGAAATCTGAGATATTAGAGAAACTGGGATTTTGAATAATCTGTAATCTTAGATAAATAACGTTTGCTTTGAAACAATTTTTTACGTTTACTTTTTGACAGATGACAGTCAGCTCGCACTGTCTATATTTTGTATTCATTCAAGATGGATTCGAATCACCTAAGAACCTAGAGGAACCTAAGAACTTGAGCAAAATGAAAATATGAACAACATGAGATCTTTAGAACCTTAAATAACTAAAACCTAGAGCAAACCTCAAGTTTTGGTGAACCTGAAATTTTATTAAATCTGAGATATTACAGAAACTGGGATTTTGAAAAATCTATAATCTAAGATAAAGAACGTTTGCTTTAAAACAATTTTTGACGTTTACTTTTTGACAGATGATAGTCAGCTGGCACTGTATATATTTTTTATTCATTCAAGATGGACTCGAATCATCTAAGAACCTAGAGGAACCTAAGAACTTGAGCAAAATGAAAATATGAACGACATGAGATCTTTAGGAACCTAAATAACTAAAACCTAGAGCAAACCTAAAGTTTTGGACAACCTGAGATTTTAGGAAATCTGAGATATTAGAGAAACTGGGATTTTGAAAATTATGTAATCTTAGATAAGGAACGTTTGCTTTAAAATAATTTTTGACGTTTACTTTTTGACAGATGACAGTCAGCTGGCACTGTCTATATTTTGTATTCATTCAAGATGGATTCGAATCACCTAAGAACCTAGAGGAACCTAAGAACTTGAGCAAAATGAAAATATGAACGAGATGAGATCTTTAGGAACCTAAATAACTAAAACCTAGAGCAAACCTAAAATTTTGGACAACCTGAGATTTTAGGAAATCTGAGATATTAGAGAAACTGGGATTTTGAAAAATCTGTAATCTTAGATAAATAACGTTTGCTTTAAAACAATTTTTGACGTTTGCTTTTTGACAAATGACAGTCAGCTCGCACTGTCTATATTTTGTACTCATTCAAGATGGATTCGAATCACCTAAGAACCTAGAGGAACCTAAGAACTTGAGCAAAATGAAAATATGAACGACCTGAGATCTTTAGGAACCTAAATCACTAAAACCTAGAGCAAACCTCAAGTTTTGGAGAACCTCAGAATTTAGGAAATCTGAGATATTAGAGAAACTGGGATTTTGAAAAATCTGTAATCTTAGATAAAGAACGTTTGCTTTAAAAAAAATTTTGACGTTTACTTTTTGACAGATGACAGTCAGCTGGCACTGTATATATTTTGTATTCATTCAAGATGGATTCGAATCACCTAAGAACCTAGAGGAACCTAAGAACTTGAGCAAAATGAAAATATGAACGACCTGAGATCTTTAGGAACCTAAATAACTAAAACCTAGAGCAAACCTAAAGTTTTGGACAACCTGAGATTTTAGGAAATCTGAGATATTAGAGAAACTGGGATTTTGAAAATTATGTAATCTTAGATATGAAACGTTTGCTTTAAAATAATTTTTGACGTTTACTTTTTGACAGATGACAGTCAGCTGGCACTGTCTATATTTTGTATTCATTCAAGATGGATTCGAATCACCTAAGAACCTAGAGGAACCTAAGAACTTGAGCAAAATGAAAATATGAACAACATGAGATCTTTGGGAACCCAAATAACTAAAACCTAGAGCAAACCTCAAGTTTTGGAGAACCTGAGATTTTAGGAGTTCTGAGATATTAGAGAAACTGGGATTTTGAAAAATCTGTAATCTTAGATAAAGAACGTTTGCTTTAAAACAATGTTTGACGTTTACTTTTTGACAGCTGGCACTCTATATATTTTGTATTCATTCAAGATGGATCCGAATCACCTAAGAACCTAGAAGAACCTAAGAACCGGAGAACTTGAGCAAAACGAAAATATGAACAACATGAGATCTTTGGGAACCTAAATAACTAAAACCCAGAGCAAACCTCAAGTTTTGGAGAACCTGAAATGTTAGGATATCTGAGATATTAGAGACATTGGGATTTTGAAAAATCTGTAATCTTAGATAAAGAAGGTTTGCTTTAAAACAATGTTTGACGTTTGCTTTTTGACAGCTGGCACTCTATATAATTTTTATTCATTCAAGATGAATCCGAATCACCTAAGAACCTAGTGGAACCTAAGAACCGGAGAACTTGAGCAAAACAAAAATATGAACAACATGAGATCTTTGGGAACCTAAATAACTAAAACCTAGAGCAAACCTCAAGTTTTGGAGAACCTGAGATTTTAGGAGATCGGAAATATTAGAGATACTGAGATTTTGAAAATCTTAGATAAAGAACGTTTGCTTTAAAACAATTTTTGACGTTTACTTTTTGACAGCTGGCACTCTATATGTTTTTTATTCATTCAAGATGGATCCGAATCATCTAAGAACCTAGAGGAACCTAAGAACCGGAGAACTTGAGCAAAACGAAAATATGGATAAGATGAGATCTTTGGGAAACTAAATAAATAAAACCTAGAGCAAATCTCAAGTTTTGGAGAACCTGAAATTTTAGGATATCTGAGATATTAGAGAAACTGAGATTTTGAAAAATCTGCAATCTTAGCGAACCTGAGAAATTGCGAAACTTGAGAAACCTAAAAACTCGAGAACTTTCATTATTTTGAGAATTGTAGAAACCTAATATTTTGGAGAACCTGAAGTCTTAGGAAACCTTAGACTTAACTTATGAAATATAGGAAGCTGAGATCTCGAGGAATTTGAAAATTTGAAAAAATTAAACCTTGGATGATTGAACGACTTATTTTAAGGAAGTTCAATCGTAATTATATGCGTAGTAGACCAAACCCAACCACACGCTCTTTAATTTTAACGACCTCCGAAGTCATTAGGTAGCGATCTATACCCGTCCCTGAAAACTTTGATGGCGTCATCCAAGAGGTGAGAGCCTGGATTTTTCTCTTTACAGGGCTGTATATTACAATCGAACTTCCTTAAGGTAAGTCGTTTAATCTTTAATTAAATTTACAGAAGAAGCAAATAATAATAATAATACATTATTAGAAAAAAATAGATGTTTTGAAAAAGTAGACATAAAAAAATTGTGATAAAACCAATAATGAGAGCTTAGGACCCATTCTCCTTCACAGACAATATGATATCGTGGATATAATTAAAACATACATCATTAATATACCGGGTGTCCCAGAAATAACCACATTAATTTTAACCAGTATAGTGGAACTCATCAATGTCAACAATTTTTCTTAATAAAATTTTGCCCTAGACCGTATTTACTTCACCATCCAATGCTACTAAAAATTGTCGGGCCTAATAAATAACATGCGAATTTTAAGTTGAAAATACCTTCTAAGATGATTATGTATTATTGAATCCTCCGGCTGTAAAAATTAGACTTTCTGTACGTGATAGGGATTCAATTGTTGATCTTTCAAAATTCTCCAAATTCGATTTGCGAACCTTCGGGTACTGGCGGTTTTTTTCAAAACACAATGCACAACCTTAATGGAAATTAGGCACACGAGAAAAGCAGGCATCTTTTACGATAATAATTTGTCAACAGCAGGTAACTGATGCACCCGAGAGTGCAAAAAATTTAGAAACTTGATAAGGACGTTGGATTTTCCGGACAAAAACAATTGATTGTCTGTAGGTCAAGTTAAAATAAATATCCATAGGCGGTGCGTGAATTTGAAGGGTTCCAAAAATGCTAAAAAATTGAGATTTCGAAAAAGTGGTAGATAAAAATGTTGTTGTTCTCGCCGAGTTCTACTACTGGTTAAAATTAAAGTAGTTATTTCGGGGACAACCTGTATATTAGAATCAATCACCACTTTTAGGGACATAAAGTTTCGATTTGTATCTTTGCAACATCTGGTGTTCTTCCATTGCAACTTGTAACATAATTATTATATTGTTTACGGACATTAAAATTCATAAAAGAATTCAGTGCCGTCCAATGGGTTGTGTGATTATGCTGAATAAGCTAAGTCTGGCACTCAGGAATATTCATCTCACCGACGATAATAGTTGTTTGCAAAATTATGCTGTCGGAGTGGTGAGGTGCGAGGAAGGTAGAAACTAAAGATGTAAATGGTAGATGTTTGTAAGTGAAGTTTAACAGCGAGAAAACCGATCTCTTCGAACGGATATTCGGTTGGCATCTTCTCAGAACGGTAGTTACATTTTACTGCAATTAACATGACTCTCCCTCTTCTACCCTTACCCAATCTAAATACATTACAATTATTTCTCAACAGTTCACCTGTTTAACCCCCAGCCAAGTCTCAGACAAAACAATAATATCACTATCGCAATATATGAAGACTTAATAGAAAATATGTTACAATTTTTGGACTACCATTGGCATTTTTCTAACTGAATAAATTTACTGATTTACTTATGTATATGGGACCTACACATTATTGCTGAATCCGAACAGCACTATTTAAAGCACGCCGTGGTAAAATAAATAAGTGAAACAAACCCACAGCAAAAAGAGGGGAAAAAAGTGAGGAAGGCTAAAATGCTAAAATACCAGAAATCTGGTCCTCTGTAACTATGGTTTCGATTCGGATATATATACGCAGCGCAATATATGATTCAAATAACATGTTCCCCGAGGCAACAGTTGCATTGCCTGTATTTAGATCGCATGTGAGCAGTTAATCGTTATCTAGGTAGGGAACTGTGACAAAAATAAATCCATCCTCTAGACCCCACATACCTAGAATAGGAGAGAACCTTTGTAAATCAGCGCGAAGACGTTTCGTTCGAAGAGATTTAATACTTATTTCCAATCCTATAACACAATAACCTTTTTGTATTCGTTTCGTGAAACACATAATGCATAATGAAATACATAAATATTACAGTATATGTATTGAATTTGACAGCTGTCAACTTAACCTCAAAACTTGATGTAAATTCGTGTTTTTTCTCATTTTGCGTGAACGAATACAAAAATCGTGCTCTGTCACTTTTCAGAGGCTCGGGCCCATTTACAACCCTCGGCTGCGCCTCGTACGGCAAGAATTCGCCCTCGCCCCTGAAAAGTGTCATGACAGCGCACTCGTATCGAAATATACTATTGTGTAAATTAAATTTACTTTTATGATACGGTACTCAAATGACCTTAGTGAATTTAAATTTTTAAGGTTAAAATTCCAATTGGTAATTAATTTGACAGTAAATTCTAGAAATTTATGTTGTTATTGCCATTAATTAAAAAAAAATCTCGTCACAAACTTGAAATTAAAATATAAATAGGTAATGGAAAAGTCTTAATTTATACCATTTTGTTAATGTTTGTGTTTAACTTATTCCTGATTCTTTTATCATTAATCAACAACAATGCACCTAAGAAATGAGGAAAAGACAATAAACACCTGAACAACATAGCATACGGCTTGAAAACGTTCGAATCAGAGCTTCAACTTCCAGATCTGCTGAAACACCTGAACAACATAGCGTCCATTGAGACGACCAACCTCAATGGAAAATGTAAGGGCAAGATGTGCTCATCCCACGCATACCAATGGTTCGATTTTCCCTTCGACTTAAGTGCGCCTTGCTTTCTCAATTACCATCAACAAAGCCCAAGGACAGTCACTGAATGTTGCTGGGGTCAATTTGGGAAGTCCATGTTTCTCACAAGGCCAATTATATCGGGTGTCCCAACTAGAATTTGTACCCCGCAACAATTTCAATTTTGAAAGACTCTTTATCCATGGGAGCCACCCCCTTAAAAATTTAAATGGCATGGGGGGTCGTGTGATACATCATTTTAAAGCTTATTCAATTCTCTATCCAGATCTACTTTTATTGATTTGTTTCTGCAAAAAAGCATGAATTTGTTATTTTCCAAAACAAGAGTATTTCATGTAGATTTGGAAAATAACAAATTCTTATGCTCTTTTTTGTAAAAAGGAATCGATAAATACAGTTCTGGATAGAGAATTGAATATGATTTAAAATGATGTATCACACAACCCCATGCTATTTAATTTTTTAAGGGGGTGGCTCCCCTGGCTGAAGGGGTGAGATCTGAAACATGAAAGTTTGGTACAATGTGGTCCCCCTTGATAACAAATTTGACCTGTTCGAGCGTTCGAAATGGGAATTATTTGGGGGTACAAATTTTAGTTGGGACACCCTGTATGTTGCTTGCTACAGAGATATGAAATTTTGACCACAAATCAAATAATATTCGTCAAGAGAAGTGTGCAACATCAGCGTAATGCCATTGTTTAGCCATCGTGGTTTACCTATTCGTTGCACCGGACAAACGGATGAGATGTGTTTTACTTTATTTTTGAGGTGCCGGGTACCATTTTTTTATTTATGAACTTTTAATAAAGGGGCGATAGCACAAGGACAAAAAGAAGGAAGCATATCAGCGGACGAATAGGCAAAAGACGAAAGGAGCAGATGAGAAACAAATGAAAGGACAAAAAGGTAAAACGCGCGGGGACAGATGATTATATGAAAGGACATAGTGATTAAATAATCAATAAATGAAAGGACGAAGGAATTTCCAAGGACGAAATAAAAAACAGTCAAAAAAATAAAATAAGTTTTAGTTTTTTATTTATGAAATTATTTAAAAAAAAACTATAGCACAAAATGACGAAAGATGAAACGCTATGAATGGACAAAAAGTAAATAGTATAATAATTATATTATGTAATGAAATAATACAGGGACAAGAGAGAATATAATTATGAAAGGACGAAAAGACGAAGAATCTAAAAAGTCGTAATAAAAACGGCAGAAAGAACGGAAGGGTGAAAGGCCAAAGTCTATAAATTAATGACAATTGAATGAAAGCATAATGTGATGGAAAAATGAATAGATAAAGAAACAAAGTACGAAAGGACAAAAAGATGAAAAGAAGAACTGATCAAATAATATGTAAGACGAAAGACAAAAGGGAAACTTTTGAGAAAATGCTAGAATGAAACAACGAAAAGATGAAAGAAAGATAATTATGATGACATGATAAAGAGACCAAAGGACAACGAAACAAAATGAGCAATAAACAAAAGCGTATGAAAATATATACAAAATGAAGAACGACGAGAGAACAAAAAGACGTTTGATAGAAATTTGATGAAATGGTAACCCAAAAAATTAAACACTAGGATATCAATGGACGAATAGATCGGAAACGCCACGGAGCGTGGAAATCCCCTTTTGTGGCTGTAATCTAATGGCTGATTGACAGAATGAAATGAGAGTAGCTAGAAAAAAATAATTCAAACCGCGATAACCAAGTTGTCGAAAATGATAGTTCTGCAAGTAGCAGTGTTACGATTTTGATGATACTAATAGTTTAGCGTGATGCATAAATTTTTCTAATTTCAACAATGTTACAATTTATTTAAAGAAATAAATCAGATGGTCTCCTTTTTTGCTTTATTTTATAAATACTAAATTGTGGCAGTTGTAGATAAAGTATAGTATTTTATTGGTGTATAAAGGCCATATTACACCCAAAGGATATATCTCGTGTAATATGGCCATCATTGTACACTCATTGAATAATACACAAATTTTCTACGACTGCTATGAAAAGTGTGTAAAAAAAATTGCAATTCATTCATTTCACACAACGTGGTTTGAAAGGTGTGAAAAGGTTTTACACGCTAATTTTGTGTATTTAGGCAACCAAACATACATTCTTGGCGGAACAGATGCCAAAATTCTAAAATCACGTAATCACCCTCAAATTGATAACCCTCAAACGCCATGGAGGTTGGCGTTCCGGTGCTGTTGCCGAAGCATACATAGACGATTCCATCCAAAATAAAATACAATAAATTGTTGCATCAGTTGAACCTGCCAGTGAAAATTCAACGATCTTGTCAGAAAATGAACTTCCCTCACGTTCCACAAGCTTTTCATTGACAGAAAAAATATGTAAAAAAATGGAAACTCCTGGAATTAAATTGGAAAATTATAATATATTATGCTTGATATTATAAAACGATATAAAATAAATAAAAATTAAATTATGAGTTTTTCTGTGTATTTGATGCAGTCGTAGAAAAAGTATAGTGTACAACACGTGTTGAAAATTCGAATTTAATTTTCAACACTTGTTATACAATATACTATTTTGTTTATTTTTAAAACATTTGATTAAATTAATGACGGTTTTATATATTTTTTGTAGATCCCTGAAGACTTACTCGTGTGTAAAAAATTGTTAAAATTGAACCATATAAATTAAATAAAAGCGAAAGTAAACGGTGTGCAAACATTAAAAAGTGAGTTAAGAACCCCAAACAAATTCATATTCAAAACATCTCTACCAAGAAAAAGCAAAAAGCGATTCCTTACACGTCCTGTGTCATATGGTAGATCCCACTCTTCATACAAGTCAAGAATTCGATCACATTTTGGAACATCGGGACGCGGCAGACCGCGTGCTCCGTTTCCCATGAGTTCTCGCGGCAAACTGGCGACGGCAGTGGCGGCGGCACACCACTTCATAACTCCACGCCACGCTTCGCCGTTTAGTTCTTGCATTCCGCGCCGACCCCCGGTCATTTCCGACTTTCCCTTATCTTGCTCTTAGCTCTTATTAATTCATAGCGCCCAATTAAAGTCGGCCTGCCGCCGCGGATTAACTTTATCGTTCGATATAAAAATTAAAAAGATTTGGTTGCAAAGAAAAAGGATCCCGTGGAAGCTTTAATGTACAGGGTGCCCATTTTATCTGGTCGCGCCTGAAGATTCAGATATAGGCAACATATTCAACATTTTACAAATCACTGCGTAAACTATTAATTTTTTAAATAAAGAATCATAGTGGGTCTAAAATTAACTTAATCCTTAAAGAAATAGTTGTTGATGAAATGTTTAATATGTTGCCTACTTCTTAATCTTCAGACGTGAACAGATAAAATGGGCACACTGTATACGGAATATCTGTGTCATAAAATTGAAACCACATCGTTATATTTCGAGTTCTTCAAGAAAACTTCTGAATTTGTGCTGATCCTTGTGCAAAGAGAGTGTTTTATCACCCCACAGTTTGATTATATTCATTTTTGTGGGAGAGCAACAAATTTTCGCGCCATAGCGTGTTACGAGACAGTTTTACGAACAAATTAATCTATTATGGCATTAATATTAAGAATGTGAATAATTCTGAGCTATAAACTCGAGGGGTTTTTCGGAACTTGAGTGGAATAATTCGGTTTATGACTCTCGGCGTGAAAACTGTAACCAAAAGGAGACAAGAAATAAAGAAGTGGTCTACTGTTGTAAATTTACATTATAGTCTGGTTCACAAGTCCCTTTCTCCGAAATTCGAGTTAATTATCATTGAGGTGTCATTTGGCCAATAATCTTTTAGGTGAAAATCAATATCCGCAAAAAAGTTACAAAAGTTATAAACAATTAAGTAAGCAAAAAAAGGTGGTTAAGTTTTTTGCAAATATTTCAAAAACTATTTGAGATATTCAGAATTTGAAAAAAGATTCTTAAAGAGCAGGAAATTTCCCAAAATAAAGTCCTGCCTCCCGGAATTGTCCCGACAATATTTATAATTTTAATTTAGCGGCGAACAAAAAACCACCGAGCAAAAACTAATATTAAGGAATGCAAAAAAATAGACATTATTTTCGTTCTCCTTTCCTGCTTCTGTACGTCTCGGTCCACCTCAACTATCTCTCTTAGTACATTTACTCCATTGTTTCTTCGCTTCTCTACCTCCTCCACTGCATACCCGTTTCTCTCGTAGTATTTTCTTTTCTCTTTTTCTGCTCTTTCCATGTTCCCATTCTTTATCTCTGTCCAACACTCTTTCAAGATCTTACATTCCGTTCTTTCTCTTATTCTCTCTTCAAATCTTACTGCTCTTTTTCCTGCTTCGACTCTTATCTTGTCTCTCTTTACTTCTTCCAGTACGATATATGCTGGCGTTTCCCTGTCCAATCCTAGTACCCAGTACTTAGCTTGGATTGCTTCCAGCTTTTCCTGCTCCTTCCATCCCCATATTTCTGTTCCGTACATCATGAATAATTGCATGTTAGAATTAAGCATCAAGACTAAAGGTACATGTACACTAGAGATTTATTTCTCAACTATCGGAGAGACAATTTCTTGATGTGTTTACATTATGACATAAAGTTGAAAGTGAATAAAATGCTGATATTTCTTTTTGACACAAAGTCTCGATATAAATTCTCATTTTGTTTACACTTGAAAGAGAGAAATATGTAGCCCCGTTTTCCTGGACATTTCATTTCCACAATTTTAATAAAGATTAAAAAAACTTCGTGTTAAATTGGTCTCTCAAATTATGAATTTTTCTATTGATTTCTTCTGGTGTAGTTTTAAATTGTTCAGTTAATACTGTTAAAACACTGCTGTTCTTCATAAGACGAAATCAATTTTATTACAGTACTTATGCACGGCTCCACTCTTTTGTATCCGACATTTTTGTTACTTTAAACGTTTTTGTAATTTTATAATCTACTAGTGATCGCCCGTCATTCGAAATTCCACTGGTATGTATTGGATTGGTCATCGAATTAATGTAAAAATTTAAAAAAGCATTGAATACATACTTACGTAAATAGCGTAACCAAATGTTATAAAAAGAAATTAAAGCGCCCCAAAAAGTGTAGAAGTTAAATAAAAGGTAATTGAATTGAATAAACTAAAATTAAAAATTGAACTGGAAATCCTAGAACAGAAATCTATGTTAGCCTGAACCCAAAATAAAAACATTACTGAATAATATAATCCAACGGTACAAAGGAATGGAACAAAAAGGAAATAAAAATGTTTACTTACACACACTATCGTTAATCAACTGATGCCTCCAGTTGGCCAGTTTCTAGCAGGTTCAAGTAGAGTTAATGCCCGTAAAGTTATAAATATTTTTTGGTAATATGATAATTTAGACTAACTAATAAGGCTCCTGTCGGAGCATTCTCCACGAACGTTTATATTTTACTTATAAGATCCCGTGTTTTTTACGATATTCTTGAGATAAATGCCATAAGATGAGTGAGTTCCCCACACTACTATGAATTCACCGCATACCCAAACCTTAGCTCAGGGGCGAGGCCAAGTTATATTTAGCTGTAGTATGTCAGCTTCTTACTCAAAACGACTCACACTACTTCAAGTCGGTGACTGTAATGGACGGGTATTTGCCGAAAATAAAATGCAAATAAATCAATAAACCTGTGAAATTTTTGAAAAAAAAAAAGTAATTTCGGCCTGTATCTTATCAATGTCTTTCATTTAGATAAACAATTATGAAAATTGTGCAGTACACGATCATGAACTCTTCTCAAAAAGAAGCAAAATTTTACCAAACACTGTGTGGATAAAAAAATATTCACAATAATAAATAATTATATGGCTGAAACAGGGATGTTGTAACTTTTTTTAAATAATTATATTCTCAACAACATAGTGGTTTATATTAGATAGTCTTCGTTTAGTAGAACATAATTTCATCTTCTACTTATCTCGGTTTACCCACACCAATGCTGCTAACAAAATTCGGGTCTTCTCAACGTTAGCTTGGACATAATGCAACTTGTCTGGACAAAACGCGAACTTCTGTGATAGTTCGAATTTTGTCTAATTTCTCCAGAAAAAACGCAGTTTCTTTGTCCGTAACATCTATATATTTAATCGTTGAACATGAATCAATTTGGACCAAATAAAACAGGCTGTACTGCACCGATTTTGATTTTAAATGAAAGACATTGACAAGTTCTTTGCAAAGACTACTTTCCATTTTAAAAAAAATTCACAAGTTCATTAATTATTTGCAAATCATTTTAGGGGAAAAGCGGTCCATTACAGTCATCGATTTAAATGAGCGTGAATCGTTTTAAGTAACAAGCTGATTAACTGGAGCTAAATATAGAACTTGGGCCAGTTTTGTTGCTGTTGTTCAGAGTAGGGACATAGCTCACTTTGAAAAATATTCTCAATTTGTACACATCGGTACAATATGTCGGGATGTTGACAGGATCATTGTTTAAGTATATTATATTATATACTTAAACAATGACAGGATTTAGTCGTACTTCAAAGAGAAAATATCAAAGGGTACCTACTGCTTCACACAGTAATAAAAAAGATTTATAATGTCATTAACCCAACATGAACCACTGGCTATCTAGAGGTATATTTATTTTTTAGTTTCTTTTTACGGGTCTTAGAGAACGTTAGGGTGTAGAGATAATACATTTGTTTTTCCGAATGCATTGCAACGATTCTGTGTGTAAGTAAAAAAATTTATTTCCTTTTTGTTCCATTCGTTTGTAACCTTAGATTATTTTGGGTTCAGGCTAACATCGATTGGAGTGCCGATTGCAATTTTTAATTTTAGTTTATTATTCAATTCAATTACATTTTATTTAACTTCTACACTTTCTTTTGGGCGCTTTAATTTCTTTCTATAACATTTGTTATAACAAAATGCCTCGCGTTCCCGGACGGAGAAAAACACAATAGATGAGTTGTGCCAGACAAATAAATGAAATTTCTCAAAATGTTGAAGCGGTTTTCGGTACTAGCGTTAGGTACTGCAACAGAAACAGTTGACACTGTCCCAAACAACTACTAAGACAGTTGGTTCATTTAAATCGGCCTTAAATAACAATTCGATAAATGTTGATTCACGTAATCTCGGTGAACTTTCATTAAGTTGTTCATTTTGTTCGGCGCTTCATTTTAATTCGGAAATAACATCCAGAAATGCCGAAGCATTTACTGTATGTTGTCACAAAGGAAAGGTTCATTTACCACCTTTTGCTACATCTCCGGTTCTACAATCACTCATCTAAGGTATAACATCTACAGATTACAATTATAAACAAAAATGCTAAAATTTCGTTGAGAACATAAGGTAATTCAGCTTTTGCTATGGCAAGTTCTGAAGCTGATTTGGATCAATCGGTGGTTAATGGGGTGTATCATTTCAAACTTCACAATGTTATGTATCATCGCGTTGGTGGATTAGTTCCCCGTTATGCACACATTGACTTATTATTATTATTCAGACCGTTTTTTATTCAAAATTACAGTTAAACAAAACAAATTAAAAATTGTAATGTGTAACATGGTAACCAGTCTTTATTCAACACTATTTATGTAAGTATTCACATTTTTTGTTTTAATTTTTTACATTGATTCGATTACCAATCCAATACATACCACTCGAATTTCGAATGACGGGTGATCGCTAGTATAGATAAACACAGAAGAGCTATACTGATTAGTTATTCTGTGCTATAAATAGTATAAATATCTCGAGAGCGCGGTAAAAAGTAGACGATTAGCCAACTTTTGATACTTCTGTCCGAGACTTGTTGAATCTGGTCTCAGCAGTGTTTACATTTGCTACATTTTATTTCAAGGAATAAATCTCCGCTACCTGAATAAATCTCCGATAGTTTCTCTCACCACCGTATACACATAAAAATACTTATTGCAGGGGAGAAATATCTGAAATAAATCTCTAGTGTACATGTAGCTTAACAGTAAATTACATGCATCGGAGAGAGGACTTGCTTAAACGGCGGAGCTGGACAAAATGAGTGGCGCTGTGATGCGTCACTTCCCTATATAACCTCGGTCACCGCTCCGGCTCCGCCCACCGACTGGTCACTGCGAGCTGTTTTTTTTTTTCATTTTACAATCAATTCAGCTCGCAATAGGTTGATTTAATGCTGTAAATACTAATTAGGGGTAGCGTTAATAATTAAGACAAGCCCTCCGACGCGTCTAACAGCGAATTATACGCTTCGGAGAGAGGACTTGGTCCGACGGAAACCCGAGATGAAATGGGTCACGAAGCAAGCGTTACTTCCCTATATCACCTCGGTTCTCGCTCCGCCCCTCGGCCAGTCGATGCGAGCTTTTTTCACTGTAATTAACTAAGCTCGAAATAGATAGGGTTAGAATCATGTAAATATTAATTAGGACATCTTATCACAGATATTTAGATAGGTAGAATTAAGGATAGTAATAAGGATTATGGAAAAACCATATTAAAAGATGCAGCAAGGACCGACGCGCCGAAAGCGCGACCAAGGGCGAGTAACGGCACCCTGTAAAAAACTTTCTTTTTTACCGTTACTCGCTTTTTAGATAAAAGGGCCGCGCTTTCCAGCTCATCGGCAGAAGCTAGAAGGTCTCTGCACGTAGCTATATCGCTGCGTCACCTTCGAAACTTTGTATTCTCTCCTTGTAAAAAGACGTCCACGAGGTCCCTGCACGTAGCTCTATCGCTGCGTCACCTCAAAAGGGTTCTTGTCTTCAGTGTAAAAGTCCACCAGGGTCCCTGCGGCTGGTAGATCGCCAGTCCACCCCTGTTTTTGTACAACAAGTAACCATTAAAGTCAGTCCCAAAATTGGCGTGTTTTAAAACCAAAAAACCACCCCGACATCTCCGAGGAGTCACCCTCCACTAGGACCTAGGTGACCTCCTTATAACACCCTGAGTAATCTTATGAAGGAAAACACCGTCTTCGAATGGAAACAGCCCCAAGAAATACTTAAAAGATGCTCCGACCATCATCGTAACTGATCATCAACAACTAAAGCCGCTCAAGATTTCCATCAGTTATGCTCCATAAAAAGCAAACGTTGTCGCAGATGTAGAGACTTCGATATACCGCCGTGTCCTGTGTGCCTAATCACCGTTGACATTTCAAGTCGCAACACCGCACACACCCGTCAGGAGCAAGACAAGACCCCGTAATCAAAAAGATAATTGATGCCATCGAGAACGGGAATCCTGAAGATGCACTCCAGTGGATCTCCCGTGGATACCTAATTAGTCAGGATGTATTACACCGGTACTCTCAGGATGATGATACCAAAGAAGCTCAATTGGTAGTACCAGAACAAGAGAGATAAGCCGTTTTGAAAGAGTACCATGATACACCGACAGCCGAACATACTTACAAAAAATTAGGAAGAAGTACTTTTGGCCCGGAATGCGCGCCTCAATAGTTCAACATGTTAAGACCTGCGTACCATGTCAAAGATACAAAGCGTCAAATTTAAAACCTGCGAGATTATTACAAACCCTTGTGATGCAGCAGCGATTTGAAGTAATTGCGATTGATCTATTCGGGCCTCTGCCGGAAAGTGAAAATTGCATTTTCATCGTAGAAGAATACGCCACTCGTTGGGTCGTAATGTTCCCTCTAACCCAAGCTACAGCAGAGAACTGCGCATGGACGTTAATTAACGAAGTGTTCTTACGATTCGGAGTACCCAGAAGACTTCTTAGTGACAACGGCACCCAATTTATAAGCGGTATTATGCAGCAGATCACCTATTTCTTTCTATTTCGACATCGATCATAGATTTACGCCAGTGAATCATCCC
The DNA here is from genome assembly GCA_963583935.1 of Diaperis boleti. Lineage (NCBI taxonomy): Eukaryota > Metazoa > Arthropoda > Insecta > Coleoptera > Tenebrionidae > Diaperis > Diaperis boleti. Next base: position 71,973,815 of record OY757244.1, read on the forward strand.
AGCACGAACCCGATCGAAAGAAAAACCCAAGACATGAAGACTCAGCTCAGCAACAAGAACTTTATTGCCGAAGTTACTGCTCACCGAAACAATGCAAACCACTAGGGACATCCACGAGACTGAACAAGATCGAAGGAAGAAATACGCGGACGCCAAGAGGAGGCCAGCCCCCCTCTTCAACCCCGGAGACAAGGTTTGGGTCACATCCCAAGTGTTAAGTTAGGCCAGTAAGGCCCGGTCAAGCAAGTTCGTTCCAAAGCGCGACGGGCCCTACATAATTCTCTCAGCAAAAGGACCCTGCAGCTACGAGGTCGCCGGCCTAAACGACAGTCTTGGGAGTCTACCATTCGTCAGCTCTAACAACTTTCCAGTGGCATGACGAAAAACCATCAAATAGATCAAAACCCACATCGAGACGGCCCATGGATTTTGAGGGGGGGATTGTAACAACATAGTTCTCCACGCGCCCACCAGACTAGCGCCCTTGTTGCTGATCCCACCCCCACACGGATCTGCTCCCCCACTCGGTACTCTCACCCATTGCGCGCACCCTCATCCCTTACGGACTACCTGGACACCCAGATAAAAAGACGTGCGCTGGGCTTTCAAGATCAGAACGAGAGCTGCTCTCTACTCTAGCTCCTGCGTCCTCTGGGTGAGGACCGTTAACCGGAAGATACAAAGCTCGAAAAGTCTGCTTTCCAGATAATAGCAATCAATTTTTTTTTATTCCTTAATAAATATTTACTCGGTAATTTTTTTTTCAGGTGTCAGATTGGGTCGCGCGGACGGGAGCTGAGCCTCGCGTTTTTGCCGTTTTTCGCCGCTAATTAAAATTTTAAATATTGCCGGGACAATTCCGGGAGATAGGATTTCTTTGTGAAATTTTCTGCTCTTTAAGGATCTGTTTTCAAATTTCGGATAACTCAAACAGTTTTTGAAATATTTGCAAAAAACGTAACCATCTTTTTTTTGTTTACTTTAATTGTTTTGTAATTTTTATTTGCGGATATTGATTTTCAACTAAAAAATTCTTGGTGCAATTACGAATCGAATGACACCTCAATCATAATTTTTGGTGCCTCTTAACTCGAATTTCGGAAAAAAAGACTTGTGGACCAGACTGGTAGGAAAAATTTGATGCGTTACATTGTTGTGTAACGGCGTTCCGTGACCGGATTTTCGCTAGCATAACATAAGTTGCGACAGGCGGCGGGCGTACGATGAGTCCGGGAGCCGGGCGGAGAGTGAGGCCAGCCTGTCGCGGTTTACCCTTATACTTTCCTCCATTCCGCTCCGAACCGCGCGCGATCTCGCGGTTGTCGCACACGACCACGAGTGGTTAGGCCAGTTTAGTGTAGACTAATTGAAGAAGAAAAAGAAAGAGACTTATTTTAAAAAAATATAAGTGTATAACGACGTTCAGAAAAAAATTACAATCAATATTAATGATATATTTCAGATCATTCGGTACAGAACGAGGCTATAGACAACCGAGAATAGGTAAATATATTACAGAACACAGACCGTTCTCGACGAGAAACTAACCAGAATAAAAAAACATGGGGAGTCGTTTCAAAGAATTGAAATGTACCTCGTTAGCAACCAACTAAAATCCATAATTGAACTGCTGCTGTTTTGGAAAAAAGTTTCAACATTTTTTTAAGTGCTCTCAAACCAATTGCTAGTGTTTCCATTTTATCTTTCAAAGGACATCTGCAACTCAATAGCGAAATACGGGCATCTGCATGAGAAGGACGTCTTTAAAGAAAACATGGAATTGAGTCCAATTATAAAAAGATGGGTATTGATTTCTGGTCAGATTCAAAAGCTCCATGAATTATTGCACAACGTTTTGAATTGTATTTTCAGCAAATCTGTCGTATTTTTAGAGTAAACACATATTTTATTTAACCCCTATTGTAGATCGGCTAGTTTTTTTTTAAAGAAATATTAAGAAGACAAAACCCATCTATAAACCTTCAGGAGCTGATTACAACAGCTGAAGGAGAATGTGATAATCTCCACAAGAGCATCAAAAGAATTTCTTTCGATGACCACCATAATATCTAATATAAAAACACTAAAAATCCTAATTTACTTGAGGACATCATACCGAAACGAAAGAAAAAAAACTCTCTCCAAAAAGACGACCGGATGTCGTCACACCTCCTGTGTCATTCTAAACTCCAGTTCAAGTTCAAGTGTGTAAAATTGTTGAATATTGAGCCTCCGACAATTTAGATATAATCTTAGATTCTAAAAGGTTAAAGTGCATTATTTAGTCGCGTGTGAAAGTTTGCTTTTCCGATCGAATCAAGGGAAATCTTTCGCAGTGGGGATTAAATGACAATTCACTCTCGCGGGATATGTGCCATTTCTTGCACCACCCATTGATTTGTTTACAAATCAAACAATTTCAAAGATTTGCCAAATGGCAGCTGATGGAACAAGTTAAAATCATACTGAAGCAAACGTTTCATTCCTTTTCAAAATTAAATTTACACATTAAGTGGTCTCGGCATGGATTTATGGATTAATCGATGCTGTTTTGAGTTTTCGATGCTCCAAACTCTAAAGTAGCACATGCTGTATGAGGCTTAGCACTATCCTACTGAAAAAATAAATTCTTAAGTGTTTGTAGGTAAGAGATCAAAACTAGAGCTACGAACTCTTGAATGTAGCAGTTCCGCGGTCATGTTATCCCGAATAAACACAAGAGGTGAACGTGCCTCTCAAATGAATATGAAAGATCACCGATATCCTATATGACCTTTTTCCCATCAAGCAAGGAGCAAGGCGGTGGTGGGCCTCTGGTGTTTCCGGCGGTGTCTCTACCTCTTTCTCTTCTTCTAAGCTTGGTCGGGTCTTCCTCTTCTACTTCCTTCTGGACGGGTGGGTGGACTCATCCTGGCGTTGCATCGGTTATCAGCGTGGCCTCTGCCCCACGGGTCGACACCGGCTAGTAAAATCATTTCATTCCTTTCATTTTTTTTTAGTTTTTCATCCCTTAAATTTTTAGTTCATTATTCCTCGGCTTGCTCCTTTCTTGTTTATTCTTTTCCATTCTCTTCCATTCTTTTGATTTCATTTTTTTAGTTTTACTGGATTCTTCATTTCTCTTATTCCTCTCTTTGCTTACTTTTTTCTCTCTTTTTATTCTCGAATTCCTCTGATTTCTATCACTTTAGATCTCTGCTGATTTCTTTTACTTCTTTAACTTTTTTGCTTCCTCTGATTCATTTCATTCATTGCTATTCCTTAAATATTTTTTTCTTTCTTGTTCGTTTTATTTATTTTTGATTCAGTTGACTTCTTGATTTTTTTAACATTCTTATATTTCTCTTTTTGTTCCTCCGGTTTTCCATTTAGTATCTGTAGTCTGATGAATTGATTTTTTTATTCAGCATGTTGTTATGTCATAATGTGGACGGTTTCGATACGGCGCCGGGAAGTATTTTATTTCGATGTATGTGCCACCAGGCTGTCGGGAAACTTCGTTAAAATTTTTGTAAGTTTAGGCCAGTTTAATGAGCTAGCATTTTGAAAATTTCATCGTTGGTCGACTTACACCCGAGGAACATAACGCATTGAAAAAAATCATTTTTTTTTAAATTAATTCAAGATGTTGCAATTTGTATGTCGCCCATTATATTCGAAGACTAACAAGCTGCAAAGTAATTTATGGAGCCCCAATCCACAACAAAGCCCCTATAAGCAAAGGTTAATAATAGAACCTTTATAATCCTACAATCAAGTATGTAATTAATGGTAAGTCGTGCACAAACCGCATTTTGACATTAATTTTGATGCCGTTGATAGGAATATACTAAGATCCTAATTTACTGATGTTAAAAGCAAGAGCCAGAAGATTCCCACTAATCTATTTGAGAGAGAATTTGCAGAATAATAAAATTTTAACGAGGCAATTGCTCTAGTCTTGAAACGAGTAATTAATTGTGAATCTCAAAAACTACACGATTCGTGGAAACCAGAGGAGTAAAGACTGCTAAACTTTTAACGAAGTTATGTGTGGCTACGCATAATTTAATTTGGGAGACCAAGAGTTTATCGAAATAAGAATCTACAGCTCATAAAGTTCTATGTGCTTATTTCCAAACGGACCACCCCCAGGGATTAATAATTTTAAATACAATGAGAAAGTTTGAAATTAGTTAAGGAAAGTCAAGAATGCTACCATTGGGTAGTAGTAAAGGACATCACAGCTTTACAGCGTCATGGAGGATGGCGATCAACGGGTGCTGCATAGAGTTATATTGACCACTCGTTAAACAATAAAATCAAGACAGCTAACATAATGAATACTGTTATGCTAAAGAATGCTAAAGAGTGTGACCATCAATGTACCTATATAAGGAGTAGAACAATATTTTAATAATTTTGTACTGTTACCGGAGAAAAAGTATAGTATGCAACTCGTTTCATAAACTTGTTATGGCGTTTACAAAACTTGATACTAAGAAAAGGCTTTTCAACTGTGGTGTCTATACTATTATTTTTTTTTTTTTCACTACTAACACATTTGTTTAACATCCATGAAAACCATGTGAAAACAAATGAATAAAAATGACTTAAATCAATGCCTGTCATTTCTATTTTTTCCATCTGAAAAATTATTGGGTGAAGTGCAGAAAACCAATTTCTCAAACATTATATATATAATCATATTTTCTGAAGCCAGTAGTATATTTCTATACAAGTGCGCTGTCAAGACATTCATTTCCAATTTTCCAAACACTTGGCCTACGCCTCGTGCTTAAAGAATTCGCCCTCGCCCCTAAAAAGCGCACGAGTACTGAACAACATTTTTTCTATTCGTTCACGCAAAATTAGAAAAATACACGAATTAACATCAAATTTTGAGGTTAGATTTGACAGCTGTCAAATTAAATATTAATATGCGAAAATATTTATATACCACTTTATGCATTATGTATTTCACAACACGAATACAAAAGAAAACATTAAGTTGGATGTCCACATTTAACACAATTACAGCCCCAAGTTTAAGCTCCGCAAACTTCAGTTCACTATCAGTTTCACCATCGTAATTACTGAAAGTAAAACGAGTAAGATACTGAGACAGAATTAAAGTTTGCCTACTCAAGGGTTTGATTAATTAATTAATCTCCAGCTAGACGGCAGCGTATTTACTTCACCCCGACAAATAGTTGTAATTTTAATTTCATTCAGGGTTCAAAAAACGAAAGGCCTCACGCCGTGATAAAATATGAAAATGAAATCAGTAAGAAAATTAGTTTGTAAAACCGGAGCATTAATCGCATTATGCTTATTTCAAAAATTCTGTAAGTGGCACGCGATAAACGTAGACTTGTACAGGAGTGGGTGTAATAATTGTGATCATTATCGTGTGGACAACAAATTTTCGCACCGTGTTCTGTTTAGAAAATGGTAATATCGCGTGCTCTAAGGTCATTATTTATTGTTTCAATAATTAAGTGTGATGTTTTTCTTAGTGGTGAGATTGTGGGAAAGATAATATTGTTACTAATGATGATACTTAAGTTGATAAGAATACCGCAATGAAATTTAGCTATTGAATTATCTATTATCTACTGAATTATCTACAAAAACAACAATAAATATGTAACAAAGTTGCCGAGTTTTCCGTGTTTTCCGACACCGTGGTGACAAATACCCCGAAATAAAATATTTCTCGGGACAGTGTCGGGATCGGTCTTGTACCCAGACGCCCTGTGAGTTGGCGCGCTTCCAATGCCGACATCCCGAGTTCTCTCCGCCGCCCAGAACCGCCACCGTCCAGTGGGGAAAATTCCACCAAGAACTCAATTAATTGCGCAAATACCTTTAAATATGAAAGAAGTTTGTGCTTTTATCACGTAGAAATCCCTCAAGCGCTTGGAACAGTAAAAATCGAAGTCGAAATTAATCGTCAAAATTAGACCATTGCAACCCGGAAGAGAACCGCGAAATTAGAAAATTATATAATGTGTTGCGTGATATTTTCCATAATGAAAAAATTCCATTAACACACACGAACCAAATTCAACACCAAAACAAATTAAACAAGGATTTACACAAAAACGTATCAATATCCAGAAATTCATAAAAGCGAAGTAAAAGATAAAATCAGCAAATTATCCAACCCTCGAATTCGCCTTGGCCAAGTCCCATTTGGATTGTACCTAAAAGATAGACACCTCAGGAAAACGCAAGTGGCGCATGGTGATCGATTACCGAAAATTGAATGAACGAAGAGTGGATGATAAATATCCTTTACCCAACATTACGGATATCGTTGACAAGCTTGGACGAAGCCAAAACTTTACTGGTCGAGATATGGCAAATGAATTCCATCAAATCGAAATGAATCCAAACAACTTTCTCCACCGAAGATGGCCGTTAAGGATTGGAGGACGAATGCCGCTTGGTCTAAAAAAATGCAACCGCTACCTTCCAACGCGTAATGGATAATATTCTTTCATTTAGAGCGGCTTAAAAAATCTACGGGAGTCAAATTTCAAAATGCAATTAGATAAATCAAAAGTTACCAAATCTGTTTTTATTGAATTTCGTATTATGGTTTTACCCGTGTAACTTTCTCAAATCCGCGTCGTTCTTATTCTTCTCTTTCCGATAGTTTTCTTCGCTTGAGTCGTATTCTTATATTTTTTTCCTTTTCATCAATAGTAAGTTTCTCGGTCCCGTTATGTGTGGATAAACCACAAGAAGGTGCGAAATTAAAAGAACTAATCTGTTCGAGACTTCCCGTCGGCTTACAGGTAATCAAACAATGTCAGAGTTCGAGGATTAATTTGGACTTTCTATTCCCGAGCAGTTTCGTTATTGTAACTTCCGAAAGCAAAATGAGGCAGAAGATAGATACTGACAGGATTAATGTTCCCATACTCAAGGGTTTACCTAATTAATTAGTCTCCAGGACAAACGACGTATTTGCGTGATCTTGGCAAATCGGTTTTTAATTTTGATTTCACGTGAAAAACGCCTCGATGGAATGACGAACCTAACTAAAATAGTCCCGTATCAAAAATGTTCTTGCATAATATGCGCATATTTACAACAACAACTCCGTCAGGCAACATACCCATTTGCTTTGATATCCAAATGTTAACGGATAAATATTTACAAGAACCAAACATCAAAAAAGGCCGAACTGGCTTTGTTCGAACCTTTTTCCTCTCTCCGGGATATTGAACTTAAATCATCGCCGGAACAGTTTGCAAACAAAATTTAAAAATATATATTCTCCACCGAAGCAGAACGACAAGTGCAAACTTTAGAAATCAAACTAACTTACTGGCCGTTCTGATAGTGACAGCGTTTGTGATTGCAACCGGATAATTTAATTGTTTAATAGAAGTAAAGTAAAGTTAAATTAATCAGATTCTGTTATATCACGATGTATTTAAAAATTTATTTGGAAGAGCGCATCCACCATTTTTTAATATTTTCTAAATTCCAAACGACGCTGTCCGCGCTCGTTGTTGGTCTATTTCTGATTATTTTATATCAAATATTCAAATCCTGTCATAATTTTTTCCAATATTTTAACAAATTAATTTGTAATATTCTTGAAAATTATTTAAATGTCTAACGACGCTGTCCGCGCTCGTTGTCAATCTATTCCTGATTAGTTTATATAAAAAATTATTCAAATCCTGTCATAATAATTGCACACTAATAATTTTTTCCAATATTTTAACAAAATTATTTGTAATATTCTTGAAAACTATTTAAATGTCTAACGACGCTGTCCGCGCTCGTTGTCAGTCTGTTTCTGACTATTTCATAACCCAAATTACTCAAATTCCGTCATATTACATCTTCGGAATGTTTTACAATTTATTTAAAAATTTATTTTGAAGAGCGCATCCATCCACCATTTTTTAATATTTCTTAAATCCCAAACGACGCTGTCCGCGCTCGTAGTCAGCCCCCCCTATTTCTGATTATTTTATGTCAAAAATTATTCAAATCCTGTCATAATTATTGCACTTCGAATTTTTTTTCCAATATTTTAACAAATTAATTTGTAATAATTTTGAAAATTATTTAAATGGCTGTTCGCGCTCGTTGTCAATCCCCCCCCCTGTTTCCGACTATTTAATAACACAAATTACTCAAATTTAGTCATATTACATCTTCGGAATGTTTTACAATGTATTTAAAAATTTATTTTGAAGAGCGCATCCACCATTTTTTAATATTTCTTAATTCCCAAACGACGCTGTCCGCGCTCGTAGTTAGCCTATTTCTGCTTATTTTATAAAAAAATTATTCAAGTCCTGTCATAATTATTGCACATACGAATTTTTTTCCAATATTTTAACAAATTAATTTGTAATAATTTTGAAAATTATTTAAATGGCTGTTCGCGCTCGTTGTCAATCCCCCCCCCTGTTTCCGACTATTTAATAACACAAATTACTCAAATTTAGTCATATTACATCTTCGGAATGTTTTACAATGTATTTAAAAATTTATTTTGAAGAGCGCATCCACCATTTTTTAATATTTCTTAATTCCCAAACGACGCTGTCCGCGCTCGTAGTTAGCCTATTTCTGATTATTTTATAAAAAAATTATTCAAGTCCTGTCATAATTATTGCACATACGAATTTTTTTCCAATATTTTAACAAATTAATTTGTAATATTCTTGAAAATTATTTAAATGTCTAACGACGCTGTCCGCGCTCGTTGTCAGTCCCCTGTTTCTGACTATTTTATAACACAAATTACTCAAATTCCGTCATATTACACCTTCGGAATGTTTTACAATGTATTTAAAAATTTATTTTGAAGTGCGCATCCACCATTTTCTAATATTTCTTAAATTCCAAACGACGCTGTCCGCGCTCGTAGTTAGCCTATTTCTGATTATTTTATGTCAAAAATTATTCAAGTCCTGTCATAATTATTGCACCTTCGAAATTTTTTCCAATATTTTTACAAATTAATTTGTAGTATTTTTGAAAATTATTTAAATGTCTAACGACGCAGTCCCCGCTCGTTGTCAATATGTTTCTGACTATTTCATAACACAAATTACTCAAATTCCGTCATATTACACCTTCGGAATGTTTTACAATGTATTTAAAAATTTATTTTGAAGAGCGCATCCACCATTTTTAAATATTTCTTAAATCCCAAACGACGCTGTGCGCGCTCGTTGTTGGTCTATTTCTGACTATTTTATATAAAAATTATTCAAGCCCTGTCATAATTATTGCACCTACGAATTTTTTTCCAATATTTTAACAAATTAATTTGTAATATTTTTGAAAATTATTTAAATGTCTAACGACGCTGTCCGTGCTCGTTGTCAATCTGTTTCTGACTATTTCATAACACAAATTACTCAAATTCCGTCATATTACATCTTCGGAATGTTTTACAATGTATTTAAAAATTTATTTTGAAGAGCGCATCCACCATTTTTTAATATTTCTTAAATCCCAAACTACGCTGTCCGCGCTCGTAGTTAGCCCCCTATTTCTGATTATTTTATATTAGAAATTATTCCAATCCTGTCATAATTATTGCACCTTCGAATTTTTTTCCAATATTTTAACAAATTAATGTTTAATATTTTTGAAAATTATTTAAATGTCTAACGACGCTGTCCGCGCTCGTTGTCAGTCTGTTTTGACTATTTCATAACACAAATTACTCAAATTACATCATATTACATCTTCGGAATGTTTTACAATGTATTTAAAAATTTATTTTGAAGAGCGCATCTACCATTTTTTAATATTTCTTAAATCCCAAACTACGCTGTCCGCGCTCGTAGTTAGCCTATTTCTGATTATTTTATGTCAAAAACTATTCAAATCGTATCATAATTATTGCACCTTCGAATTTTTTTCCAATATTTTAACAAATTAATGTTTAATATTCTTGAAAATTATTTAAATGTCTAACGACGCTGTCCGCGCTCGTTGTCAGTCCGTTTCTGACTATTTCATAACACAAATTACTCAAATTCCGTCATATTACATCTTCGGAATGTTTTACAATGTATTTAAAAATTTATTTTGAAGAGCGCATCTACCATTTTTTAATATTTCTTAAATCCCAAACTACGCTGTCCGCGCTCGTAGTTAGCCCCCTATTTCTGATTATTTTATATTAGAAATTATTCAAATCCTGTCATAATTATTGCACCTTCGAATTTTTTTCCAATATTTTAACAAATTAATGTTTAATATTTTTGAAAATTATTTAAATGTCTAACGACGCTGTCCGCGGTCGTTGTCAGTCTGTTTCTGACTATTTTATAACACAAATTACTCAAATTCCGTCATATTACATCTTCGGAATGTTTTACAATGTATTTAAAAATTTATTTTGAAGAGCGCATCCACCATTTTTTAATATATTTTAAATCCCAAACGGCGCGGTCCGCGCTCGTAGTTGACCTATTTCTGATTATTTTATGTCAAAAATTATTCAAATCCTCTCATAATTATAGCACCTTCGAAATTTTTTCCAATATTTTAACTAATTAATTTGTAATAATTTTGAAAATTATTTAAATGTCTAACGACGCTGTCCGCGGTCGTTGTCAGTCTGTTTCTGACTATTTCATATCACAAATTACTCAAATTCCGTCATATTACATCTTCGGAATGTTTTACAATGTATTTAAAAATTTATTTTGAAGAGCGCATCCACCATTTTTTAATATTTCTTAAATCCCAAACGACGCTGTCCGCGCTCGTAGTTAGCCTATTTCTGATTATTTTATGTCAAAAACTATTCAAATCGTGTCATAATTATTGCACCTTTCAATTTTTTTCCAATATTTTAACAAATTAATTTGTAATATTTTTGAAAATTATTTAAATGTCTAACGACGCTGTCCGCGCTCGTTGTCAGTCTGTTTCTCACTATTTCATAACACAAATTACTCAAATTCCGTCATATTACATCTTCGGAAAGTTTTACAATGTATTTAAAAATTTATTTTGAAGGGCGCATGCACCATATTTTAATATTTCTTAAATCCCAAACGACGCTGTCCGCGCTCGGAGTTAGCCTATTTCTGATTATTTTATGTCAAAAACTATTCAAATCGTGTCATAATTATTGCACCTTTGAATTTTTTTCCAATATTTTAACAAATTAATTTGTAATATTTTTGAAAATTATTTAAATGTCTAACGACACTGTCCGCGCTCGTTGTCAGTCCGTTTCTGACTATTTCGTAACACAAATTACTCAAATTCCGTCATATTACATCGTCGGAATGTTTTACAATGTATTTAAAAATTTATTTTGAAGAGCGCATCCACCATTTTTTAATATTTCTTAAATCCCAAACGACGCTGTCCGCGCTCGTAGTTAGCCTATTTCTGATTATTTTATGTCAAAAACTATTCAAATCGTGTCATAATTATTGCACCTTCGAATTTTTTTCCAATATTTTAACAAATTAATGTTTAATATTTTTGAAAAGTATTTAAATGTCTAACGACGCTGTCCGCGCTCGTTGTCAGTCCGTTTCTGACTATTTCATAACACAAATTACTCAAATTCCGTCATATTACATCTTCGGAATGTTTTACAATGTATTTAAAAATTTATTTTGAAGAGCGCATCCACCATTTTTTAATATTTCTTAAATCCCAAACGACGCTGTCCGCGCTCGTAGTTAGCCTATTTCTGATTATTTTATGTCAAAAACTATTCAAATCGTATCATAATTATTGCACCTTCGAATTTTTTTCCAATATTTTAACAAATTAATTTGTAATAATTTTGAAAATTATTTAAATGTCTAACGACGCTGTCCGCGGTCGTTGTCAGTCTGTTTCTCACTATTTCATAACACAAATTACTCAAATTCCGTCATATTACATCTTCGGAATGTTTTACAATGTATTTAAAAATTTATTTTGAAGGGCGCATGCACCATATTTTAATATTTCTTAAATCCCAAACGACGCTGTCCGCGCTCGGAGTTAGCCTATTTCTGATTATTTTATGTCAAAAACTATTCAAATCGTGTCATAATTATTGCACCTTTGAATTTTTTTCCAATATTTTAACAAATTAATTTGTAATATTTTTGAAAATTATTTAAATGTCTAACGACACTGTCCGCGCTCGTTGTCAGTCCGTTTCTAACTATTTCGTAACACAAATTACTCAAATTCCGTCATATTACATCTTCGGAATGTTTTACAATGTATTTAAAAATTTATTTTGAAGAGCGCTTCCACCATTTTTTAATATTTCTTAAATCCCAAACGACGCTGTCCGCGCTCGTAGTTAGCCTATTTCTGATTATTTTATGTCAAAAACTATTCAAATCGTGTCATAATTATTGCACCTTTGAATTTTTTTCCAATATTTTAACAAATTAATTTGTAATATTTTTGAAAATTATTTAAATGTCTAACGACACTGTCCGCGCTCGTTGTCAGTCCGTTTCTGACTATTTCGTAACACAAATTACTCAAATTCCGTCATATTACATCTTCGGAATGTTTTACAATGTATTTAAAAATTTATTTTGAAGAGCGCATCCACCATTTTTTAATATTTCTTAAATCCCAAACGACGCTGTCCGCGCTCGTAGTTAGCCTATTTCTGATTATTTTATGTCAAAAACTATTCAAATCGTGTCATAATTATTGCACCTACGAATTTTTTTCCAATATTTTAACAAATTAATGTTTAATATTTTCGAAAAGTATTTAAATGTCTAACGACGCTGTCCACGCTCGTTGTCAGTCCGTTTCTGACTATTTCATAACACAAATTACTCAAATTCCGTCATATTACATCTTCGGAATGTTTTACAATGTATTTAAAAATTTATTTTGAAGGGCGCATGCACCATATTTTAATATTTCTTAAATCCCAAACGACGCTGTCCGCGCTCGGAGTTAGCCTATTTCTGATTATTTTATGTCAAAAACTATTCAAATCGTGTCATAATTATTGCACCTTCGAATTTTTTTCCAATATTTTAACAAATTAATGTTTAATATTTTTGAAAATTATTTAAATGTCTAACGACACTGTCCGCGCTCGTTGTCAGTCCGTTTCTGACTATTTCGTAACACAAATTACTCAAATTCCGTCATATTACATCTTCGGAATGTTTTACAATGTATTTAAAAATTTATTTTGAAGAGCGCATCCACCATTTTTTAATATTTCTTAAATCCCAAACGACGCTGTCCGCGCTCGTAGTTAGCCTATTTCTGATTATTTTATGTCAAAAACTATTCAAATCGTGTCATAATTATTGCACCTTCGAATTTTTTTCCAATATTTTAACAAATTAATGTTTAATATTTTTGAAAATTATTTAAATGTCTAACGACACTGTCCGCGCTCGTTGTCAGTCCGTTTCTGACTATTTCGTAACACAAATTACTCAAATTCCGTCATATTACATCTTCGGAATGTTTTACAATGTATTTAAAAATTTATTTTGAAGAGCGCTTCCACCATTTTTTAATATTTCTTAAATCCCAAACGACGCTGTCCGCGCTCGTAGTTAGCCTATTTCTGATTATTTTATGTCAAAAACTACTCAAATCGTGTCATAATTATTGCACCTTTGAATTTTTTTCCAATATTTTAACAAATTAATTTGTAATATTTTTGAAAATTATTTAAATGTCTAACGACACTGTCCGCGCTCGTTGTCAGTCCGTTTCTGACTATTTCGTAACACAAATTACTCAAATTCCGTCATATTACATCTTCGGAATGTTTTACAATGTATTTAAAAATTTATTTTGAAGAGCGCATCCACCATTTTTTAATATTTCTTAAATCCCAAACGACGCTGTCCGCGCTCGTAGTTAGCCTATGTCTGATTATTTTATGTCAAAAACTATTCAAATCGTGTCATAATTATTGCACCTTCGAATTTTTTTCCAATATTTTAACAAATTAATGTTTAATATTTTTGAAAAGTATTTAAATGTCTAACGACGCTGTCCACGCTCGTTGTCAGTCCGTTTCTGACTATTTCATAACACAAATTACTCAAATTCCGTCATATTACATCTTCGGAATGTTTTACAATGTATTTAAAAATTTATTTTGAAGGGCGCATGCACCATATTTTAATATTTCTTAAATCCCAAACGACGCTGTCCGCGCTCGGAGTTAGCCTATTTCTGATTATTTTATGTCAAAAACTATTCAAATCGTGTCATAATTATTGCACCTTCGAATTTTTTTCCAATATTTTAACAAATTAATGTTTAATATTTTTGAAAATTATTTAAATGTCTAACGACACTGTCCGCGCTCGTTGTCAGTCCGTTTCTGACTATTTCGTAACACAAATTACTCAAATTACGTCATATTACATCTTCGGAATGTTTTACAATGTATTTAAAAATTTATTTTGAAGAGCGCATCCACCATTTTTTAATATTTCTTAAATCCCAAACGACGCTGTCCGCGCTCGTAGTTAGCCTATTTCTGATTATTTTATGTCAAAAACTATTCAAATCGTGTCATAATTATTGCACCTTTGAATTTTTTTCCAATATTTTAACAAATTAATTTGTAATATTTTTGAAAATTATTTAAATGTCTAACGACACTGTCCGCGCTCGTTGTCAGTCCGTTTCTGACTATTTCGTAACACAAATTACTCAAATTCCGTCATATTACATCTTCGGAATGTTTTACAATGTATTTAAAAATTTATTTTGAAGAGCGCTTCCACCATTTTTTAATATTTCTTAAATCCCAAACGACGCTGTCCGCGCTCGTAGTTAGCCTATTTCTGATTATTTTATGTCAAAAACTATTCAAATCGTGTCATAATTATTGCACCTTTGAATTTTTTTCCAATATTTTAACAAATTAATTTGTAATATTTTTGAAAATTATTTAAATGTCTAACGACACTGTCCGCGCTCGTTGTCAGTCCGTTTCTGACTATTTCGTAACACAAATTACTCAAATTCCGTCATATTACATCTTCGGAATGTTTTACAATGTATTTAAAAATTTATTTTGAAGAGCGCTTCCACCATTTTTTAATATTTCTTAAATCCCAAACGACGCTGTCCGCGCTCGTAGTTAGCCTATTTCTGATTATTTTATGTCAAAAACTATTCAAATCGTGTCATAATTATTGCACCTTTGAATTTTTTTCCAATATTTTAACAAATTAATTTGTAATATTTTTGAAAATTATTTAAATGTCTAACGACACTGTCCGCGCTCGTTGTCAGTCCGTTTCTGACTATTTCGTAACACAAATTACTCAAATTCCGTCATATTACATCTTCGGAATGTTTTACAATGTATTTAAAAATTTATTTTGAAGAGCGCATCCACCATTTTTTAATATTTCTTAAATCCCAAACGACGCTGTCCGCGCTCGTAGTTAGCCTATTTCTGATTATTTTATGTCAAAAACTATTCAAATCGTGTCATAATTATTGCACCTTTGAATTTTTTTCCAATATTTTAACAAATTAATTTGTAATATTTTTGAAAATTATTTAAATGTCTAACGACACTGTCCGCGCTCGTTGTCAGTCCGTTTCTGACTATTTCGTAACACAAATTACTCAAATTCCGTCATATTACATCTTCGGAATGTTTTACAATGTATTTAAAAATTTATTTTGAAGAGCGCTTCCACCATTTTTTAATATTTCTTAAATCCCAAACGACGCTGTCCGCGCTCGTAGTTAGCCTATTTCTGATTATTTTATGTCAAAAACTATTCAAATCGTGTCATAATTATTGCACCTTTGAATTTTTTTCCAATATTTTAACAAATTAATTTGTAATATTTTTGAAAATTATTTAAATGTCTAACGACACTGTCCGCGCTCGTTGTCAGTCCGTTTCTGACTATTTCGTAACACAAATTACTCAAATTCCGTCATATTACATCTTCGGAATGTTTTACAATGTATTTAAAAATTTATTTTGAAGAGCGCATCCACCATTTTTTAATATTTCTTAAATCCCAAACGACGCTGTCCGCGCTCGTAGTTAGCCTATTTCTGATTATTTTATGTCAAAAACTATTCAAATCGTGTCATAATTATTGCACCTTCGAATTTTTTTCCAATATTTTAACAAATTAATGTTTAATATTTTTGAAAAGTATTTAAATGTCTAACGACGCTGTCCACGCTCGTTGTCAGTCCGTTTCTGACTATTTCATAACACAAATTACTCAAATTCCGTCATATTACATCTTCGGAATGTTTTACAATGTATTTAAAAATTTATTTTGAAGGGCGCATGCACCATATTTTAATATTTCTTAAATCCCAAACGACGCTGTCCGCGCTCGGAGTTAGCCTATTTCTGATTATTTTATGTCAAAAACTATTCAAATCGTGTCATAATTATTGCACCTTCGAATTTTTTTCCAATATTTTAACAAATTAATTTTTAATATTTTTGAAAATTATTTAAATGTCTAACGACACTGTCCGCGCTCGTTGTCAGTCCGTTTCTGACTATTTCGTAACACAAATTACTCAAATTCCGTCATATTACATCTTCGGAATGTTTTACAATGTATTTAAAAATTTATTTTGAAGAGCGCATCCACCATTTTTTAATATTTCTTAAATCCCAAACGACGCTGTCCGCGCTCGTAGTTAGCCTATTTCTGATTATTTTATGTCAAAAACTATTCAAATCGTGTCATAATTATTGCACCTTTGAATTTTTTTCCAATATTTTAACAAATTAATTTGTAATATTTTTGAAAATTATTTAAATGTCTAACGACACTGTCCGCGCTCGTTGTCAGTCCGTTTCTGACTATTTCGTAACACAAATTACTCAAATTCCGTCATATTACATCTTCGGAATGTTTTACAATGTATTTAAAAATTTATTTTGAAGAGCGCTTCCACCATTTTTTAATATTTCTTAAATCCCAAACGACGCTGTCCGCGCTCGTAGTTAGCCTATTTCTGATTATTTTATGTCAAAAACTATTCAAATCGTGTCATAATTATTGCACCTTTGAATTTTTTTCCAATATTTTAACAAATTAATTTGTAATATTTTTGAAAATTATTTAAATGTCTAACGACACTGTCCGCGCTCGTTGTCAGTCCGTTTCTGACTATTTCGTAACACAAATTACTCAAATTCCGTCATATTACATCTTCGGAATGTTTTACAATGTATTTAAAAATTTATTTTGAAGAGCGCTTCCACCATTTTTTAATATTTCTTAAATCCCAAACGACGCTGTCCGCGCTCGTAGTTAGCCTATTTCTGATTATTTTATGTCAAAAACTATTCAAATCGTGTCATAATTATTGCACCTTTGAATTTTTTTCCAATATTTTAACAAATTAATTTGTAATATTTTTGAAAATTATTTAAATGTCTAACGACACTGTCCGCGCTCGTTGTCAGTCCGTTTCTGACTATTTCGTAACACAAATTACTCAAATTCCGTCATATTACATCTTCGGAATGTTTTACAATGTATTTAAAAATTTATTTTGAAGAGCGCATCCACCATTTTTTAATATTTCTTAAATCCCAAACGACGCTGTCCGCGCTCGTAGTTAGCCTATTTCTGATTATTTTATGTCAAAAACTATTCAAATCGTGTCATAATTATTGCACCTTTGAATTTTTTTCCAATATTTTAACAAATTAATTTGTAATATTTTTGAAAATTATTTAAATGTCTAACGACACTGTCCGCGCTCGTTGTCAGTCCGTTTCTGACTATTTCGTAACACAAATTACTCAAATTCCGTCATATTACATCTTCGGAATGTTTTACAATGTATTTAAAAATTTATTTTGAAGAGCGCTTCCACCATTTTTTAATATTTCTTAAATCCCAAACGACGCTGTCCGCGCTCGTAGTTAGCCTATTTCTGATTATTTTATGTCAAAAACTATTCAAATCGTGTCATAATTATTGCACCTTTGAATTTTTTTCCAATATTTTAACAAATTAATTTGTAATATTTTTGAAAATTATTTAAATGTCTAACGACACTGTCCGCGCTCGTTGTCAGTCCGTTTCTGACTATTTCGTAACACAAATTACTCAAATTCCGTCATATTACATCTTCGGAATGTTTTACAATGTATTTAAAAATTTATTTTGAAGAGCGCATCCACCATTTTTTAATATTTCTTAAATCCCAAACGACGCTGTCCGCGCTCGTAGTTAGCCTATTTCTGATTATTTTATGTCAAAAACTATTCAAATCGTGTCATAATTATTGCACCTTCGAATTTTTTTCCAATATTTTAACAAATTAATGTTTAATATTTTTGAAAAGTATTTAAATGTCTAACGACGCTGTCCACGCTCGTTGTCAGTCCGTTTCTGACTATTTCATAACACAAATTACTCAAATTCCGTCATATTACATCTTCGGAATGTTTTACAATGTATTTAAAAATTTATTTTGAAGGGCGCATGCACCATATTTTAATATTTCTTAAATCCCAAACGACGCTGTCCGCGCTCGGAGTTAGCCTATTTCTGATTATTTTATGTCAAAAACTATTCAAATCGTGTCATAATTATTGCACCTTCGAATTTTTTTCCAATATTTTAACAAATTAATTTTTAATATTTTTGAAAATTATTTAAATGTCTAACGACACTGTCCGCGCTCGTTGTCAGTCCGTTTCTGACTATTTCGTAACACAAATTACTCAAATTCCGTCATATTACATCTTCGGAATGTTTTACAATGTATTTAAAAATTTATTTTGAAGAGCGCATCCACCATTTTTTAATATTTCTTAAATCCCAAACGACGCTGTCCGCGCTCGTAGTTAGCCTATTTCTGATTATTTTATGTCAAAAACTATTCAAATCGTATCATAATTATTGCACCTTCGAATTTTTTTCCAATATTTTAACAAATTAATTTGTAATAATTTTGAAAATTATTTAAATGTCTAACGACGCTGTCCGCGGTCGTTGTCAGTCTGTTTCTCACTATTTCATAACACAAATTACTCAAATTCCGTCATATTACATCTTCGGAAAGTTTTACAATGTATTTAAAAATTTATTTTGAAGGGCGCATGCACCATATTTTAATATTTCTTAAATCCCAATCGACGCTGTCCGCGCTCGGAGTTAGCCTATTTCTGATTATTTTATGTCAAAAACTATTCAAATCGTGTCATAATTATTGCACCTTTGAATTTTTTTCCAATATTTTAACAAATTAATTTGTAATATTTTTGAAAATTATTTAAATGTCTAACGACACTGTCCGCGCTCGTTGTCAGTCCGTTTCTGACTATTTCGTAACACAAATTACTCAAATTCCGTCATATTACATCTTCGGAATGTTTTACAATGTATTTAAAAATTTATTTTGAAGAGCGCATCCACCATTTTTTAATATTTCTTAAATCCCAAACGACGCTGTCCGCGCTCGTAGTTAGCCTATTTCTGATTATTTTATGTCAAAAACTATTCAAATCGTGTCATAATTATTGCACCTTCGAATTTTTTTCCAATATTTTAACAAATTAATGTTTAATATTTTTGAAAAGTATTTAAATGTCTAACGACGCTGTCCACGCTCGTTGTCAGTCCGTTTCTGACTATTTCATAACACAAATTACTCAAATTCCGTCATATTACATCTTCGGAATGTTTTACAATGTATTTAAAAATTTATTTTGAAGGGCGCATGCACCATATTTTAATATTTCTTAAATCCCAAACGACGCTGTCCGCGCTCGTAGTTATCCTATTTCTGATTATTTTATGTCAAAAATTATTCACATCCTCTCATAATTATAGCACCTTCGAAATTTTTTCCAATATTTTAACAAATTAATTTGTAATAATTTTGAAAATTATTTAAATGTCTAACGACGCTGTCCGCGGTCGTTGTCAGTCTGTTTCTCACTATTTCATAACACAAATTACTCAAATTCCGTCATATTACATCTTCGGAATGTTTTACAATGTATTTAAAAATTTATTTTGAAGGGCGCATGCACCATATTTTAATATTTCTTAAATCCCAAACGACGCTGTCCGCGCTCGGAGTTAGCCTATTTCTGATTATTTTATGTCAAAAACTATTCAAATCGTGTCATAATTATTGCACCTTCGAATTTTTTTCCAATATTTTAACAAATTAATGTTTAATATTTTTGAAAAGTATTTAAATGTCTAACGACGCTGTCCGCGCTGGTTGTCAGTCCGTTTCTGACTATTTTATAACACAAATTACTCAAATTCCGTCATATTACATCTTCGGAATGTTTTACAATGTATTTAAAAATTTATTTAGAAGAGCGCATCCACCATTTTTTAATATATCTTAAATCCCAAACGGCGCGGTCCGCGCTCGTAGTTGACCTATTTCTCATTATTTTATGTCAAAAATTATTCAAATCCTCTCATAATTATAGCACCTTCGAAATTTTTTCCAATATTTTAACAAATTAATTTGTAATAATTTTGAAAATTATTTAAATGTCTAACGACGCTGTCCGCGATCGTTGTCAGTCTGTTTCTGACTATTTCATAACACAAATTACTCAAATTCCGTCATATTACATCTTCGGAATGTTTTACAATGTATTTAAAAATTTATTTAGAAGAGCGCATCCACCATTTTTAAATATATCTTAAATCCCAAACGGCGCGGTCCGCGCTCGTAGTTGACCTATTTCTCATTATTTTATGTCAAAAATTATTCAAATCCTCTCATAATTATAGCACCTTCGAAATTTTTCCCAATATTTTAACAAATTAATTTGTAATAATTTTGAAAATTATTTAAATGTCTAACGACGCTGTCCGCGATCGTTGTCAGTCTGTTTCTGACTATTTCATAACACAAATTACTCAAATTCCGTCATATTACATCTTCGGAATGTTTTACAATGTATTTAAAAATTTATTTAGAAGAGCGCATCCACCATTTTTTAATATATCTTAAATCCCAAACGGCGCGGTCCGCGCTCGTAGTTGACCTATTTCTGATTATTTTATGTCAAAAATTATTCACATCCTCTCATAATTATAGCACCTTCGAAATTTTTTCCAATATTTTAACAAATTAATTTGTAATAATTTTGAAAATTATTTAAATGTCTAACGACGCTGTCCGCGGTCGTTGTCAGTCTGTTTCTCACTATTTCATAACACAAATTACTCAAATTCCGTCATATTACATCTTCGGAATGTTTTACAATGTATTTAAAAATTTATTTTGAAGGGCGCATGCACCATATTTTAATATTTCTTAAATCCCAAACAACGCTGTCCGCGCTCGTAGTTAGCCTATTTCTGATTATTTTATGTCAAAAACTATTCAAATCGTGTCATAATTATTGCACCTTCGAATTTTTTTCCAATATTTTAACAAATTAATGTTTAATATTTTTGAAAAGTATTTTAATGTCTAACGACGCTGTCCGCGCTCGTTGTCAGTCCGTTTCTGACTATTTCATAACACAAATTACTCAAATTCCGTCATATTACATCTTCGGAATGTTTTACAATGTATTTAAAAATTTATTTTGAAGAGCGCATCCACCATTTTTTAATATTTCTTAAATCCCAAACGACGCTGTCCGCGCTCGTAGTTAGCCTATTTCTGATTATTTTATGTCAAAAACTATTCAAATCGTGTCATAATTATTGCACCTTCGAATTTTTTTCCAATATTTTAACAAATTAATGTTTAATATTTTTGAAAAGTATTTAAATGTCTAACGACGCTGTCCGCGCTCGTTGTCAGTCCGTTTCTGACTATTTTATAACACAAATTACTCAAATTCCCTCATATTACATCTTCGGAATGTTTTACAATGTATTTAAAAATATTTTTTGAAGAGCGCATCCACCATTTTTTAATATATCTTAAATCCCAAACGGCGCGGTCCGAGCTCGTAGTTGACCTATTTCTCATTATTTTATGTCAAAAATTATTCAAATCCTCTCATAATTATAGCACCTTCGAAATTTTTTCCAATATTTTAACAAATTAATTTGTAATAATTTTGAAAATTATTTAAATGTCTAACGACGCTGTCCGCGATCGTTGTCAGTCTGTTTCTGACTATTTCATAACACAAATTACTCAAATTCCGTCATATTACATCTTCGGAATGTTTTACAATGTATTTAAAAATTTATTTTGAAGAGCGCATCCACCATTTTTTAATATATCTTAAATCCCAAACGGCGCGGTCCGCGCTCGTAGTTGACCTATTTCTGATTATTTTATGTCAAAAATTATTCAAATCCTCTCATAATTATAGCACCTTCGAAATTTTTTCCAATATTTTAACAAATTAATTTGTAATAATTTTGAAAATTATTTAAATGTCTAACGACGCTGTCCGCGGTCGTTGTCAGTCTGTTTCTCACTATTTCATAACACAAATTACTCAAATTCCGTCATATTACATCTTCGGAATGTTTTACAATGTATTTAAAAATTTATTTTGAAGAGCGCATCCACCATTTTTTAATATTTCTTAAATCCCAAACGACGCTGTCCGCGCTCGTAGTTAGCCTATTTCTGATTATTTTAGGTCAAAAACTATTCAAATCGTGTCATAATTATTGCACCTTCGAATTTTTTTCCAATATTTTAACAAATTAATGTTTGATATTTTTGAAAATTATTTAAATGTCTAACGACACTGTCCGCGCTCGTTGTCAGTCCGTTTCTGACTATTTCGTAACACAAATTACTCAAATTCCGTCATATTACATCTTCGGAATGTTTTACAATGTATTTAAAAATTTATTTTGAAGAGCGCATCCACCATTTTTTAATATTTCTTAAATCCCAAACGACGCTGTCCGCGCTCGTAGTTAGCCTATTTCTGATTATTTTAGGTCAAAAACTATTCAAATCGTGTCATAATTATTGCACCTTCGAATTTTTTTCCAATATTTTAACAAATTAATGTTTAATATTTTTGAAAAGTATTTTAATGTCTAACGACGCTGTCCGCGTTCGTTGTCAGTCCGTTTCTGACTATTTCATAACACAAATTACTCAAATTCCGTCATATTACATCTTCGGAATGTTTTACAATGTATTTAAAAATTTATTTTGAAGAGCGCATCCACCATTTTTTAATATTTCTTAAATCCCAAACGACGCTGTCCGCGCTCGTAGTTAGCCTATTTCTGATTATTTTAGGTCAAAAACTATTCAAATCGTGTCATAATTATTGCACCTTCGAATTTTTTTCCAATATTTTAACAAATTAATGTTTGATATTTTTGAAAATTATTTAAATGTCTAACGACACTGTCCGCGCTCGTTGTCAGTCCGTTTCTGACTATTTCGTAACACAAATTACTCAAATTCCGTCATATTACATCTTCGGAATGTTTTACAATGTATTTAAAAATTTATTTTGAAGAGCGCATCCACCATTTTTTAATATTTCTTAAATCCCAAACGACGCTGTCCGCGCTCGTAGTTAGCCTATTTCTGATTATTTTATGTCAAAAACTATTCAAATCGTGTCATAATTATTGCACCTTCGAATTTTTTTCCAATATTTTAACAAATTAATGTTTATTATTTTTGAAAAGTATTTTAATGTCTAACGACGCTGTCCGCGCTCGTTGTCAGTCCGTTTCTGACTATTTCATAACACAAATTACTCAAATTCCGTCATATTACATCTTCGGAATGTTTTACAATGTATTTAAAAATTTATTTTGAAGAGCGCATCCACCATTTTTTAATATTTCTTAAATCCCAAACGACGCTGTCCGCGCTCGTAGTTAGCCTATTTCTGATTATTTTAGGTCAAAAACTATTCAAATCGTGTCATAATTATTGCACCTTCGAATTTTTTTCCAATATTTTAACAAATTAATGTTTGATATTTTTGAAAATTATTTAAATGTCTAACGACACTGTCCGCGCTCGTTGTCAGTCCGTTTCTGACTATTTCGTAACACAAATTACTCAAATTCCGTCATATTACATCTTCGGAATGTTTTACAATGTATTTAAAAATTTATTTTGAAGAGCGCATCCACCATTTTTTAATATTTCTTAAATCCCAAACGACGCTGTCCGCGCTCGTAGTTAGCCTATTTCTGATTATTTTATGTCAAAAACTATTCAAATCGTGTCATAATTATTGCACCTTCGAATTTTTTTCCAATATTTTAACAAATTAATGTTTAATATTTTTGAAAAGTATTTAAATGTCTAACGACGCTGTCCGCGCTCGTTGTCAGTCCGTTTCTGACTATTTTATAACACAAATTACTCAAATTCCCTCATATTACATCTTCGGAATGTTTTACAATGTATTTAAAAATATTTTTTGAAGAGCGCATCCACCATTTTTTAATATATCTTAAATCCCAAACGGCGCGGTCCGCGCTCGTAGTTGACCTATTTCTCATTATTTTATGTCAAAAATTATTCAAATCCTCTCATAATTATAGCACCTTCGAAATTTTTTCCAATATTTTAACAAATTAATTTGTAATAATTTTGAAAATTATTTAAATGTCTAACGACGCTGTCCGCGGTCGTTGTCAGTCTGTTTCTGACTATTTCATAACACAAATTACTCAAATTCCGTCATATTACATCTTCGGAATGTTTTACAATGTATTTAAAAATTTATTTTGAAGAGCGCATCCACCATTTTTTAATATATCTTAAATCCCAAACGGCGCGGTCCGCGCTCGTAGTTGACCTATTTCTGATTATTTTATGTCAAAAATTATTCACATCCTCTCATAATTATAGCACCTTCGAAATTTTTTCCAATATTTTAACAAATTAATTTGTAATAATTTTGAAAATTATTTAAATGTCTAACGACGCTGTCCGCGGTCGTTGTCAGTCTGTTTCTCACTATTTCATAACACAAATTACTCAAATTCCGTCATATTACATCTTCGGAATGTTTTACAATGTATTTAAAAATTTATTTTGAAGGGCGCATGCACCATATTTTAATATTTCTTAAATCCCAAACGACGCTGTCCGCGCTCGGAGTTAGCCTATTTCTGATTATTTTATGTCAAAAACTATTCAAATCGTGTCATAATTATTGCACCTTCGAATTTTTTTCCAATATTTTATCAAATTAATTTGTAATATTTTTGAAAATTATTTAAATGTCTAACGACGCTGTCCGCGCTCGTTGTCAGTCCGTTTCTGACTATTTTATAACACAAATTACTCAAATTCCCTCATATTACATCTTCGGAATGTTTTACAATGTATTTAAAAATATTTTTTGAAGAGCGCATCCACCATTTTTTAATATATCTTAAATCCCAAACGGCGCGGTCCGAGCTCGTAGTTGACCTATTTCTCATTATTTTATGTCAAAAATTATTCAAATCCTCTCATAATTATAGCACCTTCGAAATTTTTTCCAATATTTTAACAAATTAATTTGTAATAATTTTGAAAATTATTTAAATGTCTAACGACGCTGTCCGCGATCGTTGTCAGTCTGTTTCTGACTATTTCATAACACAAATTACTCAAATTCCGTCATATTACATCTTCGGAATGTTTTACAATGTATTTAAAAATTTATTTTGAAGAGCGCATCCACCATTTTTTAATATATCTTAAATCCCAAACGGCGCGGTCCGCGCTCGTAGTTGACCTATTTCTGATTATTTTATGTCAAAAATTATTCAAATCCTCTCATAATTATAGCACCTTCGAAATTTTTTCCAATATTTTAACAAATTAATTTGTAATAATTTTGAAAATTATTTAAATGTCTAACGACGCTGTCCGCGGTCGTTGTCAGTCTGTTTCTCACTATTTCATAACACAAATTACTCAAATTCCGTCATATTACATCTTCGGAATGTTTTACAATGTATTTAAAAATTTATTTTGAAGAGCGCATCCACCATTTTTTAATATTTCTTAAATCCCAAACGACGCTGTCCGCGCTCGTAGTTAGCCTATTTCTGATTATTTTAGGTCAAAAACTATTCAAATCGTGTCATAATTATTGCACCTTCGAATTTTTTTCCAATATTTTAACAAATTAATGTTTGATATTTTTGAAAATTATTTAAATGTCTAACGACACTGTCCGCGCTCGTTGTCAGTCCGTTTCTGACTATTTCGTAACACAAATTACTCAAATTCCGTCATATTACATCTTCGGAATGTTTTACAATGTATTTAAAAATTTATTTTGAAGAGCGCATCCACCATTTTTTAATATTTCTTAAATCCCAAACGACGCTGTCCGCGCTCGTAGTTAGCCTATTTCTGATTATTTTAGGTCAAAAACTATTCAAATCGTGTCATAATTATTGCACCTTCGAATTTTTTTCCAATATTTTAACAAATTAATGTTTAATATTTTTGAAAAGTATTTTAATGTCTAACGACGCTGTCCGCGTTCGTTGTCAGTCCGTTTCTGACTATTTCATAACACAAATTACTCAAATTCCGTCATATTACATCTTCGGAATGTTTTACAATGTATTTAAAAATTTATTTTGAAGAGCGCATCCACCATTTTTTAATATTTCTTAAATCCCAAACGACGCTGTCCGCGCTCGTAGTTAGCCTATTTCTGATTATTTTAGGTCAAAAACTATTCAAATCGTGTCATAATTATTGCACCTTCGAATTTTTTTCCAATATTTTAACAAATTAATGTTTGATATTTTTGAAAATTATTTAAATGTCTAACGACACTGTCCGCGCTCGTTGTCAGTCCGTTTCTGACTATTTCGTAACACAAATTACTCAAATTCCGTCATATTACATCTTCGGAATGTTTTACAATGTATTTAAAAATTTATTTTGAAGAGCGCATCCACCATTTTTTAATATTTCTTAAATCCCAAACGACGCTGTCCGCGCTCGTAGTTAGCCTATTTCTGATTATTTTATGTCAAAAACTATTCAAATCGTGTCATAATTATTGCACCTTCGAATTTTTTTCCAATATTTTAACAAATTAATGTTTAATATTTTTGAAAAGTATTTTAATGTCTAACGACGCTGTCCGCGCTCGTTGTCAGTCCGTTTCTGACTATTTCATAACACAAATTACTCAAATTCCGTCATATTACATCTTCGGAATGTTTTACAATGTATTTAAAAATTTATTTTGAAGAGCGCATCCACCATTTTTTAATATTTCTTAAATCCCAAACGACGCTGTCCGCGCTCGTAGTTAGCCTATTTCTGATTATTTTAGGTCAAAAACTATTCAAATCGTGTCATAATTATTGCACCTTCGAATTTTTTTCCAATATTTTAACAAATTAATGTTTGATATTTTTGAAAATTATTTAAATGTCTAACGACACTGTCCGCGCTCGTTGTCAGTCCGTTTCTGACTATTTCGTAACACAAATTACTCAAATTCCGTCATATTACATCTTCGGAATGTTTTACAATGTATTTAAAAATTTATTTTGAAGAGCGCATCCACCATTTTTTAATATTTCTTAAATCCCAAACGACGCTGTCCGCGCTCGTAGTTAGCCTATTTCTGATTATTTTATGTCAAAAACTATTCAAATCGTGTCATAATTATTGCACCTTCGAATTTTTTTCCAATATTTTAACAAATTAATGTTTAATATTTTTGAAAAGTATTTAAATGTCTAACGACGCTGTCCGCGCTCGTTGTCAGTCCGTTTCTGACTATTTTATAACACAAATTACTCAAATTCCCTCATATTACATCTTCGGAATGTTTTACAATGTATTTAAAAATATTTTTTGAAGAGCGCATCCACCATTTTTTAATATATCTTAAATCCCAAACGGCGCGGTCCGCGCTCGTAGTTGACCTATTTCTCATTATTTTATGTCAAAAATTATTCAAATCCTCTCATAATTATAGCACCTTCGAAATTTTTTCCAATATTTTAACAAATTAATTTGTAATAATTTTGAAAATTATTTAAATGTCTAACGACGCTGTCCGCGATCGTTGTCAGTCTGTTTCTGACTATTTCATAACACAAATTACTCAAATTCCGTCATATTACATCTTCGGAATGTTTTACAATGTATTTAAAAATTTATTTTGAAGAGCGCATCCACCATTTTTTAATATATCTTAAATCCCAAACGGCGCGGTCCGCGCTCGTAGTTGACCTATTTCTGATTATTTTATGTCAAAAATTATTCAAATCCTCTCATAATTATAGCACCTTCGAAATTTTTTCCAATATTTTAACAAATTAATTTGTAATAATTTTGAAAATTATTTAAATGTCTAACGACGCTGTCCGCGGTCGTTGTCAGTCTGTTTCTCACTATTTCATAACACAAATTACTCAAATTCCGTCATATTACATCTTCGGAATGTTTTACAATGTATTTAAAAATTTATTTTGAAGAGCGCATCCACCATTTTTTAATATTTCTTAAATCCCAAACGACGCTGTCCGCGCTCGTAGTTAGCCTATTTCTGATTATTTTATGTCAAAAACTATTCAAATCGTGTCATAATTATTGCACCTTCGAATTTTTTTCCAATATTTTAACAAATTAATGTTTAATATTTTTGAAAAGTATTTAAATGTCTAACGACGCTGTCCGCGCTCGTTGTCAGTCCGTTTCTGACTATTTTATAACACAAATTACTCAAATTCCCTCATATTACATCTTCGGAATGTTTTACAATGTATTTAAAAATATTTTTTGAAGAGCGCATCCACCATTTTTTAATATATCTTAAATCCCAAACGGCGCGGTCCGCGCTCGTAGTTGACCTATTTCTCATTATTTTATGTCAAAAATTATTCAAATCCTCTCATAATTATAGCACCTTCGAAATTTTTTCCAATATTTTAACAAATTAATTTGTAATAATTTTGAAAATTATTTAAATGTCTAACGACGCTGTCCGCGGTCGTTGTCAGTCTGTTTCTGACTATTTCATAACACAAATTACTCAAATTCCGTCATATTACATCTTCGGAATGTTTTACAATGTATTTAAAAATTTATTTTGAAGAGCGCATCCACCATTTTTTAATATATCTTAAATCCCAAACGGCGCGGTCCGCGCTCGTAGTTGACCTATTTCTGATTATTTTATGTCAAAAATTATTCACATCCTCTCATAATTATAGCACCTTCGAAATTTTTTCCAATATTTTAACAAATTAATTTGTAATAATTTTGAAAATTATTTAAATGTCTAACGACGCTGTCCGCGGTCGTTGTCAGTCTGTTTCTCACTATTTCATAACACAAATTACTCAAATTCCGTCATATTACATCTTCGGAATGTTTTACAATGTATTTAAAAATTTATTTTGAAGGGCGCATGCACCATATTTTAATATTTCTTAAATCCCAAACGACGCTGTCCGCGCTCGGAGTTAGCCTATTTCTGATTATTTTATGTCAAAAACTATTCAAATCGTGTCATAATTATTGCACCTTCGAATTTTTTTCCAATATTTTATCAAATTAATTTGTAATATTTTTGAAAATTATTTAAATGTCTAACGACGCTGTCCGCGCTCGTTGTCAGTCTGTTTTTGACTATTTCATAACACAAATTACTCAAATTCCGTCATATTACATCTTCTGAATGTTTTACAATGTATTTAAAAATTTATTTTGAAGAGCGCATCCACCATTTTTTAATATTTCTTAATTCCCAAACGACGCTGTCCGCGCTCGTAGTTAGCCTATTTCTGATTATTTTATGTCAAAAATTATTCAAATCCTGTCATAATTATTGCACTTTCGAAATTTTTTCCAATATTTTAACAAATTAATTTGCAATATTTTTGAAAATTATTTAAATGTCTAACGACGCTGTCCGCGCTCGTTGTCAGTCCGTTTCTGACTATTTCATAACACAAATTACTCAAATTCCGTCATATTACATCTTCGGAATGTTTTACCATGTATTTAAAAATTTATTTTGAAGAGCGCATCCACCATTTTTTAATATTTCCTAAATCCCAAACGACGCTGTCCGCGCTCGGAGTTAGCCTATTTCTGATTATTTAATGTCAAAAATTATTCAAGTCCTGTCATAATAATTGCACCTTCGAAATTTTTTTCCAATATTGTGACAAATTAATTTGTAATATTATTGAAAATTATTTAAATGTCTAACGACGCTGTCCGCGCTCGTTGTCAATCTGTTTCTGACTATTTCATAACACAAATTACTCAAACTCTGTCATATTCCATCTTCGGAATGTTTTAAAATGTATTTAAAAATTTATTTGGAAAAGCGTATCCACCATTTTTTCAAATATTTTTTAAATCCCAAACGACGTTCTCCGCGCTCGTTGTTGGTCTATTTCTGATTGTTTTATATCAAAAATTATTCAAATACTGTCATAATTATAGCACCCTCGGATTTTTTTTACAATATTTTAACAAATTTATTTGTAATATTTTTGAAAATTATTTAAATGTCTAACTCGTCAGTCTGTTTCTGAGTATTTCATAACACAAAGTACTCAAGCTCTGTCGTATTTCATCTTCGGAATGTTTTACAATGTATTTAAAAATTTATTTGGAAAAGCGCATCCACCATTTTTTAATATTTTTTAAATCCCAAACGACGCTGTCCGCGCTCGTTGTTGGTCTATTTCTGATTATTTTATATCGAAAAATATTCGAATACTGTCATAATTATAGCACCCTTGGAATTTTTACCAATATTTTAACAAATTAATATTTGTAATATCTGAATGAAATCATGAAAATTAAACCATTGTAACCCGAAAGAAAACCGTGAAATTAGAAAAATATGTTATGAGTTCCGTGATATTTTCAATAGTGAAATAATCCCATTAACTTTAACGAACGAAATTCAACACCAAATTAAATTAACCGACGATTCTCCGATTTACACAAAAACGTATCGATATCCAGAAATTCATAAAAGCGAAGTAAAATATAAAATCAGCAAACTATCCAACCCTCGAATTCGCCTTGGCCATGTCCCATTTGGATTGTACCTAAAGATAAACGCCTCAGGAAAACGCAAGTGGCGCATGGTGGTAGATTACCGAAAATTAAATGAATGAACGAGTGGACCTTTACCCAACATTACGGAAATCATTGACAGGCTTGGAAGAAGCCAATACTTTACTTCACTTTACAAAATTAATCGCGCAAATACCTGTTAATATGAGAGAAGTTTTTGCTGTTATCCCTTATAAAAACTTACAGAACGTAGAAATTCCTCAAGCGCTCGTAGCAGTGAAAAATCGAAATAAAAAAAAATCCATTAACATACACGAACCAAATTAAATTAACCAACTATTCCCCTATTTAAACAAAAACGTATCGATATCCAGAAATTCATAAAAGCGAATTAAAAGATAAAATCAACAAATTATCCAACCCTCGAATTCGTTTTGGCCAAGTCCCATTTGAATTGTACCTAAAGAAAGACGCCTCAGGAAAACTCAAATGGCGCATGGTGATAGATTACCGAAAATTGAATGAACAAACAGTGGATGATAAATATCCTTTACCCAGCATTACGGACATCGTTGACAAGCTTGGAAGAAGCCAACACTTTCCTACTCCCGATATGGCAAATGAACTCCACCATATCGAAATAAATTTCCACCGAAAATGGCAATTTGGTTTTAAAAATGCACCCGCTACCTTCCAACGCGCAATGGATACTATTCTTAGAGGACTTCAAAATGAGATCTGACTCGTTTCCCGAGATGATATTGTTATTTATAGTACATCTTTGAAAGAACATTTACAACGGCTTAAAAAAATCCGATTTGAGCCACCTAAACAAGTGCACTGATGGCGTTTGCTGAAGACTCTGATGCCGGCGATTGAGATTTTCCAGGGCCAGAAAGATATCGCGTTCGTCAGTGCATACCTTGCGTGACTGATTGCCTATCGTATTTCCGCCAAAGCCCGTATTTCTGGGGGCGCACATTGAAGAAGTTCAGAATTTATTGCCGTTTCAAATCAATTCTTTTTCATAGCCGAAATTAATGCACCTCGCGAAAGTGGCCGGCCGCCGTGAAATTTCTTAGATTGTGAAATTTGATTATTTTATAGTTTATAAGGGATTTTGTCGAAATTAATCATTTAGGGCGTTCGTGCGACAAAATGCTTCTTATAAAACTGGTATCATAATATACTATTTTTCATATCAAAACGCAAAGACAACAAGACGTGGCAAATGGAAACGACTTCAAGAAAGCACTGAAAAAAGGAGAAGTCCGCTAAGAAATCAACTTGCCATATAAATTAGCAAAAACTATAAAGATTTCTCTCGTACTCTTACATGAATCGCTCTGGTCGCAAAAAACATTTGGAACAAAAACCCACTTCCAATTCTGTAAGAAAATTACGTCGTGAAGATACCGAAGCCGCATGATTAATCGCCAAGTGAAAACGTGCCAAGAAGTCTCTTGTCCCGTTCTTGAAAGCAAACGGTTTTCTGCGGTTTGAATTAACGAAAACAGGATATTTGGAAATAAATCCATAAAGTGGGGCATTTTTCCAATTTAAATCATTTCAATTTTAGTTTGAGTCATTCCGTGTCCGCAACGTGCTCGAAATTTGCAACCAAAACATAAATAAATATTTGGGGAGCGGCTTTCGTACATTCAGGCACATCACTGTTGGCAACTTGTGGATTTATGACATGAAAATTAGTGCGCGTTAGATGAGCCGTCAGTCAAAACTAAGACTTTCCCTCAAACTTCTTGCTGTTCATCCGTCACAGGAACGATATGTGGGATATCGGTCAAAATCAAAACTTGTATTGTGTGAAATATAATTAATTAATTTGGAGCCTCGACGCTTGCTTTCAGATTAATGAAGTCCCAAAGTGTCTTTTTTTCCCTAAATTAATTTTACTAATGAGAAATATAATCA
This sequence comes from Diaperis boleti, assembly GCA_963583935.1. Lineage (NCBI taxonomy): Eukaryota > Metazoa > Arthropoda > Insecta > Coleoptera > Tenebrionidae > Diaperis > Diaperis boleti. The sequence goes on from OY757244.1 coordinate 72,006,674, forward strand.
CATTTTATTTTTATATTGTACTGTGTCAGGGGTATGACGAGAGAAGATAAAGGTTACCATTTCTTATTTTACTGTTATAGATTCGTACGTACTTATGTTGAACACGTAAAATACAAGATAAAACAAGATCGTAAAATGCAACCCTCTAGTAGAAAAGTCGTAAAGGATATGTTTCTTGGTTTACAGCCACAAAGATTTCAAAGAGATATGTATATGAAAAATGTAAACGTTATTAAGGGAATACTTATATATAAAAATAATATAAAGAATATAAAGAATAATATAAAAAGAAATCATCTCGAGTTTCTCCCGGAAAGTAACAATACCACACCAAAATGATTTATATGATATTAAAAAAACTAAGACATTAACAGGAAATTAAAATTAAAACTGTGAGCGTAAAAACCCATTTAACAAATAAAATAAGTAATCCGCAGCTTTCCAAGTTTGTGCCAACTTCGGAGGAAATACCCAAAGTTCGTTGCTTTGTTCGTACATATTTTTCTTTAATGCACTCAAGAAGTTCTTCAAGTTGTCTTATGTCTATTAGTGGCCAAATTTAATTAAAACCACTACAAAGTACATTTTCTGGTCCGGGTAGATAAAATAATCTTCATGTTACTATATTTTGTATTTGCATTAATATGTGAAGTCAGTGAAGCATTAAATCACTTTTTGTATGCGAGTGATCGGCAAAAAAGAATTAAACCATCGGTCCTTCGAGCCGGTTTTGTGGCGTCATCATAGTGACGTGTTTTTACATCATCAAAAACCCCACGACCAGGACGTCCTTAGGCACATCATCAAACAGCTTCACAACCAGGGCAACCATAACGTGGACATAGGAGTACCATAGTGTTTTAATATTGAGTGAGATAGCGTGCTCCTGATGCCGACGTCCAGAATCCTCCATGCCGCCCCTAGCCAGTGGAGCAAAGGCCAAAAACGTACCTAAAAAAACACAAGTGGCGCATGGTGATAGATTACCGAAATGTCTCTATCGGAGAACTACAATATTAACTTCTTCAAACCAACATCTTAAATGCCGTGTATTATTTTACAATATTTATGCACATACAAGATAACTGATAAAAAAAAATTGACACTGTATTCTGTTTATTATTATCAACCCGATTTGAACGGATGATACTTCAAAAACAGAGACACCTGATAAAATAGAGAAATTTCCAAAAAGCTGAGTACCCGATAGCCATAAGAAGAATTTGAGACAGAAAAAATTGTAATTTGAGAAACCTGAGAAACTTGAAAAAATCGAGATACATCAAAACTTAAGAAACCAACGAATTCTCGAGTTGAGACACCTAATAAATTAGAGAAAATCTAAGAAATTATGAAATCAAAACATTTTGAAGTTGAGACACTTGAGCATCTTGAGAAACGGGAGAAACTTAAGACATAGAAAAAATGGAGGTTGAGACACTTGAACAACTAGAAACTATGAAAAAATTGAGATACTTGAGAATGTTGAGTGCTAAAGAAGTTTGCAGTTGAGACACCTGAGAAACGTGAGAAATACATAAAAGATTGAAAGTTGAGACACCTGATAAGCTACAGAAATCTGACGCAATTGAGATTGAGATGAAATTGAGACATCTGAAAAATTTAAAGAAATTTCAAAAAACTGAGTACCCGATAAATTTGAGAAATTAAAAGAATCTTGAAATTTGAGAAATATAAAACATTTGAGACAGAAGAAATTAGAATCGGAGACATCTGTGAAATCTGAAAAAAAAAAGTTAAACATCGAAACTTGAGAAACCAAGAATCTCCGATTTGAGACACCTAATAACTTGGAGAAAATCCAACTAATATCTGAGAAATTTAAGAAATCAAAACATTTTGAAGTTGAGAACCCTGAGAAATTTGAGACAGAAAAAATTGGAATCTAAGACACCTGAGAAATCTGAAAGAAATGGGAAACATCAAAACTTGAGAAACCAAGAATCTCCGATTTGAGACACCTAATATCTTACCGAAAATCTAACAAATATCTGAGAAATTTATGAAATCAAAACATTTTGAAGTTGAGAACCCTGAGAAATTTGAGACAGAAGAAATTGGAATCTGAGACAGCTGAGCGATTAGAAAAAATATGGGAAACATGGAAACTTCAGAAACCAAGAATCTCCGATTTGAGACACCTAATCACTTGGAGAAAATCTATCAAAGATCTTGGAGCAATTTAAGACATACATAAAATGGGGGTTGAGACACTGGAACAACTAGAAACTATGAAAAAATTGAGATACTTGAGAATGTTGGAGTGCCAAAGAAGTTTAAAGTTGAGAAACCTGATAAACGTGAGAAATTGGAGACACATAAAAGATTTAAAGTTGAGACATCTGATAAGCTAAAGAAATCTGACGCTATTGAGATCGAGATGAAATTGAGACATTTGAAAAATTTGACAGACGAGAAATTTGAAACAGAAGAAAACTGGAGAAATTAGAGGAACTTGAGAGAAGAAAAAAGATTTTGAAGTTGAGACATTAAGAAATTTAGGACAGAAGAAATTTAAAGTACCTGATTAACAAGAGAAATTTGAACAAATTGATACAACTGAAAACTTTGAAAAACCAATGATTTTTTAAGTTGAGACACCTGATAAACTAGAGAAATTTAAAAAAACTGAGTACCCGATAGATTTGAGAAATTAGAAAAAAATTTAAATTTGAAAAAAAAAAACATTTGAGACACAATTAGAATTGGAGACACCTGAGAATTATGAAAAAATGGGAAACATCGAAACGTGAGACACCAAGAATCTCCGATTTGAGACACCTAATAACTTAGAGAAAATCTAACAAATATCTGAGAAATTTAAGAAATCAAAACATTTTGAAGTTGAGAACCCTGAGAAATTTGAGACAGAAGAAATTGGAATCTGAGACACCTGAGAAATCTGAAAAAATGGGAAACATCGAAACTTGAGAAACCAAAAATCTCCGATTTGAGACACCTAATAACTTACCGAAAATCTAACAAATATCTGAGAAATTTATGAAATCAAAACATTTTGAAGTTGAGAACCCTGAGAAATTTGAGACAGAAGAAATTGGAATCTGAGACACTTGAGAAATCTGAAAAAAATGGGATACATCGTAACTTGAGAAAGTAAGAATCTCCGATTTGAGACACCTAATAACTTACCGAAAATCTAACAAATATCTGAGAAATTTATGAAATCAAAACATTTTGAAGTTGAGAACCCTGAGAAATTTGAGACAGAAGAAATTGGAATCTGAGACACTTGAGAAATCTGAAAAAAATGGGATACATCGTAACTTGAGAAAGTAAGAATCTCCGATTTGAGATACCCAATAACTTGGAGAAAACCTAACAAATATCTGAGAAATTTAAAAAATCAAAACATTTTGAAGTTGAGAACCCTGAGAAATTTGAGACAGAAGAAATTGGAATCTGAGACACCTGAAAAATCTGAAAAAAATGGGATACATCGAAACTTGAGAAAGCAAGAATCTCCTATTTGAGACACCCAATAACTTGGAGAAAATCTAACAAATATCTGAGAAAGTTAAGAAATCAAAACATTTTGAAGTTGAGAACCCTGAGAAATTTGAGACAAAAAAACTGGAATCTGAGACACCTGAGAAATCTGAAAAAAATGGGAAACATCGAAACTTGAGAAACCAAGAATCTCCGATTTGAGACACCTAATAACTTACCGAAAATCTAACAAATATCTAAGAAATTTATGAAATCAAAATATTTGGAAGTTGAGAACCCTGAGAAATTTGAGACAGAAGAAATTGGAATCTGAGACACCTGAGAAATCTGAAAGAAATGGGAAACATCGAAACTTGAGAAACCAAGAATCTCCGATTTGAGACACCTAATATAACTTAGAGAAAATCTAACAAATATCCGAGAAATTTATGAAATCAAAATATTTCGAAGTTCAGAACCCTGAGAAATTTGACACAGAAGAAATTGGAATCTGAGACATCTGAGAAATCTGAAAAAACAAATGGAAAACATCGAAACTTGAGAAACCAAGAATCTCCGATTTGAGACACCTAATAACTTAGAGAAAATCTAACAAATATCTGAGAAATTTATGAAATCAAAACATTTTGAAGTTGAGAACCCTGAGAAATTCGAGACAGAAGAAATTGGGATCTGAGACACCTGAGAAATCTGACAAAATGGGATACATCGAAACTTGAGAAACCAAGAATCTCCGATTTGAGACACCTAATATAACTTAGAGAAAATCTAACAAATATCCGAGAAATTTATGAAATCAAAACATTTTAAAGTTGAGAACCCTGAGAAATTTGAGACAGAAGAAATTGGAATCTGAGACCTGAGAAATCTGAAAAAATGGGAAACATCGAAACGTGAGAAACCAAAAATCTCCGATTTGAGACACCTAATAACTTACCGAAAATCTAACAAATATCTGAGAAATTTATGAAATCAAAACATTTTGAAGTTGAGAACCCTGAGAAATTTGAGACAGAAGAAATTGGAATCTGAGACACTTGAGAAATCTGAAAAAAATGGGATACATCGAAACTTGAGAAAGCAAGAATCTACGATTTGAGACACCCAATAACTTGGAGAAAATCTAACAAATATCTGAGAAATTTAAGAAATCAAAACATTTTGAAGTTGAGAACCCTGAGAAATTTGAGACAGAAGAAATTGGAATCTGAGACACCTGAGAAATCTGAAAAAAATGGGATACATCGAAACTTGAGAAACTAAGAATCTCCGATTTGAGACACCTAATAACTTGGAGAAAATCTAACAAATATCTGAGAAATTTATGAAATCAAAATATTTCGAAGTTCAGAACCCTGAGAAATTTGAGACAGAAGAAATTGGAATCTGAGACATCTGAGAAATCTGAAAAAACAAATGGAAAACATCGAAACTTGAGAAACCAAGAATCTCCGATTTGAGACACCTAATAACTTAGAGAAAATCTAACAAATATCTGAGAAATTTATGAAATCAACACATTTTGAAGTTGAGAACACTGAGAAATTTGAAACAGAAAAAAATTGGAATCTGAGACACCTGAGGTATCTGAAAAAAATGGAATACATCGAAACTTGAGAAACAAAGAATCTCCGATTTGAGACACCTAATAACTTGGAGAAAAGCTAATTAATATCTGAGAAATTTAAGAAATCAAAACATTTTGAATTTGAGAACCCTGAGAAATTTGAGACAGAAGAAATTGGAATCTGAGACACTTGAGAAATCTGAAAAAATGGGATACATCGAAACTTGAGAAAGTAAGAATCTCCGATTTGAGACACCCAATAACTTGGAGAAAATCTAACAAATATCTGAGAAATTTAAAAAATCAAAACATTTTGACGTTGAGAACCCTGAGAAATTTGAGACAGAAGAAATTGGAATCTGAGACACCTGAGAAATCTGAAAAAAATGGGATACATCGAAACTTGAGAAAGCAAGTATCTCCGATTTGAGACACCCAATAACTTGGAGAAAATCTAACAAATATCTGAGAAAGTTAAGAAATCAAAACATTTTGAAGTTGAGAACCCTGAGAAATTTGAGACAGAAAAAATTGGAATCTGAGACACCTGAGAAATCTGAAAAAAATGGGAAACATCGAAACTTGAGAAAGCAAGTATCTCCGATTTGAGACACCCAATAACTTGGAGAAAATCTAACAAATATCTGAGAAATTTAAAAAATCAAAACATTTTGAAGTTGAGAACCCTGAGAAATTTGAGACAGAAGAGATTGGAATCTGAGACACCTGAGAAATCTGAAAAAAATGTTAAACATCGAAACTTGAGAAACCAAGAGTCTCCGATTTGAGACACCTAATAACTTGGAGAAAATCCAACTAATATCTGAGAAATTTAAAAAATCAAAACATTTTGAAGTTGAGAACCCTGAGAAATTTGAGACAGAAGAAATTGGAATCTGAGACACTTGAGAAATCTGAAAAAAATGGGATACATCGAAACTTGAGAAAGTAAGAATCTCCGATTTGAGACACCCAATAACTTGGAGAAAATCTAACAAATATATTGAGAAATTTAAAAAATCAAAACATTTTGAATTTGGGAACCCTGAGAAATTCGAGACAGAAGAAATTGGAATCTGAGACACCTGAGAAATCTGAAAAAAATGAGAAACATCGAAACTTGAGAAACCAAGAATCTCCGATTTGAGACACCTAATAACTTCGAGGAAATCTAACAAATATCTGAGAAATTTATGAAATCAAAACATTTTGAAGTTGAGAACCCTGAGAAATTCGAGACAGAAGAAATTGGAACCTGAGACAGAAGAAATTGGAATCTGAGACACCTAAAAAATCTAAAAAAATGGGATACATCAAAACTTGAGAAACCAAGAATCTCCGATTTGAGATACCTAATAACTTAGAATTTAGATATCTAAGAAATTTGAGACACAGAAAAAATGTAAAGTACTTAATTAATTAATTAGTCAAAATGTCATTCGTTAAATGTCATTCATTAAAAAATTAAAAAAGAATCAATAAAATATTTCTAAAATTAAGTCACCAAAATAAAAACCATCAGAAATGACCAAGTAGGCCATTATTAGCTGTGAATTTTATTATGTAGTTTATACTATTTTTAGGTTACTTGTGTTTATTTTTTTTGTTCAAATAATTTTTTCTTGTCTTCATTTTTCAAAAAATATTTTCTACAAGAATTAACAGACAAATATTTACAGTTCATTATGGAAAAATAAAGCTGACCGTCACGTGTCAAAAATTAAACGTCAAAAATAAACGATGATTAAAATGGGTGCTGTCCCAAATTTTCTTTTTAAGAGGACACCACTCTCTATTAAGCGGACAAATTTCTGGCAACCGAAGGTGTCCACCTAAGAGAGAGTACACTGTAGTAGCTTTAGGACGAAAGAGAGAGACCGTAATAGCGACCGACTGTTTTGTTTCCTTCCGCTTAAGTTTCTCGTGGTCACGTGGACCATACCACGTAAAAACTGACACTCGAGGCAATCAAACCGTAACAAGCGTCACACCACACCACCATCTCGCAATGGTTGCGTGGACTACCCCGGGCAGACTTTAAGAATAAAGCATCAAGCATTTACTCTGATAATGCAACAGCCTTTGAGGGAAGCGAGCGTGAATTGAGATTTATTCATCACCAAGATATAAAGTCAGACCTGTTTCAAAGTTTGATTAGTGATTGTGCTGAGAACAATGTTAATTAGCGTTTTGTACTCCATCGTTCCCCACATGTGAGCGGTCTTTGGGAAGCAGGCGTCAAAACACTGAAATTTCATTTTAAAGGAATTATATTCCAATCACGATTCCACTATATATTTTTTATTCATTCTTATTGAGGATATTAAAAGAAAAGCAACGTACAGCCACAGAATTAGATTTATTATCAGGATTTTCTACAAGTCAAATTTTTATTTATCTTTACTGTTTTAGTTTAGTTCAAAATTCAGACACAAATAAAGCTGTTCCAGTTAATATAATATAATTTGGTCATGTTCAGTGGTGCCCTGAAATTTCAGTTTGTATGAAAATGAAAATTTCAATTAATAACAGAATTTCTATCGCATTTATCGCACGCGTGGACGGCAGGCTACTTAATTAAAAATAAAACAGGTTAGAAATCACCAAAAACCCATCGGATCACCATAAATATTTATGTTGGAGCTTACGCACATCCCCCGCAGTGTTATTGTGCCCGCACCTGAGTAAGGGTCGATGTCTTCATTTGTTGTTGTAACAAATTGAATTTTTAATATAACGGCATTAATATAATAACATTTCAAAAGCTCTTCTTCCTTTTCCACGAAGCTCTATTCTCTGCATGCCTTCTATGCTAGTAAATAAATGCATTAAAAAGGACGTAATCCATTACGTCTGTGCTTAGACCTGTCAGGTTAAAAGCTGCTTTATCTCTTTATCTATTAGCGAAAATACGTGATGCATTTTTCGGTAATGGTTTGAAACTAGATATCCGACATATTGTAAAATATAATTATAAACATGTCATTAAATATTTGAAATTGTAGATTTATTTAACTATAATAGTTTTCATGAATTTAATTTTACAAACCAAACGCATGATTGCAGTCAACAAGCAATTTGTATAAAAATTAAATTCTTCCTACGTTTGTCAACAAAAGTAAGGTAAAATTATCCGGCTCCTTATCCTAACACGATTTGAATGAAGGGAAAAGTTATTCTGTTCTAAGCACTCTTGTTGAGGGAAAGTTCACATAATTACGGATGACTCGAGGAAGATCTCGAATCTTTGCTCCAATAATTAAGTTCCAGAATTTGCATTACTTCCAAATCGCACTTCAGGGAGCACTCGAATTAAATTTATGTCGCCTGCAATTCCAATGCTAATTTGGCTTGTTGTCATACCTAAATAATTAAATTAAAACAAGCATGGAACTCCTGACCCACTTTGGAAAGACAGTCTACCCTTTTAAATTAAAAGCCCACTAATCTAGCATTCGTTCTGAATGTATGAAGTTCAACGGTGATTATAAATTTTAAGTGAACCTAGAAAAACTTACCAACTTTATTAAAACTGCAGATTAGCCTGAAGTATAACGTTAGAAGTATTTAAATAAATTATTAGTTGGGAACCAGTAACCTGAGTATGATGAGCTTAACGATCTCGTACCTCGAGATAGAAAATATTTAAAGTATTTTTCATTATATTAATAACGGAAATGCTGGACCTAATTAAAAATTCCATCGGAGTTTAAATTAATTCTCGTCAGATTATAGAGATGGACACGTATTCAGAAAATGTGATCCGTGTTCTCTCTGAATAATAATAATTTCTTATTTAGAAGCTCGAATCTCAAATGGTTAAACTTACTTCATCTTGTAATCGATGACCCAAACAATAACAGATTCTGTAATCAAATAGATAACGCATTTTTGGACTGAACATTTTCCTTATTTCATTCAAACCGCACACTTGCAAAGATTGCCCTTGCGCTTTATTGAGAGTCCTAGCGGGGTATTCGTGGAAGTACTACCCTTATGAGATCCAATCAAAATTGTTTCTTAATATAAAAATTCGCGCGTCTTCGAAGGCAACGTTGTGTCAAAATTTCAAGTCAATCGCCCGACTACTTTCATGAAATTCTGAAAGTAATACCGTAAAAGCAGAACAGTAAACCTACAAGTTAGAGGTATATATATTCGTGGTATATAAAAGCTCAAATAGCACACATACATATTTAAGCCTTAAATTCTATCTGAAAACATTTGCAGTGTGTAGAAATTGGACAAACACTGGACGTCGGTTTGGTCAAAATTTAATGCATTCAATCCATTGTGCAGAATTGAATTTACACAGCACATCCTCGGGGTATGCAATGGCTCTGCCTTTCTTTCTATTCACAATCGGTCAGCAAATATTGTTTGCTCATATCATTATAGGTACTATGGGTATGCTTTGGATGCATCTTCTCAATAGACAACTTTACATTTACATATTTACTCAGGTTATGCTACGCCCCACGATTTTATTTGAGTCTGATCAATACTCTAGATTGATGAGGAGAGTGGTGTGATAACTGGTACCTGGTACCTACATAATTATTTTTTAGCTTTTAGTGCATTATCATTATAATGTTTCTTTACAATAAAACCGTGGAAATTAAACATGGTTTGTACTTATTTTATTTTCACGTTTTTAGTTTTTCTAAAGTGTGCTGTGTTCTACTTGTCAAACCCTTTCATTTGATACCCATATTGAAGAAATTGGAAACAAAAAAAGTAATCCGCCATTTTGTGGCGACGGCCATCTTGGATTTGGAATTTATTTATGGTGGAGTGTATTCTACTAGTTAAGCACTTTCATTTGAACCCCATATTAAAGGGATTAAAAAATAATTTGTAATCTTCCATTTTGTGGTGGCGGCCATCTTGGATTTTGAATGGTGTTCATGGTATACTGTATTCAACTAGTTACGCCCTTTAATTTGTAAACGTAACCGTAAAAATGGTTAGAAAAGAAAAAAAAATAGCTAGATGAGGAACAAGTGGTACAAAAAGAACGGAAATAAAAAGAAGAAAAAAGACATAAATGAGTCAAATGGTTGAAAAGGAAAGAAACAAGTAAAGCAAAAGGAACAAAAATACATTTAACGAGGGGAACAAAAATATCAAAAAATTTATTACAAGAAGAACAAAAATTTCAAAAAAAAAAATCGATTTGCATGGGATCCCCTCATTAGATCCTGACCTGGTGACACTGGGACCAATCTGTAAGTGTACTCTTTCAAATAAAAGAAGAATTTTACAAATCAGTTTATAAATTATTATTATAAAATATTGATATTTCGTTAATTTCATGTTCCGTTATTTGGATAATTTATTATTTCGTTAATATATGGATATTTTATCAATATGATATTTTCAGTTTCTTTGATATAAAATTATCGAGACAATAAACCAATTTAACGAAATTAAAAATTTTACGAAAGAGCAAAAAACAAAATGACACAATGTCAAATTAACGTATTATAACATCACATAACGAATTATCAAAATATCACATTGACTGCAAACAAAGAAACATGAAATTAACGAAATGGAAATCAAATAATGAAACATTAAATTTTACGATATTGAAATTTATCAAAATATGTATCACGATACGAAAAGAAAGAATGTAATAAGAAAAATCATGAAATAAACGAAAATCAAAATACCAGATTAATAAAATATGAAAATAGCAAAAACCAAAATCAAAATATCAGGTTGACGAAAGAGTAGAAATCAACAAAAATTTAATTTCATTAATGAATACGGACTAAATTAGCGAACCACCAAACTATCAGATTAACGAAAAATCACATCAGAGAAATATCAAATTAGCGAAACAGCAAAACGTGAAATTGTTATTTTTTCGTGTTATATCAGATTGAGGCAATATTAAATTTAAAAAATATCATATTGATGAAATCGCATAGCAAAATATCAAATTAGTGAAATATCAAACGATCCTATTAGAAATTAACGAATTATCAAAATCTCAGATTCATGAAATATCAAGGGGATAAAACCCCAATATGTAATGCTGAAATATTAACTTAGCGAAGTACCAAACATGAAAATAACGAATTATCAAAATATCACTAGGGAAAGAGCAAACAAACGAAATGTAACAAAAGCGAAAAATGATGTTAAAGAAATAGGAAACTATCAAATAATGAAATATCAAATTTCATGAAAAAATATGTAAATGTCAGATTAACAAAAAATCAAACTGATGATATACAAAACATCAAACCAACGAAGTATTAATTAAGCGGACATATCAGTATATTCAGCATCTTTTTGCATTTTTATTTTTATTCCAAAGAAGTGCGGTTTTACAATTTCATCCTTCCTGGCAAAAAGCCGATAAAATATAATTAACTCATTCTAGTAATAGCGGCATTTGCAGTCTGGTTCAACTATCGACGGACTTACACAACCCCGAGTCAGCTCCAATTGTTGGAGACTTTAATCCTGCCCTTATTACATTCTCAGCATATCCCTTGGAATGTGCCCGCGTTATATCGATGACGATATTGCTTAAGCTTAAGTCTCAAAAATATTGGATGCACGCTTCATCCTTCGAAATATGTATGTATGTAAAACGCAAATAGAAAAACCGGCTTTATCGAAACCGACCTCGTTTACCACGTTTACAATCCGTTTGATGTGAGAGCTCAGTAAAATTTTGTCATAACCGCAAACAGGCAGAATCAAATCGAATTCCATAAATTCAGTAATCTCCTAATGGATTAGACCCGAATTAATAAAATAAACTGGCTGGAGTCTTTTATTTGCAGAAAATTTTTACAATTGCCTGAAAAAAAGGCGGAATTGTCTGAAAAAAAAGTCAAAATTGCCAGAAAAATGTTAAAATTGCCCGAAAAAATTTGGAGTTGTCAGAAATATGTTAGAATTGGCAAAAGAATGTTAGAATTGCCTGAAAAATAGTGCCCGAAAAAAGTCGGAATTGCCTGAAAAGAAGACGGAATTGCCAGAAAAATGTTAGAATTGCCCAAAAAATAGTCGGAATTGCCTGAAAAAAATTCGGAGTTGCCAAAATAATGTTAAAATTGCCGAAAGAATTCGGAGTTGTCAAAAATATGTTAGAATTGCCAAAAGAATGTTAGAATTGCCCGAAGAATAGTCAGTATTGCCAGAAAAATGTTAGAATTGCTGCCCGAAAAAAAGTCGGAATTGCCTGAAATAAGTCGGAGTAACCAGCAAGAATTCGGAGTTGTCAGAAATATGTTAGAATTGCCAAAAAAAATGCTAAAATTCGGAGTTGTCAGAAATATGTTAGAATTACCAAAAGAATGTTAGAATTGCCTGAAAAAAAATCGGAGTACAGAAAAATGTTAGCATTGCCCGAAAAAAAAGGCGGCATTGTCTGAAAAAAAATTGACAATTGCCAGAAAATTGCCCGAAGAAAAATTCGAAGTTGCCAGAAAAATGTTAGAATTGCTTTAAAAAAAGTTGGAATTGCCCGAAGAAAAGTCAGTATTGTCAGAAAAATGTTAGAATTGCCTGAAAAAAATTCGGAGTACAGAAAAATGTTAGCATTGCCCGAAAAAAAAAGGCGGCATTGTCTGAAAAAAAAAGTCTGAATTGCCAGAAAATTGCCCAAAAAAAAATGTTAGAATTGCTTTAAAAAAAGTTGGAAATGCCCGAAGAAAAGTCAGTATTGTCAGAAAAATGTTAGAATTGCAAGGAAAATTGGCGGAATTGTCTGAAAAAAAATTGAGGATTGCCAGAAAATTTCCCGCAAAAAATTCTAAGTTGCCAGAAAAATTTTACAATTGCCTGAAAAAAAGTCGGAATTGCCTGAAATAAGTCGGAGTTGCCAGAAAGAATTCGGAGTTGTCAGAAATATGTAAGAATTGTCAGAAATATGTTAGAATTACCAAAAGAATGTTAGAATTTCCTGAAAAAAATTCGGAGTACAGAAAAATGTTAGAATTGCCCAAAAAAAGGCGGCATTGTCTGAAAAAAAAGTGAGAATTGCCAAAAGAATGTTAGAATTGCCAACAGAATGTTATAATTGCCAAAACAATGTTAGAACTGCCTGAAAAAAAATCGGAATTGCCTGAAATAAGTCGGAGTTACCAGAAAGAATTCGGAGTTGTTAGAAATATGTTAGAATTGCCAAAAGAAAGTTAGAATTGCCTGAAAAAAAGTCGGAATTGCCTGAAAAATAGTGCCCGAAAAAAGTCGGAATTACCTGAAAATGTTAGAATTGCCCAAAAAAAAGTCGGAATTGCCCGAAAAAATCAGGCTTGCCAGAAAAATGTTAGAATTGCTGCCCGAAAAAAAGGCGGAATTGTCTAAAAAAAAAAGTCTAAATTGCCAAAAGAATGTTAGAATTGCCAACAGAATGTTATAATTGCCAAAACAATGTTAGAACTGCCTGAAAAAAGTCGGAGTTGCCAGAAAAGAAGTTACAATTGCCAGAAAAGTGTTAGAATTGCTCGAAAAAAAGTCGGAATTGCCTGAAAAAAGTCAGAATTGCCAGAAAAGTGTTAGAATTGCTCGAAAAAGGCGGAATTGTCTGAAAAAAAGTCAGAATTGCAAGAATTCGGAGTTGTCAGAAATATGTTAGAATTACCAAAAGAATGTTAGAACTGCCTGAAAAAAAGTCGGAGTTGCCAGAAAAATGTCGAAATTGCCAGAAATATGTTAGAATTGCCCGAAAAACTCAGAATTGCCACAAAAGTGTTAGAATTGCCCGAAAAAAAGTCAGAATTGCAAGAATTCGGAGTTGTTGCCAGAAAATTGTCCTAAAAAAATTCGAAGTTGCCAGAAAAATTTTAGCATTGCCTGAAAAAAGATCGGAATTGCCAGAACAAATTTCGAAATTGCCAGAAATATGTTAGAATTGCCTGAAAAAAGTCAGGATTGCCAGAAAAGTGTTAGATTGCCCAAAGAAAAGTCAGAATTGCCAGAAAAATAGGCGGAATTGCCAGAAATATGTTAGAATTTTCCCGAAAAAAGTCAGAATTGCCAGAAAAGTGTTAGAATTGCCCGAAACCAAGTCGGAATTGCCAGAAGTATTTTAGAATTTTATGTTGTCAGTTATTTTTCCATTCATGTCCGTTCAGTGCCTTCGTCATAACGAAACATCAAAAATATATCATAAAAACAAAATTGTTGAAAAATTTAAATCACATTAAATTTACACTTAAAGATTGCCTTATATGAAGATTATTGTTGTTAAATAAATATTTAAACGAGTCTTATTATAATTAATATGCATGGTTAATATATTCCCTAATCTATAACGACATCATGAAATGTATACGCATATCAATCAACGTCAAAAAATACTTTATACTTTGTGGGAGTTATTATATTTTCGTTGTAGTTGGGTGAGTTATTATCTGCTCGGTTTTCCAAAGGTTAACAAATGCATTTATAGTTTAATCAAAACATGCATCTGAACATTAACAAAATATTTGAGATAATTAGTCAAACTGTAATTTCGAAATTATGAAACTCTGAAACAACATTATTCCAGTGTATGCTCATCTCTGTTGCATAAATATTACGCTATTGATTTTACCAAAATTCTGTCGAAACTTTCCCTGAATTTAAATTATTCCTAAACAGTTATAAAACGGGTCAGTGTTAAGATTGATCGCTCCGATTCGATAACTAATATAAATAAAGTATTTCTTGGGAAACGACGGAGCTTTTGGTAGTTATTGCTGCTGAAGAAGGTGGCGCGCCATAAATTTCCAGTCATTAACCCTGAGTTACGAAATGAGAAAAGCTCGTGTTTTTCCGCTTTTCGTGGAGAGTCACAACTCACTTTTTAATCGTTTTATGCCAATAACCGCCTTGACTGGAAAACATTTTCAACTTTTGTTACATTCGCAATAAATCACGGCTGGAAGGAAGTGAGGAATCCCTTTCTGAAATCTGATTTATACAGGGTAAAAAAAAACAAGATATATGGTTTTAAAATTCACGCGAAAACCGATTGAGAACCGCTGGCAGGTTTATACAGGTTTATAAAGTATCCGATACATTTCCCATAACGCAAATAAAATAAAATATAATATAATAAATAAAACTAAATAAATCAATAATTCAACACAATAACTAGCAGCTTTTTATCCCTTCCCACTTATTGCCCCTCTTCTCCACTCAACCTTCCTCATCCATTCGATCCCTCTTCCGTCCTCATTCAAAATTTCTTCTCTACTCTCTAAATGCTCTATCGTCTAATTTTTCCTCCACACATCCTGCATACTCTATTATTATCCTCACTCCAATATTTATTCTCTCTCTCCTCATTTCCGCTTCTAAATCTTGCTATTATCACTCTCTCTTTTCTACTCTCTCTTCCTAGGTACTTTATCATTTCTTCCGTTATTATTTTTTCATACTTCTCACTATACCTTAACTCCCTAATTCTCTCTGCACTAATTCATCTGTCATTACTCTGCCTCTCTCTCGCATTCTTTCTATCTCCGCACCTGCATACCCGTTTCTTTCGAAATATGCCTTCCTCTCTTTCCATATCCCCTTTCCTATTTCTTTCCTTTTTTCTTTCAAAGACTTTTGCAAAATTCTGCACTCTCCTCTCTCTATCACTTTCTCCTCAAATCTTATTGCTCTTTTTCCTGCTACTATTCTTATTCCATCTCTCTTGCTCTTTTACTAGCTCTTCTATTATCGTCTTCGTTTCCTTCATACTTCTGCTGTACACTGTTACAATTCTCCATTTTCTCTTTTTACTTTTCACCGTTCTTTCCATAATCCCTCTTTCTTCTTTTGCTTCAGTTCCATTTTCTCCTTCCAGTCCCTCTTTCCCCCCATTATTATCCCACCTTTAGCTCTCCCTTTCTTGCTTTCCCTCTCTGCATATTGACATTTCCACTTAAACTATTTCGGCATTCTCTTTTCCAATTTCTCCCACCCCTTTTCTTCCACCCACGTTTCTACCATTCCCACTAAGTCAAATTCTCTCAAATACTCCCAGAATTCATTCTCTTTATTTTTTATTCCCGCAACGTTCCAGAATACTTTTCTTATTTGCTCCTTTTCTCCTTTATTTCTCTCCGTCTTCGTTTTCCCTTTTCTGCCCTGTCGTCTTTTTCTTGTGCTCTATTACAAAAAATTTCTGTATCTAACTCCCCCTTTTCTTCGTCCCACCTAAGCCCTTTTCCCTCTATCCATATCTTTTTATAACCCACTTTCACCCGCTGTCTTTTTGTCGCTCTTCTTTGGCTATCGCTCTTAATTCCTTCTGTATATCTCTTTCCTTCTTTGTCAGATCATCTTCTATGTATACTCTCTTTCCTTTTATTAGTTTTCTTTTATTTTCCATAACTTTCCTGTTTTCCCCCCAGCTCCCAAGTTCCGCCACAATCATTTTTCCTCCATTTATTTTATACATCTCTCTCACAGTCACTTCTACCTCTAATTCAACCTTCATCCATTTTTCCAATTTCTTCTCGCTCTCGCATTCCTCTTCGTCCAATCCCGTTACTACAATATTCTTTTTTCTCACTCTTTTTTCCTGCTCTTCCATTTTCTCCTCCAATTTTTTCTTTTAGTTCCATCTTTTCTCTTTCCCATTTTTCTTCCTTTTCACGCATCATATTTTTCAGCTGTTCTAGTTCCCGGCTCATGTTCCGATTCTCTTCCTTTATCTCCCCTACATCCTCCATAATTTTTTTCAGCATCTCTTTCATTTCCTCATCCATTGCCTTTTTAACCGGTGATCTATCCAACTTCTTACTTTTCCTAAAGGGGTTAATCCTCTCTTCTAATTCTCGTCCTTCTTCTCTTTTTCTTTTGTAAGCTTCTTCTCTCTCGCTCTCACTACCACTTTTTTTCATTCTATTTCTTTTTCACTTTTTCACGCTTTTTTATCCGCTTATCTTATCGAGCGCCGCAAAACACGTTCGCTCGGCTCAACTGCTCGAATCGGAATCCCATTTGTAAATAAACTCTTATCTTTTGGCCTAAACAAAAAAGGAACGAGTGCGGTGAACGGCTGCCAATTAATTACTTTCAGTTTCACTTTGACTGTTGATGGTGTACACTAAACATTGAGTTTTTATTTTTTTCAATTGAAAGCAAAAGTAGTTTTTGTCTGTCGGAAAAGGTTAATCAATAAAGACCGAAATGTTTACAATAGTTTGTACCGTAAGTAGTAGGTTTTTTGCCCAAAATAAATCCAGCGACTATCAAAATGTTTTGTGTGCATCGAATTTTTGAGCCATATAATTTGAGGTTTAAATACATACTATAGATCCCTTCTAAAGTAAACGCCTGTGGATATTAGATTAATGCAAGATGGCTTGACCCTCGTGAGTGAAACTTAACGCAGACATGCATTATTCAAACAGTCCTGCGAATAATTTCGGTCCAATCCATTAGACTCTCGAACTCTTTCGTTTCGTCAGATCGGTGTAAAACGACCGAATTTATGGAATTCGATTCGATTCTGCCTGTTTGCGGTTATGGCGAAATTTTACTGCGCTCTCGCATCAAAGGGATGCTAAACGTGGGCGTTGTTTAAAATGGAGATAAAGTTCGGTTTCCACAAAGCCGGTTTTTCTATTTGCGTTTTACATATTTCGAAGGATGAAGAGTCATCGATATAACGCGGCACATTCCAAGGGATATGCTGAGAATGTAATAAGGGCAGGATTAGTTTCCAACAATTGGAGCTGTCTCGGGGTTGTGTAAGTCCGTCGATAGTTGAGCCAGACTGCAAATGCCGCGATTACTTAAAGTGGTTAATTGCTTAAAGAAGTTTTTGAAAAAATTAAACCGTCACGGGGGGCCGGCAGATGTGAAACGTCAACATTGCTTGTGGAGTCAAATAAATAAAAACACAGTTTCGGTAATAAAATATTTGTTTTATTCAAACGTCAGAAAAACGTGACATTGTATACGTCAGTGGATTATGAAAAATCGCCGTTTCTCTGCCATGGCACACAAAGTCGTCTAGCGGTGCATAAAGTAACCTTGAAATTACTGCTGGTGGTCAGTGAAGTTTTATCAAATCAAAGAAATTGTCAGACTTTCGGCGTTTCAAGAAGAAATAGCATTTTTATTCGGAGAAAAGTGGCTTTTCGTTTTCAACCTAAAAAGGCGTAATTCCCTGTCAGATAATTGAGGTATGGTTAGGTCATAGTGAAATTACAGTTATGTCCCAAAATCATACAATGAATAAATATACAGATAATTAATCAACAATATATAAAAGACGATTGAAATTAATTAAACAATCTATCAAAGTTGTAAAATAAAAATATATGTTTGACGAAGAAAAATGTGACAATTTTTCAAGTTCAATAATGAATTTTACCTTACCTCTTCCCCGAGTTAGACACTTAAATCGATAGGATCCGCAAAAGCGCTTCCAATTAAAAACAAATGGACATCTTCACCATATACTCCGTTCAATGACGCTTTTTCCTACCCCTTGATTGGGATTCCGATTCGACCAGTTGAGCCGAGCGGACGTGTGGTAGTGAGAGCGGGAGAGAAGAAGTTTACAAAAGAAAAATAGAAGAAGGACGAGAGTCGGAAGAGAGGATTAATCCCTTTAGGAAAAGTAAGAAGTTAGAAAGATCACCGGTTGGTTGAAGAAATGAAAGAGGTGCTGAAAAAAAATTATGGAGGATGTAGGGGAGCTAAAGGAAGAGAATCGGAAGATGAGCCGGGAACTGGAACAGTTGAAAATTATGATGCATGAAAAGGAAGAAAAATGGGAAAGAGAAAAGATGGAACTAAAAGAAAAAATATAAAAAATTGGAGGAGAAAATGGAAGAGCAGGAAAAAAGAGTGAGAAAAAAGAATATTGTAGTAACGGGATTGGACGAAGAGGAATGCGAGAGCGAGAAGAAACTGGAAAAATGGATGAAGGTGGAATTAGAGTTAGAAGTGTCTGTGAGAGAGATGCATAAAATAAATGGAGGAAAAATGATTGTGGCGGAACTTGGGAGCTGGGGGGAAAAGAGGAAAGTTATGGAAAATAAAAGAAAACTAAGAGAAAAAAAAAAGGAAAGAGAGTATACATAGAAGATGATCTGACAAAGTAGGAAAGAGATATACAGAAGGAATTAAGAGCGATAGCCAAAGAAGAGCGACAAAAAGGACAGCGAGTGAAAGTGGGTTATAAAAAGATATGGAAAAGGGCTTAGGTGGGACGAAGAAAAAGGGGAGTTAGACACAGAAAATTTTTGAATAAGAGCACAAGAAAAAGACGACAGGGCAGAAAAGGGAAAACGAAGACGGAGAGGAATAAAGGAGAAAAGGAGCAAATAAGAATAGTATTCTGGAACGTTGCGGGAATAAAAAACAAAGAGAATAAATTTTGGGAGTATTTGAAAGAATTTGACGTAGTGGGAATGGTAGCAACGTGGGTGGAAGAAAAGGGGTGGGAAAAATTGGAAAAGAGAATGCCGAAAGAGTTTAAGTGGAAATGTCAATATGCAGAGAGGGAAAGCAATAAAGGGAGAACTAAAGGTGCGATAATAATGGGGGTGAAAGAGGGACTGAAAGGAGAAAATGGAACTGAAGCAAAAGAAGAAAGAGGGATTATGGAAAGAACGGTGAAAAGTAAACAGAGAAAATGGAGAATTGTAACGGTGTACAGCAGAAATATGAAGGAAACGAAGAGAATAATAGAAGAGCCAGTAAAAGAGCAAGAAGAAGGAACTTTGGTGATTGGGGGGGATTTTAATTAAAGAATTGGGGGAAAAGGAAGACGGATAGAAGAGGAACAAGAAACAATAGAAGGAAGATCAACAAATGATGGAACAGAAAACGCAGTAGGGAGAGTACTGATTAGCTTAGCAGAAGAAAGAGGGTGGGACATACTTAATGGGCACTGCACAGGAGATGAGAAAGACCAAGAGGGGAGACAGTTATTGATTATGTTATGGTAAATGAAGAAGCATGGGATGAAATAGAGAAATTCAAGGTGGGAGAAAGAAAGGAGTCGGACCATATGCCTTTAGAATTGAAGACAAAAGGAAGACAGAAAGATAGAGGAAGTGTGAATGAGTTTAGAAGAAAAATTGTGAAGAATATTTGGACGGAAGAAGGACAAGAAAATTATAGAGCAAGACTTAGGGAGGCAAAATACGAAGAAAAAGAAATAAACGAAAAGGTGGGGGAACTGAGCGATAACATAAGAAACGCAACAGAAAAAAAAGGGATAGAGATAAGAGAGAAGATGGGGCTGTGGAAGAGCGAGTGGTGGGATAAAGAATGCAGGGAAAGGAAGCAGGAAGCAATAAGGAAACTAAGAAATTGGAAGAAAGAAAAAACAACCAAGGTAGAGTACAAGAGAGCACGCAAGAGGTTCAATTTAGTATGCAAAGAGAAGAAGCAAAAGAAACAGATGGAAGAAGAGCTAAAGATGAAGTGTATAAAGACGGAAGAAGAGGTATGGAGATACATAAATAAGGAAAGAAAGAAAAAGAGAGAGAGTGAGTGATGGAATTACTATGGAGGAATGGAGAGAGTACTTCAGTGAGCTGCTGGGGGGTGATGAAAACAGACAAGAAAAGGAAAAGAGACAACAAAGAGTGGAAGAAATAGAAGAGATAATAAGAGAAGAATTAGAGCAACAACTAAGAAAACTGAAAAGAGAAAAGACACCGGGGAGGGATGGTATACAGAATGAAGCGTGGATATATGGAACGGAAAGGGAAGTTGACAGGTTGTTAGAGATAATGAATGGAGTGTGGAAGGGAGAGGGATTCCCTCAAGAGTGGAAGGAGGGGATAATTGTGGAAGATAGGCTGATAAAGAAAATGAATGAGAGGGGGGTGTTACCAGACGGACAGGCGGGATTTAGGAAAGGTAGAGGGACCATGGATAATGTATATATCTTGAATCACATAGCAGGAAATGAGATAAAAAAGAGGGGTGGCAAGATATATGCATTCTTTGTGGACCTGAAGGCGGCTTTTGATAATGTGGAAAAAGATTTACTGTGAGAATGCTTGAGAAAGAGAGGGATAAATGAGCATCTGCTAACAAAAATAGAAGAGATATATGAAGAGACGATAAGTAGAGTGAGAGTGGATGGAAGGGTGAGTGAATGTTTCAAAACTTATAAGAGAGTAAGACAAGGTTGCCCACTAAGCCCCAGCCTGTTTGCAGCTTTTTTTGGAGATATAGAGGAGATGTTCAGGAAGGGGCAGGCAGGGGGGTTGTGGTGGGCAAAAAAAAAGTGTGGTCTTTAGCATATGCGGATGATTTGGTGGTGCTAGCGAGAGAGGAGAAAGATATGAAAGAAATGATAGGAAACATGGAGAAATATATAAGAAGGAAAAGTTGACGGTGAATGTAGAGAAATCCAAGATGATGGTGCTCAGAAAAGAGGGTGGTAGGAAAAAAGTAAATGAGTGAAGATGAGAGAAAGAGAAAATTGAAGAAGTGAAAGAATTTAAGTATTTAGGTTATGTGATGAATGAAAGAAACACAGCAACAGCACATGTGAGAGAGTTAGTGAAAAAAGCAAGAATGGAAAGCGAGATGGAAAGAATAGAAGCAGGAAAAAGAGCAATAAGATTTGAGGAGAGAGTGATAGAGAGAAGAGAGTGCAGAATTTTGCAAAAGTGAAAGACAAAAGGAAAGAAATAGGAAAGGGGATATGGAAAGAGAGGGACGCATATTTCGAAAGAAACGGGTATGCAGGCGCGGAGAGAGGCAGAGTAATGACAGATGAATTAGTGCAGAGAGATATAGATGTGCAAGTGCAGGAAAGAAGAACGAGAATTAGGGAGTCTAATACAATGGGAAGTATGAAAAAATAATAACGGAAGAAATGCCAAAGTACCTAGGAAGAGAGAGTGATAATAGCAAGATTTAGATGTGGAAATGAGGAGAGAGAAAATAAATATTAGAGTGAAGATAATAATACAGTGTGCAGGATGTGTGGAGAAAAAAAGGAGACGATACAGCATTTGTTGAAGGAATGCGTAGAATTGAGAGGGAGAGATGAGAGTAGAGAAGAAATTTTGAATGAGGACGGAAGAGGGATCGAATGGATGAGGACGGTTGAGTGGAGAAGAGGGACAATAAGTGGGAAGGGATAAAAGCTGCTAGTTATTGTGTTGAATTATTGATCTATTTAGTTTTATTTATTATATTATATTTTATTTTATTTGAGTTATGGGAAATGTATCGGATACTTTATAAACCTGTAAAGGTAATAAATATACATACTACAACTACTCCTAACCCTTGACCAACAATGTGGTGAAGATGTTACCTCGATAAGGTATGGACTCGAAAAGGAAGACGCAAGTTCTTTTTGTGTGGGTTGTTATCTCTAGTTCGCTCATTCGTTCCTGAACCCTCGAGGGCCAAACGCGGCAAAGTCAAATTGTAACAGTACCTCATTACGAGGTGCGAAAGTGAATAAAAATACATTTTAAATAGATTTCTTTACCCTGTTTTCATAAAATTTAGAACACACACACATGGGAGAAGAGAGCAGGGGCGGCGAGGGGGCCTGACGCCGTTTTACGTGACGACAGTCGATTCGGTTTTACTCCCATATCGCGGCTATAGATGTTACACATCAAAAATTGAATGTTTTGATATATTATCAATTCGATGTTTTGTAAATCCGACATTTACATAATATTATCACGTTTGCCACTTCCCTGTAAGTTAATATTTCAACATTACAAATTGGGTTTTTGTCCACTTGATATTTTATGAATCAGATTTTTTGATATTTTCAGATTTTTATAATTCCATTTTTTGACATTTTACTAATTTGATATTTCTTCTCATTAGTATTTCCTCAATTTGACATTTTGTTGGGTTGCCGTTTCATTAATTTTATATTTGGATATTTCATAAATTTGATATTTCTATACAAAAAATCTATACCTACACAAAAATGCCATATTCCAAATTCCATATTAAACATTGCACAATCCACATTCCAAATTCCATGTTAACTTTACATATTCCAAATACCAAATTAATTTCCATAATCCAAACTCCATATTCGAAAATCCAAATTTCAAATCCAATATTATTCCAAATATATTACATTTGGTATACATATTGTATTTCAGAATATATTTTTCATATTCCAAATTCCTTATGTAAAATTCCAAACTCCGTATTCAACCAGACATTCATTTTCCAAATTTCAGCGCTTCAAAAATAAGATTTTTTATCTTGTATTTAAAATTGCCTATTGCACATTCCTAATCTTAAAAACCGTATTCAAAACTCCATATTCCAAATTCCATGTCATAAAAATATTTTGTATTTTGTACGGGGTACGCTTAATATAGCGACACGACACATGTCCGATCAAATAAGGGAGGCCCGGCCCCAAAGGGGCCCCGCCTCAAAATTTGTCGTTCTGGGCATTAAAAATGAAAATCGATTCTTAAGGAAAAAGTTTCACTTCTGTCGTGTGTGGACTCCACACACAATTTTTTTATTTAATTCCTTTTCAACCTTTTAGGTCTTTCATGCCTTTTAATTATTAAATTATTAATTAATTAATCGATTTTTAAAGCCCGTTACGACAATTTGATGGGTATTAAAATCGAGCGTTAACAAAAAGCGTTATAATTTCTTATATATTTTATATACAGGGTGGAAAGTTTAACTGGAATAAATTCAGTATCTTCACTGCAATTGATTTTGCAAAAAAAATCCTGAAACACGTCGATTTTTGTTTTTAAATTGCCACTTTTTAGCCTGATCAGCTTTCTTTTGTTTTTACTCAGGGGGCTGAAACCACCCTTAAGTTTTTTTTTTCAAATGAGAAGATATGTCAACCGACACATAATTGGAAAGCCCATAAAAAAAGGAATACAAGAATGTGTTTTGTTTCATGTATCTCTATCTCATCTGAGAATAAAACCCTAAAAACTGTTTTTAGGATCATAGGACCAGTGTTTTTTCCTGAAGAAGAGGTGCAATAGAATGGCCAGCAAGACCACCAGACCTCACTTCTCTTGACTTATTTTTTGTGGGGGTATCTTATAAGTAAAGTCTACACTACAAAACCCGATAATCTTGAAGATTTGCAACAACGTATTACCTATGAAATTCAGCAAATCACTTCAGAAATGTTGTAAAATGTAAGAAATGGGAACCTACCAAGATCGAAATAAATTAAAGTTGTTTTTATTTATTTCTTCTTACATTATTAGCGGGAAAAATAAAAAAAATATATATCGTTGTACTCCTTTTTTTTATAAGCTTTCCAATGATGTGTCGGTGACATATCTTCCTTCCCATTTGAAAAAAAAACTTAAGGGTCGTTACAGCCCCCTGAGTAAAAACAAAAGAAAGCTGATCAGGCTAAAAAGTGGCGATTTAAAAACAAAAATCGACGTGTTTCAAGAATTTTTCTCAAAATCAATGGCAGTGAAGATACTGAATTTATTCCAGTTAAACTTTCCACCCTGTATATATTTCTTCTTATTTTTTTTATTCTTTCTGTTTAGTCTCCTGATCTTTTTTCTATTGTTCTATTTTCTGTCTTCTTGCCATTTTTACAGTTAAGTTTAAGTTCCCGGTTGTGTTTCAGTTTACCGTTGCGGTTACGGTTACGTGTATGGTTACTTTTACGGTTACGTTTACTATTAATGTTAGGATTACGGTTAGGTTAGGATTAGTGTTACTGTTACGGTTATGATTACGGTTATTTTCTTGATGTCATTATTAATCTTTTGTATTTCATCCAATTGCTTATGAAAACACAATCTAAAAGCTGGAATATGAAACTTTACGGTCGCCTTTATGGTCACCTTTAGGGTTTTGGTTAGGTTAATGATCAATAATCACGTTTACGGTTCTTACAAATCATTTCTTCCGTCCCCTTGTTCCTTCTTTTATTGCTAAATTGACTCTCACTTTGGTTAATAAGTTTTGTTTTTTTATATATTTTACATCACTGTATGATATGTATGATATATAGGTTACGTTTACGGTTACGTTTACGGTTGTTCTTCCTGTAAGTATTATTCATTTAGTCCTCCTCATCCTGTTCTTATTAGTTTTCTATTCTATTTAATTTTTTATTTTGTAGCTAATTAAAATAAATAATGTTTAACAAAGAATATTTGCTGACTGACTGAATAGAAAGGAAGCCAGACCCAATGCATATCCCAGATATTTTCTTAATATTGCTTTTTTATTTATTGTATTTTATCCAATTGTATATTTCTATCCAGACAGGTGTAAACATTCCTTTTCATTTCTTAATATTGTCTTTTGTGTTATATATTTTAGTTTTTCTAATTTGTTTTTTTTTTGGTTCTGATCTTCAGTTTATAAGTTTACGGTTACGATGAAGGTTAATTACGGTTACAATTACAGTTACGTTTACGGATATTTTCTTGATATTACTCTATTTCTTTTTTGTATTTTATCCAATTGTCTATTAATTGCATATCATTGTTTCATCATTGTTATACATATTGCCATTACTTTAATTTAACATTTTACCGTTTTGCTAATTAGATATTTCCCCAATGTGATTTCATATATGTAAGACATATCTTATTATGTATTTGGTAAATTTTATAGTTCGTTAAGTTGACATTTTGTGATTGCACTAATTTGTTATTTAGTCAGCTTGCAATTTCGTCAATTTGATACCTTTTCAAATCTGATATGTTATTAATTTGATAATATGTACTACCATTGTAATATTGTTGTTTCATTTTAAATTTTGCTGTTTCGGCAATTTGACATTTCCGAGATGGGAATTTTCGTTAATCTGTTATTTTGGAACACAGGAACACTTGAAGAACGTTTTTTCGGTGGTACATATTACAGTAACTTGGAACGGCAAATTAATACTCTTATGATCTCAAAGAAATGAACGATATTCCACCAGCCATAATTTCTCTGACAGACTCTGACAATAATAATGGGGATGATGAGGACGGAACTGAAGATGTTAATGAAATATACTCATTTTTCTTATTACTATTATATTCGTAAATTTTATTGTATTTTGAATAATGACAATGCTATTTTCCAAGATTTCCCAACATAACCTCAAGAATCTAAATGTCAAAAAAACTCCCCAAAACCAAGTCAGTGCAGTATTGCCGATAGCATTTCCCTAAGAAATTGCGACGGTGGCGTTTTTAAAATATAAACAGCTTATAGTTTAATATATTTCTTTTTAAACACGTTAATTAGTTAAATAATTATATATTAATAATTATAAGTTATCCAATGTACACTATATTCCGTAATTTTAACATATTATATCTATCAGTAGGAATTTCATGGGAAATTTAAAACTTCGCGCTCAACACCGCGCTTATGTAACTGCTAGTGTTTGTGTCGCTTATCTGTCATTGATTGCATCAACATAAGTGGGGAAACTCAACGAACCGCCTCTGCGGCGACAATAAACTGAACAGTGCGTACTGCGTAGTCTTCTGGCGGTATTGGAACCGTGAACACGTGCATTTCTGTTACCAAAAAAATAATTTGTGTCAACATGGCGTTTAATGTCAACGGTAAGGATATTTTACTTTAAATGTAAAGTCGGTATTTACATATGTAGTGATAACTGTACTATGATTAGAAATTTTAGCGATCGTTCATTTACAGAACATCAGCACTTGCGCTACAACCCCCTAAAAGGAGAATGGGTCCTAGTCTCCCCGCACCGGGCTCTGCGGCCCTGGAGCGGCCAGGTCGAACGGGCCCCCGTCGAAGTGGTCCCCGAATTCGACCCCAACAATCCCTTATGTCCCGGAGTTAAACGTTCGTCCGGAATAGTAACTCCGCAATACAAATCCACTTATGTCTTTACTAACGACTTCCCTTCGCTTTTAGAAGAGGGCCCCGAGCCTCCCGAAAGCCAAGATCCACTCTTCCAAACTAAAACCGCCAAAGGCACTTGCCGAGTCATTTGTTACCATCCACGGTCGAACGTTTACTTGACGTCGATGTCTCTATCTGAAGTGGTCGCGATAATCGACGAGTGGATAAGGCAGACTCGGGAACTGGGTGCAAGATACAATTGGGTGCAGATTTTCGAGAACAGGGGCGCGATGATGGGGTGCTCGAACCCGCATCCGCACTGCCAGATTTGGGCTTCTAATTTCATGCCGAACGAACCCAGACTGAAGGACCAACATCAGAGAGAGTATTACGAAAAATACGGACGGCCTTTGTTGCAAGATTACGTGGAAAGGGAGTTAGAAAAGAAAGAACGAATCGTCTACGAGAACGACGAGTGGCTCATCGTTGTGCCATATTGGGCCGTGTGGCCCTACGAGACCCTAGTCTTGCCCAAACGGCAAGTCCAAAGGTTCACAGACTTAGATCAGAGTCAAAAAGAAGCTTTAGGCACAGCCTTGAAAGCCATCGTGGCCAAATATGACAACATCTTTAAATGCACCTTTCCGTATTCGATGGGTTGGCACGGAGCTCCCACCGGAAGCCAGTTCCAAGAATCACTTCCATATTGGACTTTCCACGGAGCGTATTATCCGCCATTGTTGCGATCTGCCACTGTTAAGAAATTTATGGTCGGGTATGAGATGCTGGCACAAGCACAAAGGGATTTAACGCCGGAGAAAGCAGCTGCGGTTCTTAGGGATCAGTCTGAAATCAGGTTTTCAGACAGTGCCTGATGTATAATAAAATTTGTTCTTTCTTGTGTTTTAAATTTGTTATTTTGATCTACGTGATAAAAGAAGAATTTTATTTGTAGGTTAATCTAGCAGTTATGGTTGGACGTGCTATTTCTTAGGGTAGTAAATCTACTCTAGTTTTTATTGCTGCAGTTCAGAATCGCTGTGGCTACACCACTAACGTACATACTGCAGCCGGTTGTGTCGAGAGCGGAGATTTCCAATAGATAAGATACACGGAAAATTTTGTATGTATAATCTATATACAGGGTAAAATCGAAATTTATGTAAAAAAATCTGGTGACACCTTGGGATGTACAGTGCAACCTCCTTGGTTTGCGTCTTCTACTCTGCCCCTGTATCGAGATAAAATTCTAGTTTGGCTTTCTTTAGTTCATAAATAATAGACAAAAACTATTTTTGGAGAATCACCTCAGTTCCGTGATTTACCGCATTAGTACAGTACATTGTTTCTTTTAATTGATTTGCTTGTATCTAACGCGAACTAACTTGAATATCTATAGCAACGGAGAGTTTTTCACCTGCTATTTATTGGCGACTATTTCGATTAGGCTCTTGTTATTTTCGGGATGTCGATGTCATGTAGGCTGTGCCAACCCAGCGTGCTTCCCAAACGGCTGACAAAACAAGAGACGTCATTTTGAGCATATATTATAATGTTATTGAGGCAGGTAAGTCAAGTTCAATGTCAAGTGCCAATTTACACCTTATCGGTCGGGCTCGAGCGTATGAGTTTTTCTGGTCACTTTTTGTCATGTCGACTTCTAACTGCTTCAGGAACACCACAACTAGAATGGTTTAACGAGTTTATTCCCCATTAAATTTGTGACTCAAATTTTCACAGATATGTTGTAGTGGGATTTATGATCTACGAGTTAAAATTTGTACATATATTTTAATTTCACCCCGTATATCAGATTATAGAATCAAAATTCAAAAGAGTCCAGAGTCAAAAGAATTCAAAGGGCCCAAAAGGTTCAAAAAGTCAAAAACATGAAATGATTCAAAAGAGTTAATAGAAGAGCAGAAATCAAAAGAATCCCTAAAATCAAAGAGTCCAAAGGTTGAAAAAAGGCAACAGGATAAAGAAAATGCAAAGAATGGAAAGGATTGTAACCATAGAAAAAATGGAAAACAATCGATAGAATCGAAGGAGACAGAAGTGAAGAAAAAGCTCAGAGTTAAAAAAGTAATAAGTACAAAGTAGTAAAAAATCAAAATTGAAAAAGTGAAACATCCAAAATGTCGAGTGAAAAGATTCAAAAGTCAAAAGAATCAAAAGAGTCAAAAGTCCATAGAGTACAAAGTCCAACGAATCAAAAAACTTCAATAGTAAAAAAGACTCGATTGGATGAACCAAAAAGTCAAATTAGTAAAAAAAATAAAATAAATCAAAAGTCAGTAGTCAAAACTATCAAGATAATCAAAACAATCCAGAGACAAAATAGACAAAAGTGTCGAGAGAATGAAAAATAGGAGTCAAACAAAATGCCAAGAATAAAAAGATTCGAAAGTCAAAAAAATCAAAACGGTTCAAAATCCACAGAGTATAAAGTCAAACGAATCAAACAACTTCAATAGTAAAAAAGAGTCGATTGTATGAACCAAAAAGTCAAATTAATAAATAAATTAAGGAAACCGAAACGGACTACTCAAATATATCAAAACAGTCAAAACAATCCGGAGTCAAAATAGTCAAAAGCGCCAAAAGAATAGAAAAAATTAATTAAAAAGTCAAAAGAATCATTGGACCAAGAAGTGAAGCGTTAAGAAAGCCAAGAGATGAAACAGTCAAAAGAATCAATAGGGTCAACAGTAAAAAGGTTCAAGAGTCAAAAATCAAAATCCAAAGGAGTCAAGAGTCGAGAGATTTCAAAGGGCCCAAAAGGTTCAAAAAGATCAAAAGTAAAAAATCATAATTAAAAAAGTCTAACATCAAAATGTCAACAATAAAATGATTCAAAAGTCAAAAAAATCAAAAGGGTTCAAAATCCATAGAGTATAAAGTCAAACGAACCAAAAAACTTCAATAATAAAAAAGAGTAGATTGTAAGAACCAAAAAGTAAAATTACTAAAAAAAAAGAAAGAAAAGAATCAATGCTCAAAAATATCAAAACAGTCAAAACAATCCGCAGACAAAATAGTCAAAAGCGCCAAAAGAATTAAAAAAATGAATTTAAAAGTCAAAAGGATCATCGGTCCAAAAAGTGAAGCGTTAAGAAAGCCAAGATATAAAACGATCAAAAGAATCAATAGGGTCAAGTGAAAAAATTCAAGAGTCAAAAATGCAAATCCAAAAGCGTCAAGAGTCGGGAGAATTAAAAGGGCATAAAAGGTTCAAAAATATCACAAGTAAAAAATCACTGTTAAAAAAGTCAAACATCCAAATGTCAAAAATAAAAATATCCAAAAGTCAAAAAAATCGAAAGGGTTCAAAATCCATAGAGTATAAAGTCAAACGAATCAAAAAACTTCAATAGTAAAAAAAGAGTCGATTGTATGAACCAAAAAGTCAAATTAATTAAAAAATAAAATAAATCAAAAAAGTCAATACTCAAAAATATCAAAGCAGTCATAACAATCCGCAGACAAAATAGTCAAAAGCACCAAAAGAATAGAAAAAATGAATTAAAAAAGCAAAATAATCATGGGTCCAAAAAGTGAAGCGTTAAGAAATCCAAGATATAAAACGATCAAAAGAATCAATAGGGTCAAGTGAAAAAATTCAAGAGTCAAAAATCCAAATCCAAAGGCGTCAAGAGTCGGAAGAATTAAAAGGGCATAAAAGGTTCAAAAATATCAGAAGTAAAAAATCACTATTAAAAAAGTCAAACATCCAAATGTCAAAAATAAAAACATCCAAAAGTCAAAAAATCAAAAGGGTTCAAAATCCATGGAGTATAAAGTCAAACGAATCAAAAAACTTCAATAGTAAAAAAAGAGTCGATTGTATGAACCAAAAAGTCAAATTAATTAAAAAATAAAATAAATCAAAAAAGTCAATACTCAAAAATATCAAAACAGTCATAACAATCCGCAGACAAAATAGTCAAAAGCACCAAAAGAATAGAAAAAATTAATTAAAAAAGCAAAAGAATCGTCGGTCCAAAAAGTGAAGCGTTAAGAAAGCCAAGATATAAAACGATCAAAAGAATCAATAGGGTCAAGTGAAAAAATTCAAGAGTCAAAAATGCAAATCCAAAGGCGTCAAGAGTCGGGAGAATTAAAAGGGCATAAAAGGTTCAAAAATATCATAAGTAAAAAATCACTATTAAAAAAGTCAAACGTCCAAATGTCAAAAATAAAAATATCCAAAAGTCAAAAAAATCGAAAGGGTTCAAAATCCATAGGGTATAAAGTCAAACGAATCAAAAAACTTCAATAGTAATAAAAGAGTCGATTGTATGAACCAAAAAGTCAAATTAATTAAAAAATAAAATAAATCAAAAAAGTCAATACTCAAAAATATCAAAACAGTCATAACAATCCGCAGACAAAATAGTCAAAAGCACCAAAAGAATAGAAAAAATGAATTAAAAAAGCAAAATAATCATGGGTCCAAAAAGTGAAGCGTTAAGAAATCCAAGATATAAAACGATCAAAAGAATCAATAGGGTCAAGTGAAAAAATTCAAGAGTCAAAAATCCAAATCCAAAGGCGTCAAGAGTCGGAAGAATTAAAAGGGCATAAAAGGTTCAAAAATATCAGAAGTAAAAAATCACTATTAAAAAAGTCAAACATCCAAATGTCAAAAATAAAAACATCCAAAAGTCAAAAAATCAAAAGGGTTCAAAATCCATGGAGTATAAAGTCAAACGAATCAAAAAACTTCAATAGTAAAAAAAGAGTCGATTGTATGAACCAAAAAGTCAAATTAATTAAAAAATAAAATAAATCAAAAAAGTCAATACTCAAAAATATCAAAACAGTCATAACAATCCGCAGACAAAATAGTCAAAAGCACCAAAAGAATAGAAAAAATTAATTAAAAAAGCAAAAGAATCGTCGGTCCAAAAAGTGAAGCGTTAAGAAAGCCAAGATATAAAACGATCAAAAGAATCAATAGGGTCAAGTGAAAAAATTCAAGAGTCAAAAATCCAAATCCAAAGGCGTCAAGAGTCGGAAGAATTAAAAGGGCATAAAAGGTTCAAAAATATCAGAAGTAAAAAATCACTATTAAAAAAGTCAAACATCCAAATGTCAAAAATAAAAACATCCAAAAGTCAAAAAATCAAAAGGGTTCAAAATCCATGGAGTATAAAGTCAAACGAATCAAAAAACTTCAATAGTAAAAAAAGAGTCGATTGTATGAACCAAAAAGTCAAATTAATTAAAAAATAAAATAAATCAAAAAAGTCAATACTCAAAAATATCAAAACAGTCATAACAATCCGCAGACAAAATAGTCAAAAGCACCAAAAGAATAGAAAAAATTAATTAAAAAAGCAAAAGAATCGTCGGTCCAAAAAGTGAAGCGTTAAGAAAGCCAAGATATAAAACGATCAAAAGAATCAATAGGGTCAAGTGAAAAAATTCAAGAGTCAAAAATGCAAATCCAAAGGCGTCAAGAGTCGGGAGAATTAAAAGGGCATAAAAGGTTCAAAAATATCATAAGTAAAAAATCACTATTAAAAAAGTCAAACGTCCAAATGTCAAAAATAAAAATATCCAAAAGTCAAAAAAATCGAAAGGGTTCAAAATCCATAGGGTATAAAGTCAAACGAATCAAAAAACTTCAATAGTAATAAAAGAGTCGATTGTATGAACCAAAAAGTCAAATTAATTAAAAAATAAAATAAATCAAAAAAGTCAATACTCAAAAATATCAAAACAGTCATAACAATCCGCAGACAAAATAGTCAAAAGCACCAACAGAATAGAAAAAATGAATTAAAAAGACAAAAGAATCATCGGTCCAAAAAGTGAAGCATTAAGAAAGCCAAGAGATGAAGCAGTTAAAAGAATCAATTCAATAGGGTCAACGGTAAAAAAGTTCAAGAGTCAAAAATCAAAATCCGAAAGGGGTCAAGGGTCGAGAGAACTCAAAAGGCATAAAAAGTTCAAAAATATCAGAAGTCAAAAATCTAAATTGAAAAAGTCCAACAAAATATAAAGAATAAAAAGATTCAAAAGAAAAAAAATTAATATAGTTCAAAATCCATAAAGTATAAAGTCAAACGAATCAAAAAACTTCAATAGTAAAAAAGAGTCGATTTTATGAACCAAAAACCCAAATTAATAAAAAATAAAAGAAACAAGGAGTCAAGACTCCGGAATCAAAATAGTCAAAAGCACCAAAAGAATAGAAAAAATGAATTAAAAAGACAAAAGAATCATCGCTCCAAAAAGTGAAGCGTTAAGAAAGCCAAGACATGAAACGGACAAAAGAATCAATATTGTCAACAGTGAAAAAGTTCAAGAGTCAAAAATCAAAATCCAAAGGAGTCAAGAGTCGAGAGAATTCGAAAGGCCTAAAAGGTTCAAAAAGATCAGAAGTAAAAATCACAATTAAGAAAGTCAAACAGCAAGATGTCAAGAATAAAATAAAAGTGAAAAGAGTCCATAGGTAAAAGAGTCAAAGATTTATATGTCAATTAATATATTCAAAAGTCAAAAAAAATCAAAAGGGTCCAAATCCATAGAGTCTAAAGTCAAACGAATCAAAACATTCAAGAGTAAAAAAGTCTGAAAGCTATATGGGAAATAATTTAAGTGTTAAAAATAATCAAAACTATAAAACAGACAATGAATCAAAAATTAAATAAATCAAAATGTCAAGAGATAAAAAGTTCAAGTGTAAAAATAGTCAAGAGTCGAAAGAACAAGGGTCAAAAGAGTCAAGATTCCCTTTTATTCCCCAAGAATGGGGAATAAAAGTCGTCAAGAAAAAGGAAAAATTAAAATCGTTCACTTTTAAAAGGTTTCTAAGGAATCACAAACACCAAAAAGGCCAAAGGGTCAAGATTAGGAGAATGAAGGGATAAATGTCAAAATGGTATTAAAAATCAAAAGGGCTAAAAGAACAAGTCAAACACACAAAAAATCAGTCAAGGGTGAAAAAAATAAAAAAGTCAAGGATCAAAAAGGTTAAAAATGAAAAAAAAGTCAAAAGTGTCAAAAGGTTGAAAAGAATCAAAATAATCAAACGTTTTAAAAAAAAATTAAAAGAATACAAAGGAATAGGATGTATAAAATAAATCAAATGGATTAACAAAGTCAAGATTCCTGAGTAAAAAAACATTCAGTGTTAAGAATCGAACGTGCAAGAAGTCAGCAGAATCAAAAGGGCCCAAAATCCATAGTGTCTAAAACGAATTAAAATATTCAATATATCAAAAATTCAAACAGATAAAAAAGAGATCACAGGTCAATTGTCGAAACAATCCGCAGTGAAAATTGTAGTCAAGTAAAATAAAAGTGAAAATATCTGCAGTGCAAAACAGTCAAAAATCGAAAGCGTTAAGGATCAAAAGATTCAAAAGTCTGCAGAACTGAATCAGTCCAAAGATTCAAGAGTAAAAATGCCAAAATCAAAAGTATTTATGAAGAGGGTCAGAAGAATCAACAGAATCGAGAGGCTTGGTTAAAAAAGAGCGAAAAGCATCAAGAGTCGGAAGAATCCCAAATCAATAACATGATCAAAAGTCAAAAAATTAAAAAGGTTGAGAGTCAAAATAATCCAGCGGCATGCAGTCAAAAAGTTGAATAAATACACAGGCACATGAACTGAAGTAGAAGAGTCAAAATACTCCGGAGTCAAAGGAGTCAAAAGTCAAAAGTGAATCAATCGATTGAATTAAAAGAGATAGAAGAATTGGAGAATTTAATTGTACTAATTTTCATGAACTCTCTAGAGGGCGCCCTTACAGTTTATCTAATCAAACAACGAATGACGTGATCTCATTATATCTTATCTTATTTCCGGATCCACTGAACCGATTGCAATTAGATTTTACATATTTATTTATTTTATCACGTAGGCGTTTACAAAGAATAGTATATTACATACCGAGGAGGCCAAGTATTCCATTCTTGTCGAAGTTCTCGAGACATAGGAATGGTACTTTTGCCGAAGTTTGTATACTATTTTATTCACAATTAGGTATTCGAAATTTAATAATTAAATCTCTTTAAGTTGAACTATTATTGCAATTTTTAATTTCAGTCAAATGTTTGCCCCTAGTAAGCAGTGCAAAAATTGATATTATTTGTCAGATAAATGTCAAATGATTTTTTTGAAATTTGTACTATTACATAAGAGTAATTTGTAATCGTAACTTTGTATGTGGCAACTTGTCACGAGTTGCCGCGAGGCTGCAGAAACAGTTACGTGATTGCATTTATTACCAATCAACTTACGCTTAATAATTTAAATTAGGGTTGCCTGGCAACATCAGGTGAGTAATGGAATTGGAGGTCTTTTGAAGTTGGAACGCAGTATATTACTGACCGATTGTGAATAAAAGGTTTTTCGAAATTCCATTCCTAAGGAGTTGATGGTGTCGGGGGGTTAACCTATATAATAAAAATAAAATGTTCTTCCTTGGTAAGCGCATCACTTGAGAACGGCTGGACCGATTTGGCATTTTTTTTTAATATTCCGAAGTCAAAATAAGATTTTTAGAGAAAGAGAAATTGGAAAAGTTGGAACCATGGATATGCGTACTTCTTTTTTTGTTGTGTTCGTTATGGCCCTGGAAAAGTTTTCAGAAAAATAAAATTCGGGACAATTACGAAGGAAGCTCGGAAAATCTGTAGGGTGAGCTAAGTATAAACATGGACCTAAGTATAGCTACCTTTCATTTATCTCTATTGTGGCCGCGTCATGGAGCTCTGACAGCACTTCCGGTTGACGTTAAAATGTATATTTTAATGTCTAAAAAAAATTATACGAAGATGCTAAACTTATAATATACAATACTACAAAAAATCTTGAAAAGACATTCACTCAAAGCCAACGTAAAAAAGGTGGACTAGGCCACACTGTCGACAGACTGAGAGCTCACAGTCGAGCGCACCAAGCGTACACGCCCTCAGTCGCCAATTTGGCGGTGAAAACACAGTTGTTCCACAATATACCTTTCAACTGCTCTTCCTCATAGATGCTTCATATAGCGTCATCACTTGGCACATAATGCGAGAGTTGGAGTGGGGAAATTGTTCAAATTCGACGTGTTAGATTATCGCATTTTGCTACCTTGACATACATATTTTGCCGCTATTAATATTCGAAAGATAGGAACTCTTGTGTAGTTAGATAATCACTTCCGTAAAAATGTACAAGTGTTATATATAATAACCAGCAACTTTGTGTTAATTGCTATAGGTCCTAAAACACTGATAACCCTACAATCCATGCAAAATAAAAACATTAAATCACAAATGCCTTTGGGGTTAGTAATTCTTATTTCATTACTACTGCAGCGTAGTTGCGATATTAGTTGAAAAAATATTTTCCTTATGTAGAACATTCTATTCCACTAAACGCTAAATCATACTGCGAAATATTCAGTTATGCGTTCTACTTACTTGTACCATCCAATTCCAACAGCAATCAGCCCAACGGTGGCGGCAGCACTAATTCCGGCCACGACGGCGATTATGTAAACCCCCGCCGACTCATTAGACACCAATTGTGGTTGAACAGCAACCACGGAAACTTGGTCATCTGCAGGACTAACTCTTCCTCTCAGCAATTGCCTCGATTGATCCGTCGCCGATTCGCCGCTTCGATGACTCAAGCGTATGTTATTGTCTTTTAGCTGTTGCAGTTTTGATTTGACTTTCCGATCACCTGAAATGACGAAAGATATGTTAATACATTGAT
Organism: Diaperis boleti; assembly: GCA_963583935.1. Lineage (NCBI taxonomy): Eukaryota > Metazoa > Arthropoda > Insecta > Coleoptera > Tenebrionidae > Diaperis > Diaperis boleti. The sequence goes on from OY757244.1 coordinate 72,043,207, forward strand.
AACACTGGAAGTTCTACAGATCATTGACAAACGTCCCTCGTGTAATGACAAGTAATAATAAAAGAGCTTAGATCTTTTTGCTTTAAAATTTAATATACTTATTTATTAAATGATAACTCGGAGGGAAAATTTGAAGAAAATGAAATAAATAAAACGTTGAAAAGTGAAGAAACCAGCAAATAAGAGAAAAGAAGCACAGAAGAAACCGAATGCACTGTCAGTGTAATATAGAAGTATGATTTTTTTTGGTTATTTAATTAAATGTAGAACAGTGTTTTTCTAAATCAACCAAACAGTGAACCTGTAATACACCAAGGAAAACCATCAATAGCTCACCGCAGCGAGCCCGTATTTTTTCTTAAAATTTGTAAAATCTGATTTTATTCGCACCACCAGTTTTCAATTTAAAAGCAATTCGTGAATAATTCATTCTGCTGGACGGTGAGGGGTTGAAACAGCTTTTAATAAACCACGTGCCACATGTTCGATTACCCGAAATACAGGTAACTTCTTTGTTTTTATATATGTATATGCCAAATCTATCGTAAGTACACATCATTGTAATTTGTAACGTTTGGTTTTCTGTTCGCATATGAGGTTCTCAGCTGAATCATTCAAATTTTAGCGGTGGTTTTAAATCACGGGTTCTAGTGGCATTGTCGTAAACGTGGTCGCCATTTATTTATCTTATGGCCCTACCTCTATAAAACCTACTTGTTTATTTGTACCAGTGACTATTTACTAGGATCTGTTTAAATATTGCCATGCGATCCTATCTATAGTAAATGCTGTTTTAAAATGTTTTTTGAGTAGTGGCTCTATTTGTCAATCCACATTCACAAGTATGTTCTCAATTTCACAGATAACTAAATTCTAAACAAATCCATTACTAATTTCAATTCTGATGTATTCCCATAACAAAAATAAAATAAAAACAAGGTCTAGATATTGACTAAAAGATTGATCTCAAGACATTGAGATGCATGGGAAATTGAGGAATCAAAGATTTTGAAATTGAGACATAATATATGAAATTCGGGACACAGAAAAAATATAAATTACATGATTAACTAGAGAAATTTGAGCAAATTGATACAACTGAGAAGCTTGAAGAATCAATGATTTTTTAAGTTGAGACACCTACCTGATAAACTAGAGAAATATCAAAAAACTGAGTATCCGGTAGCCTTGAGAAATTAAAAGAACTTTGAAATTTGAGGCAGAATAAATTAGAATTTGAGACAACTGAGAAATTTGAAAACATTGAGATACATCAAAACTTAAGAAACCAAGAATCTCCGACTTGACACCCCTAATAACTTAAGAGAAAATCTAATAAATATCTGAGAAATTTTTGAAATCAAAACATTTTGAAATTCAGAACACTGATAAATTTGAGACTTGAGACAACACCTGAGAAATTTGAAACATCGAAACTTGAGAAACCAACGAATACGAGTTGAAACACCTAATGTAAAATGCCTGAGAAGTTTATGAAATAAAAACATATGAAGTTGAGACACTTGAGAACCTTGAGAAATTTGAGACACTAGAGAAATTTCCAGAAACCGAGTACACGATAGCCTTGAGAAATTTATGAAATTAAAACATTTTGAAGTTGAGACACTTGGAAAACATGAGAAATTTGAGACAGAAAAAAAATTGAAGTTAGAACACATGATAAACTAGAGAAAACTGACGAACCAAAGATTTTAAGATTGAGACATCTAACAAACTTGGGACACCGAAAAACATTTAATGTACCTGATTAACTAGAGAAATTCATAAACCTGAGAACCTTGAGACACCAATGAATTTTTATGTTGAGACACCAGATAAACCAGAGAAAATTCAAAAAACATGAGAAATTGGATACACCGAAAAGATTGAAAGTTGAGACATCTGATAAGCTACACAAATCTGACGCAATTGAGATCGAGATGAAGTTGAGACATCTGAAAAATTTGAGAAACGAGAAATTTGAAACAGAAGAAAACTATAGATATTGAGAAATTTAGGACAGAAGAAATTTAAAGTAACTGAGGAACTAGAGAAATTTAAACAAATTCATACAACTGAGAACTTTGAGAAACCAATGATCTTTTAAGTTGGGACACCTGATAAACTAGGGAAATTTCAAAAAAATGAGTACCCGATAGCGTTGAGAAATTAAAAGAATTTTGAAATTTGAGAAATATAAAACATTTGAGACACAGAATTTAGATAGCTAATGAACTTGAAAGAAGTTTGAACTTGAGACGCCTGAAAATTTTGAGAAACAATAAATTTGAAACACATCATCTGAGAAATTTAAGACACAGAAAAAAATTAAAGTACCTGTTTAACTAGCGAAATTTGAGCAAATTGATATAACTCAGAACCTTAAGAAACCAATGAATGTTTAATTTGAGACACTAGAGAAATTTCAAGAAACTGAGTACCCGATACCTTGAAAAACCATAGAATTTTGAAGCTTGGGAAATATTGAACATTTGAGACACAAGCAAATTTTAATTTGAGAAACCTGAAAATTTTTAAAAAATTGAAATACATCAAAACTTAAGAAACCAACGAATTCTCGAGTTGAGACACCTAAAAAATTATAGAAGATTAAGAAATTATAAGATCGAAACATTTTGAACTTGAGACACTTGAGAAACTTGAGAAACCTGAGAAATTTTAGATATAGAAAAAATGGAGGTTGAGACACTTAAACAACTAGAAACTTTGAAGAAATTGAGATACTTGAGAATGCTGGAGTGCTAAAGAAGTTTGAAGTTGAGAAACCTGAGAAAAATGAGAAATTGGAGACACAGAACAGATTGAAAGTTGCGACATCTGGTAAGCTACAGAAATCTGACGCAGTTGAGAGAAAAAAAGATTTTGAAATTGAGACAATAAGAAATTTAGGACAGAAGAAATTTAAAGTACTTGATTAACTAAAGAAATTTGAACAAATTGATACGACTGAGAACCTTGAGAAACCAATATTTTTTAAGTTGAGACACCTGATAAGCTAGAAAAATTAAAAACTATAAACTAAAGCTAGAAATTAAAAGAATTTTGAAATTTGAGAAATATAAAACATTTTAAACAGAAGAAATTGGAATTTAAGTCAACTAAGAAATTTGAAAAAATTGAGATACATCAAAACTTAAGAAACCAAGAATTTGAATCAGGAATTTGAGAAATATAAAAGATTTGAGACACAGAAAAAATTAGAATTTGAGACAACTGACAAATTTGAAAAATATTGAGATAATAACTAAAAAATATCTGAGAAATTTATGAAATCAAAACATTTTGAAGTTCAGACACTTGAGAACCCTGAGAAAATTGACACAAAAGAAATTGGAATCTGAGACACCTGAAAAAATTGGGATACATCGAGACTTGAGCAACCAACGAATCCCAGAGTTGAAACACCTAAAATGTAAAATGCCTGAAAAGTTTATGAAATAAAAAATTTTTGAAGTTGAGACACTTGAGAACTTTGAGAAATTTGAGACAGAGGAAAATGAAAGTTGGGACACTTGATAAACTAGAAAAATTTTAAGAATTGAGATACTTTAGAAACTTGGAGTACCAAAAAAGTTTGAAGGTGAGACACCTAAGAAACATGAGAAAAAGATTGAGATATCTGATAAGCTACAGATAAATAGAGAAACTTCAAAAAACTGAGTACCTGATAGCCTTGACAAATTGAAAAAAATTTGAAATTTGAGACACAAAAAAAATTGGAACTTCAAACAGCTGATAAAGTGGGGAAACTAGAAGAAATTTTGCTGCATGGGAAACTGAGAAAACATAAATTTTGAAACCTATATCTAAGAAATTTGGGACAGAAAAAAATAAAGTTCCTGATTAACCAGTGAAATTTGAGCAAATTGATATAACTGAGAACCTTCAGAAACCAATGAATGTTCAATTTGAGAAACTAGAGACCGAGTACCCGATAGCCTTGAGAAATTTATGAAATTGAGACTTAAAAAACCTTAAAAGAAAACTTAAAAATTTGGGACAGAAAAAATTGGAATTTGAGAAAAAATCGATACATCGAAAATTGAGAAACCAACGAATTCTCGAGTTAAGACACCTAATAAATTGGAACAAATCTATGACATACCTGAGAAATTTATGAAACATTTTTAAGTTGAGACACCTGAGAAACTTGAGAAATTTGAGACAGAAAAAAAAATGTATAAAAATTAAAAAAATTGAGATGCTTTAGAAACTTGGAGTACCAAATAAGTTTGAAGAAATATCAGAAGTTGGAGACAGAGAAAAGAATTAAAGTTGAGATATGTGATGAGATACAGCAATATGACCAAATTGAGATAGATATGAAGTTGAGATATCTGCTAATTTTGAGAAACGGGAAATTTGATGGACATTAAGATGCAAGAGAAACTGAGAAACCAATGATTTTTTTTTATTTGAGACACCTGCTAAACTAAAAAAATTCCAAGAAGCTGAGTGCCCGATAGCCTTGAGAAACCAAAGAATTTTTAAGCTTGGGAAATATAGACCATTTGAGACACACAAAAATTGTAATTTGAACAACCTGAGTAATTTGAAAACCTTGAGATACATCAAAACTTAAGAAACCAACGAATCTTCGAGTTGAGACACATAATAAATTAGAGAAAATCTAAGAAATTATGAGATCGAAACATTTTGAAGTTGAGATACTTGAGAAAGTCAAGAAACCTGAGAAATTTGAGACATAAAAAAAAGGAAATAATAATAATAATATAAAATAAAATAAATAAATATAAAACATTTGAGACAGAGAAGAAATTATAATTTGAGACAACTGAGAAATTTAAACAAATTGAGATAATCAAAACTTAAGAAACCAAGAATCTCCGCTTTGAGACACCTAATAATTTAGAGAAAATGTAACAAATATTGAGAAATTTATGAAATTAAAACATTTTGGAGTTGAGGCACTTGAGAACCCTGAGAAATTTGAGACAGAGGAAATTGGAATATGAGACACCTGAAAAATTTAAAAAAATTGAGATACATCGAAAGAGAAACGAACGAATACTCGAGTTGAAACACTTAATGTAAAATGCCTGAGAAGTTTATGAAATAAAAACATTTTAAGGTTGAGACACTTGAGAAATTTGAGACAGAAGAAAATGGAAGTTGAGACACTCTTGATAAACTAGAAAAACTGAAGTTCAGACACTTGAGAAACTTGAGAAATTTGAGACAGAAAAAAATTGAAGTTGGGACATGATAAACCATAAAAATTTAAGAAATTGAGATACATAAAGCTAAGACACCTGAGAATCATAAGAAGTTGAAGAAAGAGAAAAGAATGAAAGTTGAGATATCTGATAAGATACAGAAATATGACGAAATTGAGATACATATGAAATTTGAGAAACGAAAAATTTGAAACACAGACCAAATTAGAAGTTGATACACCTAATAAACTGGAGAAATGAGAAGAAATTAAGATGCAAGGGAAACTGAGAAACCCATGATTTTTTTTTATTTGAGACACCTGATAAACTAAAGAAATTCCAAGAAGCTGAGTGCGCGATAGCCTTGAGAAACCAAAGAATTTTTAAGCTTGGGAAATATAGACCACTTGAGACACAAAAAAATTGTAATTTGAACAACTTGAGAAATTTGAAAAAAATGAGATACATAAAAACTTAAGGAACTAACGAATTTTCGTGTTGAGACACCTTATAAATTAGAGAAAATCTAAGAAATTATGAGATCGAAACATTTTGAAGTTGAGACACTTGGGAAACTCAAGAAACCTGAGAAGTTTGAAGTTGAGAAGCCTGAAAAACATGAGCAATTGGAGACACAGAAAAGATTGAAATTTGAGACATCTGATAAGCTAAAGAAATCTGACGCAATTGAGATCGAGATGAAGTTGAGACATCTGAAAAATTTGAGAAACACGAAATTTGAAAAACAGAAGAAAACTAGAGAAATTTAAAGTACTTGATTAACTACAGACGTTTGAACAAATTGATATAACTGAGAACCTTGAAAAACAAATTATGTTTTAAGTTGAGACACGTGCTAAACTAGAGAAATTTCAAAACACTGTGTACCCAATAGCCTTGAGAAAAAAAAAATGAAATTTGAGAAATATAAAACATTTGAGATACAGAAGAAATTAGAATTTAAGACAACTGAGAAATTTGAAAAAATTGAGATACATCAAAACTTAAGAAACCAAGAATCTCCGACTTGAGACACCTAATAACTTAGAGAGAACTTGAGAATCGAACGAATACTCGAGTTGAAACACCTAATGTAAAATGCCTGAAAAGTTTATGAAATAAAAACATTTTAAAGTTGAGACACTCGAGAAATTTGAGACAGAAAAAAATTGAAGTTGGGACACATAATAAATTATAAAAATTAAAGAAATTGAGATACTTAGAAACTTGGAGGACCAAATAAGTTAAAACTTGAGAAACCTCAGAAATATGAAAAAAAAATGAGACATCAAAACTTTAGAAACTAACGAATTTTCGAGTTCAAACACCTAATAAATTAGAGAAAATCTAAGAAATTATGAGATCGAAACATTTTGAAGTTGAGACAGTTGAGAAATTTGAGAAACCTGAGAAATTTGAAAAAATTGAGATACATCAAAACTTAAGAAACCAACGAATTCTTGAGTTGAGACACCTAATAAATTCGAGAAAATTTAACAAATGTTGTGATCGAAACATTTTGAAGTTGAGACATAGAAAAAAATGGAGGTTGAGACACTTGAACAACTAGAAACTTTGAAGAAATTGAGATACTTGAAAATGTTAGAGTAATAAAGTTTGAAGTGGAGATAAGTGAGAAACATGAGAAATTGGAGACAAAGAAAAGATTGAAAGTTGAGACATCTGATAAGCTACAGAAATCTTACGCAATTGAGATCGAGATGAAGTTGAGACATCTGAAAAATTTGAGAAATTTGAGAAGAAATTGATAGAGGAAAAAATATCTTGAAATTGAAACATTACGAAATTTAAAACAAGAAATTTAAACTACCTGATGAACAAATTGATACAACCGAGAACATTGAGAAACCAATGATTTTTTAAGTCGAGACACCTGATAAACTAGAGAAATTTCAAAAAACTGAGTACCCGATAGCCTGGAGAAATTAAAAGAATTTTAAAATTTAAGAAATGTAAAACATTTAAGACAGAAGAAATTAGAATTTGAGACAACTGAGAAATTTAAAAATTTTGTGATAAATCAAAACTTAAGAAACCAAGAATCTCCGACTTGAGACACCTAATAACTTAGAAAAAATCTAACAAATATATGACAAATTTAAGAGATCAAAACGTTTTGAAATTGAAACGCTTGAGAACCTTGAAAAATTTGAGACAGAAGAAATTGGAATCTGAGAAGTTTATGAAATAGAAACATTTTGAAGTTGAGACACTTGGAAAACTTGAGAAATTTGGGACAAAGGAAAATAAAAATAGGGACACTCTTAATCAACTAGAAAAAAATTAAAAATTGAGATACTTTGGAGTACCAAAGAACTTTGAAGCTGAGACACTTAAGAAACATGAGGAAAAGATTGAGATATCTGATAAGCTTCAGAAATCTGACGAAATTGAGATAGCTAATAAACTTGAATGATTAAAGAAGATAAAAGTTGAGACGTCTGAAAATTTTGAGAAACATTAAATTTTAAACACAGAAAAAATTCGACCTTTAAACAACTGATAAAGTGGGGAAGTTTAGCAGCATGGGAAACTGAGGAACCATGAATTTTGAAACTAATATCTAAGAAATTTGAGACACAGAAAAAATTTAAAGTACCTGATTAACTAGCGAAATTTGATTAAATTTATATAACTGAGAACCTTAAGAAACCAATAAATGTTTAATTTGAGACACTACAGAAATTTCAAGAAACCGAGTACCCGGTAGTCTTGAGAAACCAAAGAATTTTGAAACTTGAGAAATGTGAGACATTTGGCACACAGAAGAAATTGGAATTTGAATCACCTGATAAATTTGAAAAAAATAGATACAACTAATTCTCGTGTTGAGACACCTGATGAATTAGCGAAAATCTAAGAAATACCTTAGAAATTTATTAAACCAAAAGATTTTGAAGTTGAGATACTTAAAAACCTGAGAAATTTGAGACAGAAGAAATTGGGATTGGAAAAAATTAGGATAGGTACATCGAAACTTGAGAAACCAACGAATTCGCGAATTCTCGAGTTGAGGCACCTAATAAATTAGAAGAATGTATCAATAAGACATACCTAAAAAATGTATGAAATTAAAACATTTTGAATTTCAGACACTTGACAGAAAAAAATTAAAATATTTGAGACAGAAATAATAATAATTTGAGACACCTGAGAAACATGAACTATTGGAGACACAGAAAAGATTGATTGAAAGTTCAGGCATCTGACGCACTTGAGATCGAGATAAAAAAATTGAGAAACGAGAAATTTAAAACAGAAGAAATTCGAACTTGAGACACCTGATAAATTGGAGAAATTTGAACAAATTGATTCAACTGAAAACCTTGAGAAACTTTTAAACACCCACGATAATTTTCTCTTAGTTTTTAAACAGGAGTAGTAGTTTTCGTAACTAGTGTCGAAAGTGAGACATATCATGCGAGTGTGAAGTTTTACGAACGAAGCGCATTATTTCGACGTCACGTCAACTCATGGTCATTTCCACTTTCGAACGAGTTATGAACACTATTTTTTAGACGACTGCGACATTTTGCAGACAAGTAGTTATAGTTATAATATTAATTAACATTAACCAAAAGCTACTAAGATTACTCTAACAGTCATTTCATATGCAATTTTCAATTTACTTAAAAAACAATATCAAATTACGTTATCAATTTTTTTACATTTGAATTCAATTATTCATTACTTTATAAAAGTTCTCAGGTGACTGAAATCGGAACTGTTGTGATATAGTACCGGAATCGTTGCGATATATTCCATATTGTCACTGTGGTAATAGTGTCAACTTTCGACAAGTAGGTGGCTTCGTAGATATGGTTACTTTCACATGCAGTCGTCTAAGAACATATTATTCGCTTATTTTAATAACTTTCGCTCGGCACGTTTTCCAAACATATAGTATACTTCGTTAGTTTTTTGGACTATCTCATGTGGATTCTATTTGTCCTCTTGTAACTGCAGATAAAGTATTTCTCTTGTGAAAGCCTTATTTCTCTATTTTATCTTTCTTCTACATTTCCACTAACAAATTTATCATCTCATAGCCATATTATAGTCTTTAGCTTCTGTTCTTATTCTTCCTGTTTTTACTCTATTTGTATATTCATATGCCAACACTGATTTAGAATGGGGCATTCCCTTCTGTAATTGCTCCAGTGTGTTAACAATTTGTAGTGAATTTTAATGAAAAAAAAATTAAAAGCTCCAAAAACCTAGTGTTTCATTTATTTTTTAATTTTTTTCTTCATCATCATCATCATATTGGCGCTCCTTCCATTGGTCCCTATCTAACGCCCTTCTACTCCAGTTCCTGATGCCAATGTTATTAAGATCTTTTTTGTTCTTTCAGACTCTTCTTATCTTGTTTCGTTCTAGTATTTCCGCCATTGATTTAATTTAACTAAATAGAATAAATTCACCAGATCGATTAATCTTTGAGTCAGTGTGCATTACAGCAATCGCTGAGTCTCTCGGCCGCAAACAGAAGTTTCCATACCAAATTACATCTGCAGTGCTTTTGATCATGAATAAAAAATTAAATTCAAATGTATTCAAAGAGACGCTGAATTAAGGCTAAATTAATTCAACAAGTGTATACTCCACCTGAACAAATTTGCGGCTAATCAATAGATTCTTATCTAACTTGTACAGTTTCTGACGCACTACAATTTTATTAACTAACATATGACAGATTTACCGTTATCTTTGTCGACGTTTTGAAAAAATCTGGGATCTGATGGAGGATATGCAAATTCGGTTGGATCATCTACCACTTTGGCATCTTTGACGAGCCCGTTTGCTGCCACTTCCTCCCCTTTTTCAACCTCAACCGGTGGAGTAGGTTGCGCGTGATGCGGCTGCAAATTAGAACGCTCCTCGAGCACTTCTTCGCCGACGTCGTCGTCGCCAAAGCTGAAATCGTCTTCGTGGGGATACGGCCTGACGTCGTCCAAGATCTGACTGCTGGGATTCGCGTAGTTGAATCGTTCGAATTTTCGGTTCCTGTACTCGTCGGAGACCTCTTCGAAGTTTCGTGGATTGTAGAAGATGGGGGGAAGATCGTCGTCGATTGGGTTTCGGCCCAGCAAGTCCTCGATTTTCTGCATTTGATCCGGAAGCTCGATGCTGAAATCTTGCTGCTTCTTTCGATTCCGCCAGCCGTCCAAGCGAGCTCTTTCCCAGGGCCAAAGTCGGTAGTTCTCGCCGTAGAAGGAAGCATCCTCGCCGGTCTCCAAGCGCGGTCGTTGTTCTTCAGAAGACAAGTCGAATTTCAAATCTGAAATTTCCACAAAATTAGCTTAACTAATCTTTTGTCTGAAGTAAATTTTATAAAATCTTTATGACATAATCGATCTGAAAAATGAGAAATTGCGCAATTAATTTTAAGCCTTTGCCTTTCTGCGCTTCCAATGGAAAATAATAATTGATTTACTTCCCTAACTCTTTGAAAGCATTTTTCCATGACGACAAAGCGACGAACGAGACTAAAAAGTGACATTACTTGCGTGGGTGCATCAAAGACAACAAAATCACGACACAAGATTTTAACGTCTTTGTGAAATTTATGTTGTCGTGCTTAGTTTGTGCGATTATTCATCGCAAACGACGGTTGTAGCGTCGAGATCATACGCAGAGGCCATTTCTTACTGCAAATATTGTTCTTAGACCCCAGTGTGTGGGAGGAGGAAACTCCAAGTGTCTGCTTTCCCAGAGCCGTTCAGTAAAGATTTGGGAGGAATTTAAGGTGTGGACTTAATTTTTTTATTTTTAACGTTATTTTTTTGTTTGGTTTTGTTTTTAATAATTATTGCACAGCGTTGCCTAACGGAAAGCTTCTGGGATTGGTCAATTTCACAATGATATATCTCTGTTATTAATGGAGAGGAAGTACAAGGAATTGATCCAAAAACTTAAGTACAATATCAAACTAATAAAATAGTGTTTTTGGGGAGTGCACACATATTTTCATGGTAAGTCTCTCAAAACTATGGATAATGGTTTTAGTGGGAAATTTTAGTGTTCTTTAATGATTTAAATTGACCTAAATGTAAGTAGGACATTTTTTAGAACTATGTAACGAAGTTACCAAATATTCAATGTTTTCCGACACCGTGGTGACACTTACACCGAAATTAAATACTTCCCGGCACCGTATCGAAAACGTTCTTGCTGCCTGTCACTGAGCGAGTTAGCGCGCTCTTGATGTCGACGTCCAGATTCCTTCATGCCGCCCCTAGCCGCCGCTGACCCGTGGGGCAAGGGTCACCCACTCGCCACTCAGGGCCACGCATTGGTTCGACGTCACAACAGCGCAGCGCTCAGCCTCTTTAATATCTCAGATTTCTCAAATTCTCAGGTTCTTAGGTTCCTCATGTTCCCAGGCTGTCTAATATAACAGGTTTTCCAAGATTTTAAGTTCTTCGAATTCTCAGGTTCTTGTGTTTCCCATGTTCCCAGGCTCTTTAATATATCAGATCTTTCAAGATTTCAGGTTCTTCATGTTTTCAGCTTCCTAAGTTTCTCAGATTTCTCAGATTCTCAGACTTTTGGTTCCTCGTGTTCCCAGGCTGTATAATATCACAAGTTTTTCAAGATTTCAGGTTCTTCGAGTTTTCAAGTTCCAGAGGTCCTCATGTTTCCAGCCTCTTTAATATCTCAGAGTTTTCAAATTCTCAGGTTCTTAGCTTCCTCATGTTCCCAGGCTGTCTAATAAAACAGGTTCTCTCGAGTTAATAATATTTCCAGCCACGTTAGATTCTCAAATTTCTCAAATTCTGATATTCCTCAAGTTTTTAGGTTCCTCAGTATCTCAGATTTTTCAAACTCTCAGGTTCTTAGGTTCTCAGTCTCTTTGATATCTCAGGTTGTTCATGCTTTCAGCTTCATCAATTTCTCAGATTTCTCAAATCATCAGGTTTTTTGGTCATGTTCCCAGGCTATCTAATATCACAAGTTTTTCAAGATTTTAGGTTCTTCAAATTCTCGGTTCTTGGATTTCTCATGTTCCCAGAGTCTTTAATATCTCAGATTTCACAAATTCTCAGGTTGTTAGGTTCCTCATGTTCCGAGACTGTTTAACATACAAGGTTTCCAAGATTTCAGGTTCTTCATGTTTTCAGCTCCCTCAGTTCCTCAGATTTCTCAAATTCTCAGGTTATTAGGTTCCTTATATTCCCAGCCTCTTTAGTATCTCAAATTCTCCGGCTATTTGGTTCCTCATGTTCCCAGGCTGTCTAATATCACAAATTTTCTAAGCTTTCAGGTTCTTCGAATTGTCAGGTTCTCAATGGCTCATATTTCTCAAATTCTCAGGTTTTGTGGTTCCTCGTGTTCCTAAGCTGTCTAATATCACAAGTTTTTCAAAATTTCAGGATCTTCGAATTTTCAAGTTCTTGGACTCCTCATGTCTCCAGTCTCTTTAATATCTCAGATTTCTCAAATTCTTAGGTCCTTAGGTTCCTCATGTTCCCAGGCTGTCTAATAAAACAGGTTTTCGAAGATTTTAACTTCTTTTAATTCACAGGTTCTTGGGTTCCTCATGTTCCCAGCCTCTTTAGTATCTCAGATTTATCCAATTTTCAGATTCCTCAAGGTTTTAGGTTCCTGAATTTCTTAGATTTCTCAAATTCTCAGGTTCTTGGGTTCCTCTCGTTCGCGGGCTCTCTAGTTCCTCAGGTCTTCAAGATTTCAGGTTCGTCAAATGCTCAGGTTCCTAAATTTTTCAATTAGGTACTTCAGTTTCTTAGATTTCTCAGATTCTCAGATTTTTTGGTTCCTCGTGTTTCCAGACTGTCTAATATCACAGATTTTCTAAGATTTCAGGTTCTTCGAATTGTCAGGTTCTCAATGGCTCAAATATGTCAAATTCTCAGGTTTTGTGGTTCCTCGTGTTCCCAGGCTGTCTAATATTACAAGTTTGCCTAGAGTTCCGGTTCTCCAAATTGTCAGGTTCTTAGGTTTCCCATGTTCGCAGGCTGTCTAATATCACAATTTTTTCAAGATTTCAGGTTCTTCGAATTTTTAATTTCTTCAGCTCCTCACATTCCCAGCCCCTTTAATATCTCAGATTTCTCAAATTCTCAGGTTTTTAGGTTCCTCGTCTTCCCAGGCTGCCTAATAAAACAGATTTTCCAAGATTTTAACTTCTTCTAATTCTCAGGTTCTTGGGTTCCTCACGTTCCCAGCCCCTTTAGTATCTCAGATTTATCAAATTTTCAGATTCCTCAAGGATTTAGGTTCCTCAGTTTCTCAGATTTCTCAAATTCTCAGGTTCTTTAGTTCCTCATGTTCCCGGGCTCTCTAGTTTCTCAGGCTTTCTAAGATTTCAGATTCGTCAAACGCTCAGATTCCAAAATTTTTCAGTTACCTCAGTTTCTCAGATTTCTTGGTTACTCGTGTTTCCAGGCTGTCTAATATCAAAGGTTTTCCAAGAATTTAAGTCCTTCGAATTCTCAGGTTCTTGGGCTCCTCATGTTCCCAGCCTCTTTAATATCTCGGATTTCCGAAATTCTCAGGTTCTTGAGTTCCTAATGTTCCCAGCCACGTTAGTATCTCATATTTCTAAAATTCTCAGATTCCTCAAATTCTCAGGCTCTTAGGTTCCTCATGCTGCCAGCCTCTTTAATGTCTCAGGTTTTTAAATATTTCAGGTTCTTCAAATTGGCAGGTTCTTAGGTTCCCCATGTTCTCAGGCTGTCTAATAGCATAGGTTTTTCAAAATTTCAGGTTCTTCGAATTCTGGGTTCTTGGCTTCTCATGTTCCCAATCTCTTTAATATCTCAGATTTTTCAAATTCTCAGGTCATTAGGTTCCTTATATGTTCCCAGGCTGCCTGATATCACAGGTTTTACAAGATTTTTAATTCTTCGAATTCTCTGGTTCTTTGGTTCCTCATGTTCCCAGGCTGTCTAATATCACAGATTTTCTAAGATTTCAGGTTCTTCGAATTGTCAGATTCTCAATGGCTCAGATTTCTCAAATTCTCAGGTTTTCTGGTTCCTCATGTTCCCAAGCTGTCTAATATCACAAGTTTGCCAAGAGTTCAGGTTCTTCAAATTGTCAGTCTCTTAGATTCCTCATGTACTCAGGCTATCTAATATCACAAATTTTTCAAGATTTCAGGTTCTTCGAATCTTCAAGTTCTTGGGTTCCTCATATTCCCAGCCTCTTTAATATCTCAGATTTCTCAAATTCTCAAGTTTTTAGGTTCCTCGTGTTCCCAGGCTGTCTAATAAAACAGGTTTTCCGAAATTTTTAATTCTTCGAATTCTCAGGTTCTTAGGTTCCTCATGTTCCCAGCCTGTTTAGTATCTCAGATTCCTCAAGGTTTTAGGTTTCTCAGTTTCTCAGATTTCTCAAATTCTCAGGTTCTTGGGTTTCTCGCGTTCCCGGGCCCTCTAGTTCCTCAGATTTCAGGTTCGTCAAATGCTCAGGTTCCTCAATTTTTCAGTTACCTCAGTTTCTCAGATATCTCAGATTCTCAGATTTTTTGGTTCCTCGTGTTCCCAGGCTGTCCAATATCAAAGGTTTTCCAAAATTTAATTTAAGTCCTTCGAATTCTCAGGTTTTTGGGCTCCTCATGTTCCCAGGCTGTCTAATATCACAAATGTTCTAAGATTTCAGGTTCTTCGAATTGTCAGGTTCTCAATGGTTCAGATTTCTCAAATTCTCTGGTTTTGTGGTTCCTCGTGTTCCCAGGCTGTTTATGTAATATCACAAGTTCTCCAAGATTTCAGGTTCTTCAAATTGACAGGTTATCAGGTTCCCCATGTTCTCAGGCTGTCTAGAATCACAAGTTTTTCTAGATTTCAGGTTCTTCGAATTTTCAAGTTCTTGGGCTCCTCATGTTTCCAGTCTCTTTAGTATTTCAGATTTCCCAAATTCTCAGGTTCTTGGGTTCCTCACGTTCCCGGGCTCTCTAGCTCCTCAGGTCTTATAAGGTTTCAGGTTCGTCAAATGCTCAGGTTCCTAAATTTTTCAATTACCTCATTTTCTCAGATTTGTCAGATTTTTTGGTTCCACGTGTTTCCAGACTGTCTAGTATCAAAGGTGTGGCAAGATTTTAAGTAATTAGAATTCTCAAGTTCTTGGGCTCCTCATGTTCCCAGCCTCTTCAGTATATCAAATTCTAGGGTTTTTTGGTTCCTCATGTTCCCAGGCTGTCTAATATCAAAGATTTCAAAGTTCTTCGAATTGTCAGGTTCTCAATGGCTCAGATTTCTCAAACTCTCAGGTTTTGTGGTTCCTCGTGTTCCCAGGCTGTCTAATATCACAAGTTTGCCAAGAGTTCAGGTTCTTCAAATTGTCAGGTTCGTAGGTTCCCCAGGTTCTCAGGCTGTCTAATATCACAAATTTTTCAAGATTTCAGGTTCTTCGAATTTTCAAGTTCTTGGGTTCTTCATGTTCCCAGCCTCTTTAGTATCTCAGATTTCTCAAATTCTCAGGTTTTTAGGTTCCTCGTGTTCCCAGGCTGTCTAATAAAACAGGTTTTTCAAGATTTTAAGTTCTTCAAATTCTTAGGTTTTTGGGTTCATGTTCCCAGCCTCTTTAATATCTCAGATTTCCGAAATTCTTAGGTTCTTGAGTTCCTAATGTTCCCAACCACGTTAGTATCTCAGATTTCTCAAATTCTCAGATACCTCAAGTTTGCAGGTTTCTCAGTTTCTACCCTCACCTACCCGTGGTCGAGTGGAGCATACCACGTTAAAAAACTGGCGCTCGACGCACGTAACAAGCGTCACAACTATTAAAGGGGTTAAAGTTAATGAATGTTAAAGAATGAAGAATAAAATTAAAACCACCGACCGAAAAACACCTAAAAAAAATAAAAAACAAAATAAATAAAAAAATAATTATTATCAAATATGGTATACAAGATAAAAATAAGGGAATTAAATAAATATAAAGGAAAAGGACGATAAACAATTAAAAAAGAAACGACATACATAGATTAAAAAAAATATCAAAAAGGATGATAAATAAAGAATAAAGAAGGAAAGATGAAAGGTGAATAAGGAAAGATAAATTATCAAAAGCGAAGAGAAATCTATGTATATGTATATAAAAATGAATCCCTATTTCAATTGGGAACGCCATAATTTCAGAACGGCTAGACCAATTTAGCTAATGTTTTTTTTTGAAAAATTCCTGGAAGTTCGAGGAAGGATCTTACAATCCTTGGGTTTATAACTCAAGAACGGCTGGACCGATTTTTATGATCCTTGATTTCTTGTATTTGTCTCTGCCCCGAAAAGCAGAATAACTATTAAAACATGGACAAGGGGGCCCGGGGGGTAAGTTGGGTTTAAAACTAAAAAAAAATAACGAAACAAATTTTCCCACACATTCTGTATGGAATCCGTATATAACGCCATCTCTGATATATGACAGAAACAAGAAAGACGTTGTATGTATATTTGATAAAAACTGAATTTAATTCAGCTAATAAGTTAACACAACAGTTATTGATTCTGAGGCGGTACAAAGTTCGCCGGGTCAGCTAGTTAAAAATAAAATACGAAGTATGTCTAAAACAAAAAAATACAAATAATATAATTAACTAGGAAGAAGAGAGAAAGAATGATGAACGATTAAATGGACAATGTTATACCAATCAAGGGTTTAAAAGAAATAAAAGTAAAAAAATTATGGGGACTAATTGTGAGAAAACAAAACGTAAAGAAACACAGAAACTAAAAAAAAAACTAAACGGACTCACATATTTGGCATATCCCTTTCTTTATTGGTTTCACGTATATCTTCTTTGTATTTGTATTAGGTGGATGCATCATCTCTGCCACTGTTTCCTTACTTTTTGGATGCTTTCATCTAGCTCTCTTTTTCTTTTACTTTCCTCTTTATCTTTTTCTTCAATTTGTCTAATTCCTTTTCGTAACCCTCTACCCTGTGCCGTGTATTATTGGTTGCCGGCCTTATTTGTTGCTGCAGCTTCTTCGTCCGCGTATTTCTCCAATCCACAACCACTTTCTTTCTTCCTACCTCTCTTCAATGCCTCTTTTACCTTCTTCCCTGCCTTCACTTCTCACCATCGGTTTTATAATGTAATTTCTGCATCTTTTTCTCTTGCTGTTCATTCTCTGTCTTTACAAATGTTTGGTTTCTGTATCAGCTGGCAGCTTAAGTTATATTTTCGAAGCCATCGCAGACCATTTTTTTTTTTTACTTTAAAAGCACGACACAAAAATTCCTAAAGTCTAAAGTCCTAAAAGAATGGATATTTTTTTACGATTTTTAAATAACCCAAAAATACAAAGCTCAAGAAATTATAAAAAATCGTTTTAGTTTTGGAAACTTCTACACCAAGGTTGAGAAAACATAATAGTCCGAGGCTAAGAAACGGCTTCTCAACCGTAGTCTATATACTATTTTTTTCACCACTAGCACATTCGACTAATTTCTTCGAATGATGGTCATGATAATGTGAGAGGTCGGAGCGAATTTAACTATTTTTCTGTTGCGATGTTGCGTGTGTGGTCCAGGCGGCAAATTTAACATTTCAAAATTCCAGCTCCCCAGTTCTGTATTGTTGAGCTATCAGCTGTCATTAATAATTTATAAAAAAGTCAACAAATGTAAAATCAATACATCGGCACTCTAGATTAACAATGCCAACATTGTCAATTGTTTTTATTATCTACTAGCAGGAGTGAAAAATCCATTATTGGCTAAGGTGCGGAAAATCAATTTCTGAAGCATCAAACACGATATTTCATGATCTTTTCTAAAGCTAACAGTGCAAAAAACTTTATATGTTGTTAAAAAAATGGACAGTGCAGTAGATCAATAAAACTAGTGATATTAGTTTCGTCTACTGTCTGGTTCGTTGACCCTATTAAAATATCTCATCAAAGCCTACAGCAAAACCTCGACATCTTTTTTACCTATTGGCAACCCGTCTCTATAATTAATTTACTACTTCATTTAGTCAATCATTATTAAAAATTTCTATATGGCTGAGTTGTTACAGGCGCCATTTATTTTTGCTTAAGCGCTAGCTTCAACAATGGTATTCACCTCTGTTAAGTGAACTCCCACTTTTATCACCCAACTCCGAATAATTTTGTTAATTAATTGCGACAGAAAGGTGGTTGACTCATATCCGAAGCGATAAATTCTACAAGCTGAAATATTATAAAGGATTCGATTTCCACTAACAAACGAGACCAGCATCGCGTAATTTTCTATTCCCAGAAGACGGGCCCTCGATTTCTCTAGACGCCCTAGAACGTTCTGGAATGATGATAGTTGACCTTGGCCCAGTGCGACCGTCATCGAAATAGCATATTTCAATCATCCGCCCGTCAGTAAATCAACTTTAACCTCCCTTGGACAACAACGGTGGGCATTTTCCATCAGCAAGCAATTTATCAAACAAAACATCGGCGAATTTGAAAGAGGTTTTCATGAATTTTGTCGGAAAATCCGGGAAAACATAATTACAGAAGTTCGTGTTCTTTCTTTCAGGCAGTCACGCCCGGAAAATAAACATTCCACTGTTTCGAAAATAGTTGTTTCTTGTTTGTAACATTTTAAATGTCACCCCTAAAAAGGGCGGGATGTTGCAAAATGACACCCTGTTCGTTAACACCCTGCTGCTTTCTTTCACCCACTCGACAAGAACCAAACAGGTATCGAAAACTTCGATCCGAACTGGTGACCAAGTTCTTTGATTTTCTTTTATATCAAATTGCGTAGAAGCAATCATATCAGGATCAGTTTCAATTTCTATACATTTTATATTATATTTCCGCGGACGTGTTCCTTTGCTGAACAATATCTCCGGAAAAAAAAACCTTTTCAAGAGTGAAAATCAATGAATACGTTATCACATCTAAATTTTAACAAATTTGAGTGTTTAGACTTTCAGTAATGAATTTTCAATGTCTCCCGCCATCGTGGTGACACATACACCGAATTAAAATACTTCCCGGCACCGTATCGAAACCCTTCTTGCCCTCAGAAGCTCAGTGAATTAGCGCGCTCCTGATACTCCTGGTCGCGAGTCCTCCCCTCGAACGGGTTTCTTCTTGGCGGTGTTACCGCCCGTACCAACCTCTCCACCTCTAGCCTGCCTCCGCCGCCGGCCGCCGCAGCTACACTTCAGAGAGGAGCCCAACGTATCAAGGGTTGAACGGAGAGAAAGACAGAGGGTTAATAAAGTCAAGGACGTTCCCTATTCCCGCTCCTGCTCCCCGTCCCTGTGTATATATTGTAAGTAAAGAGCGTAATGTCAACCCGGAATTGTTTTATTTACCTCCCGCCAAACTTGACAGCTGACCCCCGGCTTACCGTACACCGATTGAGATACCTTGGTCAAGTGGAGCATACCACGTTAAGAACTGGGCCGAGGC
Organism: Diaperis boleti; assembly: GCA_963583935.1. Taxonomy (NCBI): domain Eukaryota; kingdom Metazoa; phylum Arthropoda; class Insecta; order Coleoptera; family Tenebrionidae; genus Diaperis; species Diaperis boleti. The sequence goes on from OY757244.1 coordinate 72,062,801, forward strand.
AACCCGACCGGAACAAGCGTCACAAAGTCCAACAATATCCACGGTTTAGGTTCCAAACAGTCTATCAAAACATAGGACTAAGAAAAACAACAAAGCAATAAAATTTAGAGAGTCGCTGAATCCGAAAATTAAGTAACAAAACAAAAGAATTCAGAAACCAATTACATATAATAGTCATTAAACGTGGTAGCGATGCAGAAAGTAGAACAACCAAGACAGTTTCCAAACACCAGAACCTTGAAAGCAAAAGAATTGATACAGTTGTTACAAGAAAGAACAAGACAAAAAACAAACAGAATCTAAATCCGAGAGCAATAAGAAAAGTAAATGTGCGTGTCAGCTCCGATCCGCGACTGGAGTTTACTCTTTAAGTGCGATTGTCTTTGAATATACAATATATTTATATATATATATATATATATATATATATATATATATATATATATATATATATTGATTCAATAAAATATTATACATAAATCATGTTACATAAAAATATATTACTCATATTAATAAATAAATTCCTACATTATTAGGAAGATTGATTTCCTTCACTTTTGACATCATATTGAACATTAATTTCATCAGTACTATCGTCATTAAAAATATAAAAATATAAAATATTTTATTTAATATATAAAATTCTCGTGTCACAGTGTTTGTAATTAAACTCCTTCGAAATGGCTCGACCGATTTTCGTGAATCTTTGTGTGCATATCGGTTGGGTGTGCGAATCGGGCAACATCTATTTTTCATCCCCCTAAATGTTAAGGGGTGTCCACCCCAATTTTTTTTTGATATATTTTTTTTATTATGTGGGATTAAAAAATACATACAACCCTAAATTTTCACTTTTCTATCACCAACCCCTGCTTTTTAATAGTATTTTTTTTTGTACATTTGGCAGGTATGAGAATAGGTGGTAAACTATTTTTAACATGGATATGGGGGTTCAAGGAAGCCCCTTGGGCTGGACCGATTTTTTGGTTCGACCGATTTTGATAATTTTCTTTTTGTATAGTTGGTGAGTATGAGAATAGATGGTAAACTTTTTTTCACATGGATATGGGGGCCCGGAGTGCCCTATTGGGCTGGTCCGATTTTTACGTTTTTTTTTAGCAGAATAACTATTAAAATATGGATATGGGGCCAGGGGGGCCCTTGGGTTTATTACTCGAAAACGGCTAGACCAATTTTCATGGTTTTTGATTTGTTGGATTTGTTTCCGCCCCGAATAGCAGAATATCTATTAGAACATGGACATGGGGGCCCAGGGGGGCCCCTGGGCCCCTGTGTTATTGATTCTAAGGCGATACAAAGTTCACCGGGTCAGCTAGTATAAAATATAAAATAGGGTTTCTTCTATATCTTACAATATTTTATACCTCTATTCACTTCACTGTATATATCTATATTGTAAAAAACCTGCAACTTGGACGTCAAGTGTATTGCCTACGTCCACCTCCACGAGAAAGTCTTTGTTCCGATCGCACTCGCGATGCTTATCGAGAGAATTTCCAAGAAAAAAGTTTTCTTAATAATTGCCAATTTTTATTTGTGGTTCTGTGTTAGTACAGTAGATTCTTAGTAAGTTAGTTCTCTTTGTTAGCTGTTATAATCGTGTAGAAGAAGAGTGTTATGTGCCAGATTTATCAGTCGAGGAATGACGTCACCGTCGAGTGGATTTACCTGTCCACGTTTTACAGAACAGTTTGTATTATAACGGTCCGGATTACTGATTAAAATTCAAATGAGAGAGTTCGGGGGTTAAGGGGACGCTACGTCTGTAACGGCCGTTTCTTTGTTTGCGTAGAAGGAAACATGGCGGCGCGTTGATTTTTCTTTCAATTAATCTTTTTGATTAAATTGTAACTCTTACTGATTGGAGTGTTAATGGGTATGGGATATTGTAACCACTTCATTTTTTTACACTTACAATTTTTTTTGTCATGAATTACTCAAATATTGAGTTGAGTTAAATTATCCAAATTGTTACTAGATGAAATGTTCAAAAAGTCAATGATTAATCAAAAGTTCGACCATAAGACCTCTAAAGCAAATACATTGATAAATCATTAATTTGTGCTGTTACTGTACGCTCCGCCCCCAACGCTGCGCTCCTTGCATTCGAAGAACCTGGTTCTGTGTCTGGTAGGTTTGGTTTGAATTTCCCGCCACTGTTGTCTTGTCAAAAAAAAAACACAACGTAGGTCCGCTCTTCTGTCCTTGTTTCTAGACAATCACGATTCACATCAAAATTTGACGTTTGGTGACGTCATTGACATTTCATTTGACGTTTAATTTTAAATTGTTGGCGGGAAGAGCTTAAGCTCATCACAATATATTAATTCGATGAATTTATGGTGACTTCTCTGAGAATTTAATGTGTTGGCATCCACAAACGAAAATTGTTCACTCATGAGTCAAGAAGTCCTCAATCGTTTGCCAGGAGACGAGAAAATTTCCTTCAGTTATGATAAGATTGTTTCTGACAATGACAATAGGATCAATAACTTTCTTGTTGAGTTCTTAAACTATTTCAGCGTTAGTGGATTACCGCCATATAAACTTCAATTAAAATCGGAATGCATCGAAATGATTAGCAATGGCACTCGAACGCGAATCAAGCAATTTCGATTCCGCGTATAAATTTGATTTATTCAGGCACCATTCTGCCATTCACTTTCCGAAGGACACAGTTCCCTGTCATGACAATGACGATGAATAATTCACCGGATTACTGAAATTGGTGCCTCGCGCTACGCGCTTGACCACTTAAAGAAACATACTCCAAGGTCATATTTGCCTGTGCGTGAAACTCGAAATGTGGACAGTCCTACCCTGTCGCAATTACCAGAAAAAAGTCGGAATTGCCAGAAAAAAATTGTTGTCAGTTATTTTTCCATTCGTAGGTCTTCTATATTATGGAAGTTTTTTTAACTTTTTATTTGTTTATTAAAAAAAATTGTTATAAACAAATGAATTTTTCGGTTTAATTTTTTTCTTAATTCTTTGAAAAATATTGAAAACAACCATGCATCGTTTGTTATGAAAAAACATGTTTTCTATTTTTTATTTAATTTTTCAGATTTTTGTGCACTTTTTGCATCATCATCATCATTTTTAAAATAACTTATAAACTATTGACGATACGACAAGTTAAAACTCTAACTCTATTCTTTATTAACTTTTTGTTTAGCTTTTTATATAAAATTCCGGTGTGCGTGTGTTCGTAATTCTTCTCCTCCTAAATGGCTTGACCGATTTTGATGTTTTTTTTGTGTTTGAGTGGTTCCCTGGATGATTCTCAGCTACAGTTGGGCCCGGTAGGTGGAGTTGTTGTCGAGATCCAGATTTTTTTAAATATTTTTCTGACCGATCTTGATGAATTTTTTTGTTGGTATTTGGGGTCACCTGGATGATTCTCAGCTACAGTTGGGCCCGGTAGGTTGTTGTCAAGATCCAGAATTTTTTTTAATTCTTGACCGATCTTGTTGATTTTTTTTTTGTATTTATGGGGTCACTTAGCTACAGTTGGACCCAGCAGGTGGCGCTGTTGTCTAGATATTTTGATATTCCTTAAACAAAATCCTTTGCAAGTTCATAGCATCGTAGTAGTCTTGCATCGTAGCTTGGCATTGTTCTGATATTTTGATTTGTTGGATTGTTGAAGTCATCGTGCATTCGAAAATTCACCACCCGAACCAATCCGAATCAAAATAAAATTCGATACAATTACTGCAAAAAATTTAATTATTATATGGACGGCATTATAGGACGGCATATTTGGTTGATTCTTTTTTTGTTTTGTTCGTTATGCTCCCGGTATGGAAATAACTCAATTAAATGTTTTCAAATGGAAAAATAAATCTGGGTGATCTGGAAAAACGCATTCCAGACTAAATCTATATAATAAAAATTAAAAATGAAAATATAATTACATTTTTTTTTTGTATTGTTTCACGATCTGCAAAAACAAATTAATTTATTGAAAATTGGACAAGACAACGTCTGTCGAGACAGCTAATTATTTATTAAATCTGAAACAAACAAATCATCGAATAAATTGAGCTTTAAACCGAAGCTCAGACTCTATTGTCTAATAATTTTTTGCGTATTATTCATATATCGTATGAATGTGATAGTTTTTTGAAATTTTTGCTAAATTACATTATTACATATTTAAATTATTAAAGGTTGAGGACTCTGACCTTCATTAAAAACTTTATTATTTTCTTCTTTGCATGAATGTCTGAGAAAATTTAAAAAATTAAATAAAACAGATTTTTTTTTTCATAACAAACGATGCTTTCAGTATTTTTCAAAAGATTAAGAAAAAAATATAACCGGAAAATTCATTTGTTTATAACATTTTTTTAAATAAACAAATAAAAAGTAAAAAAACTTCCTTTGGCAATCACTTGTAAATATAAATATCAATAGATATAAATAAAAGAAAGAGGTTGAGGAGGAAGAAACGACAACAACAATAACAGAGAACGCCGATACAGTGTAGAGGGTTAATGAAAACAAAACGCCTTTTGTTAACAAGTTGACTTGTTAACGATCGATTTTACTACCCATCAGTTTGTCGCACGGGGCTTTAAAAAACTATTCTTAAGAAGTGCCTAAACTGTCAATATTGTTAAAGTCGGAGAATGCAAGAACAAGGAAGTAAAAAAAACAGTTAAGATCCTCGCTAAACCCAGGAACGAGAAAAAGAGGACAACAAATAAAACAGCCGCTAACTAAAATTTGAAAGGCATAGATGTGCAAAAACATTTTTGCGGTTACATTCATGCCAATTTTAACAGTTGATATTGTTCCAACTTGCCCTCCGGCCCCCATAACTCACTCCCGGTGGTAAACGTCGCCCGTAATGTAACTTCAATGTACTGTCATTCACAAAAATTGCACATTGTTATTTTTAGCGTCACTCGACCTTAGCCACCGGTCTATAAAATTCCCCAAGAACTCCCGTACTGTTACCCAGAACCATGTGCAGCGCGACTAACGTTTTTCTCTCCGTTTTGGTGGTGGCAGTGCTCTGGTTGGCAACCAGGTACGGTAACAGCAAGAGGCGATACTTGTACCACCACGCTGGCAAAGTTCACGGGCCCCCGGTGCTCCCCATTATTGGGAGCAGTTACGTGTTTTGGGGAGGAACCAAGAGTATGTAGTAGTTGAAACAGTGTTGCCACTCTGTGGGTAGATGCTTTAGAGACGTTTGTGCGGTTGATGGAGAAGTACAGGTCGATCTGCAGGCTTTGGTTGGGAAGCAAACTGATGTTCGTCGTGTCGAAGCCGGAGTATCTGCAAGTGATTATGAACAGGTCGTTGGAAAAGGAGGGAGGTTACAGGTTCTGGCGGCCTGTGTTTGGCCACGGCCTCATTACTGAACCTGGTAAGGAATGTGTTCAAAAGAATAGTGTCTAATCGTGTTGCAGTTAAAGAGTGGAGGGGCCACCGGAAGGTAATAGTTTCAACCTTCAACCAGCACATCTTGAACAGTTTCATCGACATCTTCAACCAGTACTCGAACGAGTTTATCCAAAAGTTGAGACCGACTGTCGATAGGGGAGAGTACATTGACGCTTTCCCGGTACTCACCCAGTGCACCCTTGACATCATGTGCAGTAAATCTTCTTCTATCCTTAGTTATCTGAACTTTTAAACCTGTTGTCTAGGTTCGGTTATGGGTACAGAAATGAACGCCATGAAGGAAGAGAGCCAGTTCATCATCTGGATGACCAAGTGAGTCCACACTTCTTTACTTTTACCAATAATTCGTCACAGAATTGCAGAGTTGTCCGTCATCAGGATGTTCAACGTCTACCTGTGGCCAGAAATGTTTTGGAAGATGACCTCAATGTCTAGAGAGTCAGAGGACTTGGACCGGAAGATTCAGAACTACGTCAGCAAGGTATCGTCTTACCTCAGCCTCCACACTCTCACTCCTTCTTGTAATTCAGGTGATTAAAAACAAACTGAATTTAAAAACTGTCGATAAAACCGGCGGTAAGAAGATTTTTTTGGATCACCTAATCCAACTTGTTGAGAAAGACGAGGCATGGAGCATCGAGGACGTGACCAACGAGACTCGCACCGTCATAATGGCTGGCAGCGATGCGACCGCCGTCAACTTGTCTTACTGTATGGTGATGTTGGCCATGTTCCAGGACGTTCAGGTGAGTATACCGGAAGGCGTGGAAACCGGTGAACTGTATAAGATGTTTAGGAGCGCGTCTACGAGGAAATCCACTCCATCTTCGGCAACAGCGACAGAGACATCGAACCTGAAGACTTGGGCAAACTGCAGTACTTGGAACGTTTCATCAAAGAGACTTTGAGGATGTTCCCGGTCGCTTCCTATATCGGCAGGGAGTTAACAGAAGACGTCGTTTGTGGTACTCTTTCTGACTAAATCAATTAGACACTACCACCTTGTTATTTCCAGGGGAGAACCTTCTTCCCAAGGGGAGTTCCATAGGCATCCCCATCTTCTACATCCACAGAAGCGAGGAATTCTGGACCGATCCTCTGAAATTCGAACCCGATCGGTTTCTGCCCGAGGAAATCCGGAAGATACATCCTTGTTCCTACATGCCCTTTAGTTACGGCCCTAGGAATTGCATTGGTTTCAAGTACGCTTATATGGTCATAAAGGTGGTACTCTGCACGTTGCTGCGCCACTATAGAGTAGCCGAGACCAAATACAAGGCCATCACCGACATGAAGGTGAAGATGGATATAGCCACCAAGTGTGACGAAGGATATCCAGTAAGGCTGGAAATCAGGAAAGCGTAAACTTGACGTGTCGGAGGGAAGACGAATAAAAACATCTTGATGTAACTGATTCGTTTCTTCTGCGTTCAAAATTAAAATAAAATATGTTCACCCGGAAATCAGCAACTGCACCTTTCGCCCACAAAGTATTCAAGAATAAAAATGCGATATAATAATGATTCATGACTATCACTGTACAGGTGTTATGGAAATCTTTGCAAAAAATTTTGTAGAGCTCGTCACTTTGGTGAAATCCGCTATTTTTTAACATTTTTCTGATCCCTTATTTCACCCTCCGCCTATGAGTTCATGAACTTGAACGAATGAGGAAATTTTTGTGTGATAGATGTAAATACCTCCTAGCTTTTTGGGACAAAAAATTTGTTGTTTCGATAGTAAATTTTGGTTTTCAGTTGATTGGAGCGTCCTGTTATTATGGCAAATTTTCTTCTTCAACTCAAGATTTGGGACGTCCCAGAAGTATTGGATTGAGGAACAGTCCAGTTTGAGTATTTACGCTTAACGTGTCGGTGTCAACTTTCATTGTTTACCGCACATTACACGAACAAGGACTGCATCCGTACCATGTTTGACTTGTTCAGGCTCTTCAACCTAACTAACCTACTTTAACATCTGCCTGTTGTGGCAGGTTAGTACATAATTACATTTAAACAGTTTTTGTTTCGATTATTTTAATTTGGCTAACTTTTTTGTGCATCATCGTTATCAAAGAACGTGGAGTCCATAGGCGTCCATAGTCCATTAATTTTAACTCTGTTAAGGAGCGTTTACGAAAAAAATCTCCATATCTATATGATATATAAAAGAAAGTCGTATTAGTTACACTATTTATTACTCAAGAACGGCTGAACCGATTTGGCTGAAAATTGGTGGGGAGGTAGCTTAGAACCAGGAGCCGGACTTTTTATAGACATGGGGACCCAGGGGGGCCCCTTAGGCTTATATATTCTTATATTTTTTTTTGTATATTTGGTAGGTATGAGAATAAGTGGTAAGCTATTTTCCACATGGACATGGGGGCACAGGGGGGCCCCTTGGACTGGATATATTTTTCGGGTCGACCGATTCTTATGAATTTTTTTTGTATATTTGGTAGGTATGAGAATAGGTGGTAAGCAAAATTTTTCACATAGACATGGTGGCCCAGGGGCCCCCTTGGGCTGGACCGATTTTTCGGGTCGACCGATTTTTTATGAATTGTTTTTGTATATTTGACAGGTATGGGAACAGGTCGTAAAGTATTTTTCAGATGGACATGGGGGCCCAGTGGGCCCCCTTGGGCTGGACCGATTTGGCTCGACCGACTTAATAAGGGCTTTTATGATATTTGATTTGTTGGATTTGTCTCCGCCACCAATAGCAGAATAAGTGTTAAACCATGGGCAGGGGGCTCAGGGGGAACCCTTGGGTTTAGATCTCAAGAACGGCTGGACCGATTTTTATGAACTTCGATTTGTTGGATTGGTCTCCGCCCCGAATAGCAGAATAGCTATTAAAACATGGACAGCGGGCTCAGGGGGCTGCCTTGGGTTTATAACTCAAGAGCGGCTCGATCGATTTTTATGATCTTTCATTTGTTGGATTTGCCTTCGCCCCGAATAGCAGAATTACTATTAAAACATCGGAAAAATTACAGGGGGCGCCGGGCGGGGAGCTAAGTACAGGGCAACAATAAGAAATAACGCCGGCCACAAAAAAATTTTCGTACCGGGCTTTAAAAATGAAAATCGATTTTTAAGGAGTAAACTCCAAAGTTTCACTTCTGTTGCGCGTGGACTCCACACACAATTTTTTTGATGATATCTCGAGAATGGATTGACTGACTTTATTCGAGGGCGAATAACTATTAGAACATCAGAAACATTAACAAAAAAAAAATCCCATACATTTTGTATAGAATCCGTATATAACGCCATCTTTGATACATGACAGAAACAAAAATAAACATGGCGTTGTATGCTGGTTCCGATAATGCCAGTAGATGGCGCTTTGGGCATTATCCTTTTATAAAAAAAAAAGAATTTAATTCAGCTAATAAGTTGCCACAACATATATTGATTCTGAGGCGGTACAAAGTTCGCCGGGTCAGCTAGTATTATATAAAACAAAGTCGGGTTTGTTCGAACACTTATAACTCGAAAACGGTTGGACCAATTTTCATGGTTTTGTCTCCGCCCCGAATAGCAGAATAACTATTAAAACATCGGAAAAATTACAGAAGGCGGGGAGCTTGGTACAGGGCAATGACAATAAGAAGGCCCCCCTGGTACTAAAATCTGTCGTACCGGGCTTGAAAAGTAAAAATAGATTTTTAAGGAGTAAACTTCAAAGTTTCACTTCTGTTGCGCGTGGACTCCACACACAAATTTTTTGATGATATCTTGAGAACGGATTGACTGACTTTTTCGGGGGCGAATAACTATTAAAACATCGCAAAAATTAACGAAATCTGAAATGAAATTAAATCTTTGATACATGACAGAAACAAAAATGGACATGGCGTGCTGGTTCCGATAAAGCCAGTAGATGGCGTTGTGTGCATTACGTTTTGATAAAAAAACTGAATTTGATTCAGCCAATAAGTTAACACAACATTTATTGATTCTGAGGCGGGTCAGCTAGTTATAGATAAAAAAAAATGTTTCTTCTGACGAGTTCTACTTGTGGTTACATTTGTTGCTAGGACCTCCATAACACCCTGCATGTATATGAAGATAGATAAATGGATATTTCAAATGTTCTGTGTTGGTAAGCACATCACTTCAGAACGGCTGGACCGATTTGGCTATTTTTTTGAAGTGAAACTTCTTATCCCACGGTGCAAGAGCTTTGTACCGGGTAAGCCTATGCGCCGTAACCCGACACGAACCCGACACGAAAATGTAATAGATACTATTTTAAACCGGGAGGGGAGCGCAAACGGCAGCTAGTCGACGGTAAAATTTTGGCACGGCCGGCCCCAAGGGGCCCCCTTTGTACAGAGAGCCCCCCTTGGTAAAGGATGGCCCCCTTTGTAAAGTATGGTCCCCTTGGGACAGTACAACAATATCGTACCGAGCATTAAAAACGAAAATGGATACTTCAGGAGTAACTACGAAAGATTTACATAAAAAAAAATAATATTCGTAATAGTCCAAGTAAGGTTTTTAGGGAAAAAATGGAAAAGTTTCCCGGAAAATAGTTTTTCCTGAATTTCCAAATTTTCAGCATTTCATTTTTATTATATAGATTACATCAGGATCAGAACCAACATTTTCTTTTTTGTCACTCGTATCATAAGCATTGGCTGCAGTTATAGATTTTTCACTAAATAGTTTTTAAAAATCCGTTCTGGTTTCCTGTCTTACCGACTGATGCAGCAACAGGTGATGCAGAGAAAAGTGAAGTAAATATAAGGAAAGGGAAGATTTTTTTTATCAATATTAGAGCAAGCCTACTAACAAAGAAAGTAAAAGTTTCGCTGCATTCCTGGAAGAAAAGAGATGAAACGAACAGGAAGATAAGCGAGAGATTCATGGATAAGTTGGAAGAAATAAAAAGAAAACTAAAGGTGGATGGAGGTGGAATAAAACGAGAGAGAGAAAGAGAGACACTAGCATTTTTTCAATAAGAAGAAGGAGGGGTGAAGAAGAAAATGAAGACGACTGCTACAGAATAAGGATAAAGAAACGAAAAGAAAAACGAAAGGGGGAAAGTAAGAGAAAGAGGACAAGAGGAGAGACGCGAAAACTAAAAACGCATCAGAAAAAACAAGGGATTGAAACGGGCCTAAGAAAAAAAGATTTCTGGGACTATGCGAGACAATTAAAGAGAGTGGGTTTAAGAGAAACATTGCTAGAAGTTGGGAAGAAACAGAAAATGTGTTGTGGTCGGAATGCCTTGAGCGCCATTTTTTAACGTGGTATACTCCACTTGACCACCACATCGCAGAGCCAAGCGGGATTCTTGCAGTCCAGCGAAATGAGCTAAAGACCAACTCCTCGCGCAGTCAGTCGACTGACGGTGATGGTTGGAGGTGGGGCAGGTAGAGAGAGAGAGAGATAGAGAGAGAGAGAGAAAGAGAGAGAACAAGAAAGAATGTGGAGTATGCAGAAAGGAGAAGGAGGAAGAACAATGGCATGATATAACAGAATGGGGTGGGGAAAGGAAAAGTAAACAGCGGGCCAAAGAGGGGATAGAGGATGGAGGTGGAATAAAACGAGAGAGAGAGACTAGAGTTTATTCAATAAGGAGAAGGAGGGGTGAGAAAGAAAATGGAGAGAACTAAAAACGCATCGGAAAAAACAAGGACAAGAGCACTACTTTGGATTGAGATGGGACTAAGAAAAAAAGAAGAAGATTTCTAGGTCCATGCAAGGCAATTCGAGATGTAGAGGTAGAGGATTTTCTGAGAAAAAATTTAAGAGGTCAAAATCAAGGATACAGTATTACAGTGGTATTTATAGATAATGACCCCACAAAGCAAGAAAGAGAGCTACAAAAGAAATTAAGGGGCATAGCGAAGGTAGAACGGGAGGACGAGAAAGAAGAAAGAGAATGAAACGAGAGAAAGAACTAGAAGAATAAGGGGCGAATAAAAAAATGGAGACGACGGCAAACGAAAAAGGACAAAAAAAGCGGTAAAGAAGAACAATGGGGAAAGTAAGAAAGAGGAAATATTAAAAAGGCATCGGAAACACCAAGGGCACTATTTTGGAATGTAGCGGCTCTGGGAAAAAAAAAGAAGGTTTCTGAGACTATCTGAGGAAAATCAAGATTGTGAGTTTAACAGAAATATGGATAGAAGAACAAAGTTGGGGGAAAACAAAAAACTTCTACCAAGAGAACTCGAGTGGGGGAAACGAGGGTAAAAAAAAAATAAAGGAGAAAAATCAAAAAAAGGGAGAAGTGAAATGAGAGAAATTTGTATATTACAGTCAATAAATGGTAGAAAATGGTAGTGATAGTGTAATAGGAAAGAGATGAACACAACAATAAGGAAGAAGAAGAAACATTAAAAGACAACAAAGAAGAATGTATACATCTGGGTGGGGGTGATTTCAACGGGAGAATAGGAGTCATTGATTGGGAAGAAGGGTGAGGGGGTGGAAAAAGTGGGGGAAAGATTAGAGTCGACCATCTGCCTATAGAAATAAGCATAGGAAGAGAGAGACAAGAGAAAAGCGGGGAAGAAAAACAGAGCAAACGTAGAAGGTGATGATAAAAATATGAGACGATCAAGGAGTGGAACAGCACAAGACAATACTAAAAGAACGTAAGTAGGGAAGATTGAGAAAGAATTAAAAGAAATATTGGAGGAAGCAGAAACAAAAAAAAATAACAATAAGAGTTAGACGAGCAAGAAAGAAAAATGAATGATGGGACAAAGATTTTGAACAACGGAAAAAGAACGAAAGAAAGGAGCTAAGAGAATGGAAAAAAACGAGAGCAAACAGAAGCTGCAGAAACATGTAGAGAGAAGAGGATAAAGATAAAACTATAACAATAGAAAAGGTGGTGTGGAACTAAATCAATAGACGGGAAGAATGTGGATGAATCAGAGGGGAGTAAATTTAAATTAAAATTTAAATATATTGAAGTCAAACTCCAAAAACTTTAATAAACGTGAACTACAATAGGAACATGTTTCGGGAGAAAATACTCCCATCCTCAGCCATAATTTTACAAGAGATTCTTACCAATAATGTTTAAATTATGACGTTTAAAGATTATTAAATTTGACGTTTTGAAAAGAAACCTGATGATTTGAGAACTAAGTAGGTCTTGTGAAAAGCCTAAGAATTTGTGGAACTTGAGAACTGTAGAAACCTAAGAATTTAAAAAACCTGAAATCATGGCAAACCTAAGAACACAGTTGAGGAATCTGCGAATTTGAGGAATTTGAGAAATCTGAAACTTGAAGGACTTGAGAAACTCAGCAGATTTGAGATCTTGAGAAAGGTAGAAATATTGAGAAATGCAGTAACCTAAGAAGTTGGTTCACCTGAAGGACTTGAAGACTAAGAAAAAATTGAGAAATTGAGAAACCTCATCATTTGACAACTTGAATATCTGAGAACATAAGTAGGTCTTCCAAAAAGCCTAAAAATTTGTGAAACTTGAGAACTGAAAGAACCTGAAAACTTGAGGAACCTGAAAATTTGAAGAACCTGAAATGTTCGCAAACCTGAAAACTCAGTAAATTGAGGAATCTGCGAACCTGAGGAATCTGAGATTTTGAGAAATCTGTAATTTGAAGGACTTGAAAAGTTGAGAAACTAAGAAACCAAGAGAAATTGAGAAACCTGACATGTAATTTGAAAACTTGACCGTCTAAGAACCTACGTAGCTCTTCTGAGAAGCTTAAGAATTTGTGGAACTTAAGAACTGAAAGAACCTGAAGACTTGAAGAACCTGAGAAATTAAAGAATCGGAAATATTGGCAAACGCAATAAATTGAGGAAACTGAGATTTTGAGAAATTCGGCAGATTTGAGAACTTGAGAAACGTATTTTGAGAATTGTAGTAACCTAAGAAGGTGTGTCACCTGAAGAACTTGAGGACTAAGAAAAATTTGGGAAGCCTGAGAAATTGAGACACCTGATGATTTAAGAACTTGAATATCTGAGATCCTAAGTAGGTCTTCTGAGAAGCTTAAGTATTTGTGGAACTTGAGGATTGAAGGAACCTGAAGACTTGAAGAACCTGAGAAATTAAAGAACCTGAAATCTTGGCAAACCTGAAAACCCAGTAAATTGAGAAACCTGCGAACTTGAGGAATCTGAGATTTTGAGAAATCTAAAATTTGAAGGACTTGAGAAACTCAGCAGATTTGGGAACTTGAGAAACTCATTTTGAAAATTGGAGTAACTTAAGAAGTTGGTCACTAAGAAAGGACTAAGACAAATTTGGAAACCCCCAGAAATTAAGAAACCGGACATGTAATTTGAAAACTTGAACATCTAAGGACCTTCGCAGGTCTTCTGAGAAGCTTAAGAATTTATGGAACTTGAGAACTGAGGGAACCTGAAGACTTGAAGAACCAGAGAAATTAAAGAATCTGAAATCTTGGCAAACCTGGGAACCCAATAAATTGAGGAAACTGCGAACTTGAGGAATCTGAGATTTTGAGAAATTCAGCAGATTTGAGAACTTGAGAAACGTATTTTGAGAATTGTAGTAACCTAAGAAGGTGGGTCACCTGAAGAACTTGATTAATAAGAAAAATTTGGAAAGCCTGAGAAATTGAGAAACCTTATGATTTAAGAACTTGAATATCTGAGAACCTAAGTAGGTCTGCTGAGAAGCTTAAGAATTTGTGGAGCTTGAGAATTGAAGGAACGTGAAGACTTGAAGAACCTGAGAAATTAAAGAATCTGAAATCTTGGCAAACCTGGGAACCCAATAAATTGAGAAACCTGCGAACTTGAGGAATCTGAGATTTTGAGAAATCTAAAATTTGAAGGACTTGAGAAACTCAGCAGATTTGGGAACTTGAGAAACGCATTTTGAAAATTGGAGTAACTTAAGAAGTTGGTCACTAAGAAAAGACTAAGACAAATTTGGAAACCCCCAGAAATTAAGAAACCGGACATGTAATTTGAAAACTTGAACATCTAAGAACCTACGTAGGTCTTCTGAGAAGCTTAAGAATTTATAGAACTTGAGAACTGAGGGAACCTGAAGACTTGAAGAACCTGAGAAATTAAAGAATCTGAAATCTTGGCAAACCTGGGAACTCAATAAATTGAGGAAACTGCGAACTTGAGGAATCTGAGATTTTGAGAAATTCAGCAGATTTGAGAACTTGAGAAACGGATTTTGAGAATTGTAGTAACCTAAGAAGGTGGGTCACCTGAAGAACTTGAGGACTAAGAAAAATTTGGGAACCCTGAGAAATTGAGAAACCTGATGATTTAAGAACTTGAATATCTGAGAACCTAAGTAGGTCTTCTGAGAAGCTTAAGAATTTGTGGAACTTGAGGATTGAAGGAACCTGAAGACTTGAAGAACCTGAGAAATTAAATAACCTGAAATCTTGGCAAACCTGAAAACCCAGTAAATTGAGAAACTTGCGAACTTGAGGAATCTGAGATTTTGAGAAATCTAAAATTTGAAGGACTTGAGAAACTCAGCAGATTTGGGAACTTGAGAAACTCATTTTGAAAATTGGAGTAACTTAAGAAGTTGGTCACTAGAAAGGACTAAGACAAATTTGGAAACCCCCAGAAATTAAGAAACCGGACATGTAATTTGAAAACTTGAACATCTAAGAACCTACGTAGGTCTTCTGAAAAGCTTAAGAATTTATGGAACTTGAGAACTGAAGGAACCTGAAGACTTGAAGAACCTGAGAAATTAAAGAATCTGAAATCTTGGCAAACCTGGGAACCCAATAAATTGAGGAAACTGCGAACTTGAGGAATCTGAGATTTTGAGAAATTCAGCAGATTTGAGAACTTGAGAAACGTAGTTTGAGAATTGTAGTGACCTAAGAAATTGGGTCACCGGAAGAACTTGAGGACTAAGAAAAATTTGGGAAGCCTGAGAAATTGATAAACCTGATGATTTAAGAACTAGATATTCAAGAGAACCTAAGCTTAAAAATTTGTAAAACTTGAGAACTGAAGGATCTTGAAAATTTGAAAACAGTCCCAACATCACGAAAACTCACAATTTATAAATTTTATACACCTGCAATAAGAAACACTACTATTCAAACATTTTGTCACTTTGACATTCAAATTTCAAATCAGATTGTCAAAAGTTAGTAGTGCCAACAAAATTTTAATTTCACAGCCTACTCTAATTTATAATTTAAATGATCGCATGGTACCACCTACCGAAAACTCGGAAATGAATAAATCTCGGAATTAATAGGCGATATTCGGCACTTTTAATTTGTTATGAAGATAGATGCAATCAATTAAACAGTTTTCGTTATTAATGCTTGTCGTTTTTAATGATACTTTTAAAATGGGATTTGAATTAAGTACTTCATCTTTTGTTAGAATTACCGGGATTACCTTTTGATTACAGGGATTAGTTATTTTTTGTGGGAGTTATTTCCTGATTACTGGAATTACCTACGAATTACTGCGATTACCACGATTACATGCGAATTAATTCCTCAAATCGGAATTACCGGAATTGTTCGTGAATTAATTCCATGTGGAATTAGTTGTACAAATTTTTTCCAAGTTGACACCCCCCGGCTTAAACAATATTTGAGTGGTATAAAGGTGCTAAATAATAAAATCATTATAAATGAAAGAAGTGACATTTGAGGTTATTAAAATAATGTTGGATGTTATTTATTATTTAGTTATTCTATTCATTTAAACAAGATCCGTTTTCCAGTTGCAAGGCTTTCCTTATTTCAAAAGTCTCAAGAAATTCTAATTTCCGGCCTGTATTGCATTTGTGAATCAATTTGGAATTTGATGGTGAAAAACTATGTTTTGTTATTAATATATGATTGGCGAAAGAAGAAGGTGTTGATGGAGGAGGATCAAGATCTGTGTTGTTATAGATGTGTCTGAAATTTTGCGACCCTTCTGACCTATATAGAATGACTCGCAAGAAGAGCAGTTCAATTTATACACTGGATGACGTTTTGTAATCTAAGAGATCTTCATTCTTAATAAACAATCTGGATAAGTTGTTATCTTTTAAATGAAACTCTGAAACCGTTTTTCTTCATTTTTATTTTGAAGGCGTTGATGTAGATTAGCGCTATATTTATCATTGGCAATGACCTGTTTGAAATGTACGTTTACGCCAAGGTCTTGAAACACATTATCTTTTAAAGTTTACGTGACTATTTGCGATGCCTCTGGGAATTCGTTGACTTTCATATATTAAAAAAAAAAACATTAGATTAAGTAAACTCGATATGTGAAAATAGTGATTGGTACAGTATATTATAGGAACTAAATTTATTCAAAAGACAGTTCGAATTTCAAACCGAAACTCAACAATGTCTGCCAACATGAATTTTCATATTCACCCGTCCGTCCGCAATATCCGTGAAAATTCCACCCCGCATGACGTACGAATAACACGCCTTGTCAACGCTTATGAAAGAACAAGCGAAACTTTTACTCTGTTTCTTCTTTTATTAGACACGTTGTTTCCTGACGGCACATTTGTAACAACTTTTTTTAGCACAAACGAAATTGAAAAGTTTTTACGTAGTTATTTAGGTAAAGAAATTGTTCAGCACAAGTATGTACGGTTTACCGATAGTGTTCTTATCAGAGGCGGCTTATTTTCGGCCGGATGTATTTTATGATAATGGCTCGTAACATTAAAATACATAAGTCAAGTTGTTGCACTTGAATACACTTTCTTTAGACGTTTACTTTTAGGTGCGTCTAGTGTAATTTATTTTTGGTGTCGGCGCGGTATCAAAATTGAGAATTTTCATTTTTAATGCCCGGTACGACAAATTTTGGTTACCGGTGTTGCCAAAGGGGGGCCCTAGTCCCAAGGGGGCGTTTAGAGACACCTGGTTAGAGCAAGCTTTGAAATTGCGTTTTTGTTTTATTTTTTTACAGTGTAGAGCTTGACTGATTAACAACTGCCCATGGCTTGTCAACAGATAACATAACCTCAAGATTTCAGAAAAGCTGCAATATTATTAATAATTATTATTATGAATCTTAAAGAAGTGTTAAAACACTCTTCCAAAGGATATGACCAATTGGCAGTCTTTAACCATTTTTTTACAAATGCTTACAGCAAATTAATGGTGAAAATGTTTTCAATGTTTCTTGTAGAGACTTGTGCTTTTTCTCAGATCCCATTAAAAACAGTTTACAAAAAATCTTCAGTTTCATATTCTTTCTTGCATCGGCTATGGGTGTGTACATGAAATTTTTAATATGTGGCCAAAGGAAGAAACCACAAGAACTAGGGAACCCATTGTCAAAAATATGTAAAAATCTCAAACAGAAGTGGTACAGATGTACGTAAATCCTTTTTTGATGTCACAGGTTCCAACAGAGAGGCCAGTCTGTTCTCGGTACATAGAAAAATGTGATTAGCATGCAAAAATAATTTTTATATACCTGTACGAAGTGTCTTGCTCATTGGGTTTATAATAGGTATGTATTTACAACAAGTGTTGAAAGCGTTCTCCATGGCCTTGTACACAAAGTTGTGCTCTTTGTCTGACCCCATTAAAGACATTCTACAAGTTTCATTCCGTACATCTCTAGAAAACAACATAACCTCAATGTTAGGTAAACAACGTAGCTGAGCGGGTGATTATTGACTACGTACTGACTGTTTCCTCATTTAACCGTTGGAAGTATTAACAATGTGGTTTGTGTAGATTTACACTGATATCTTGAGATTTCAGTTTTACAGGCTTTCTCTTCACTCTTGCACAAAATCATACGTCTACCAGCATCAACACAAAAGATTGGAATTGTTTGACATTATCACGACATGTTGGTGATCCAGCCGTTAATTCAGGGAGTAGTTTCCTCTCTTCTGTGCTCTTCTTCTTTTAACTCCTGCGTTTCAGAAGCAAAAGACAAACCTTTTTTTTGCAGCTGTTATTGGATCACTAGGTTTCATTAAGAAAATGTAGAGAGCATAATATTTAAGTGTCTTTAGTGACATCTTCTATGCTTCGGAAATTCTTTATTTGATGACACCGTTTCACCCACCGGTCAGCTTTGACACAACTCACGCATTTTATGATATGTTGGGACCGTCTTAAATTCATGTTTTGGTACCATTTCGTACTTGCAAACAAGGTTTAGGAAACGGCAAAAAGTAACACGTATTTTCCCTGCTCTAGCGACTGTCACTGCAACGTCCGTAACAGCAGTGCTTTGTAGCACCTTTCCGCGTTTTTTGATTATTGATACGACAAAGCAACAACATTTCAAATATAAATTTCAATAACAATTTGACCGAATTTGTGATGTTTGCCTAACCTAAACTGAATTAAATGACAACTTAGTTTTTGCAACAATTGCAATATACACTGTTGCCCGGCCTCCTCTAACCAAGATTATTTTTGAACGCTTGTTATATGAGATGGTCACATTCAATAGTAGTTATAAAAGCAGTGCTGCTGTCAACCGTTCTTTCTTAAATAAATTTTATTGAGTTAGTTATTCCCATTTTATGTTCAAACCACTCTCTTTTATTACTTATTAGGGAATTTAATTTTCACCGCTGCTTCACCAAACCTGCCTGTTCACCTACGCTTCTACAGAGAATTTTAAGTGCGATCCCTCATAAACCTAATATCATGTTTTAAGTAACTTTGGACAAACCGAGTACACAGTCACGTACAAATATGCATGAAATGCTTTGTGGTAATCAACAATTTAATTAATGAGAGTGTACTCTTAATGTCGAATTCGTATTCAGTTGCTGTATTAAGATGACAGTTTTGATGTCGTCGATTGCGTCGTTCGCGTGGTCTACTCGGGCGCCACATATTATAAAATAGTTGTACTAATTCAGAAACCGCCGCGGGCGTGCGCACAACTTACCAAACTTTCATCGCAATCGGACAAATAAAGAAAAAATAGTCACTTACAATACAACAAGTGATTTGGATCTTGCCAGCAATTTCGACGAGGCAAAAATAACCAAAAGATTGCCACCATTGCAGAAATCGAACACAAGTGCTCCCAAAACTCAGTTTGAATGCAATTTTGCCAAGAAGGTTTAATTTAGAAGAGCCTGTTGACATCAGTCAGCTAAATTTAATATTGAAAGGCTATGGACACAATATGAAGAAATTGGACGGAAGCGATTATAAAGAAAGCGTTGTGAAGACTATTTGGAATACCACCGCAAAGCTGTTAACATAAAAGTTTTTTAAAGAATTTTAAATTAAAAAAGATTGGTTTTCTGGAAGTGTAAGGACGCGAGAGCTTCCAGAGACAGCAAAAGAAAAGAACTTCAAGCACAGGCAGGAAAAAGAAAAGTAAGCTCAGTTGCACCAACCGATTTGGAATACGTCAAAATGATTCATTCCTGGGACGAAAATACTCCTTCTGAACTGCAACTCAGATTCTTTCTAGTAGCTGCAAGAGAGCTTGCATGGAGAGGGGGAGAGGGAGCTGCTTGTTTAACCCATCATTTCAAGGAAAAGTAGACAACTGGTCGTTTCGAATATAATTCGATATTTAGTAAAACGTGTCAGGGAGGAGCTCACCATCTTGTTGACACCAAATGGTTGATACCCAAGTCGAGGACCCGAATATTTGTCCAGTGAGGTTAGTTTTTCTTAGAATTGCGTTAATTTGTTACTTAATTTATTTCCGTTAGGCTTTTAGAAAAAAGAGGGGACATAATATAAAAAATGAGAGATTGTTCTTGACTGAAAATCTTTAAGATAAACATATTGCCCCTAGGCATCAATGAAATCGCCAAATGAACAACACAACGTATTAAGGTCACAAATCATTCAACAAGGTCAACTGCGGTTACCAAATTAGCAAAGGCCGACGTATCGGAACAAGAATTGATTAAGAGGGTTCTCCAGCGGCATGTACATTTCTGCCGGTCGAAGTACATTTTCCCGCAATATATATTTTTTAATTCACAAATTTCTATATTTTATCAACACGCCCACAAAATTAAATTCAAATTACAGGTTCACTGATTTCCATTACACCCTGTACAATAGACAAAAATATTTCGCTATACGGTTTATAAATAGAAGACTCTGATTTACCTTCTTGATTTTTCGCAAAATGAACTTCTCCGGATTTAAAATTCCTGCTTTATTTTTCAGAAACCGCCGTCATAAGAGCAACTCCGGAACCTTTCATAATCCTTGTGAACTCATAATATTCCAGAATTCTCGACCAGCTCGAGTTGAGTTTGTGTATTTTCTTGAAGTTATTACGCTGGATTGGCGACTGCATATTACATCCGAACGCAAATATTGCTCTACCGAAGCATTCAAGTACATAACCGTTATTTTCTTAGTAAAACTTCGAGCTTCTTTGCTGGATGATACAAGCTGTTTACAAATTATTCAAACATTGAAGAATTAAATTGAAGTGTTTTATTTATTATTAATAGGTATAAAATTTTATCCGCAAACGTCACAAAAGTGACAACTTATGTGCCTCCATTGACAAGGTAAAAGTGTCATTTTATGTGATTAGGCTCATAAAGTAGCCAACAGGTGTTATTTTATGTGCTTAATCACATAAAATAAGTGACACTTGTACCTTGTCAATGAATTCTTTCAAATTCTTACTAAATTGTTGTTATCTAATTTATTGAAAGTGAACTAGCGAGGTAGTGGATGGGGACGCGTGTAAATGAAACGACTAGCTCCTCCTTGTTTTATTTACAGGCGCCCCTGACCAAGGGGGCTCCTGACCAAGGGAGGCCGAACACGGGTGCTCATGACCAAGGGGGCTCCCGGTCAGGGGGCTCCCGGCCAAGGGAGCTCCCAGCCATGGGAGCTCCCGACCAAGAGGGCTCCCGATCAAGGGAGGACTCGACCAAGAGGAAACCCGTACAAGGGGGCTCCTGACCAAGGGGGCTTCTGAGTAAGGTTTGCGGATAAAATAGTATATATCATTCAGAGCATAAGTCGCTTTATGTGCTTCGCCTGGACTTAACCGACTCACTTCGTTCGTCAGTCAACAGTCCAGGCTCAGCACATAAAGCGTAACTTATGCTCTTAATAATATAATCTACTATTATTTTGCAAAAATAAGAGACATACATATTACATATTACTACCTATAACTCATATTTAGCTGAGAAACGCATATGTAACAGATGTAATGTTACGCCACATTCAGCGCCACCATTGATTTTTTGACTGCCGTAGAAGAAAACAAAACAAAACATTATTAACTAAACGAACAGGGAAACTTTCGGACCCCGGTCGCTTATTATTAATTTACTCATTCCCTGTATGTGCATATATATTTTTTGACGTTCCACCCACGTCCACCATAATTTAATGTTCACAGTCATGTTTTTCCTGCAATATCCCCCACGGGTACACTAAAACGGTCAGAATGAGGCCAATTCTGTAACGAAAGTTCATTTAAATTGCTAAAAATACTTATTTTACTTTTTAAGAGTGACAAATATACAGGGTGAGCCATTAGTGTGGGATCGGTCTCTTATGCCTTTACTATTATTTTAATTAGTCTTCGCGGTAGTAAATGCTATACAGCTGTGTAGTGTTTTTTAATTTTTATTGAAGAACAATGTAGTTATGATTTTTTTTTCAAAAAAATGGTTAAAAACTCAGCTTTACAAAAATAATTATAAAGGCTTTGCTGTTAACCATAAAATTATAACATTTTGTAAGTTGATAAAAGAAGGTTAGAGACATCGTGTGTGGCCCATACTTTTTGATTTCAGTGTAGTACTTAAGAAAAAAAATCCAACTTTCGATATCTTTCCATCGCCAAAACTTTTTCTTTTCAAATAGAACACCCTGTATATTTTTGCACTATTATGTTACTGTTATTCACGTATTTCTTTTTTATTAAGCATTACGTATACTTAAACCTACAGAATTTCAACTTATTAAAATTAATTGTAAAATTTGGTTATTATCATCATATGGAAAGATACCAAGACTTTTTTTTCTCTTAAGTACTACATTGAAATCAAAAAGTATGAGCATGAGCCACACACGATGCCCCTAGCCTTCTCTTATCTACGTACAAAATATTATAATTTTATGGTTAATAGGAAAGCCCCCATATATTTTTTTTGTAAATCCGTGTTTTTAATAATTTTTTGAAAAAAAAATCCTAACTGCATTGTCCTTCAATAAAAATTAAAAAATATTACACAGCTGTATAGCATGTACTACGGCAAACAATAATATAGAAAAATATACAGGCGGTTCCATTTTAAAAAAAAGTTGAATACGGTCAAGGAAATGCAGTTTTTCCTGCATAATTTTATTACATTGACCAATTTTCTTAAAAATTAATAGTAAAGGCATAAGAGACCGATCCCACACTAATGACTCGCCCTGTATAAAAAAAAACTTTTCCGATTGCTGTGATTACATAACATAACCCAGAAAATAATTTTTACATTTTGTATTAATTTCAAAACAACGCATTTTCATTTCTTCTCCCTTCCCCTCTCCTGTTCTGCCTTCTCCCTCCTCTTCTATACCTCTTTCATCCATCTACATTCAGTCTTTCCTCTCTTTCTCTCATCTCACTACACTCATTCCTTCCATTCAATCGTGTATCTCTCCTCATAGCACATTCTACACGTTCTTCCTCCCTCTTCCAACCAATACCTATTCTCGCTCTCTTCATTTCAGAATTGACGCATACAACATAATATACCCCGTGTTTTGTTACCCTCTCCACCCTACCGCGAATTCCCCTACACGCCACACCCCATTTTATTACCTCAACCAGTCTCCCTAGCACTCTTCTCGTCCCATACATCCACGCTTCCTCACTGTTTCTTCTCTCTTTCCCTCTCTATTGATATAATTCCACACCTCCTGCTTTTCTCTGTAATTGTTCTACCTTTTCTTCTCTCTACACGTCTC
The DNA here is from genome assembly GCA_963583935.1 of Diaperis boleti. Classification (NCBI taxonomy): domain Eukaryota; kingdom Metazoa; phylum Arthropoda; class Insecta; order Coleoptera; family Tenebrionidae; genus Diaperis; species Diaperis boleti. The sequence goes on from OY757244.1 coordinate 72,086,127, forward strand.
TATATCTTCTTTTCGGTTTTAGAAAGACTTTTTACTTGTTCACACTCTTTGTCCCACCATTCCTCTACCTCTGATTGTTATTTCTCTTTGTCCCTGCCTCTTCTAATATTTCTTTTCATTTTTCATCCGTCTCCCCTATTTCTTGCCATTTCTAATCTTCTGTTGTAATCTTCCACTGTCCCACGTTTTGATCATCACCTCCTTTCTTTTCCTCTGTCTTGTCTCCCTCTTCCCATACTTATTTCTGTTGGCAGCTGGTCTGACTCGTTCGTTTCCCTACTCTGAATTCTTCTACTTCTTCCCAATCTTCTTCGTTTACTATTCCGTTGTCTATCACCGCTCGTCGTCTGCCGCTTATGTGGGTCCATTCTCGTGCTTCATTCCCTTGTTTATTTTCCATTCAACACCTCACAATATTTTTCCTCTATCTATTCCATCAGCTCCTTCCCCTCCGCATTTTCCACCTTGTTTTTGGATTTTATTTTTCCATCCCCGTTCTCTTCTTCCCAATTCCCGACTCCTCTTTCTCCAAATGCAGTTGTAACGAAGTTACCGAATTTTGAATGTTTACCAACACCGTGGTGACATATACACCGAAATAAAATACTTCTCCTGACGTGCAGAATCCTTCATGCCGCCCCTAGCCGCCGCGGGCCCGTGGAGCAGAGCTTACGCTAATAGACGATGGATCGCAAGCCTGGCACTCCAGCGCAAGTGCCTCTCCACTACGTGGTCTATAAAAGGCCGGCCGCTAACGTGAAAACGTTAGGATGAGTCCACCCGCCCGACCTGAAGGAAGTGGAAGGAGAAGAGAAGAAGAAGAGGAGCCAAAGCGGGAGAGGGCGACGTTGAAGAGGAGGACACGACCAGACCGACGAAAAGATAGAGAGAGCCACCGCCGAATCGACCCACCCCACTCCAACCGGCGCCGGCGAGATCTGGGCGAGTCTCAGCCTAACGGTACTCCCGCCCGCACCTCTACACTTCAACCCGCCACCGCCGCCAACCGCGAGACAGAGAGAGACCTTGTAACTAATAAAAACAGCGTATATTATAAGGGCTAAACGGAGATAGAGACACCGTGTAAATAGTCGATGTAGGGATCTTGTATATAGTAGCTTTAGGAAGAGAGAGAGGGAGAGAGACTGTGTACATAGTGTAGATAATAAAGACCGTAATACAGACTGCATTGTTTCTTTCCCGCAAAACTGCAGACCTGACCTGACGTGACCTGACAGTTGACCCCCGGCTTACGGGACTCCGTTTAAGCTACCCGTGGTCAAGTGGAGCAGACCACGTTAAAAAAAACTGGCGCTCGTGGCATTCCGACCATAACAAACGTGACACACTTTTTCTATTTCTTCTAGCCATGTTTCTGTTAAACCCACTATCTCGAATTGAAATTGGACCTAGAAATCTTCTTCTTTTTTCCTTAGTCCCATCTCAATCCAAAGTAGTGCTCCGATGCGTTTTTAGTTCTCTCCATTTTCTTCCTCACCCCTCCTTCGCCTTATTGAATAAACTCTAGTCTCTCTCTCTCTCTCTCTCTCGTTTTATTCCACCTCCATCCTCTATTCCCTCTTTGGCCCGCTGTTTACTTTTCCTTTCCCCACCCCATTCTGTTATATCATGCCATTGTTCTTCCTCCTTCTCCTTTCTTCATACTCCACATTCTTTCTAGCTGTCTCTCTCTGTCTCTCTCTCTCTATATCTCTCTATCTCTCTCTACCTGCTCCACCCCAACCAACACCCTCAGTCGACTGACTGCGCGAGGAGTTGGTCTGCAGCTCATTTCGCTGTACTGCAAGAATCCCGCGTGGCTCTGCGATGTCGTTTTCAAGTGGAGTATAGCACGTTAAAAAAATGGCGCTCGAGCCATTCCGACCACAACAAGTGTGACACTTTTTCTGTTTCTTCCCAACTTCTAGCAATGTTTCTCTTAAAGCCACTCTCTCCAATTGCCTCGCATAGTCCCAGAAATCTTTTTTTTTTCTTAGGTCCGTTTCAATCGCTTGTTTTTTCTGATGCGTTTTTAGTTTTCTCGTTTCTCTTCTTGTCCTCTTTCTCTTACTTTCGCCCTTGTTTTTTTCTTTTCGTTTCTTTATTCTCTAGTCTCTCTCTCTCTCGTTTTATTCCATCTCCATCCTCTATTCCCTCTTTGGCCTGCTGTTAATTTTTCCATTCCCCACCCCATCCTGATATATCATGTTATTGTTCTTCCTCCTTTTCCTTTCTTCATACTCCACATTCTTTTCTAGCTGTCTCTCCCTGTCTCTGTCTCTCTCTTTATCTCTCTCTATATCTCTCTCACTCTCTCTCTCAACCTGCTTCTCTCTCCCTCCCATCTCTACTCTTCCTCCTTAAATTATTCTCTTTGTCTTGCAATCCTTCTTTTAATTTCTTAGTTCTTTTTTATTTCGCGGTTTCCATACTCCAATTTTATTGTTTTGTTCTTTCGGCATTTACCTATTTCGTTATTTTAAGATTTATGTATTTTACAACTTCCTTTACTCACCTATTCGTTACTTTATTAATTAATTCAGTGTCACGTTTTTAATTACAGATTTCGTCATGTTGAAATTTCATTACATCACTTCTCTAGTTCACCACTTCATAATTTAGTCACCATTTTCAGATCTCCTCACTTATCGCATGTCTGTGGCTCCCATTAGTGTCATGACGCCTTATGTTTGAACTTTCACCACTGCCAGTAGAAAGAAAATAATTTCGAATTACGATGGCCAAAGTAGTTTTCAATTCATATGTGTGATATTAAACACACCCACAATGTTTTTTAAACGGTTTTATTTAGCTTGGCTTGTTTGTGTCATGTGTCTTGCGTGGTTCAAATCTAGTAATTGAAATTTTACCCCCTTCCTGAATTTGGTACACACCTTGAGCTCTGATGACAATACACTTATGTATCTTCAGTGTCATTGTAAATCAAAGATGGCCGCCGCTACAAAATGGCGAATTACATTTTTTTTAGTCCCCTCAATATGGCTATCAAATGAAAGCGCTTAACCAGTAGAATACAGTACACCATAAATGAATTCCAAATCCAAGATGGCCGCGACTACAAAATGGCGGATTACTTTTTTTAGTTTTCAATCCCCTCAATATGGGTATCAAATGAAAGGGCTTGACAAGTAGAATACAGTACACTTTAGAAAAACTAAAAACAACATTTTTAAGTTAAACGAAATGTCGAATGAAATTTAAAGTATAAACAATGTGATATGAAATGTGGAACATAATAAGTTCACAACAACGCCAATTTCGTTGTTTCACTAATTCTTTAAGCACTATTTTTTATTGCACAAACTTGTCCTTCATTTCTCTATTACCTGGGAATATGAAAACTTGAGAGTCTGCGAAGCTCGAAATATGTACAAAAAAAAAAACATAAAATGTAAAATTTGGAAGATGAAACATTTGAGATATGAGGTGAAATATAAAATGTGAAATGTGAAATGTAAAACTTGGAAGATGAAACATTTGAGATACGAGGTGAAATATGAAATGTAAAATGTGAAATGTAAAAACTATGAAATGTCGAATGAAATTCAAAGTATAAACAATGTGATATGAAATGTGAAACATAATAAGTTCACAACAACGCCAATTTCGTTGTTTCACTAATTCTTTAAGCACTATTTTTTATTGCACAAACTTGTCCTTCATTTCTCTATTACCTGGGAATATGAAAACTTGAGAGTCTGCGAAGCTCGAAATATGTACAAAAAAAAAAACATAAAATGTAAAATTTGGAAGATGAAACATTTGAGATATGAGGTGAAATATAAAATGTGAAATGTGAAATGTAAAAAATATGAAATGTCGAATGAAATTTAAAGTATAAACAATGTGATATGAAATGTGAAACATAATAATTTCACAACAACGCCAATTTCGTTGTTTCACTAATTCTTTAAGCACTATTTTTTATTGCACAAACTTGTCCTTCATTTCTCTATTACCTGGGAATATGAAAACTTGAGAGTCTGCGAAGCTCGAAATATGTACAAAAAAAAAACATAAAATGTAAAACTTGGAAGATGAAACATTTGAGATACGAGGTGAAATATGAAATGTAAAATGTGAAATGTAAAAACTATGAAATGTCGAATGAAATTCAAAGTATAAACAATGTGATATGAAATGTGAAACATAATAAGTTCACAACAACGCCAATTTCGTTGTTTCACTAATTCTTTAAGCACTATTTTTTATTGCACAAACTTGTCCTCCATTTCTCTATTACCTGGGAATATGAAAACTTGAGAGTCTGCGAAGCTCGAAATATGTACAAAAAAAAAAACATAAAATGTAAAACTTGGAAGATGAAACATTTGAGATACGAGGTGAAATATGAAATGTAAAATGTGAAATGTAAAAACTATCAAATGTCGAATGAAATTCAAAGTATAAACAATGTGATATGAAATGTGAAACATAATAAGTTCACAACAACGCCAATTTCGTTGTTTCACTAATTCTTTAAGCACTATTTTTTATTGCACAAACTTGTCCTTCATTTCTCTATTACCTGGGAATATGAAAACTTGAGAGTCTGCGAAGCTCGAAATATGTACAAAAAAAAAACATAAAATGTAAAACTTGGAAGATGAAACATTTGAGATACGAGGTGAAATATGAAATGTAAAATGTGAAATGTAAAAACTATCAAATGTCGAATGAAATTCAAAGTATAAACAATGTGATATGAAATGTGAAACATAATAAGTTCACAACAACGCCAATTTCGTTGTTTCACTAATTCTTTAAGCACTATTTTTTATTGCACAAACTTGTCCTTCATTTCTCTATTACCTGGGAATATGAAAACTTGAGAGTCTGCGAAGCTCGAAATATGTACAAAAAAAAAACATAAAATGTAAAACTTGGAAGATGAAACATTTGAGATACGAGGTGAAATATGAAATGTAAAAACTATGAAATGTCGAATGAAATTTAAAGTATAAACAATGTGATATAAAATGTGAAACATAATAATTTCACAACAACGCCAATTTCGTTGTTTCACTAATTCTTTAAGCACTATTTTTATTGCACAAACTTGTCCTTCATTTCTCTATTACCTGGGAATATGAAAATTTGAGAGATGAAACATTTGAGATATGAGGTGAAATATGAAATGTAAAAGGTGAAATGAAAAAACTATGATATGTCGAATGAAATTTAAAGTATAAACAATGTGATATAAAATGTAAAACATAATATAAAATAAATAATAATAAAAGAAAATAAATGTAAACATAAGTCAAATAATTATCATAATGTGAAGCATAAGACGCAAATCATAAAATACAATATGAAATTAAATATGAAACGTGAAACGAGACACATGAATTATATCTTGCTAGATGAAAATCATAAAATGCAAAATATTTATGAAATGTGAAATATGAAAGAAAGACAAAATGCAAAACGTAAAAAATGGAATATGAAAAATGAAATTTGAGACGTAAATCAATACGAAATATGGAAGATGAAATAAATATAAAATATGAGATGTAAAATATGAATTGTCAAATGTGAAATGCAAAATCGCAAACATGGAAAAGGAAATGTGAAATATAAAGTGTGAAACATGAAATGTGAAATATGAAATTTGGAACATGACATACAATAAAACGTGGTGTTGAAGTTATGACACCAGAAGAAGTTGAGTGCCATTTCAACACGAGCGCGTAAGAGCGTTTTTGCACGTGTTGCACACGATATTTTTTCTACGCCTACATTAATTAAATTTCCAAAAACTGCTAGCACGATAAAAAGAAAAATTAAATCCACAATCACGTACGTAATTTGACAATTGTGCGCTTCTATTAGCATATGCACTTCCCGTGAACTTGACATGGATGCTATCAAACTGGGATTAATGATAATGATAAAGTGATGATACACACAAAATGCGATATAGTTGCCTGAATTGAATTGCATGCGACTGTCAAAAGAGTCGTGAAGAAGAAACTCGTGATCATTTCAATGCGAAATCATACGACCTAGATCGTTCTGGAGTAATCCTACGAGCGAACATTCGAGATGCCATTAATTAATTGTTACATAATATATTATATCTGTAATCGGAATTGAAATTGCTAACCGAAAATGTTTTACAGAAATACGTTGCTCGTGTACGTTTCCATTTACGTTTTCATGTTTAATCTCCATCAGCCATCAAGCTAAACCTGAACTTTGTGTTCTACTTTTCTTTGATTTCAACGGCTGTTGGTAACACGTGGCAACATTTATCATCCGGATGGGATTTAATCCGCTTCCACTTCAGCCGTTCTTTATTGCTTTTACATATTTCATATGCGATATAATCAAAACTTGGTACGTTTTGCATCAAATTGTTAGAACATAAAATAAACTGCACAAATAGTACCTCGGAAGTCAATTTTGCATTTAATTTTGTAATTCGGTTTTCAGGGGACTATTCAATGAGTCCCCACAAAGTATAAAAAAATTGGGGTGGCCGGAATAGTGAAAAATAGAAGAAAAATAAATATTCAATAATAAAATTAGGAATTCTTTTATAATGACAGTATTCGTGGGGTCCTCCTTCGTCTTTTTCGTTTTTGACGTAGATATTCATTTTGCTGATACACTATGTGTTAATATTACAAAAAGCGTTAAAATTATATTTTTCAAATTCACTCCATATTGTCACCAATCTGATCTCCATAAGTTATATTACCTGCACTTTTAACTTGTTATTAATATCTTCATAAATAATGTATTTTACAGGAAAATCTTAGACGAAGATCCTATTTTACAGTCACATAAGTTCAACAGTACCAAAATTTTTTCAGAACGGTTTAGCAGAGCACGTTGAAATTTGCAAAACAGTTGATTTATTTTTAAATGGCACGAAGGGTCAAATTTAATTATTTTTAAAACAGCTAAATATACCAGCAGAAACCATATGGTTTCAACAAAACGGAGCACCGCCACATTTTGGTCGTCAGGTGCGCGAATATTTGAATGAAACATTTTGAATATCTTTTGTAGCAGAAAAATTATGTATTTAGTGTTTAAGTTTTTTTTTTATTAAAATTTGTTCAGTTTCAGTTAAAAGTGTTATTTTAACAATCATTATTAACTTCTACTAATGTTTTGTTTCAGGCGGCAAAGAGCTAACGACAACATTTACAAGGCTAACAAAATTTTTCATTTTTCAAAATTTTATTAGTTCGACATTTTTTTCAAGTTTTGATTAAAATAAGATAGGCATGTGTTACATCACAGAAATGCTCTTCTTAAAAATATTAAATTTAACCCTTCTTGCTTTAAAAAAAAATCAAGTCAGTCTTGTATCCCCAGAACAAATGGTGATAGAGACTTGATAAACATCATAAATACTTTTAAGCATATGCCAAATTTAAATAATTTTTTATGAATAGTTTTTAGCGACTCTATGTTATCCAAGCAAAATAAAATTTATTTCAAATAAATAACACGCAGTTACACATTTTAAAGTAAATAACAACACGTATTTACATTCAGATACAATCGTGACAATGTAAAGAGAGAACAACAAATATTGTCCTTAAATAAAACCACCCTCTCATTTAACGAATTATTTCTCAAAACCGCAACATTTGGCGGTTTTTTCCCCATACAAACTCCAGACACCAGCTTTTCCAGCAAAATAATAACGGCATTTCAAAACGTGAAAACAACTCACCCGGATAAATTTCCAGATCGCCGGAAGCACAAACACTACATGATACGAGGATGACAATACATATGAAGCTGAATTTCATATTGTACTTTTCCTGCCGTTTCAGTCCATATGGTTTCACAATCCTGCCATTTTTCCAAGTAATCAATAGGGTACCCAACATGCCATTGGGCGACGCTGCCGACGTCACAGGAGGTGCTAAAATTCCGAGCTGGTGAACTGCCTATTTTCATTGACTGAAACAAACTGACACAACCATTACAAGCTCCATGCACGCACATGCGCCCCTACTTTGTTATTAACGCGGAATTGCCGATAAATATCGGGACGTCATCAACACCACTCGACTGAAAGCTGATTTTTTTCAGTGGAGGGATCGACGCAGTGGGCGCGTGTTCGAGGATCGAAAGCTTCAAAAAGCGGTTTACACTACCCTACGACAAAGTCGTTTGGCTTCCGGGATATGAATTGGTGACTTTTGGAAAAGAAAATTGTGAATGAACCGCCAAGGACCTGACATTGGTTTTGAATGCAATAGTTTTCAGTAAGGACCAAAAATGAATTAATTTTTATCGGTAACTAAACTTTTGTTATCAACAGATCGGTATTTAAAATCGACGGTCTAAATTTAATTGTTATACGAAGACGCTTAAATTTACATCAATAAAAAAATTACAAAAAAAATAAAGATGTCTAATATGGGTCGGAATTAAAAAAAAAACGCCAGTCCAGGTCCTAGCAAATGCGAGAGCTTCGACAGCGTCGAATTAGCGTTTAGTCTGGTTCACAAGTCCCTTTTTCCGAAATTCGAATTAAGAGGCACCAAAAATTATGATTGAGGTGTCATTCGATTCGTAATTATTGGACCAAGAATTTATCTGCCGTCAGATTACAGAATTTTATATCTATAAAAATTGCAAAAAAAGTCGTTTGAAGGTGGAAATAAAAGTTTGTACGGGATTCGCCTTGCAATTAGTCTTTACTGAGCTCGCCGGCTCACCCGTAAAGACTAATTTACAAGGCTTTTCCCGTCAATAACTATTAGAGGTTTATAAAGTATCCGATTAATACATTTCCCATAACTCAAATAAAATAAAATATAATATAATAAATAAAACTAAATAAATCAATAATTCAACACAACTAATTAGTGCTCTATCGTCTCCTTTTTTCTCCACACATCCTGCATACTATATTATTATCCTCACTCCAATATTTATTCTCTCTCTCCTCATTTCCACATCTAAATCTTACTATTATCACTCTCTCTTTTCTACTCTCTCTTCCTAGGTACTTTGGCATTTCTTCCGTTATTATTTTTTCATACTTTACATTGTACCTAGACTCCCTAATTCTCGTTCTTCTTTCCTGCACTTGCATATCTCTATCTCTCTGCACTAATTCATCGGTCATTACTCTGCCTCTCTCTCGCATTCATCTCCGCGTCTGCATACTCGTTTCTTTCGAAATATGCCTCCCTCTCTTTCCATATCCCCTTTCCTATTTAATTCCATTTTTCTTTAAAACACTCCTGAACTTAAAACACTCCGCCGCCTTCAGGTCCACAAAGAATGCATATATCTTGCCACCCCTCTTTTTTATCTCATTTCCTGCTATGTGATTCAAGATATATACATTATCCGTTGCCCCTCTACCTTTTCTAAATTCCGCCTGTCCGTCTGGTAACACCTCCCTCTCATTCATTTCCTTCATTAGCTTTTCTTCCACAATCGTCGCGTATACCTTATATGCTGTATTTAGGAGAGTGATCCCCCTAGAATTACTGACTGTATCCTTTTCTCCTTTCTTATATATGGGGCATATTATCCCCTCCTTCCACTCCCTTCCACATTATTAGTAGTAAAATCTTTATTTGCCCTACGGGCTTTCTGATTCCTATACATATCAAGTAAACTTAACCATTATAATAATAAAAAAACTAAATAAAATTTCTTTTCCCCTCCCCTTTCCTCTTCTCCCTTATCCCTCCTCTTCCATGCCTCTTTCATCCATTTAATTTCCTTTCCATCTACATTCAGTATTTCCTCTCTTTCTTTCCTCTCTCTTTGTTTCATCTCACTGCACTCGTTCCACATATGCTCAATCGTCTCTCTTTCCTCATAGCACATTCTACACATTCTTCCTCCATCTTCTGCCCAATATCTATTTTCCCTCTCTTCATTTCCGCACCTAAACCTCGCCATCATCTTTCTTTCTTTCTCGCTCTCCCTCCCCAAATACTTCGGTACTTCCTCGATCATGCATCTTCCGTACTTCCCGTTGTATCTGGATTCTCTAATTCTTTCTGTCTTCTCTTGTCTATCCGTATCCTTATCTCTTTCACTTAGTTCTACATTCATCCACACGCCTCTTTCTCTCAGTCTCTCTATTTCTTTGCTTGCATACCCATTCCTCCTGTAGTAATTCTCCCTATCATTCTCCTCTGAATTCTTCTTTTTTTCTCTCCAGCACTCCTTTAGTATCCTACATTCTTTCCTCTCTTCCATCCTGTCTTCGAACTTGACCGCTCTTTTTCCCGCTTTCACTCTCAACCTATTCCTCTTGCATTCTTCTCTCACTATGTACCCTGGCGTTTCTCTCTCCACCCCTAGCACCCACCTCAGATATTTCTCTTGCACCCTCTCTATCTCCTCTTGTTCTTTCCATCCGCAGACCTCTGCTCCGTACAACAACACGCTTTCAATAAGACTTCATAACATCATCATTCTCCTCTTAAAATCGCCTCCCCACCTTCTCTCTCCTATTCCCCATACACATCCTATCACCTTGTTCGCTTTTCTTGCCAGTTCTCTAATATGTGCCTTATCTGTGGCTCTTTCATTGAACACATACCGCAGGTATTTGAATTCTTTTAATTGTTCTATTACTACTCCCTCCCACCTCCAATCACTCTCTTCGTTCTTCCTCTTTCTCTTATTGAACACCAGCATTTTTGTTTTCTCTACATTCACTTCTAGTCTTTTCTTCTTCACATATTTTCCTAAACTCTTTATCATTTCCTTCATTTCTCTTTCACTTTTTGCCACCATTACCACATGATCCGCAAACGCCAGGCTCCACACTTTTTTTCTACCTACCACACACCCCCCCCGCTTGTGCTCTCTCTAACATTCCGTCCATATCTGCCACATACATCGTGAACAACAAGGGGCTGAGCGGACAACATTGCCTCACTCCTTTTGTTGTCACAAACCATTCACTTTCCCTCTCCCCTACCTTCACTTTGCTTTTTGTCTTCTCATATATTCCCTCCACCTTTCTTACCAGCCATTCATTTACCCCTTTCTCCCTCAGGCACTCAAACATCCTCTCTCTGTCCACCTTGTCAAAAGCCGCTTTGAAGTCTGCGAATAATGCATACACTCTCCCCCCTTTCTTCTTTAACTCACTCTTCGTCAAATGGTCCAGGATGTATACATTATCCATAGTTCCCCTCCCCTCTCTGAATCCTGCTTGGCTGTCTGGTAATGCTCCCTTTTCCTCTATCTCTCTGCTCATCCTTTCATTCAGAATTGATGCATACAACTTGTACCCTGTGTGTAGGAGAGTTATCCCTCGGTAATTTTCTACTTCATTTTTCTCCTCTTTTTTGTAAATGGGGTAAATTACCCCCTCTCTCCACCCTACCGGGAATCCTTCTCCTTTCCAAACCCCATTCATTACCTCCAGCAGCCTCTCTAGCACTCTTCTCGTCCCATACATACACGACTCATTCTGTATTCTATCGCTCCCTGGTGCCTTCCCTTTTCTCAGTTTCTTCACATGCCTTTCCACCTCTTCCATTGTAATTTCTTCTCCTTCAGGTTCTACTCGGTTTCTCTTCGTCTCTATTTCCTTTTTTTTTTTTCCTTTTCTCCATCCAGCAGCCTCATGAAGTACTACTCATTCATCGTAATCTCCTCGCTCACATTTTCTTTTTTCTTTCTCTCTCTATTAATATAGTTCCATACCTCCTTCTCTGTTCTTTTTGCTTTTATCTTTTCCTCCTCTCTCCCCTTCTTCTGCCTCTTCTTCTCCCTGCATGTCTCTCTGTATGTTCTTTTCGCTTCTAAAAAGCCACTTCCGTTCCCTTTAGTCTTTCTCCACTTTCTTAGTTCTTTTCTTGCTTCCTTTTTACTTTGCTCACATTCTTTGTCCCACCATTTATTCTTTTTTTTTTGTTCCTCCACCTCTTACTGTTATTTCTATTTTTGTCGCTGCTTTTTCCAATATTTCTACCAATTCTTTCTCCATTTTCCCTACTTCTTGTTCTTTAAATCTTGCTTTTTCCAGTCTTCTCTTATACTCTTTCACCCCCTGCTCGTCCCATACTTTAATTATCACCTTCCGCATTTCCTCTATTTTTTCTTCTCGTCCTCTCTTCTCTCTCCCCCTTCCTATACTTATCTCTATAGGCAGATGGTCTGCCTCTACTCTTTCCCCTATTCTGAATTCTTCGACTTCTTCCATGCTTCTTCGTTTACTATTCCGTAGTCTATCACCGTCTCTCCTCTACCGCCTATGTAGGTCCATTCTCTTTCTTCGTCCCCTTGTTTATTTCAATTCAGCACTTCCCATCCTTTTTCTTCTATCCATTCCATCAACTTCTTCCCTTACGCGTTTTCTTTCTTGTCTTTGGATTTTCTTTTTCCCTCTCCTCTCTCTTCTTTCCAATCCCTGGCTCCTCTTTCCCCAGTTCTCCCGTTGAAATCCCCTCCCAGAAGCAGACATTCTTCCCTGTTGTCTTTTAATGTTTCTTCTATCTTGCTTATTGTTTCTTTCATCTCTTTGCTGTACACTGTCACTATTTTCCACCATTTACTGTCTATTTTACGTTTCTCACCATGTGACCTTTCTCTTCTCCCTTCTTTTTAGTATTCTCTTTTATTCCTTTTTTTACCCCTGTTATTATTCCCCCTGCTGCTCTTAATTTTTTCTTTCCCCTTCTCGCCCCTTGCTATTCCCACTTGAACTCCTTTGATAACAGTTTTTTAATTTTTTCCCAGCTTTCTGACCATGTTTCTGTTAATCCAACAATATCGAACTCCTTCACATAGTCTCAAAAATCTTCTTCTTTTTTCCCTAGTCCCGCTACATTCCAAAATAGTGCCCTCACCCCTGTTTTTCTCGTTACCTTCTTTGATTTCCCTTCCACATTATTATATTATCTCTAACAACCTGTCAACTTCCCTTTCCGTTCCATATATCCACGCTTCATTCTGTATACCATCCCTCTCCGGTCTCTTTTTTCTTTTCAGTTTTCTTAGTTATTGCTCTAATTCTTCTCTTGTTATCTCTTCTATTTCTTCCACTCTTTGTTGTCTCTTTTCCTATTCTTGTCTGTTTTCATCACCCCCCAGCAGCTCACTGAAGTACTCTCTCCATTCCTCCATAGTAATTCCATCACTCACTCTCTCTCTCTCTCTCTTTCTTTCTTTCCTTATTTATGTATCTCCATACCTCTTCTTCCGTCTTTATAGCCTTCATCTTTAGCTCTTCTTCCATCCGTTTCTTTTGTTTCTTCTCTTTGCATACTAATTTGTACCTCTTGCGTGCTCTCTTGTACTCTTCCTTAGTTGCTTTTTCTTGTTTCCAATTTCTTAATTTCTTTCTTGCTTCCTGCTTCCTTTCCCTGCATTCTTTATACCACCGCTCGTTCTTCCACAGCCCCATCTTCTCTCTTATCTCTATCTCTTTTTTTCTGTTGCGTTTCTTACGTTATCGCTCAGTTCCCTCACCTTTTCGTTTATCTCTGTTTCTTTGTATTTTGCTTCCCTAAGTCTTGCTCTGTAATTTTCTTTTCCTTCTTCCGTCCAAATATTCTTTACAATTTTTCTTCTAAACTCATTCACACTTCCTCTATCTTTCTCTCTTCCGTTTGTCTTCCCTTCCAAAGGCATATGGTCCGACTCCATTTTTTCTCCCACCTTGAATGTCCATATTTCATCCCATGCTTCTTCATTCACCATAACATAATTAATAACTGTCTCTCCTCTTGATACAATATACATGTACTCCCCTTTCTCATCTCCTGTGCAGTTCCCATTAAGTATGTCCCACCCTCTTTCTTCTACTAAGCTAATCAGTACTCTCCCTTCTGCGTTTTCTGTTCCATCTTTTGTTGACCTTCCTTCTATTGTTTCTTGTTCCTCTTCTATCCGTCTTCCTTTTCCCCCAATTCTTGCATTAAAATCCCCCCCAATCACCAAAGTTCCTTCTTCTTGCTCTTCTACTCGCTCTTCTATTATTCTCTTCGTTTCCTTCATACTTCTGCTGTACACTGTTACAATTCTCCATTTTCTCTGTTTACTTTTCACCATTCCTTCCATAATCGCTCTTTCTTTTTTTGCTTCAGTTCCATTTTCTCCTTCCAGTCCCTCTTTCACCCCCATTATTATCCCAACTTTAGCTCTCCCTTTCTTGCTTTCCCTCTCTGCATATTGACACTTCCACTTAAACTCTTTCGGCATTCTCTTTTACAATTTTTCCCGCCCCTTTTCTTCCACCCACGTTTCTACCATTCCCACTACGTCAAATTCTCTCAAATACTCCCAAATTTCAAATTTTTCTTGTGCTCTTATTCAGAAATTTTCTGTATCTAACTCCCCCTTTTCTTCATCCCACCTAAGCCCTTTTCTCTCTATTCATATCTTTTTATAACCCACTTTCACCCGCTGCCCTTTTTGTCGCTCTTCTTTGGCTATCGCTCTTAATTCCTTTTGTATATCTCTTTCCTTCTTTGTCAGATCATCTTCTATGAATACTCTCTTTCCTTTTTTTTTCTCTTAGTTTTCTTTTATTTTCCATAACTTTCCTTTTTTGCCCCCAGCTCCCAAGTTCCGCCACAGTAATTTTTCATCCATTTATTTTATAAACCAGAAGAATGTTCTTAAATCCAGGTGGAGTAAATTTAAATTAAAAATTTAAAACTCCACAAACTTTAATGAGCGTAAAATTAAAGTTTGTGGAGTTCGACTTAGATATATTTAAATTTTTAATTTATTTTATACATCTCTCTAACTTCTACCTCTAATTTAACCTTCATCCATTTTTCCAGTTTCTTTTCGTTCTCGCATTCCTCTTCGTCCAATCCCGTTACTACAATATTCTTTTTTCTCACTCTTTTTTCCTGCTCTTCCATCTTCTCCTCCAATTTTTTCATTTTTCTTCCTTTTCACGCATCATAATTTTCAACTGTTCCAGTTCCCGGCTCATCTTCCGATTCTCTTCCTTTATCTCCCCTACATTCTCCATAAATTTTTTCACCATCTCTTTCATTTCCCCACCCATTAGTACGGCGGCCGGTGGGTCAAATGCGTTCAACCACCCACTACTTTGGTATAACTCAATGAGACATATATAGATTTGTTCGTTAAGAAATTCTGCATTTAGAATGGAAACTGACGACATTGTGGGTTAGTCACGACAAAAGTTATTCCAAGAAAACCGTGAAAATTGGCAAAAATTATTCCAATAAAATAAATGCTCATATCTTTGGCTAAATAAAAGGTAAAAATATGCGGTTTGTTTCATTATGAAGACCAGAATATTTAGTTTAAAATGGCTAATTGGAAAATTGCGCGAACTTATGCTTTTCGACCAAATTCTATTATTTAATGCGACGGCGCATGATTTATTCATAAATTTTCTATATTCAAGTTGCTGTAACTCGTATAGTGTAGTCTTTGTAGTAAAAATTTTCACATCAAAAACTGCAGAATTTTGTTGTCTGTAATTCACCTTAACAACTAATAATGTATCTATCTACAATAATAAATTCGCTACAATCGTGTTTCTGGAAAAATGTAACTTGCTGAGGCTACACTCTCGATCACCCGCCCGCGCCCGTCTCCCACCGCAAACGCCGATATTCAACAGTAATATCCCAAGTACATGAAAATAAACGATTAAATTTTGACGTTTTGTCAAAAGGTTTTGCTTAGAAATATGTCGAGTAAATTTTCCACGTAACAAAATCCCGAATGCGGAGCATGAGGGATTTTGGGTGGAAAATTTACGAGAAATATTTCTTAAAGCAAAACGTTGCGACAAAAACGTCAAAATTTAATCAGGTTGTTTTCATGCACGCGGGATATTCGGCATGATTATTTCCTGAATAAATAATAAATTTTGTGATATTTCACATTGTTTTCACATGTTGTGAGCCCAGTGACTAATAAATTCAGAAGCGATTAAATTTTGACACATATTTAACCGCGGCAAAATTTTGACATGCAATTAATCGCTGTAAAATGGACAGAAACCATAGTAATTATAATTTTTGCGTTGCATGAAGGAAATAATCTATAGAATACGCTATACTACCACCGAGCGCAATGAATTAAACTAAAATTAATTTTTATTTTTAACCAAATACATAGTTTTTAAAATTTCTACGAATTTCTTTTGCAGACTTTTTAGTGTTTAGTGTTAACTTTAACCTAGTCTCATTCAGATTCTTTGATTTTTCTTGTTTATCTAAAAGCAAAATATGCTTACGTGCCTCTGCTGTTTAAAATAGAGGTTGCTGCAAAATTAGTCAATTGTATTGTCATCACCCTTTTTCAACAAAGTGCTTAGTGCAGATTTTTTACCAATTTTGAATAAAGCATTAGTTGTATCACCTCCTGTTAAAATATGAAACAACAACAACAAAGTCTTCTTTTATTTGTGGAAACTAAATCATGGCCTTTTTAACCGACTTCAAAAAAGAAGGAGGTTATTAATTCGGTTGTATATTTTTTTTTTTTAGTGTTTGTTAAAATTATTCTTTTATTTGATAGAGTATACTTACAGATTGTCATCATTTCAGGATATGATGAGGCATCTCATAGAAATCGAGAAAAATCCTCAAATTTTCGTTCCCTTTTATTAACGGACTTCATATATGTTCACCGATTTCTTCGTCAATTGTGGACCGATTTACAAAATTATTCTTTTGTTTGAAAGGGCATACTCTTAACGTGGTTCCATCGTCAAAAAATCAGGATCTGATCAGAGAATCCTATGGAAATCGAGGAAAATTCTCAAATTTTGCCTTCGTTTTATGTATATGTTCACCGATTTCTTCATCAATTTTATTGAGGACCTCATTATTGGAGAAGCGTCTTTACTAGGTAACACTAACTTATCACTTAAAATTGTAAAAAATAGCTTTTCAAAAAAAAAGAGAACCGACTTCAAAAAGTGAAAAATAATTGAATATATGTATTATTACATGTGCTACATAATGATCTGGTTTGAGTCGATGCCAAGCCAAATAGGTGGATAGATAGATAGGCTGCTCGCTCCCGCCACATCGCAAGTCTCCCGGCGAGCGCACCGGAATGCGTGGGGGGGCTCGTGCTGAGCAAAACAACCCAAACCGCAGACGTCGTATATGCGTTATAACGTTGTTGATATTTTTTTTTGTCCACTTTGCCTTGGCACCGACTTCAACCAGTTCATTAGGTAGCACATGTAATAATACATGTTTTCAATTATTTTTCACTTTTTGAAGTCGGTTCTCTTTTTTTGAAAAGCTATTTTTATAGTCTTCGTGTCTCTCGCTCTCACTAACACTTTTTTTCATTCTACCTCTTTTTCACTTTTTCAAGCTTTTTTGCTCGCTTATCTTATTGAGCGCCGCAAAACACGTCCGCTCGGTTCAACTGCTGGAATCAGAATCCAACGATACACGAAAGTATCAGAATTGGACCTTACACCAGTGGAGGTCTTTTCTGTTCTCCGACGAGACCAGGATATGTCCCAACGGCAACGATGGAAGAGGACGAGTGTACCGGGGACCCGAAGAACGATTTGCCCAGTGCTGCACTGATGAACACGTCAGTTATAGCGGCGGTTCGTGGATGATCTGGGGTGCGATATCTGTGAAAGCTGTCTCCACCGTTGGGGAAGGTCGTGGTAGCAATAGAAGAAATTTGACAACTGTAAGGTATGTAGAAGAGATTTGGGCAGCCCATGTGGTCCACTATGTTGGATTTGTGGACGCCCACTTCATGTTTATGCATGACAATGCAGAGTTACACACTGCCAGAATCACCCGAGGGTATAGTTTCAAAGTCGCCAGCATATATCTCCGACCTAAACCCTATTGAACATCTGTGGGCCGAGCTGCAGAAGAGAGTTCGAGCCAGAATTCATGTTGGTACGTCCATCTCAGAATTAATGGTTGCGGTGGAAGAGTGGCATAACATTCCACAAGAAACAATTGAAAACTTGATTAGATCAATGTCCAACCGAATGCAAACTGTTCTTCGAACGAAGGGAACGAAGTAACGAACCCGTTACTAAAATTAAAGAATTATTAAACAGTTTTGTTTAATTTCTTCAAGTCCAAATTTTTCACCAGGTGATTTGTTCAAGCAACTAATTGCTGTCTTTCAAACGACATATTGTTTTTTTTTTTAATATGAATTCTGGCGACTGAAAAAAATTGATTCAAACTCAAAAGTGTGAGGTGGGCCGATTTTTTTGGTCGCAAGTTTATGTACAGAGGGTTTAAAAGCAGACTTTTAGAGATTGGTCTCTTCCGGCTAACTGTCCTCACCCAGAGGACGCAGAAGCTAGAGTTGAGAGGAGCTCTCGTTCTGATCTTGAAAGGTCAGCGCACGTCTTTTGATCTGGATATCCAGGTAGTCCGTAAGGTTTGAGGGTGAGAGTACCGAGTGGGGGAGCAGATCCGTGTGGGGGTGCGATCAGCAACAAGGGCGCTAGTCTGGTGGGTGCGTGGAGAACTATGAGGCTACAAAATAATTTTTTTTTACCGACGGATTATTGTTTATTGATATGTCCAGATAATATCATTTTTATTATTCCTTAATATTGAGACAACGGCGCGACGGCACCGGAAGCGAATGATGTCATGTTGATGTCACCACGTATGGTAACGTGATTAATCTAGAACAGTCCACATGAGAACGTCTGGGAAAAATTGTTCACATAGGATGCTCTCATGAGCCTAGAAGATTCTGTCGCGGTGATCTCATACTATACCACGCTCGTACAAGAGAATGATCTCATCGCGCGTGTTATTGTGAAAGTTGCACATAGTGAAAAGTTAGTCTTAGTCTTTTTAATAAAAGTTAGTAGCTACGGTGTGCACCAGAATTCTCAATATTCAAAGTTAGAATATTAATATTTACTCGGTTAAAATATTTTTTTTGTTCAGGTGATTCGGTAGACGCAGACGCGCGTTTTTGCCTTTTTTCGCCGCTAAATAAAATTAAAACTATTGCCAGAACAATTCCGAAAGGTAGGACTTCTTTTTGGGAAACTTCCTGCTCTTTAAGGATCTTTTTCACCTCAGTCATCATTTTTGGTGCCTCTTAACTCGAATGTCGGAAAAAGGGACTGGCAAAGCTTTACTAGGACTCAAAGTGAGATTTTATCCCGACGACGTTTTCACGTCAAAATCGCGGGCCCGGACTGCGCCTTTACGTATCTTTGTTTATTTTAGCGGTGTTAGTCTTTTTTCTTCCATCGTCCTATATTACAACTCTGCAAATGAACACGTATTTATTTTATTTTCTCTTCTAATTGGTTTCGTGCCTACTCTCATGCTCTCTCATTTCTACTAGTAATGTGTGTGCTTTATATTCCGATTGGTACAGACAAATTTAATTCTTCTGCACGATTATAGTTTCCCATCTCCAAACACTTGAAAGTCATGTGACTGTTCTGAATAACTAACATTAGGTTTAGTATGCTTTCTTCTCTTCTTGCAATTTGTAATTCCTTCCCCAGAGGCTTTTCGATTTTCAAAAGTGTTACAAATGTTGTAGGTAGTGTGTATTGAAAACTCAAGATATATCGTATGAAGGCGGAGTTTCGAGGTACGTAAAAAAATTGATCAAATTGTAACCGCACCGGATTATTCGCGTGCTCGCAGTTGGCGGACAGGGAAGTATTCCAGAACTTAACGTTTCAGTAAAAGACATGCTCGATTTATGCAGTGCGATTGAACGTTTTATTAAGTCTCATTTAAGTTTCATTTAAAACAGATAACAACTTATCCAGATTTTTTATTAAAAATAAAGATCCATTAGATTACAAATCATCATCAGGTGTATACAAATTAAACTGCTCTTCTTGTGAGTCATTCTACATAGGTCAGACAGGTCGCAAAATATCGGACCGTATTAAAGAACATTTCAGGCACATCTATAACAACACAGATCTTGATCCTCCACCATCAACACCTTCTTCTTTCGCCAATCATATATTAATAACGAAACATACTTTGTCACCATCAAATTCCAAATTGATCCATAAATGCAATAAAGGCCGGAAATTAGATTTTCTTGAGACTTTGGAAATAAGGAAAGCCTTGAAACTGGAAAACAGATCTTATTTAAATGAACAGAATAACTTCAATAATCCCATTATTAATTCACTATTTTAATTTTTCACCACTCAAACAAACTTACCAGATTCTCTTTGATCCATTTTTAATTTTTACATTTTATAAAATGTTGTTTTTACGAAATCTTTTAAAAATCATGTAACCCTTTGAAAACGTCAAATTTAATTCAAAATTACGTCAACGTCATAATTTTTTTATATTCTTTAAGGTAAGAACCCCTCTTGTAATTCATCAATTGTATCATTAGTCTCTTGTTAAATTAGGGCTGATGATGGCAGAAGTGTTCTGCCGAAACATGTTCCATTTGTAATTTTACGCTGATTAAAGTTTGTGGAGTTCGACTTAGATATATTTAAATTTCTTAATTTAAATTTACTCCACTTGGATTTAAGAACATTCTTCTAGTTTACAAGTATAACTTGTCAAAATAAAAAAAAATCTATTTACCACTTTGCTGAAATCCGCATTTTTTTTTTGAACATTTTTCTGACTTCTTATTTCACCCTCCGCTTATGACTACATGAACTTGAACGCATCAGAACGTTTTTGTCGAACGAGGTAAACACCTTCTAACTTTTTGGGGACAAAAAAAATTATCGTTGATAATAAATTTTAGTTATCAGTTGAATATCGCACCGCTATGTATTGTTATCGCCTGTGCTCGATCGTTGATTATGGCAAATTTTCTTCTCCAACTCCCGATTTCGGACGTTTTGGAAATTGAACCTGAAATTTTTAAGTATTCGAAGGTGTGCTTCGAAGTGTATTCGAAGTGTCGGTGTGTCAACATTAATGGTTTACCGCACGTACACCAACAAGGACTATACCTGATGTAAGTTAGAGAGTTCATTATTACATGCTAACCTACTTCAATATTATGCATATTATGGTAGGTGAGTACATGTTTCCATTTAAACAGTTTTTATTTCGATTCGTTTTTCGGGTAAAGTTTTTGTGCATCCTCACAATGAATGAACGTGGGTCCATAGGCGAATGTTGTTTTTAGGGGTCAAACTATTCTTAACTCCATAAGGGAGTGTTGGCAATTTTTTTTTATTTTGACGAGTTCTACTTGTGGTTAAATTTTCTGCTCGGACTTCCATAACACCCTGTACATTAGTTTATTGCAGAAGGCAACACATTTTCTTATCATCTACCGCCACCCACATAAAACACGGTCAATTAAAATCCATATCTCGGCACAGCGATCTTTTCGGAGACCAGCCTGAGAATCTTCTAGTGTTAATTTAATTATTGTATTCCTTATCTCATTAAAAAAATACGAGTGTGCTTCAGACCACACGACTGAAGTAAAACTTCAGTTCGCCATTGTGAAAGTGCTCTTAATTTATGTAAATTTATAAACGGAGCTACAGAATCCTGAATTAATACCGTCTGCAGTATTGGATAATGCATGTTTCAGTTTGTAGTCAGCGAAAAGTCGGCAATCATGTGCTGCGATTAAGATAAGTAGCGCAATTACATAGAAAACTGACACGCGCAAATGGCTGAGTGGACTGAAGCGTGAATTTAGAACCTAGAAGCCCGGGTTCGAATCCCGCTAAGGCAAACATTTTTTCTATGAATGAATTACGCTCGATCACACTCTCGTCAGGCATTCACCAGCTTACTCCCCAAGTCAAGTGTCCCTAAAGAAGTTTTACTTCAATAAAGACCGGATTATATGAAATTTGCATACCCCACAGTTTTGATATAGCAAGTAAATGCTTTAGGACAATAATACGAGTTACACCCTTTCAAAGTGATGGATTTTATATTTTGTTCACTTGAGCATATTTATGAATATTATTATTTGTGTATCTTTCGTTTCGGCAGTTAAAAAAAATGCAAACATCTTACAATTTATTTATTAATTATATTTTTATCACACGGATTGTGTCGCCCAGTAGTTTCCGCTTCTGACCGACTCAGACGAAGGTTTCGCGTCGTATTTGTAGGAAAGCGGCTTCTCGATTGCTCGTTCGTAGAATTACCTTACTCCTTAAAGAGTTTCGTCCAGAAACGTCATAGCACTCCCATCGAGGTGGAATCTACATTTTGCTCGTTTTCTCCATCCAGACGTGCCATGAAAGTAACGGTCGACAGTCTTCCACTTGGTTAGCCTTTCTGTGTTGTAACAATGCACTACTATCTGAACTGGATGGCTTTCCCTCTTCATCACGTTGTTCAGTTGACAATAGTCAACACAAAATCTAAATGATCCGACGTTTCTCTTTACTGGACTACTACCCCTGGACGGACTCCTCGGCGGTTCAATCACTCCTTCTTTCCCCATTTCCCAAGTGATCTTGTCGGCCTCTTCCTTCTTGGCAAGAGGGACCTAATCTTGCTCGCTTGATAACATAGACGTACGCAAGAAACTTTTGCCCGGTACCAATCCTCGCCCTTTCTCATTGTCGAGCTCTCAGAATCATTTCGGTCTATTCCGATACTGTCTTCGGCTAAAATTACACGAATGGTTTACGACTTCTTCTCCATTTATTTTTAGCGTGTCACGTTCGAAGTCTAATGCGCCGCCTTTACTACTCAAAATGGCCATACCAAGTATCATCCTAAATATTCGCTACCAACACCTTGAGGTAAATTGTGATAATGTCGTTGACTTCTCCGTGGCCGGTAGCCGAATCCCCAGTAGCGGTACAAAAACTCCAATCTGTCTTGTCGCCGCTCCAGAAAGCCATACACGAATGCAGTGGTAAGTTGGCGTTTGATGAATGCAACACTTGCTTCTAGGGTATTTTCGAGAAGTTCTTGTTTGAGACTCAGAATTCTCTAGGAGCTTCTGTAGCATAGTGTTTATGTCGCAAGTGTGCTTGATCATTTTGGCCTGCCTTTTCAAGGTCCTCAATCAGCCCTTTTTTCTATTCCCTTCAACGTATTGTAGCGTTCACGGGTTCACAAAACTATTTATTTGAACAAACTATGTACGATTTATTTAAACACTAGACTATTTACAGTTATAACAGCACAATTATTTATTTTAACAGTCACACGGATTAAGTAGCTTATTCGCACTTCTTCATCGACGCGATTCGACTATACTGATCATGCCGCAGTCGTTCTCCCGTCCTATTTAAAGCGGGAAGCCGCTTCTGGTCTCTTCGAGAATAGAATATTCACGATCCTACGGATTTACGATTAAATCATCACTCCCGATTCTTCGAGAACGTCACACTGCCCCCTCCTTAAAGATGTTTCGTCCCGAAACGTCAAAGCAGTCTCATGGTGGCGAAACCTGCAGTTTGCTCCTTTTCTGCACCCAGACGTTCTATGGAAGTAACAATCGACAGTCTTCCAGTTCGTTGGCCTTTTTGGGTTGTAGCAATGCACTAAGATTTCCACTCCCGTGAAACGAAAGAGCACTTCCAACATACTTCGGACTAGCCTCCAATCCAGGCAATCAAATCCACAGGCGATCTTCGGAATTGCTAATCTCCTGATACCTTGAGAGAGAACGGTTTCCCTCAACACACATAAGGTATCCCAAACATTTTGGTAGGTAGCCTTCTCGAACGTGAATTGTTTCGTGACTAGATAGAAGATGTTCCTTCGTGAATTCTGCCGAGTGCCTGCCAGACATAGTAACCCTCCAACTTGTGGGTTTTGCTTCCGAAGCTCATCGAGTCTACCAAACTTCCTTTTGAACACAGTGGCGATCCCTCTCGACATGTCCAGATCTTGAGACACACAATGGACTAGTGAATAGTCTGCTGGAGCTTTAAAAATGTCTTGACGTACTTCTTGGGTGATTCCAAATCGGGACTTATAACTTCCAGAATGCAGAGACATAAACTCTTCAAATGACAAGTCTTCCACTGGCATCAATTGCCGCACCTGCTGGCCTTGCTGACGGTCTTCGTTGGTTCCATGGTATGGTGATAGACGATTAAAGTGGATGATCTTGGGTTTTCCGTGTGGCCTTTTCCTTATGCGGTAAACGACATCATTAATTCGGTTAAGAACTTCGTACGGCCCTTCCCAAGAAGGCTGTAACTTTGGAGACAAACCCCGGCGTCGTCGTGGGTTGTACAACCACACCAAGTCGCCTGGCTGGTATCCACCTCTGTCAGCATTGATGTCGTAGGTATCCTTCATCCGATCGCTAGCACTCTGGATGTTTAAGCGTGTCCGATAGTGAATGTCTTCCATCCTTCTTCGCAGTTCGGTGACATAGTCGTCGCCAGCTAGGTCTTCACCCGGTGGGCACCCAAATCGCAAATCGCAGGGAAGACGTAATTCGCGACCCATCACTATGCTACGGATGATCGGTATGCCATGAGGAATAGGTGAAGGTAACGATCCCAATCTCTTTGATGGTCAGAGACGACTTTGGACAAGTATCGATTTATCGTTCTGTTCATTCGTTCCACCATTCCGTCAGACTGCGGGTGAAGCGGTGTTGTTCTTGTCTTCCGAATATTCAAAGTGCTGCACATCTTCTGAAACAAGGCGGATTCAAAGTTTCTACCTTGGTCGGAATGTAGTTCCAACGGCACACCAAATCGACAGATAAGCTCTTTCACAATTACATCGGCAACTGTGGCAGCTTCCTGATTCGGAATGGCATATGCTTCCACCCACTTGCTGAAATAGTCCATAACTACAGCAATGTACTTATTTCCGTCATCTGTTTGGGGAAACGGACCAGCAATGTCCACGGCAATTCTTTCGAATGGACTACCCACGTTGTAGTGTCTCATCGGAGCCTTCCTGCGTTTTTGTGGACCGTTACTTGGTGCACAAGTTGCACATTTCTTACACCACTCCTTAACATCCTCCTTGCAGTTCACCCAGTAGAACCTTTTCCGCAGCTTCCCAAGGGTCTTTGACACTCCCAAGTGTCCACCTGTTACTCCACAATGGAGTTCCTCCAGAACTTCCGGAATTCTGTTTTTGGGGATCAACAGTTGTTTTCTCTCTATTTGACCCTCAGGTTTTTCAAGCACGCGTTTCAAGACTCCATCTTCCACGACAATGGAATTCTACTGAGCCCAATACGATTTCACACTGGGTGAGTATTGCGCAACTTGTTCCCACGTCGGTCTCCGGTCTTCATTCTTCCATCCTAGTACCAACAGCAAGTCCGGGTCGTTCTCCTGGTCTTCTCGAATCCTTTCAGGGCTCCAGCGTTCGTTTATAACTTTCGTCCTTTGAACAGAGGTCCTTATCCTCAGCACGTCGGCAGTGACTGCAGTTTTCTGGACACGGTCTTTGCGATAGCGCATCGGCGTTCTGATGGATTATACCAGCACGATGTACCGTATCAAAGTCGAACTCTTGCAGTCTCTCGATCCACCTGGCTACTTGTCCTTCGGGATTCTTGAAGTTTAGAAGCCACTTCAACGCTGCATGATCCGTCCTCAACAAGAATTTTCTTCCGTAGAGGTATTTATAGAAGTGCTCTACGGACTTCACGACGGCCAACAGTTCTCGTCTAGTCACGCAATAATTTCGTTCTGGCTTTGACAATGTTTTGCTGAAGTAACCAATGACACACTCTCGCCCCTCCTGTTTTTGGGACAATACAGCGCCTATTCCCACGTTGCTAGCATCTGTGTCTAACACAAACTCTCCTTGTGGCAACGGATAACTCAAAATCGGTGCATTGATCAGTGCGTTCTTCAGCTGGCCAAACGATTCCTTGCAGTCTTCGTCCCATTGGAACCTTCTTTCGCCCTCAGTTAGCCTAGTCAACGGTTTAGCAATGTTGGCGAATCCTGGTACGTACCAGCGGTAGTAAGTACATAAACCGAGAAAACTGCGCAAGTCGTGCTTGTTTGTAGGCATTGGCCATTCCTTCACGGCCTTGACCTTCTGATCGTCGACGGCGACACCCTGACTTGAGACTACATGCCCTAGATATTGCACTTCTTTTCTAAACAAGTGGCATTTCTTCGGACTAAGCTTCAGTCCAGAATTTCGAAGGCGTTGAAACACTTCCTCTAGATTCTTCACGTGCTCTTCGAATGATTTTCCGACCACAATGATGTCATCCAGATACACTAGGCAAGTTTTCCACGATAATCCTTTCAGCACCGTCTCCATTAATCTTTCAAAAGTTGCAGGAGCATTGCAAAGGCCAAACGGCATTACAGTAAACTGCCACAGGCCTGTGCCAACAGTAAATGCTGTTTTCTCTTTGTCTCCAGGTGCCAATTCAACTTGCCAATAACCACCTTTTAAGTCCAAAGTCGAGAAGATCTTCGAACCCGCCAAGGTATCAAGGGTATCATCAATTCGGGGGAGTGGATAACTGTCCTTTTTCGTCACGTTGTTCAGTTGACGATAGTCCACCCAGAATCTAGTTGATCCATCCTTTTTCTTTACTAGAACAACAGGCGAGGCCCATGGACTGCTGGATGGTTCAATCACTCCTTCTTCCTCCATTTCCCGAATGATCTTGTCGGCCTCTTCCTTCTTGGCAAAAGGTAGTCTTCTAGCAGGCCGTCTAACCGGGCACGCATCCCCAGTGTTGATCTGATGCTTGATGACATCGGTTCTGCCTCTTTTGCCCTTTCCGGTATCGAAGATGTCCTGATAACGGCTGACGAGTACTTTAAGCTGCTTCCTATGGGTGTCATTAAATTCCCTCGACGATGTCTTGACCAGGTTGACTAGTTCGGGTGCAATCTTCTTCTGTGGCTCTTCAGTGATTCTTATTTGGCGGATGATGGATTAAATAGGAGAACAATACCCTAATATAGTGCCTTTCTTCAGGGTCAGAGCGTAGAAGTTGACATTCATCACTCTTATTGGTACTACACCAGACGTATGCAACAAACTTTTGCCTAGTACCAACCCTCGTCCTATCTCATTGTCACTACATCTGGGTTCGAACATCATGATGTTTCTCTCTCCATCTTTCTGATCCACTCGAGCTTCCAGAATCATTTCACTCCGTTCTGGTACTGAAGTGTCTTCAGTCAAAATCACACGAATGGCTTCCTCATTAGTTCGGTGTAGTACGACCTCTTCTCCATTTATTTTCAACGTGCCACGTTCGAAGTCTAATCCGCAGCCCTTACTGCCCATTCCAAGTATTACCTCATCCTGGATATTCGCTACCAGTACCTTGTGGTGGAAAGCGGTACTCCCAATTGTGATAACGACGTTGACTTCTCCGTGGGTGGTAGCCGAATCCCCAGTAGCGGTACGAAGTCTCCAATTTGTGGGTATTATCTCCTTGTCGGTGTTTAAAACCTTGGGCCCTACGATCGTCTTCGTTGCTCCTGTATCCACCAACAGCGAACATGGCTTTCCGTCCAGAAATCCATCCACGAACGCGCTGTTAAGTTGGAGTTTGATGCATGCAGCACTTGCTTCCAGGGTATTTTGACGTTGCCTCCTTATGCTGGCTCCGTTGGACTTTATGACGTTGACGGTGCATCGTATATTCTTGTGACTCTCTTTTCCACACTTCCAACACTATATTCGTCTTCTTTTCTTTTGGCACAATATTCTTTAGCACCCTCCTAAGTGTTGCTTCAATTTTTTCTTCTATTCCATTCGTAGCTTCTTCTTCAATGGTTCGAACTCGGGCTTGACTTCTCAAACCGGCTTTACTTGTTTCGAACTCCAAAGCCCGAGCTAGAGCATCAGCTAATTTTGCTGGGCGAGCTAATATCAATGCCTGCCTAGTGTCACCATCTCGAATGCCGTCTGTAAAATTTTGCACAGCGATTCTTTCCATCATATCGTCTGGAGCGTCCGAGAAAGCTTCAAACTCTTGTAGAGACTCCGTTGGCTTCTGGCAACGATTTCGCAACTGAGAAGTATATACATGCACAAGGTGTGTCTGTCCATAGCGCATCTCCAAGCACTTCACAAGCTGTCCATAGTCTGCCCTTTGTTCTGATGGGATTGTCTGTAGCACGTCGGTTGCGTCACCCCGTAGTGGCAATATCAAGGCCATGGCTTTCTCGGCATTACTCCAAGCGTTGGCTGCGGCTGCTGCTTCGAACTGCAGAATGTAGTTGGACCACTGAGATTTACCATCAAAGCTTGGTGGTTGCATCCGTATTCTGGAAACTTCCATCAAACCACATGTCGTCTGTTGTTCACGACCTTCAATGTGCCCTAAATTCGCAAACTTAGTCTCAAGTTCTCTTTGCTTCTCTTCAATCGCTATTAGTTTATCGTCGAATTTATTCTCGATGTGTTGAAGACTTTCCTTGAATTCATTCCTCAGACCGTCCGATTGTTCTAGAAGTTTTTCACTTCCAGAGTTCTTGTTTTAGACTGATAGAATTTTCCAGAAGTTCTTGTTTTAAACTGGTAGAATTTTCTCGAAGTTCTTGTCTACTTTCTTGAAGTTTCTGCTCTAAATTTGTAGAATTCTCCAGGAGCTTCTGTAGCATAGTGTTTACGTCGCAGGAAACTTCAAACAAATATATTTCAGGATTTTCGCCCGCCTTTTCAAGATCCTCAATCAGCCTGTTCTGTAACACCGATTTTGTTCCAGATGTTTCCAACTCACGTTCCTCCAGCTCCCTCTTCAGCTCTGCGACCTTCAGTTCTTTCAACGTAACTTTCTTCGTTGCCATCTTCGTATTTATTTAATTAATTCTACTCCTGACACCAATGTAGCGTTCACGGGTTCACAAAACTATTTATTTGAACAAACTATGTACGATTTATTTAAACACTAGACTATTTACAGTTATAACAGCACAATTATTTATTTTAACAGTCACACGGATTAAGTAGCTTATTCGCACTTCTTCATCGACGCGATTCGACTATACTGATCATGCCGCAGTCGTTCTCCCGTCCAATTTAAAGCGGGAAGCCGCTTCTGGTCTCTTCGAGAATAGAATATTTGCGATCCTACGGATTTACGATTAAATCATCACTCCCGATTCTTCGAGAACGTCACAGTATCTTCTGTTTATTTACGTAATTCCACTCCTGACACCAATGTTGCGTTCCTGGGTTAAATTATTTATTTACACACTATTTACAATTTATTTTCAACAAATATTACAATATGTACACTATTTACTAATTACTACTTCACTGTCATGTCTCGTATTATTTATTTACACATTGCGTGGCACTTCAGAACGATACAGTCCAATTGTGCGTAAATGGGACTGACTTTGACTGCTTCTCGACAATTATTTCAGAACCATTTCCAGAACAGCATGGATGACGTCATGCTCTCGATGTGTACGGAATACTCCAGAAGATGATATTTTATTTGAATTTACAAAGTGCCATAACATAGTGTTTGCTCACATAGAACAAATGGGGCTTGTTCGAGAACACACTGGTTGTTCGAGACCTCACAATTATTAAAACACTCTGTATTCACAAGGTAACCTTCGCATACGCTAACCACGAGACAATAAATGGCTTACGGTGTGGTCTATCTCCACTTACTCAGGGGATAATTGGGTAATCAACTATCAAGTACAAGGACACAGTCAAAAGAAGCTCGGATATGAGAGCGCTACCGACGACGAGATAGAGATAACACATCTCCCTGTACTTGATATTGTAATGTTACCTGGTAATAATTCCAACCAGCTACAATCGTACGGCTGATTATTCACAATAACGTCTGGTTAGTCACTATCCGCCTTCTTCGCTGACTGACTTCTTCTACACTACTTTTCCTATACACCACTAACTCGTCGCGTCATTCACCCCCTTTTTATACCCCCCAAGTGATCTAGACTTTTTCTGTCTGGAGAACGTTCCAGAATGATCACCTCATTCGCGGCGAACATTCGGGCAGGTAGTTGACCTCGACCCAATACGGTCGCCTGTGCAACGGTAGCTGGCTAGAACGCTCGCTCAAGATGCCATTTGTCACCAACGTTGTAGTCGCGTCAATAAATACATAAAACAGGCAATCTTCGGAAGTCCTCAGAAACAGCTTCGATCTTAATGTTTTTTTTTTGTGAATGTTTGTTTTTATATATTATTCAAAATCAGAAACCTTTTGAAGTGGGAAAATAATTATTTATATTGTTTAAACACTATTTATTATATTTATATAAAAAAATTAGTTTTTCAATACTTATTCTGCAAATAATATACGAAAGTAAATTATAAAATTATTATGAATTGTAGATTATTTATTTTAGACATTTATAAATAAAATAATTAAAAATTGTTCATCAATACTTGTAGGAAGGAAAAATTTGAGAATTTTTCTCGATTTCCATGGGAGTCCCTGATCAGATTCTGACTTTTTGACAATGGAATATATATAGAGAATATATATGGAGTATACCCTTTCAAATAAAAGAAGAATTTTGAAAATCGGCCCACAATTGACCAATAAATCGGTGAACATACATGAAGTCGGTTAATAAAAGGGAGTGAAAATTTGAGTATTTTTCTCGATTTCCATGGGATTCCCTGGTCAGATCCTGATTTTTTGATAATGGAACCGCCTTAAGAGTATACCCTTTCAAAGAAAAGAAGAATTTTGTAAATCGGTCCACAATTGACGAAGAAATCGGTGAACATAAATGAAATATAAATATATAAATGTTCTGAGGTAACAAGCATTAAAAAAAACATACAACCGAATTGATAACTTCCTCCCTTTTTGAAGTCTGTTAAAAAAAACGCAAAACTAATTTTTTTTAGATAAATATCATACATATTGTTTAAATAATATTAATAGTTATGTCCCCGCTCCAAAAGGTTTCTGATTATAAATAATATAAAAAAAGCAAATATTAAAAAAAAAAACATCAAAATCGGAGCTGTTTCTGAGGACTTCCGAGAAAAAGACTTCATTGACGCGACTATTGGGCTGCAGCATACAGGTGAGTCTTCAGGTGAGGGTTATCGTTATTAAATTCGAGACCAAGAATATTCCAATATTCTAAATTGTAGTTTTCAGAAAGGAACTTCAGTCTAGGTCACTCACTCAGGCGCCTTCATTACCACCATCCACCATCATTGGAGCAATTTTTAGGTTCGAAAAATTAAATTTGGGAAGGCCTATACTGACGCAACGAAATTTAGAAACCTTGGCATTTATTTCAAGATTGAAATAAAATATTACAAATATATCAGCTGTAACTAGAAAATCAAGTTGTTTGTTTAAGTAAATTTGACAATTTCGTCGTTACTCTAGCGGAGAGACCGTATATCCCCCAACTGCAACAAGCAGTGAAAAGTTCGTTCGAAAACATGAATAACACATGAAAGAACTGAAAAGTCTATGTAAAATCCCGAGACGGAGACCCTACCTCGGCTCCCTGCTTATTACATTATGTAAAACATGAGAAGACATTATGCCGACGGAAATACTAATGGCAAGATTGGATGGAACATATAGTAACAATAACAAAACTAGGAAATCTAATAACCGACAGAGTTAATAAATAATAGTGTTACACGTGGCATGGTTCCATTCCGCGCAAATATATAGTTTTAGTTGAGATTCCGATTCGAGTAGTCTTGTGACGCTCGATAAGATAAGCGGATAAAAAAGCGTCAAAAAGTAAAAAAGAAATATGTAGAATGAAAAAAGTGGTAGTGAGAGCGAGAGAGAAGAAGATTACAAAAGAAAAAGAGAAGAAGGACGAGAATCAGAAGAGTGGATTCCTTTAGGAGAAGTAAGAAATTTCAAAGATCACCAGTTAAAAAGGCAAAATTATGGAGGATGTAGGGGAGATAAAGAAAGAGAATCGGAAAATGAGCCGGGAACTGGAACAGTTGAAAATTATGATGCATAGAAAGGAAGAAAAAAGATGGAACTAAAAGAAAAAATTAAAAAATTGGAGGAGAAAATGGAAGAGCAGGAAAAAAGAGTGAGAAAAAAGAATATTGTAGTAACGGGATTGGACGAAGAGGAATGCGAGAACGAGAAGAAACTGGAAAATGGATGAAGGTTAGAGGGAAAAGGGCTTAGGTGGGACGAAGAAAAGGAGGAGTTAGATACAGAAAATTTTTGAATTAGAGCACAAGAAAAATAGGACAGGGCAGAAAAGGGAAAACGAATACGGAGAGGAATAAAGGAGAAAAGAGCAAATAAGAATAGTATTGTGAAACGTAGCGAAAATAAAAAACAAAAAGAATGAATTTTGGGAGTATTTTAAGAGAATTTGACGTAGTAGGAATGGCAGAAATGTAGGTGGAAGAAAAGGGGTGGGAAGAATTGGAAAAGAGAATGCCGAAAGAGTTTAAGTGGAAATGTCAATATGCAGAGAGGGAAAGCAAGAAAGGGAAAGCTAAAAGTGGGATATTAATGGGGGTGAAAGAGGGACTGGAAGGAGAAAATGTAACTGAAGCAAAAGAAGAAAGAGGGATTATGTAAAGAACGGTGAAAAGTAAACAGAGAAAATGGAGAATTGTAACAGTGTACAGCAGAAGTATGAAGGAAACGAAGAGAATAATAGAAGAGCGAGTAAACGAGCAAGAAGAAGGAACTTTGGTGATTGGGGGGGATTTTAATGCAAGAATTGGGGAAAAGGAAGACGGATAGAAGAGGAACAAGAAACAATAGAAGGAAGAGGTACAAAAATTGGAACAGAAAACGCAGAAGGGAGAGTACTGATTTGCTTAGTAGAAGAAAGAGGGTGGGACATACTAAATGGGAACTGCACGTATATTGTATCAAGAGGGGAGACAGTTATTGATTATGTTATGGTAAGTGAAGGAGCATGGGATGAAATAGAGAATTTCAAGGTGGGAGAAAGAATGGAGTCGGACCATATGCCTTTAGAAGTGAAGACAAAAGGAAGAGAGAAAGATTATTGAAATTTGGACAGGACAACGTCTGTCCGGTCAGCTCGTGTATTTACAAATTAATTTACAAGTTAAAGTAAGCACGGGCCTAATAAAACATTGAAGAGAAGAAATTGAATCTTGAAAGAGGATGTAGTTTCCTTAAATGAAGAGAAATGGTCAAACAATAAATTATTAAAGAATGACACAATAACCTTAACGTGTGTTGTTAAAAATAATAATTATGAATAGATAAGAGTTAATAATTACTTATTAATTTTAATCTTACTATATTGATATTAATTCTTTTGCACTACCACATGGCGGAATAAATTTATTTTTGTACAGATCGCGAAACAAAAAAGTAAAACCAAATCTAATTTTATTTTAAACAAAAAAAAAAAAGATTCAACCAAATATGTTGTCCAAATAAGTCCAGCCGTTCTCAAGCAATGCGCTTTATTATATATTTATTATATAGATTAACCCCCAAGCCCGTTACCTCCTTAGGTATAGAATTTTGAAAAACTATTTCTTAGTAAACGTCTACGTAGTGATAAGTGTACAAAATTTCATTGCAATCAATAGCGATTTACAACAGGAAAGTCTGGGATAAACATGAATCAATTTAGAACTCGAAAACTTGAGATAAACCTTAATCAAACTAGAACTCGAAAAATGGCGATAGGCCTGAATCAACCTAGACCAAGAAAAAATGGGATAAAGCTGAACAAGTAAACGAAACCTTGAAATATACTTGAATCAACATGGAACCCCAAAATTTGGGGCAATCCTGAATCAACCTAGAACCCAAAAACTTAGGATAAACCAAAATCAACTCAGAACAGGAAAACCTGGGATAAACATGAATGAATGAACGAAAACCTGGGATAAACCTGAATCAACCTAGAACCCGAAAACTTGGGATAAACCGAAATTAACTTAGAACAGGAAAATCTGGGATAAGCCTTAATCAACCTAGAACCCTAAAATATGCGATAAACCTAAATCAACCTAGAACAGGAAAACCTGAGACAAACTTGAGTCAATGAGAGAAAACACGAGATAAACTTGAATTACCCTAGAATAGAAAAACCAAGTATAAACTTGAGCCAATGAAAGAAAATACAGGATCAACCTAAATCAACCGAGAACAGGAAAATAATAGGATGATCTTAAGTCAATGAACGAAAACTTGGGATAAACCTGAATCAACGTGGAACCCGAAAACTTGAGATAAACCTGAATCAACCTAGAACCCGCAAATTTAAAATTAGCCTAAATCAACCTAGGACCTGAAAACTTGGAACAAACCGAAATCACAGATGAACATGATAACTTGGATAAACCTGGATTAACATAAATCGGACACCTGAGATGGACCTGAATCAACCTGGAACACGAAAATCTGGCATAAGCCTGAATCACCCTAGAAGCCGAAAACTTGAGATAAACCTCAATCAATCTAGAACCCGAAAACTTGGGATAAACCTAAATCAACTTAGAACAGGAAAACCTGGGATAAACTTGAATCAATGAAAGAAAAGACGAGATAAATTTGAATCAACTTAAACACGATCACTTGGGATAAACCTGAATGGGGTTCAAGAAAAATTGTGAAGAATATTTGGACGGAAGAAGGAAAATTAAATTATAGAGCAAGACTTAGGCAGGGAAAATACGAAGAAACAGAAATAAACGAAGAGGTGAGGGAACTGAGCGTTAACATAAGAAACGCAACAGAAAAAAAAAATAGAGATAAGAGAGAAGATGGGGCTGTGGAAGCACGAGTGGTGGGATAAAGAATACAGGGAAAGGAAGCAGGAAGCAAGAAGGAAACTAAGAAATTGGAAAAAAGAAAAAGCAACCAAGGAAGAGTACAAGAGAGCACGCAAGAGCTACAATTTAGTATGCAAAAAGAAGAAGCAAAAGAAACGGATGGAAGAAGAGCTAAAGATGAAGGGTATAAAGACGGAAGAAGTGGTATGGAGATACATAAATAAGGAAAGAAAGAAAAAGAGAGAGAGAATGAGTGATGGAATTACTATCGAGGAATGGAGAGAGTACTTCAGTGAGCTGCTGGGGGGTGATGAAAACAGACAAGAAAAGGAAAAGAGACAACAAAGAGTGGAATAAATAGAAGAGATAACAAGAGAAGAACTAGAGCAACAACTAAGAAAACTGAAAAGAAAAAAGACACCGCGGAGGGTTGGTATACAGAATGAAGCGTGGATATATGGATCGGAAAGGAAAGTTGACAGCTTGTTAGAGATAATGAATGGAGTGTGGAAGGGAGAGGGATTCCCCCAAGAGTGGAAGGAGGTGATAATATGCCCCATATATAAGAAAGGAGAAAAGGATACAGTCAGTAATTATAGGGGGATCACTCTCCTAAATACAGCATATAAGGTATACGCGATGATTGTGGAAGAGAGACTGATGAAGGAAATGAATGAGAGGGGGTGTTACCAGACGGACAGGCGGGATTTAGGAAAGGTAGAGGGCCCATGGATAATGGTCCATATATATCTTGAATCACATAGCAGGAAATGAGATAAAAAAGAGGGGTAGCAAGATATATGCATTCTTTGTGGACCTGAAGGCGGCTTTTGATAATGTGGAAAGAGATTTACTGTGGGAATGCTTGAGAAAGAGAGGGATAAATGAGCATCTGGTACAAAAATAGAAGAGATATATGAAGAGACCATAAGTAGAGTGAGAGAGGATGGAAGGGTGAGTGAATGTTTCAAAACTTATAAGGGAGTAAGACAAGGTTGCCCACTAAGCCCCAGCCTGTTTGCAGCTTTTATTGGAGATATAGAGGAGATGTTCAGGAAGGGACAGGCAGGGGGGGTTGTGGTGGGCAAAGAGAAAGTGTGGTCTTCAGCATATGCGGATGATTTGGTGATGCTAGCGAGAGAGGAGAATGGTATGAAAGAAATTATAGGAAACATGGAGAAATATATGAGGAGGAAAAAGTTGACGGTGAATGTAGAGAAATCCAAGATGATGGTGTTCAGAAAAGGGGGTGGTAGGAGAAAAGTAAATGAGTGGAGATGGGAGAAAGAGAAAATTGAAGAAGTGAAAGAATTTAAGTATTTAGGTTATGTGATGAATGAAAGAAACACAACAACAGCACATGTGAGAGAGTTAGTGAAAAAAGCAAATAGGATAATAGGAGCTGTATGGGGAATAGGAGAAAGAAAATTTGGACATGATTTTAGAAGGAGAGTAATGATGTTTGATAGTTTGGTGAAAAGCGTGATGATGTATGAAGCGGAAATATGGGGATGGAGAGAGCAAGAAGGATTGGAAGGGGTGTAAGGAAAATATATGAAATGGGTGCTAGGGGTAGAGAGAGAGAGACACCGGGGTATATAGTGATGGAGGAAACAAAGAGAGATGGAATAAGAATATAAGCAGGAATTAGCAATAAGATTTGAGAAGAGAGTGATAGAGAGAGGAGAGTGCAGAATTTTGCAAGAGTGTTTGAAAGAAAAAAGGAAAGAAATAGGAAAGGGGATATGGAAAGAGAGGGAGGCATATTTCGAAAGAAACGGGTATGCAGGCGCGGAGATAGAAAGAATGCGAGAGAGAAGCAGAGTAATGACAGATGAATTAGTGCAGAGAGATAGAGATGTGCAAGTGCAGGAAAGAAGAACGAGAATTAGGGAGTCTAGGTACAATGGGAAGTATGAAAAAATAATAACGGAAGAAGAGGAAGAGAGAGTTGAAAAGAGAGAGTGATAATAGCAAGCTTTAGATGTGGAAATGAGGAGAGAGAGAATAAATATTGGAGTGAGGATAATAATAGACTATGCAGGATGTGTGGAGAATAAAAGGAGACGATAGAGCATTTGTTGAAGGAATGCGTAGAATTGAGAGGGAGAGATGAGAGTAGAGAAGAAATTTTGATTGAGGACGGAAAAGGGATCGAATGGATGAGGAAGGTTGAGTGGAGAAGAAAGACAATAAGTGGGAAGGGATAAAAGCTGCTAGTTATTGTGTTGAATGATTGATTTATTTAGTTTTAATTATTATATTATATTTTATTTTATTTGAGTTTTGGGAAATGTATCGGATACTTTATAAACTTGTAAAGATAATAAATATACATACTACTACTATATAGTTTTAGTTTTTTAGAATAGGAATTAATTCAGATAGGGGGGGTGATCTCAGGCCGCCAGTCTGGCGCCAGTACGCTTCTTGACCCTGTAGTTTTATGAGTTTAAGCAATTTTAATAAAATTGTAAAAGGAACACTTCTAGAGATATTCCAGCAACGGCTGCATTTTACTTTCAACGACACTCTTCCACTCCAGACCCCATCGCCCTGCAGCCCCCTCGTCATCTCCACGAAAGCCCCCTTCTTTACGGGCTGTTGGTGAAAATATTAGAGAGTGGAAACAGGACAACAAAATATTTTTAAACCGGATAAAGACATGCACCAAGAATGAGAAATACCATAAGATTATTTAAATTATAAATTAGAGTACGCTGTGCAATTTAAATTAGGTTGGCACTACTAACTTTTGACGTTTGATTTAAAAAAAACGGTGACAGAATGGTATTCTATAGATCGCTGTGTTAAAGGTTTTTGGAAATACCTACCCTAATTTTCCTGCAGATTATCAAAAATTATTCCAACAAATTTATAAATTTTTGATGATCGTGTCATTCAATTTCCGCCTCGAAATCCGGACTTGCCAATTCTAGATTATGTATCTCAAAAACACCGTATTTAAAAATAACCCGCACAATCTTGAAGAACTGCAAGGGGCAATTTTTAATGCATGCAACGCTATAACCTTTCAGATGTTGAAAAATGCATTTGAAAATATTTAACGGAGAGTTAAGAGCTGCATTGAAGCTGGGCGAGAACACTTTGAACATTTGCTGTAATTCTCAATATACCTACATTATTTGTTAGTGTTTTATTTTCTTTAAATTAGAACAATTGAACATGAGAAACATAAACGTGACAATGTTTTTGCATAAAAAAACCGCTTACTCGAATTTATAATTTATGGTATAATGAAAGCTTTTGTTAATGAGAAAATGTAGACGTCAAAACAGTTGTTCCAGTATTATCTGCTCTCGGTGGAGATTACAGATAAATTTTGCTTTTATTACAGTGACTCTGCACGCACTCAGTAGCTATTCCTTTTTAATTCATCATCATTGAAAATAAAGTTACAATGACTGGACTGTCAAATTTGATGTTTTCACTCTCAATCATGACACATAAATAATTATTCCAAACATTTTTACAAGGCTTGCCTAAAGAAGTTTTCATTAAAAAAATAGATAAATTTGAGTTGTTTAAATTTTGACAATAACAAAGCGAACTGAGTCTTCTCAAATTATATTTCGGCATCCATTCCTTCAGATATCACTGAGATAGTAACAACGTAGTACGGTCCTGTGCTACTTCGGTCACAATGTTTTTCTGCTGTCCTGGCCATTCGAGTCATTCTTGATGTTGTGCTTCTGTGAGTCACATCGCACCACAGCTGGTCTAGTTTGCATAATCAATTCTCCTTATTTATATCAATTTCTTATACACGCTAACTTAAGATGTGTACTATCTTAGGTAATTTTCAAAGTAGCATAGGATAATGACCAGCAGGTCGTCATTCTAAAGTTTCGTCGCGGCATTTTCATCGAGAAATTCAGAAGTTAAAGAAGGACGGCGCAAAGATTATATGGGCGTGATTCCACGGTTCGCACTCGATCTCCAAGCCGTAGCATTGCGAGGTCAACACTCGAGACAGCGTTCACCTGGGGGGTGGCGGCACATAGGTCGGGGCCAGAGAAAACCGACACGTGTGCAGAAGCGATGATGGCGGCCCGCGAGGCGTCGCCTCGCTTCCTCGCCACCCCACCGACTCTCCGCCAGCAGGAGACGCCCAGCCTGCCGTCGACGACGATCTCGTCTCCATTGAGTTGGGGGATGACATACTAAGAATTCTAGGAGGCGAACCAGAACAGCCCTGCACCTAGTCAAAGGTGCAAAAGTACTTCCGGCTATCTGACACCGGATTCTTTAACAGGGTGTGGTCTCCTGTTTTTCCTCGCTACCGGCTACCGCTCAATTGTGACAGGCTGATGCTGCCGATCGTCAACCCGGAAGTGGCAGCCATTATGTCGGCCGCCCACACACATCGCGTGGCCCACTTTATGGGTTCCTAGAAACAGGTCGACACACCACTGTCCGTCTTAGAAAAAAGTATTTCACTGAGAAATCAGAAACTCTTCCAAAGCCTTAGGGAAGAAAATCTCCCCTAGGTGACTCTGGCCGCCTCCTCTCACATTATTTTACGACATCAGCTCGTCTCGATGGTTTATATTCTCCCCATCTTAAACAAATCATTTAGGACCTTGATCGAGAGCATTCATTCTGGAAAGTTTTATTCCGGCCAGATTTGGGGGGGAAAAATAAACAAGGAAAATCTGGAAACCAGGGAGAATGCTCCTACCTTTTCAGGCCTGTATCAGACAAATAGAGGTTTTGCAAAAGAAAAAAGTGGGGGGCACAACCCTACTCTCGTACCATAATAAGACCTTTAAACAGGTATCACCCGGTTCCTCAGAGAGAGTAGCGAGAAGATCGGCGTGAGAACCGGCGCTATCATCAGAGACGCTAGGTAAGCCTGGCGCGGCGCTTAAAATCTTTTCACTCTGCGTGGCAACAAATCACCACAGGTTCTGTCAGCTTGAGCTAGATACAGTTACCATTTGTAGTAATTTCAACACAGCACGCCCCGGCTCGGCCGCAGCTTTTGACCAGGGACGCTCCCCATATGCACAAATGCGTCGAGGAATTAAGAGCATTTGGGCCATTAATCCCTGTTTTTCCTGCGCCAGGTCAATTGATTTCCAGCTCATTTCTCGCCAAAAATCATCAGGCAAAAAACGTTTCATCCTTAATTAAATAATAATAATAATAAATAAATTGCAGGAAGGCCACATAACATCTTTGGTCTTGGTGAGTAGCGCCACCACCTTGCCGAGCTGAAGGTGCAAATCGGACCGGTAGCTCTTGGCGCACCTGCGAGGTCAAGCCATCTTGACCCCAGTACCGGCCGGGGTTCCTTTTGGCTAACAACCAATCGGAACCCTAAACTGTTGTTACTACCCCAACAGGGAAAGACCCCCACGACCGGTCCCAGTCGGATGGGGTCCAAGGTGAAAGTGGTGGGGTCTCGGAAAACGACTCACCCGTTGACGACTCTGGCAATGCCCATGGACGCTTTGAGTGGACCAACACTCTAAGGAATGACCTGCTCGATTGCTACGAGACGAGCGAGCCGCGGCGAAGGGGTTACATGGCAAGGATGCATGCTCTGTGGGGTGAGAAACACCCGGAGCATCACTTTTTCACGCCACAAAAACTCCGTATTGAATGCGACGAAGATAGGCCACATAGTATCTTCGTCGCATTCAATACGAGAGAGCACCGGAGCAGTTGGTGGAGGTACAGCCGGACAAGCTGGAGATCCGCCACGCTGTTCAGGTAAATTTGGAGATGCCTGAACCGAAAATCTCTCCACAAAATTCCACCACCCAAAGCCAGCGATGTAGTTGCAGCGGACGAATCACTCGATAGGAACCTCCCTGAGGATCCAGACATCCTGCTCCTGAACGAGATGGTCTATCGAGACGCGACGAGGCTTTCTTCTTCGGTCCCACGTGGTGAGAGCACTGAGGCTGAGAGGAAATTCGAATGTCGCCTTGAAAAGATAGACAAAAAGATAGGAACCGCTAGGCAGGATATTTCTCAAATTCAGTGTGTGATGGAATTCATCGAAGAGATGAAACCTTTCACGCCAAAAATCTAGCGCATCGCGCGTCATTTTCGCCGGACCCATCATACACTGAATGCAGCCGTGCTTGCTGTTGAGAAGCAGCATTGCATGGATAGAGTTTGCAGTCTTGTGGCTACAAGAAAGTCCCTGGTAAGGAGTAGGCGAAGGCTGGTCGAAAACAACAAGTTCAAGACAAATCCTTCGAGGCTCTTCCAGCGGGCAAACTCTATCCCAGAGAAATTGCCGGCGGTGCAGGATGTCGAAGTCTTCTGGAAGGAAATATACGAAGACCTCAATTAAGACCAGTGGTGTGCAATCCGATAACCCCGGAAGAAATTGGCGATACCCTTAAGGGAATCAAAAATTTTGCCGCGCCAGGCCCGGACAGAATTATTACCTTTTGGTGGAAAAAATTCCGAAGTACGCATAAGCGTCTGGCCAAGGTATTTCATTCCTAGCTTAATGGTGAGCGGCCCATTCCGGAGTAAGTTGTCGAGGGGCGAACCGTTTTACTACCTAAAACGGGTGATTTGTCTCAACCTCAGAACTACCGGCCAATAACTTGCCTAAAAGCGTGCTACAAGATTTTCACCAGACTCCAGTACTACCGAATATTCCACGCTATTAACCCGGTGTATTCGAAAATTTTCGAACAGCGAGGCTGTAAAAGGGGCGTGGACGGCTGCAAGGAAAACCTGTTGATCGATAGGTACGTCACGCAGGATGCCGTCCAATATAAGCGCAACCTATCTATGGCTTGGATCGATTATCGTAAGGCATTCGACACAACATCTCACGAGCTGATTATTCACTTGCTCGAATGTCTTGCGATACCCGATACACTGGTGAGATGCATCAAACAACTGATGTCACTCTGGAAGACTCGGTTCTCGATAACATCCCGACGGGACCGAGTTCAGACAGAGTTGATTCAGAAGAGGAGTATTCCAGGGAGATTCCTTGAGTCCTCTTCTGTGTTGCCGCTGTCCGTAGTATTGCGCGGTGCAAAGGGTTATAGCTGTGGTACACCCGGTAACCGGAAGCATAAGATCACGCACTTGTTTTACATGGATGATTTAAAAGTATATGCTTCCGGAAGCAAGAACTGACGCAGTCATTGCGCATAGTGCAGGAGTACACAGATGCTATTGGCATGGAGTTCGGTTGGGACAAATGTGCTCAGGTTCATCTTAAAAGAGGACGATGCGAGTATTCCGATAAAGATGCTCAACTCATTGACGGAAGCGTTCTGAGACATCTGAACGCCGGAGAGACTTACAAGTACTTGGGTGTGGAGCAGTGCCACATTCAAGCGTCACACCAGGTAAAAAAGTCTCTCTGCGGCAAGTACAAAAATCTACTCCGACGAATCTGGTCGTCAGAGCTTTCGGGGAAGAACAAGATTTTTGCCACAAATATGCTTGCCGTTCCGATCCTGCTCTACTCGTTTGGAGCAGTTAAATGGTTGAAGCAGATTGATCGGGATACTCGAAAAATGATGCATCTACAGCGCAGTTTGCGTCCAAAAGCGTCCGTTCCGAGGTTATATCTTCCACGAAACCAGGGAGGCCGAGGACTTTTGAGTTTGGAGTGTCTTCATAACAGGGTAATCTTGGGTATAGCCTGTAAGATCATGCAAAGTTCCGATCCCCTGCGGCACAAAGAGCAGCAGATGAACTCGGTCTTCACTTTGACGTTGAGCGAGCTCGGCCACATTCTATTACCGAGATCAATTTGCTCCGTCTTACAGCCCACGTCAGAATCTCTGAGCAAGATATGCTCATGAGAAGGCATATGGATAAGTCATTTTTTTTTATGAGCGAGATGCCGAGCGAGTCGGACCTATGTCCCACGTGCTCTTCTGCTTTTGGTAGTTTAAAGAATGTGATTCAGTGTTCTGCGTGTTCAAAATACTTCCACGATAAATGTGAAGGTGTTCGCGATCAGAGAGGGTTCCATATGAAACGGTCCTCTTGGAAATGCTCTGGATGCGCCGAAACCGCCCTGGATTCTACAGCGGAAGAAAAAATCATCAGTACGGATAACCAGCGTAAAAGGGCTCGTATTGAGGGTAATTCACTGGGAAATATGGATAACGATGAAGTGATTTCATTGCTACATAAGATCTCGAAGGATTTAAACGAAGTCAAGAAAAAGGTTAGTGAACTTACTTTAGAGAACAAAAAATTGAGAAATGAGATAAGGGAATTGAAAAACGAAAGGACAGGTGTGGTAAATAAACCATCATTTAGCGAAGCTGTAATCAACAATAAAATGATCCCTGATAAGAATACGACCGTTGCACAATTTCCCATTCATTCATCTAATGAATCTAGCAATAGTATATTCAACTTCAGTGCCACATCACAGTCAACGTCATCGACGTCAGCGTTCCAGGCGGACCCAGTCAAGGTGGTATTTGCTCCAAGTACAGGGACATCTAGTCTCCGGAATTTTGCATCGAAAAGTGCAGACGCCACCCATACCACTTCTACAAAGGACCCTGAGGAAAGGATGACCAAGGCTGCTATTTCCAAGGACGGATTTCATACAGTGTCGCACAAACGTAGGGTCAAGTACATACGTGGTACTCACGAAGACGCTGATGCCCCGATCAAAGCTGCTGCACATAATAAATATTTGTATGTGGGTAATCTACATCTTGAGACGACATCAGGTAGTCTGTCCCAATATCTTAAATCCAAATTCCCTTCCAGACATTTAGTAGTGGATCCCCTCCCAAAGAGAGACGACGCCAAAAGTGTCGCCTTTAAGTCACGGTGGAAAGCTCATTATTCGATGCTTTGATGAAGGAGGACTTCTGGAGCTGTGGTATTAAGGTAAAAAAGTTTTATTTTTTATCGAAAGAAAACGTCACCAAGAAAAGTTCAAACATACAGAACAACAGCCCGAATCCCCAGGCCCCAATAATAATTCCAGCAAGTCAGAATTCCTAATTTATTACCAAAATACTAGGGGAATAAGATCCAAACTTAAAGATCTGCATTGCAGCTGCCTTGGTGAGAATTATCCAGTAATAGCTTTAAGCGAAACATGGCTTCATTCGGGTATAAGCAACAATGAAATACTAGACAACAGATACTTAATTTATAGAACAGATAGAAATAGCATTACTAGTCAGAAAACCGATGGAGGAGGAGTTTTGTTAGCAATAAACAAGAAATTTAAGTCTCTCCAATTAGTTCGTGATAATTCCACAGTGGAAGAAATTTGGGTCAAAGTTCTTGCGGGTGAGAATGATCTTATTATCGGCTGTGTTTACATACCGCCACGCTCGTGCATTTCCAAATACTTGTGCCATATTAAAACCCTTGAATGGATTTCGGAAACCAACACTAACTGTACTATAATTGTGCTAGGTGACTTTAAGCTTCCTAACATCAGCTGGAGGTGTACCGACGATACTCCGGGTTTTGTGCCCTTTAGAGCCACATTAGAAAGTGAGATTTGTGTGTGCGATGGTTACTCTAGCCAATCTTTCAACCAATTTAATTGTCTTAGGAACGA
Source organism: Diaperis boleti (assembly GCA_963583935.1). Taxonomy (NCBI): domain Eukaryota; kingdom Metazoa; phylum Arthropoda; class Insecta; order Coleoptera; family Tenebrionidae; genus Diaperis; species Diaperis boleti. The sequence continues at coordinate 72,130,257 of OY757244.1, forward strand.
ACATGGTAATATTCTCGACCCTTGTTTCTCCAATGACCCGAATATTGAAGTTACTCCATGTGAAGAGCTATCCAAGTTAGACATAAGTCATCCGTCATTCAGTGTTACATTAGAGTTAGTGAAGGTGGAACTTGAGCGTAATGACAGTCATCGTTTTTATGACTTCAAGAATGGTGACTATGAACAAATGAATTTTTTTCTTTCCAATATCAACTGGATTGCGGTTTTGCACTCTACAAATATTGATGTCGCTACGAACCAGTTCTATAATTATTTATATTCTGCTCGTGACAATTTTGTACTTTTGAAATGTAAGCGTTTAACAACTTATCCTAAGTGGTTTACCAATGATATTATTAATTTAATTAAAAACAAAAAAGCTATTCATAAACGTTTCAAGGAATCAGGTTTAGCTAGAGACTATATATTTTTTCATAAACTAAGAAAAGATTGTAAAGAAGCAATACGTGATGCCTATTATAATTACTTATCTGGCATTGAGAATGATATTTTCATAAATCCTAAAAATTTCTGGAAATTTATTCGGGAAAGATCCTCTCGTTCGGAATTGTCTACGCCAATGGTACTAGGGGATACTGTTTTCTCAGATACTAATCAGATTTGTAACGGTTTTATCAAGTATTTTTCCTCTGTTTATGAAAATTCCAGTAGTGATGTGCAGTCTGAGTTCGTATCCGAGACAACAGTAAATTTAAATAATATCCATTTAAGTGTTGAGGACATAGAAAAGGCTATTAATAATTTAAACATAAACAAAGGTCCTGGTCCAGATGGTATACCCCCTTTACTTCTTAAAAATTGTGGGAAATCCATAGTTCTACCTCTTTATATTCTTTTTAACTTGTCGCTTAAGTTGGGTGCGTTTCCTTCCTTGTGGAAGCATTCATTCATAACTCCAGTGCATAAAACCGGCTTAAAATCAAAAATAGATAACTATCGTCCAGTTTCAATTTTATCTGCAATATCCAAGCTGTTTGAATCTATTGTTTTTGATAAATTATTCCCGCAGGTAAAAAATTTGATAGTGCCTGAACAGCATGGATTCTTTCAAAAGCGATCGACAGTAACTAATTTGCTGTCTTATATTAACCACATTTTTATATCTTTTGGTGGAGGTCTCGAACTTCACTCAGTGTATACTGACTTCAGTAAAGCGTTTGATAGAGTTGATCACTCAATTTTGTTACATAAATTAGCCGCTTACGGTTTTTCTGACTCTTTACTGAAATGGTTCTGTAATTATTTGATGAAGAGGACCCAACAAGTGAAGATTGGCTCCTGCCTGTCTTACACTGAAGGTGTACCTTCGGGGGTTCCACAAGGTTCCGTCCTTGGTCCATTGCTTTTTCATTATTCATTAATGACGTAGGGTGTAACTTCAGCAGTAATTTTTGTATATTTGCAGATGATTTAAAGATATATAGAACTATTCGTGGTCCTAATGATATTGCAGAATTGCAATCTGATCTTATTCACTTGTGCAATTGGTGCAACCAAAATAAAATGATTCTAAATATCAGTAAATGTCAAGCTATTGTATTTAGTAGAAAAATCTTACCCTCATCTCCCTCTTATTGTATCAATAATCTTAATATTACTTTCAAGAGTAACGTAAATGACCTAGGGATTTTAATTGACAATAAGCTGAATTTTATTGATCACTATAATCAAATTGTCTGTAAGGCTAATAGAGTACTGGGCTGTATCAAACGCTTCGGAAGCATATTCAGGAATGTTAACACATTAAAAATACTTTATATCACTCATGTAAGATCTGTACTGGAATATGGCTCTATTTTGTGGAATCCACATTATAAGGTTCATGTCAATCGAATTGAAGCCGTGCAACACAGGTTTATTAATTATATTAGGTGGAAGCTTCCCCAAGCCTTGGAAAATGATTATTGTTTATTTTTAAGTTATCTTTCACTCCCATCTCTTGTCAACCGGAGAAAATATCAGGCGCTATGTTTTATGTTTAAATTATTAAATAACATGGTTGATGACCCTACCATTTTGGCCCAATTCAATTTTCGGGTTCCAAAATACTCCAGTAGGCTGGTACACATATTTGTTCCTAACCAATGTAATAATAACTACCTACTATTCTCGCCAGTAAACACGATAATGCATGTTTGCAACGAATATTGCTCCTCATTAGACTTTTTTGACTTGTCATTTGTTGTTTTTAAGAATAAGCTACTAAAACTGTATTAAAAATGTTTATAAAATGTATAATAATGTAATTTATGTCTTTTTGAGTTGTTACTGTTGTACTATTTTTTTTTTTTTACTTTTCTGTGTGATTGTAAAGGTGGAGTATTGCCGTTAATAAATGTTATTATTATTATTAAGTCAATGCATAGTGTTTTCTTCAAGAACATTGAAAACCTTGGCTTATCCAAAAGGCATACATTTGCCTTTCTGAGATCAAGTGGACTGAAGTCTGAGACTGAGGGATTCATTTGCGCAGCGCAAGATGGTGTAATTAACACCTTGGTCTATCGCAGCCGCGTGATGGGTATAGAGGTGCCGAATGTGAGCTGTAGGGCTTGTCACCGGGCCCCTGAAACAGCAATGCATATATTGTCGGCCTGCTCGGTGTATGCAGCTTCGGCCTATATCCATCGCCACAATGCGGCGTTGAGAGTGTTATACTTTCATTTAAGACACCATTATGCGATAGACCAGACACCAGTGCTGCCCTATGTCCCGAGCGATATTGAGTCCGTTGTGGAGAACGAAAGGTGCCGAATCTATTGGAACTTCTCGTTCTCCACCGTCAGGCAGATAACAGCGAACAAGCCTGACGTGGTTCTATTGGACCACTCCTCCAAGCAGATGTTTGTTATTGAATTTTCGGCTCCTGCTGAAAATAACATCTGCGTCAAGGAGGAGGAAAAGCGGACAAAATATCAAGACCTGCTCTTTGAACTTAGGAGGCTGTACTCAAGTTACTCAGTGAAGCTCGTCGTTTTGGTAATTGGGTGCATGGGAGGCATCAAGGACTCGCTCGTCTCCAATCTGAAAATCATTCCTGCCTGCCGTAAACCGGCAGAGACCCTTGCGGCTAGAATGCAGAAAGCGGTCATCTTGGGGTCGTTGCATCTGCTCAGGGCACATGATTTACGGGATTACCTCATGGTTTTGAGGAGTGGCTATGATGTACGAACAGGACCTGACCAGCAAGGAACCTCGTGAAGGTCGGAATCACGGGGAGCTCCTTCTGGTCAATACGCAAAAAAAAAAATATTAAGTTCATTCAGACCGTACACTTTGAGCTGGACGATATTCGCACTGCACTGCGTCTCATTTCTGAGAGCTGTTTTAGAGCTTTAATTGACCTCAAGGACGCCTACTTTTTAATTTCAATCCGTCCCAGTGACCAAAATTTTTACGTTTCCAACACGAGGGCCAAAGTTATCAGTTCACCTGTTACCCTTTTGTACAGGCCTCGGCCCATTTAGTTTTCACCAAGTTGAAAAACTCATAGTTAAAACACTTCGATCCGAGGGAATTTTATCTATGTGGACGATTTCCTGAGCTTGGGGGCGGATTATGGCGATTATTCCAGGAAGGTTTTTCTCGAACTGTCGATTTAGTAGTCTTTAGGTTTTGTTCTAAACTATGAAAAAATCATCATGTTTCGTCATAACGATGAAAGTTTTCGGGTTTAATACTCGATTCTCACACCCTCCAGATCAAGAACCTCTTCAACCCCAAAAAAAAGGCTCAAATGGGCATTTCAAGAACAATGAGACAGATCTCCGTTGGTGGCATCAGAACATACATAAGGTTTTTAGTGCCAAAAATAGGAAAATTGTCCTAACGATTTTTTGTATGTCTTTGGGGTGCTGGGAGCACGAAACGCCCTTATTCGTGGTGGACATTGAGCGATCGCTTTTACATAAATATTTTGGATTTACAAGCTTAGGGCTTCAATGTTTTGCTAACATCAAGTCTCAAACACCGCTCGTGGTGTTCCACAGCTCAATCCTGAATTAATACCGTCTGCAGTATTGGATAAAGCATGTTTCAGTTTGTCGTCAGCGAAATGTCGGCAATCATGTGTAGCCCTTAAGATAAGTAGCGCAATCGCAGGCAAAATTGACACATGGCTCTGTCGTGAGCAGGTGAGCAGGCTGGATCCACAACCTAAAAGACGCGAGTTCGAATTCCGTTAAAGCAAAAAAAAAATCTATGAATTAATTATTGTAAAATCGTTTGCTTCGCCCGATCGCACTTTTCGTAAAAGCTTGCTTCCCAAGTCAAGTGTCCGTAAAGAAGTTTTACTTCAAAAAAAAAATCGATCGTGAATCCATTGTCCAATCCACAGGAAAGTTTGTAGCACCAAGCGTCAACTCGTTCTCATCTTAGTGCAAAAAAAATCGTTAAATAACTTCATGCTTTAGAGGCCCTGGCGTGTTTGGCGTCAACGCCTTTAAATATGACTGGGCCGATTTTTATTTTTACCCATTTTTTCCTTTTGTATTACTTTATGAAAGATACAAAAATACAAAAATTTCGCCACGACCAAGCAGAGGGAGTGCATTCCTATTGTCGCCTATTGGATCTCTCAACCCTGGTACCCCCTTTTTTCACCCTCTGTTAGCACTCCAATCGTGTTCAATCCAGGTGAACACAACCCGACTTGTCCTTTTCACCAACTTTCATCCACTGTGGCGACAAATTTTCCTGCGGGCCACACGTGTCTCAACGAAGCCTTCCGCCGCTGTGGCATCCCCTAGAAAGTCATAGAGACCATGCTCGCCTCTCTAGCTCCCGTAACACTCACAATACAGTTCGTCTTTATAATTGGCACTTTTACTCCTCCCAAACCATTTCACCATTCGCAGGCATGGTTTTGGAAGGTCCGATTTTCCTTCCAACACTTCTTGAGTCAGGGACAACAGCGATACGGCCTTTTTAATGCATATCGCTCGGCACTATCTTTCCTCCTGCCACGACATATTCGTGAAGATCACAACATCAGACGTTTCATAAGGGGCTGGCGAGTTTACGTTCTGCCCGTCCTCGATATGCAACAACCTGGGACCCACAACAGGCTCTGGCAAGACACATCGACTTACACCTTGCCGTGTTTACCCAGGAAGCTTGTTAGCTTGTTGGTGCTGACCATTGGTCATCGACTAGAAACAATTTCCCTGATACGTCTCTCGGGCTTCGCTAGCCATGACGAAAATGTTCATATTCTCACTTCGGATCAATTAGTCGTCACTTTGGGACCAAATCAACTAGTCTTGAACCCAATATTTTTTTCAGGAAACCCAAGACTTGTTTGTGGCTTAGTCCATCTTAAGCTACATTGATATTACGTACTTAAAATCAGAAGGAGGACTTTTATATACAAAATAGGAAACCCTACAAGGAAGTCACGAAACAGACTCTGAGCCGTTGAGCAAAGCCATCTCTTCTTCAATCTGGTGTCTATATAGGTCTGTTCAACCCTCACTCGACACGGCCCGTTATACAAGCACCTCGGCAGCTCGTCGCCTGGGTACATCAGTCGATATTTGATCCAAGGTGGACCGGTTCGAGAGCTCTACAACATTTGTTCGATTTTATCATCGCCCTCTGCTCGAACCGTCATTATGCAACCACCATTTTGAAGTTCGTCTTCACCTGAACGGCGAGAGTATATTTTAATTTCATTTATTTTCTTATTTTATCACTTTTCTTGGTTCCCGGTTTTTTTAAACCATGTCCAAGAACCTTTTCAATGGACCGTTTTATTTGGCAAGTAAGCTTTAAACATCTACGTTATTATCTCAGTGATATCTGAAGGAATGGATGCCGAAATATAATTAAACGATCAAACGAACTTACCTGTGAAGTTCGATCGTAATTATATGAGGCATCCATTCCGAAGATATCACAACCCACCCTTCCCGCAACCGCAGTCGCAAATAAAACTCATATACTTTCAAACAATGACTCGAATGGCCAGGACAGCAGGGAAGGGGGAATGCGCTTTAAACATTGTGACCGAAGTAGCACAGGACCGTACTACGTTGTTATTATCTCAGTGATATCTTCGAAATGGATGCCTCATATAATTACGATCGAACTTCACAGGTAAGTTCGTTTGATCGTTTAATAAAAATTAAGAAATTATTTATTAAATCTTTCGTCCCAATGCTATCTTCGGTAATTCGATGTTAAAATTAAAGACAGGACAACGACGATAATTTATTACACTTTCTATTTACACTACAACAAAAGTAAACATTTTAACAGAGTATTCAACATAAATGCAGTATGTTTTCACTAATTATCCATATCATCTGTTGATTCCCCCTCATTCACGAGTCGCGTCGTTTCCTCCTTTCTCTTCCCCGTCGTCTTCTTCTTCCTCCTATTAACGACCCCGTCCTCTTCATCCATCATCCTCACGATGAGCATCTGATCGGAAGTGTCCAAAGGCGCCACCGAAATGTCTCTAACAGCCCTAAACTTGCCGCAATTATTGAGATGCTCGTTCTCCAATCGGAAAAAATTCCAGACGAATCTCCTGTGTAAATCGAATTACGTAAATTCCGCCCTCGTGAAAAATGATAGATTTCCAATAACGCGCGTCATCCTCACCTAAAAACTTCCAAGGGGGCGAGGATCGTCACCATCAGATCCGCATGGATGTATCCCATTTCGGTCAGGGACATCGAGAACGCCCAGCCGAACCGCAAAATGAAATCCTCTATTATTGCGAAATAATAGAACCACTGGAACAAGACGTAAAGACGGGAAAAGCGTAAAGTGCGATTTTACCGTGGCGGAGTAGACGATCTCCTCCCTCAGGAACTTGTTATCGCCGGCCTTGGAGTCGAACAGGCCCCAGTCCAATTTTATGTCCCATGTGTATGCGTAACAGGAGCTTATCAATGAGGCTGTTATCCAGAGATAGAAGAACGGAGTGCTGGCCGTCCCGGAATTACCTTCATTGGGAGAATTGTGGGTTAATTCATGATATCTAACATGCTCATATGTCGGACGTAAAATTGATGTGGACAAATATAAAAAAAAAAAATTCGAAAGCTTTCTCTTTTAGTCTGGTTCACAAGTCCAAAAATTATGACAAACTAGTAGTTGGGGGAGCGCTTCACTGATTTTTGTTATCTGTAAATATTTTCTTTACAAAATCTACTCACATTCAGTCATAAATGTCATAATGAGACAATATGTTTCGTGAGATTTGCAACAATATATCAATTAAAAAATACTCAAATAAACAAACGTGGAACGAACAGTTGGATTCGACGGCAAATTTGGTATGTGGACGTCGGCGCGCCTTGCCACTCGGCATAAATGGCACGGGCTTGCCTCGCCAGCACTGGCCTTCACTTTGATGAACATCTTTTGCAACAGGTAAAAAAATACTTTTTACTGCAATTTTTATAAACTTAATGATTTACTGTTGAATTGGGTCAATTAGGCGTCGATACAAGGGAGAACTTGGGGGAGATATTGGGAAAAAAATCGTTTACTTTTATTACCATGAAGCTGTGGTTAAAGCTATTTCTGTATGTTCACGGAATAATTTAGCTATTATTTGTGTCTATATTGAAAATCGCTGAAATATGAGACTCTACATATCTGCTCTTTCCAATAATAATTCTAAAAATATTTCCCCAACATATTGTATGGCCGATTTAATGTTAATCAAATTTCGCACCTCATGCTACAAACGTGACTTTATTATGAACGCCCCGAATATAGAATAAAGATAATAACTCAACACGTGACTCGTAGTCAAAGCAATTTACCTTGTTGATGAAAGAGAAACAAGAAAATGAAATTACATGTGTATAGAATCCTCCAAAAATTGTCATTCCAGAAACGTACGTATTATTCGCTTCAAATTGCTTTTGTATCGTTGATAAACACTCCAGCTAATCTGAGCTGAGAATGTAATGAAATTGGATGGACTACAATAATGTTGCAATGTATTCGGTTTGAAGCACAAGTATAACTCCAGGATAATTCCTTGCCATCAGTTGCCAGTTTCAAATTTGCATTTTCCTAGTGGGTGGCATAATTAATTCTTAATATTAGAAAGTCCGGATTTTAGTAACAGCACAGTATTACCGAGATTAAGCTAACAATAGACAGCAGTTTTAATTTACCTGCCGGTTCCTTAAATTGCACGAATATCTATTTATATAATACTTGTGGATGTATATTTATTACCTTTACAGGTTTATAAAGTATCCGATACATTTCCCAAAACTCAAATAAAATAAAATATAATATAATAATTAAAACTAAATAAATCAATCATTCAACACAATAACTAGCAGCTTTTATCCCTTCCCACTTATTGTCTTTCTTCTCCACTCAACCTTCCTCAACCATTCGATACCTCTTCCGTCCTCAATCAAAATTTCTTCTCTACTCTCATCTCTCCCTCTCAATCCTACGCATTCCTTCAACAAATGCTCTATCGTCTCCTTTTTTTCTCCACACATCCTGCATACTCTATTATTATCCTCACTCCAATATTTATTCTCTCTCTCTCCTCATTTCCACATCTAAATCTTGCTATTATCACTCTCTCTTTTCAACTCTCTCTTCCTATTTACTTAGGCATTTCTTCCGTTATTATTTTTTCATACTTCCCATTGTACCTAGACTCCCTAATTCTCGTTCTTCTTTCCTGCACTTGCACATCTCTATCTCTCTGCACTAATTCATCTGTCATTACTCTGCCTCTCTCTCGCATTCTTTCTATCTCCGCGCCTGCATACCCGTTTCTTTCCTTTTTTCTTTCAAACACTCTTGCAAAATTCTGCACTCTCCTCTCTCTATCATTCTTTCCTCAAATCTTATTGATCTTTTTCCTGCTTCTATTCTTATTCCATCTCTCTTTGTTTCCTCCATCACTATATACCGCGGTGTGTCTCTCTCTACCCCTAGCATCCATTTCATATATTTTCCTTGCACCCCTTCCAATCCTTCTTGCTCTCTCCATCCCCATATTTCCGCTCCATACATCATCACGCTTTTCACCAAACTATCAAACATCATTACTCTCCTTCTAAAATTATGTCCAAATTTTCTCTCTCCTATTCCCTATACAGCTCCTATTATCTTATTTGCTTTTTTCACTAACTCTCTCACATGTGCTGTTGCTGTGTTTCTTTCATTCATCACATAACCTAAATACTTAAATTCTTTCCCTTCTTCAATTTTCTCTTTCTCCCATCTTCACTCATTTACTTTTCTCCTACCACCCCCTTTTCCGAACACCATCATCTTGGATTTCTCTACATTCACCGTCAGCTTTTTCCTCCTCATATATTTCTCCATGTTTCCTACCATTTTTTTCATACCTTTCTCCTCTCTCGCTAGCACCATCAAATCATCCGCATATGCTAAAGACCACACTTTTTCTTTGCCCACCACAACCCCCCCTTCCTGAACATCTCCTCTATATCTCCAATGAAGCTGCAAACAGGCTGGGGCTTAGTGGGCAACCTTGTCTTACTCCCTTATAAGTTTTGAAACATTCACTCACCCTTCCATCCACTCTCACTCTACTTATCGTCTCTTCATATATCTCTTCTATTTTTGTTACCAGATGCTCATTTATCCCTCTCTTTCTCAAGCATTCCCACAGTAAATCTCTTTCCACATTATCAAAAGCCGCCTTCAGGTCCACAAAAAATGCATATTATATCTTGCCACCCCTCTTTTTTATTTCATTTTCTGCTATGTGACTCAAGATATATACATTATCCATGGTCCCTCTACCTTCCCTAAATCCCGCCTGCCCATCTGGTAACACCCCCCTCTCATTCATTTCCTTCATCAGCCTCTCTTCCACAATCATCGCGTATACATTATATGCTGTATTTAGGAGAGTAATCCCCTCCTTCCACTCTTGGGGGAGTCCCTCTCCCTTCCACACTCCATTCATTATCTCTAACAACCTGTCAACTTCCCTTTACGTTCCATATATCCACGCTTCATTCTGTATACCATCCCTCCCCGGTGTCTTTTTCTTTTTAGTTTTCTTAGTTGTTGTTCTAGTTTTTCTCTTGTTATCTCTTCTATTTCTTCCACCCTTTGTTGTCTCTTTTCCTTTTCTTGTCTGTTTTCATCACCCTCCAGCAGCTCACTGAAGTACTCTCTCCATTCCTCCATAGTAATTCCATCACTCAGTCTCTTTCTGTTTTTCTTTCTTTCGTTATTTATGTATCTCCATACCTCTTCTTCCGTCTTTATACCCTTCATCTTTAGCTCTTCTTCCATCCGTTTATTTTGCTTCTTCTCTTTGCGTACTAAATTGTACCTCTTGCGTGTTCTCTTGTACTCTTCCTTGGTTGCTTTTTCTTTTTTCCAATTTCTTAGTTTCCTTCTTGCTTCCTGCTTCCTTTCCCTGCATTCTTTATCCCACCGCTCGTTCTTCCACAGCCCCATCTTCTCTCTTATCTGTATCTCTTTTTTTTTCTGTTGCGTTTCTTATGTTATCGCTCAGTTCCCTCACCTTTTCGTTTATTTTTGTTTCTTCGTATTTTGCCTCCTTAAGTCTTGCTCTATAATTTTCTTTTCCTTCTTCCGTCCAAATATTCTTCACAATTTTTCTTCTAAACTCATTCACACTTCCTCTATCTTTCTCTCTTCCTTTTGTCTTCACTTCTAAAGGCATATGGTCCGACTCTATTCTTTCTCCCACCTTAAATTTCTCTATTTCATCCCATGCTTCTTCATTTACCATAACATAATAAATAACTGTCTCCCCTCTTGATACAATATACGTGTACTCCCCTTTCTCATCTCCTGTGCAGTTCCCATTAAGTATGTCCCACCCTCTTTCTTCTACTAAGCTAATCAGTACTCTCCCTTCTGCGTTTTCTGTTCCATCTTTTGTTGATCTTCCTTCTATTGTTTCTTGTTCCTGTTCTATCCGTCTTCCTTTTCCCCCAATTCTTGCATTAAAGTCCCCCCCAATCACCAAAGTTCCTTCTTCTTGCTCTTTTACTCGCTGTTCTATTGTTCTCTTCGTTTCCTTCATACTTCTGCTGTACACTGTTACAATTCTCCATTTTCTTTGTTTACTTTTCACCGTTCATTCCATAATCCCTCTTTCTTCTTTTGCTTCAGTTCCATTTTCTCCTTCCAGTCCCTCTTTCACCCCCACTATTATTCTACCTTTAGCTCTCCTTTTCTTGCTTTCCCTCTCTGCATATTGACATTTCCAGTTAAACTTTTTCGGCATTCTCTTTTCCAATTTTTCCCACCCCTTTTCTTCCACCCACGTTTCTACCATTCCCACTACGTCAAATTCTCTCAAATACTCCCAAAATTCATTCTCTTTGTTTTTTATTCCCGCTACATTCCAGAATACTATTCTTATTTGCTCCTTTTCTCCTTTATTCCTCTCCGTATTCGTTTTCCCTTTTCTGCCCTGTCGTCTTTTTCTTGTGCTCTTATTCAAAAATTTTCTGTATCTAATTCCCCCTTTTCTTCGTCCCACCTAAGCCCTTTTCCCTCTATCCATATTTTTTTATAACCCACTTTCACCCGCTGTCCTTTTTGTCGCTCTTCTTTGGCTATCGCTCTTAATTCCTTCAATTCAACCTTCGTCCATTTTTCCAGTTTCTTCTCGCTCTCGCATTCCTCTTCGTCCAATCCCGTTACTACAATATTCTTTTTTTACTACAAACACGTCCGCTCGGCTTAACTGCTCAAATCGGAATCTATAATACTTGTGTAAATGTAGTAATTACAACAGAATTTGGAAGGCCCATTTGGAATTTTCTGTCATTGGTTCTAACCGATGTCAGTCAGCGGATAAATCATTATCATCATTATAGGCCGTGAGTTAAGGCAGTTACTGGCGTACAATTCTTTTAAAATAAAATTTCAGTGATTTGATGCCGGCTTCCCAAATACCGCCCACATGTGCGGAACGAGGGTATATAAAATGCCAATTAACAAAGTTCTCAGCACAATCACTAATAAAATCTGTCTGTAAAACGTCAGACGAATAAATCTCGATTCACGATCGCTTCCCTAAAAGGTTGTTGCATTATTATCAGAGTAAATAGTCGCGTCAATGAAGTCTTTTTCTCGGAAGTCCTCAGAAACAGCTCCGATTTTGATGTTTTTTTTTAATATTTGCTTTTTTATATCTATATATATAAAAGAAAGTCGTGTTAGTTACACTATTTATAACTCAAGAACGGCTGAAACGATTTGGCTGAAAATTGGTGGGGAGGTAGCTTAGAACCGGGAGAAGGACATATGATACTTTTTATTGGACATGGGGGCCCAGGGGGGCCCTTTGGGTTTATAACTCGAGAACGGCTGAACCGATTTGCCTGAAAATTGTGGGGAGGTAGCTTAGAACCAGGAGACGGACATAGGATACTTTTTATTGGACATGGGGGCTCTTTGAGTTTATAAGTCGAGAACGGCTGAACCGATTTTCATGGTTTTTGATTTCTTGGATTTGTCTCCGCCCTGAAAAGCAGAATAACTATTAAAACATAGACATGGGGGCCCAAGGGAGCCCCTTGGGTTTATTACTCGATAACGGCTGGACCAATTTTTAATTATTTTTTTTTTGGTATATTTGGTAGGTATGAGAATAGGTCGTAAGGTATTTTTTACATGGACATGGGGGCCCAGGGGGCCCCTTGAGCTGGACCGATTTTTTCAAATGGACATGAGGGACAAGGGGCCCCCTTGGTTTTATTACTCAAAAACGGCTGGACCGTTTTTTATGATCTTTGATTTGTTGGATTTGTCTCCGCTCCGAATAGCAGAATAACTATTAAAACATTACGCGGAGCTTGGTACAGGGCAACGACAATAACGAAAGCCCCCTTGGTACAGGGCAACAATAACAAATAACGCCGGCCACCAAACTTTGTCGTACCGGGCTTTAAAAATGATAAAAGATTTTTGAGAAGTAAACTCCAAAGTTTCACTTCGGTTGCGCGTGGACTTCACACAAAAATCTTTTGATGATATCTCGAGAACGGATTGACTAACTTTTTTCGGGGGCGAATAACTATTAAAACTTCGGAAAAATTACGAAAAAAATTTTCTCATACATTTTGTATGGAAACCGTATATAACGCTATCTTTGATACATGACAAAAACAAAAACTAACATAGCGTTGTATGCTGGTTCCGGTAATGCCAGTAGATGACGTTGTGTGCATTATGCTTTGAAAACTGAATCTGATTCAGCTAATAAGTTAACACAACATTTATTGATTCTGAGGCGGGACAAAGTTCGCCGGGTCAGCTATTGTATATAAAAATGAATCGCCGTTGGTATGTCACGCTAAAACTGAAAATTGGAAGGGGGGGGGGGGCGTCTAGACCGATTTTTAAGATCTTTGATTTGTTGGATTTGCCTACGCCCCGAATAGCAGAATAACTATTAAAACATGGACATGGAGGCTCAGGGGGCTCCCTTGGTTTTATAATTCAAGAGCGGCTCGACCGATTTTTATGATCTTTAATTTGTTGGATTTGCCTACGCCCCGAATAGCAAAATTACTATTAAAACATCGGAAAAATTACAGGAGGCGAGGAGCTAAGTACAGGGCAACGACAATAACAAATAACGCCCCGGCCACCAAAATTTGTTGTACCGGGCTTTAAAAATGAAAACCGATTTTTAAGTTGGTTCTCCAGTGCCATGTACATTTCTGCCGGTCGAAGTATAAAAATTTTCAAAAATAAAAAAGTTCAACGACGAGCAGAAATGTACATTGTTGACCGCCGTTGAATTTAACTTTTTTATTTTTGAAGATTTTTCGTTGAAATTTTATGGACGTGTTGATAAAATATAGATCTTTGCAGCTGCAGAGTGATTTTTTGAAATTTGTCAATTAAAAAAATATATTGCGGGAAAACGTACTTCGACCTGCAGAAATGTACATGGAACTGGAGAACCCTCTTAAGGAGTAAACTCCAAAGTTTCATTTCTGGTGCGCGTGGACTCCACGCACATTTTTTTATGATATCTCGAGAATGGATTTACTGACTGTTTTCGAGGGCGAATAAATATTAAAACATCAGAAAAATGAAAGAAAAAAAATGTTCACATACATTTTGTATGGAATCCGGATATAACGCCATTTTTTATACATGACAGAAACAAAAATGAACATGGCGTTGTGTGCATTATCAATTTATAAAAAAAAAAATAATTCAGCGAATAAGTTGCCACAATATTTATTGATTCTGAGGCGGTACAAAGTTCGCCGGGTCAGCTAGTTATTTATAATCAGAAACCTTTTGGAGCGGGGACATAACTATTAATATTATTTAAACAATATTTATGATATTTTACTAAAAAAAAATTTTTTGCGTTTTTTTTAACAGACTTCAAAACAGAGGAAGTTATCAATTCGGTTGTATGTGTTTGTTTTTTTTTTAATGCTTGTTACCTCAGAACATTTACATATTTATATTTCATTTACGTTCACCGATTTCTTCGTCAATTGTGGACCGATTTTCAAAATGCTTCTTTCATTTGAAAGGGTATACTCTTGAGGTAGTTCCATTGTCAAAAAGTCAGGATCTGATCAGGGAATCCCATGGAAATCGAGAAAAATCCTCAAATTTTCGCTCCCTTTTATTAACCGACTTCATGTATGTTCACCGATTTCTTCGTCAATTGTGGAGCGATTTACAAAATTCTTCTTTTATTTGAAAGGGTATACTCTTGAGGTAGTTCCATTGTCAAAAAGTCAGGATCTGATCAGGGAATCCCATGGAAATCGAGAAAAATCCTCAAATTTTCGCTACCTTTGATTAACCGACTTCATCATGTATGTTCACCGATTTCTGTGTCAATTGTGGGCCGATTTTCAAAATTCTTGTTTTATTTGAAAAGGTATACTCTTGAGGTGGTTCCATTGTCAAAAAGTCAGGATCTGATCAGGGACTCGCATGAAAATTCTCAAATTTTTCCTTCCTACAAGTATTGATGAACAATTTTTAATTATTTTATTTATAAATGTCTAAAATAAATAATCCACAATTCATAATAATTTTATAATTTACTTTCGTATATTATTTGTAGAATAAGTATTGAAAAACTAATTTTTTTATATAAATATAATAAATAGTGCTTAAACAATATAAATAATTATTTCCCCACTTCAAAAGGTTTCTGATTTTGAATAATATATAAAAACAAACATTCACAAAAAAAAAAAACATTAAAATCGAAGCTGTTTTTGAGGACTTCCGAAGATTGCCCGTTTTATGTATTTATTGACGCGACTAAAATGCTTGATTTATCTTTGCCGGACATGAACCTTCTACGACGCTACAATTGCGAAACGGCCTTACGAGATTTACTCTTGCATCAGGTAAATTTCCCATAATCTCTTGGGAGTGAAACAAGATAAATTTTAAATTATTATTATATTATACTCGCAGTTTCTTGCGCTCCACCACGAATGTTTAAAATAAATAAAATCCACTTATCGCCTGCACCCAACACGCTGGCCCCAGCTCTTGTGTCGCACGTATTATATTCTCATTGCAAATTTTTCCTGCTTCACCACGGACGTATTTTAAGTGCTCCGAAAATGGACAAAGTGAAAGTTCCCAGGGCTAACCCTTCCAACCGAAAAGCAAAATTCAAGCGGTTTTCAAAGGAAATCCTGGAAAACTCAAGTAAGTACCCACTGAATCTATTCCGTCGTCACTGCCCTGCGACCCAATGGCGGTGCGACAACATTCCTCCTTGGGAGCTACTTGAACATGAACATAATTGTTTACCTTACGGACTTTGCATCGCGCCCTTATTTTTACAAAGATTCAGACCACTTCTCGGTCACTTGAGAATCCAGGGTGTCACCTGAGTCGCCTATTTAGACGACATTTTAATCATTAGTCCAAATCACTATGAAACATTCGAAAATGGTTATTGACGCATTAAACTTTTGGGATTATATACATTTGAGAAAAGTGCTTTACAACCATCGCAGGCTTGGTTTTGGGTTTATCTTCGATTCGACCTAATTATTGCAAAACAGAAAGAACGTTGTGTTAAAAGATACTATATAACACAATGTAAACAGCCAGTAATTAATCCAGGTATCGGGTATTTCTACAATGGGGTCGTCCCTCTCAATTAAATTTGACAAATTCAACTATAGCATCTCATAGACTATGTAACATGAAGCCCTAGAACGTGTCCTGTTATTTCATAAAGTTGTTTTGTAAGATAACAGAGCGTATCAAAAATCGCAATTTCGGCTAGCAGTTTCAAACGCTGTACATTTACCGCCTCTTGTGACGTCATTTCGGGGGAGCATTCCCATTGGTTCATGCGCTTCTCATTAGTCGGCACGTCTATTAACTTGATTTTTGTCTGGTGAATTTTGTCCCGTGTTGACGTCACAAAAAGGGGCGCGTTTCAAAATAGACAAATGTTTAGGATTTTTGTTTAACTAGTAAACGCGTGATTTCGTATAAACAAAAAAAATAGGGGTATAATATTTTTTCGTCTAGTTTCTAGAAAAGCTGTTTTTGAAAATTGTGGGACGACCCCATTATTGAGTCCGCCTCTCCTAGCGTCGCTATCTTGCTTCGAACCCATGCATCGAATAGCCCGGCCCGTCCCGTCAGCCGGGACCAAGTACTTCCAGTCGACCAGTCAATCCAGTGGACCAGTTGGACTCCTTGAACATAGTTGTACTCTCTGGCCGCTATAGTTCAGGAGTCAGGGCGGCTTGGATATACAATCTCTGTTGTTGTCCATAACAACCGCCCCCATCAGGAGTTGGATTCCATGAACCATACCAGCCCCATCAGCAGTTGGATTCCATGAACATACCGGGTGTCCCAGAGGTGTGTGGACCATCAATTACGCCCTTATTTTGAAAGATATCAAAACGGGGTTTTCGGGGGACGATAGCCACACGATATCTTCACAATTTAAAATTATTAGAAATCATATACAGTGTGTCCTAATATTAGTAATATACCAAAGTTATGTTTTTTTTTAAATGGAATGCCCTGTATATTAGTTGGTAAATTGAAAGAGCAGTTAATGCTGAGCAAAATGATATAAGGTACTACAGGTTTATTATGGATGGTTCTTGAGTTATGAAGAATATTAGGTCAAAATTAGTGCTTTTTTAAAAAATTGCAGAGACCATTCCAACAGAGATAACTGAATACTTTTCTGTCAATAATTTTTTATAGATCCAAACTTGAATACATACCTATTGAAAGTTATCTAAATTGATATTTCTATACAGGGTGTACGATTTTGCAAAATGTATAACTTTTTTTTTTCAAATGGAACAGCCTATATTCCATTATACCACCAAATAGCCTTTTTAATAAGCTTTTTTTAAATGTATGGTTTGTCTTGGCAAATGTTAGTACTTTAGGTAATTTTTACAAAAAACCTAGAAAGTTTCCCGAAATTGCTAAAATCGCGTGTTAAGATCAGATCGCCTTGGACTTGTTGCCATGGAGATAGTCGTTTATTGTCTAATTTATCAAATTACTTCAGAAATGACACCGAGAGGTAGACAGGCTTAGGTTTACGTAAGAATTCGATAGACTATATCCTTTACATAACCACAAACAAAAAAATCTAGAGGAGTTAAATCTGGTAATCTTGCGGGCCATTTGACAGGGCCGCCCTTACCAATCCAACGTCTCGGCAACCAGTCATTTAAATATCTTCTTAGATTTCTATAGAAATGTACAGAAGCTCCATCCTGTTGCAACCACATTAAGGACCACTGATTCTAATAATCAGTCGTCCGCATCCAGTGGGGATTTTCAGTGGCATAATAGTGCATGTTATGCCTCTTGACATGCCCATTGCTCTTAAAGGTCGCCTCATCAGCGAACAAAATTCTGTTTAAAATATTTCTATTCCTTTCTAGAAGATTGTCTATTATTTCGTAGAATTCCACTCTTTTTGCAAAATAAGCTTCTTGCAATTTTTGATGGAGTTCAATGTGGTATGGATGAAACCAATGATTTTTGATCACACGGTTTACTGAAGATTTCGAAATATTAGATTGGGCAGCAATTTCTTTTGTTCTGAAGTGAAGATTTTCTTCTAAGATTAGTAAAACTTCTAGCTCAGTGTTTTCACCTGCTCTTCTACCAATTAATTGTTTTTTTGTTGTAGGCCACATTTCCAGTGTTTTCAAAACGTTTTTTGTGGCCAAAAAGGAAATTCTTTCGGCTTTTCATAACGCATTGTACCATATTCATCATTACTTTCATAAAATTCATTTTGTAAAAAAATTACATTACATTATTTACTATTTGTTACAACATAACTTACTGTCAACAAGAACAAACGGCTCCATGGTAACCAGTCTAAAATGATATCTCCATGGCAACAAGTCCAAGGCGATCTGATCTTAATACACGATTTCATCCATTTGGGAAAGTTTTCTATGTTTTTTGTAAAAATTATCTAAAGTACTAACATTTGCCGAGGCAAACTATATATTGACAGAAAGCTTATTAAAAATGCTATTTGGTGGTATAATGGAATATAGGGTGTTCCATTTGAAAAAAAAAAGTTATTATACATTTTGCGAAATCGTACACCCTGTATAGAAATATCAATTTAGATGACTTTAAATCAGTGTGCATTAAAGTTGGGGTCTATAAAAAAATATTGACAGAAAAGTATTCAGTTATCTCTGTTGGAATGGTCTCCGCAATTTTTTAAAAAAGCACTTATTTTGACCTAAAATTCTTCATAACTCAAGAACCATCCATAATAAACCTGTAATACCTGATATCATTTTGCTCAGCATTAACTGCCCTTTCAATTCACTAACTAATATACAGGGCATTCCATTTAAAAAAACAACTTTGGTATATTACTAATACTAGGACACTCTGTATATGATTTCTAATAATTTGAAATTGTGAAGATATCGTGTGGCTATCCTCCCCCGAAAACCCCGTTTTGATATCTTTCAAAATAAGAGCGTAATTGATGGTCCACACACCTCTGGGACACCCGGTAGTTGTATTCTCTGGTCGCTATAGTTCAGAACTCAGGGCGTACTTGCATATACAATCTCTGTTATTGTCCATAACAGCCGCCCCATCAGGAGTTGGATTGCATGAACCATAACAGCCCCATCAGCAGTTGGACTCCATGAACATAGTAAGTCGATTCTCTGATCGCTACAGTTCATGGCGTGCTTGGATTATTACAATCTCTGTTGTTGTCCATACTAGTCTCCTCAAGAGTTGTGTTTACATGCTATACTTTGTAACTCGGTTTCTGGACTTTTCTCTGCTCACATGTGTCGATCGGTTTCTGAAATTGCACTTGGGTATTTTGTGTGGACTTCCCCTTAAATGGACTCGACTTACATCAGAACCTTTTTGAAGTTTGTAGTTTAAATCTTCAGTTTAGACTGAGCTGCTCAACAAAGCGCATTGTAATTCATAATAAAATATATAAAGGTAGGTCTTTAAAAAAAAAAAACACAACAGCTCTCTGGTTCGGTGTTAACCCTTCGTAGGAGTCAGGGCGTGCTTAGATATTCAAATCTCTGTTGTTGTCCATAACAGCCCCATCCGGAGTTGGATTACCTGAACCTAGTTATTCTCCGATTATTCTCTGACCGCTATAGTTCAGGGCGTGCTTGGATTATTACAATCTCTATTGTTATCCATACCTACCAGCCCCATCCGGAGTTGGATTCTTACAATCTCAATTGTTATCCAGAATACTTCATAACTCCCCATCTAGAATCGCTGTTGGGCACTAATTCAGCTGGGTCAAAAGGGCTAAAAGTGCCCATAGAAGTCACGACACTATCATCATGTCTTCATCCAATCTTGTCACCGGTCACCCACCCTTAGCCAACTACATCGTCTTAGTCCCGTCGGTCTTTAACGGGGAAGTTTTCAATTTCAGTCCCATTATTGGACCCTGCTGTGAAACAAATTAGTGGCGATTGGCACTTGGCACTTTCCTTTTTTTGGACAAGCTTTTCCTGAGCACTTCAACGCCGCACAAGAAACAAAGAAGCCACCTAGCTTCTTCAGAAATTCCTCTTCGGACGTTACCTTCTTTCAAGCCAGGACTTCGGCTACACCGGTCCCAAACTCCCGGTCCATCTGCACTCAACCGACCGGGTTTTACCTTCCGGCCCAAATAAATATTCGGATGAAGAAGGAGGAGGGGAGGCGATACCAATTGCTGGACGCTTAAGTAATTTTCTGAGTAACTCATTTAAGCTGGATCTCCGGTTAGACAATTTATAAACACTGTGTCTTCACACGAATCGACTCAAGGAGCCCCTTTTTTACGATTTAAGTCTCTCAAAGCGATCGAATATATTTTCAAAACTATTATCCGATAATGAAAACACGATTTAGACTGGTGGAGTGAGTCACTCTCACACAGTCGGGGAACGAACCTATGTAATAATTTTGCCCTAGAAATCTATTAAGACGCTCCAAAATCTGGTTGGGACGCAGTTATCAATGTTCTCGAATTAATGGCCGCTTTTAATGCCTTAAACTCCTTTGCCAAAGGAAGGTCCAACTGTCATATTCTTCTTAGTTTCGACATACATACAACATATAGGCAGTGTCAGATTCCCCAGGTTCAACACGGTTATATTTTGGCAGTGGTGCGAATAACGCAACCTTTTCTTTACTGCTTCCTATATATGTACATACGAAACATAATGTTCAAGCAGACACAGAATCCCGTTTAAACAAAAAAAAAACATGAATTATGTAATTCTGCGTTTTAACAAATTTGTAGACATTTTGATACCACTTCGATTGAACTGTTTGCAACCAAATTAAACGCCAAATGCGTTTAATGTATTTCGTGGAAACCTGACCAGACTCTATCGCAAATAAGGCATTTATATATGGTATCTTTTGAAAACATTTTTTTATGCCTTCCCACCATTTTCCTTAATTTAAAATTGTTTGAGGAAAATAATAGATTAAAGGACGACGGGCATACTAGTCCGACCAACTTGGGTTACACAACCCTTGTACCCGGTTTATCGAAAGTTATTACTCAGCAACCCCTTCTTCAACCAACTAAGAATCCACTTTTAATTCCTTTTAGGAACAGTCATCCGCTATGGAGAAAGATTATCCTAAAGGTTAGAATTTTATCAGGACCTCAATTATTGAAAAGGCACATGCAAAATCAGGCTTAACCGCCATAAAATCGTCAGTCTCCGCACAGACAATGAACCAATACAGTGTATGCCTTCACAAATGATGAATATTTTCTAAAGATATCCTTCAATAATCAATTTACATCTGACGCATTGTATTCAACTGTGAATTCAGGGCAGTCAGCACTTTCCTTCATTTTTGCAATTCCTGAAGAACATCAGAATTTTCTTAAAAGGTTTCGAAATCTTAGACCATCAAAACCCAAATACCAAACAATCTGGGATACCTCATCAGTTCTCTCCTACTTATCAGAGTTCTATCCTCTAGAGTCTCAATCTCTATAATCTTATAATCAAATTAGGACCTAATTAGCTCTAATATCAGCACATCGACCACAGACTCTGTCCAAGGTTAGACTGCAGGTGTGATGATAAAGCCTAGAGATAACCATACCCTATAAAATTAAAACCTTTTCGGTTAAGAACTCTTAATCAGTATTAATTATTTTGTTTTTCCCTGAAAAACCACATTTATGCCTCGTATCATTAATTGAATCATCCACATCTAGGGCTCAGGCCTTGCGAACCCAGAACTATACACGTCTTAATATTGAGATGACGGCGCGACGGCCCGGAAGCGGATGATGTCATGATGATCTCACCACGTATGTTAACGTAATTAATCTGGAATAGTCCACATGAGAACGTCTGGGAATAATTATTCACATGGGATGCTCTCATAAGTCTAGAAGACTCTGTGGCGGTGATTTCATGCTATACCACACTCGTACAAGAGACTGATCTCATTATTCTCGAATAATCCATTGCGTCGGAAAACATGATCTCATGATTCCGGGAATAGAAGAAATCCAGAACGAAGCGAGCGGTATAAGAAGGGATCAAACAACGGAGCAAGTCAGTCTATTGGAAGCATCGTGAACAAGTGATCAGCGCGTGATATTGTGAAAGTCTGTACATTGTGAAAAGTTAGTCTTAGTAGTCTTTTCAATAAAAGTTTGTAAATACGGTGTGCGCCAGAATATTTCTTTAAATCCTCGAACCCGCCCGGCTCAGGCTACGTTACATTGGTGTCAGAAGTGGGATTTAAAGAAGCGGACGTAAAAAAAAGAAGAAAAATCGAACCAACCGGTACGTGACGCATGTCAAAGCAACCTTCTGGAAGAGTCACGAGAAGTAAAACCATGGAGGCTCTACAAGGACAAATGGCCGCTCTTCTAGAACAATTAGAAAAGAGACGACAAGAAGAAAGAGAAGAACAAGAAAAGAGACGACAAGAAGAAAGAGAAGAACAAAAAAAGAGACGACAAGAAGAAAGAGAAGAACAAGAAAAGAGACGACAAGAAGAAAGGAAAGAACAAGAAAAGAGACGACAAGAAGAAAAAGAAGAGCAAGAAAAGAGGCGACAAGAAGAAAAGCAGGAACAGATGGAACTTCTGAAACAACTCCACGCAGAAAAAGAAGAACAAGAAAATCGACGACAAGAGGAACAGCAGAGGATTTTCGAACAGCTTGACATTTTACAAAACACTTTTAAAAAAGACGTGGAAGAGAAGGTTCAAGTTGTGGAAGTTCTAGAAATTCAAGAAGTTGTAAAAGAAGAAGTTCTGGAAATGAAAGAAGACGTAAAAGAAGATTTGGAAAAGAAAGTCAAGGAAATGGAAACAAAGCTGAAAAGGATGAAAACCGGGCAGTTAATCGTGACAGAGCCGTCATCACAAAGGCTAAAACCTCCGACTTTTGATGGCCAGACCTCATGGTTTATGTACAGGAGGCAATTCGAGGCAGCGGCCGAAATGAACAACTGGGGTGAGGAAGAGAAAGCCACTGCACTGGTGCTATCCTTGCGAGGACAAGCTTTTCAGCTCCTGCAAACCGTCCCGGAGAGGGAACAAAAGAACTACGTCGCCGTGGTCAACGCTCTCGAGCTGCGGTATGGAGACCTCCACTTGAACCAAGTGTACCAGTCGCAGCTGAAGTCACGGGTTCAGAAGAATGGTGAAAGCCTGCAGGAGTTTGCGGCGGACGTTGAAAGAGTGGTACATCTGGCCTACCCAAGCGCCCCCAGCGAGTTCCACCACCAACTTGGAACAAGCGCGTTTGTTGATGGGGTCTGTGACGGTGAGTTGCAGCAAATGTTGAGACTAGGTAGACATAAAAAATGCGCCGATGCCCTCGTGCACGCCCTGGAGTTCGAGGCGGCTAAAAACGCTTGTCGTCCGGCGGCTCAACGTCTGCGAGCAGTAACCATCGAAGAACCCCCGAAGGACGGAAACGACTTATTGAAAGAGATGAGCGAGATGATGAGAACCTTGTTGGAAGAAATGCGGCAGGGAACCACGACAACTAGGCCTAGATGCTTTAATTGTGGGAAAGTGGGTCACCTGAGGAGGGACTGCCGCTTAAGGATATCGCCGAAGCAGACCCATAGGAATCCGGAGTCTGGCCCTTCAAGCCCGAGGCAGTCGGAAAACTAAGTCCAGCTAGCGCTTTGGGGCGTGTGCTAGCTGGACCCACAAAAGCCCCTAGGGGTGATAGTCTCCGAAACGGTCCGTGTACAGAAGAACTCGGAACAGATCGTGCTGGCAGAGTTGGAAGAAGACCCTGGGGGATACCGGACTGGAATAATAGAACCGAACGTGACCACCAACCCGGACGTGACACAGAAAACACAGATCATGGTAGCAAGAACACTCGTTGAGGCTATTGGACGAATTCCTATCCGTGTAGCAAATTTAGGCGAAAGTCGTGTTACACTACAGAAAGGGCAGACGATTGGACTATACCATCCTGTACTACGGGTCGTCCGATGCGAAGAACAACTTGTTGGGTGTAACAGAAAAGAGGCTCAGCGAACGAGTGTAGAGAAGCTCTTCCTAGAAGACTGGAAACACCTTACGAACCATCAATTAGAGAAGGCCATGACATTTATCCGCAAGGAGACTGACATCTTTGCTACAGAAGACCGAAGCACCGGCAGAACCAACATGGTGCAGCACAGAATCAACACAGGAGATGTTGCTAGAAGACAACAACCGCCAAGAAGACTTCCGTTCGCAAAACACCAAGAGGTGGCTCAGATTGTGGACAAAATGAAAGCAGACGGAATAATTGAAGACTCCTCAAGCCCGTGGTCGTCACCAGTTGTTTTGGTAACGAAGAAAGATGGCTCCAGTCGCTTTTGCGTTGACTACAGACGGCTGAATGATGTAACTAAGAAGGACAGCTATCCGTTGCCACGTATCGATGACACTCTAAGCATGTTGTCGGGATCGCAGTGGTTTTCAACTCTGGACTTGAAGAGCGGCTACTGGCAAGTTGAGATCCACCCCGATGACAAAGAGAAGACGGCGTTCTCGACTGGAAGCGGTCTCTACCAGTTTAACGTCATGCCATTTGGACTCTGCAACGCCCCAGCCACTTTTGAAAGGTTGATGGAACTGGTTCTGCTAGGACTGACATGGAAAACCTGCTTGGTGTACCTCGATCACGTCATGGTAGTTGGAAGAACCTTCGAAGAACATTTGAAAAATTTGGAAGAGATCTTGAGCCGCCTGCGGAATGCCAACCTTCAGCTCAATCCCAAAAAATGCCGATTGTTCCAGACAGAAGTGAAGTTCTTGGGCCATGTGGTTTCGTACAAACAGATCCAGACAAGATCGCGGCCGTCCGCGAGTGGCCACGACCAAGGGACAAGCACCAGCTGAGAAGCTTCTTGGGCCTCTGTACCTACTATCGCAGATTTGTCAAAGGGTTTGCTGACATTGCCAAGCCTCTGCACAGACTCACGGAAGACAAAACTCCATTTAACTGGAATAACGAGAGCGAAGCAGCGTTTAGAACTTTGAAGATCTCGCTGTGCACGGGTCCTATTCTGTCTTACCCGAGAGTAAAGGGGCGGTATGTCCTGGATACAGACGCCAGTAACAATGGTATCGGGGCAGTCCTTTCGCAGGTACAGGAAGGCGAAGAAAAAGTCATCGAATACTATAGCAAGGTGCTTTCTAAGCCGGAAAGAAACTACTGCGTTACGAGGAAGGAGTTATTGGCGATCGTAAATGCAGTAGGACATTTTCACAAGTACCTGTACGGTCAACACTTCAAAATCCGAACGGATCATGCTGCGTTGAGGTGGCTGTTAAGCCTTAAGTATCCAGAAGGAAAGACAGCCAGATGGTTTGGAGAGGCTGCAGCAGTATGATTTTGAAATCGAACACCGACCAGGCAAATCACACCAGAATGCGGACGCACTTTCTAGGAGGCCGGAGTGACTGCAAACATTGCAGTCGGAGAGAGGCATCCAAAGAATTCGAGGGCGTGAAGAGATTGGTTCTGCAACCTCAAGATGGGTGGACAACGGCGGAGATGAGGGCAGAACAACTTGGAGATAGCGAGATTAGTGCAATTTTGGAAAGCAAAGAGAACGGAAATCAGAGACCACAATGGCAAGACATTTCGGACAGGGGTCCTGCTCTCAAAGCACTATGGGCCCAATGGGATTCACTGAAGGTGGAAAATGGCCTGCTGAAGCGAGCATGGGAGAGTGCAGACGGAAAGTCGGTGACGATGCAACTGGTTTTGCCCAAGTGTCGCGTGAAGGAGGTCTTGCAAGAAATCCACGGTGGAGTGTCCGGCGCACATCTGGGCGTGAATAAGACCATGGGTAAAGTCCGTGAACGCTTCTATTGGGTGAACGTTCGAAACGATGTCGAGAGCTGGTGTCGAAAATGTGACACTTGTGCGGCGAGCAACGGTCCACAGACGCGTAGTCGAGGAGCCATGAAGCAGTACAACGTTGGGGCACCATTCGAGAGAATAGTCTTCGACGTAGCAGGACCGTTTCCTACCACTGATTCGGGAAACAAGTACATCATGGTGGTCATCGACTATTTTAGCAAGTGGCCGGAAGCCTATGCCCTACCCAATCAAGAAGCTGTGACGGTTGCCAGGGCGTTGGTAGAAAATTGGATTTGCCGCTACGGACTTCCACTGGAAATGCACTCGGACCAAGGGCGGAACTTTGAATCTGGAGTGTTCCAGGGCGTCTGCGAACTATTGGGCGTGCGGAAGACAAGGACGACACCCCTGCATCCTCAGTCAGATGGAATGGTCGAGCGTTTCAACAAGACCATGGAGCAGCACTTGTCCAAGGTGGTCGATCAACATCAGCGGGACTGGGATCGGCGTCTACCTTTGTTTTTGCTGGCGTACAGAGCGGCAATTCACGAGACGACCCACCAGACACCGGCGAAGATCCTGTTTGGACGGGAAATGCGTCTACCATGCGATCTGGCTTTCGAATCACCGGGACAAGAGCGGAAGGACGTGGGAAACTACGTAGACGAACTACAGGAAGCCCTGTCCAGTATACATGAACTAACGCGCAGTCACATTCGCGTGGCGAGCGACCGGATGAAGACGCGTTACGATCTGAGGGTGAATTCGGCAGGATTCAGTGATGGAGACTTGGTATGGTTGTTCAACCCTCGGCAAAAGAAAGGTCGCTGCCCAAAGTTACAACCCAGTTGGGAAGGCCCGTACACGGTTGTAAAGAGGATCAACGACGTAGTGTACCGGATTCAACGCAATCCCCGAGCCAAGATGAAGGTGGTTCACCTGGATCGTTTGGCACCCTACTCCGGGACAAATCAACGGGATTGAAGTAGATTGTTCGGGACGAACAATCTTTAAAAGGGGGGCAGTGAGATGATGGCGCGACGGCCCGGAAGCGGATGATGTCATGATGATCTCACCACGTATGGTAACGTTATTAATCTAGAATAGTCCACATGAGAACGTCTGGGAATAATTATTCACATGGGATGCTCTCATAAGTCTAGAAGACTCTGTGGCGGTGATTTCATGCTATACCACGCTCGTACAAGAGACTGATCTCATTCTTCTGGAATAATTCTTTGTGTTGGAAACATGATCTCATGATTCCGGGAATAGAAGAATTCGAGAACGAAGGGAGCGGTATAAGAAGGGATCAAACAACGGAGCAAGTCAGTCTATTGGAAGCATCGTGAACAAGTGATCAGCGCGTGATATTGTGAAAGTCTGTACATTGTGAAAAGTTAGTCTTAGTAGTCTTTTTGATAAAAGTTTGTAAATACGGTGTGCGCCAGAATATTTCTTTAAATCCTCGAACCCGCCCGGCTCAGGCTACGTTACAATATTAACCTACAGAAAACTGATTTCTCCAGCCTCTCCCCAAAGAATTAGTAAATGCTTTAAATTTGCCCTCTCCTCGGCGGGCGTTGATACTATTTGTTTTTCAAGCTACAGTATTAGACATCCCGCTACTTTAGCCGCATGAAGAACCGAAGTTCCGATTGAAAAAATCGCTGGATCACTAACTTTCAAATGTCACCTTTGTCGTCAACTGCCAACAGTTTTGCTAGAGGCATAGTAGCCTAAAGCTATTCTATAATGTTCTGTTTTATGTACCATGGAAATCAAACGTTATTAAATTTGGGAGTTTCATCTTCCCTGTTACAACCCCTAGAACGTTTACTTTGAACGTCTACAAGTTGTCATTGTAATTCGAGAACGGCAATACGAAATATAATTGATGGATCAAGTGACTTACCTGTAAGGAAAGTTGATCGAAATTATATGAGTATTGCCGTTCGAAGAATTACAATCCCCCCCCCCAAACATCTCCTTCCCGTCGGGTCCTTAACGCTCTAGAACTACCCTCAAATTCGCAATGAGAATATAATACGTGCCAGACGAGAGCTGGGGCCAGCGTGTTGGGTGCAGGCGATAAGTGGATTTTATTTATTTTAAACATTCGTGGTGGAGCGCAAGAAACTGCGACTACAAGTTGTCATTGTAATTCTTCGAACGGCAATACTCATATAATTTCGATCAACTTTCCTTACAGGTAAGTCACTTGATCTATCAATTATTATAGTTTGAAAAGTATCGTTGTTGAAACTCGTTAGAAAAATCTCCAACAAACCGATTCCCTATTATAATAGGTAATTGAACGATAATTTGTATGCAAAATAGGGTTTATTTCAGTTTAGCATTTAGATTAAAAATTAATTATTATTGAAAAATTAGTTGTGGAGTCTCAACACAACTGTTTTATATTCTTAAACCGCACCTCATCCTCATATTTTAAAAATGACCCATTTAATATTATAATCCAAGCTTTTCATAGTACACGAAACATGCATTTGCTTCTTGTTCCTTTAAATTTCTCACTACGTCGTTTTATGCCTCGACAAGGAATTGAGAGGAGCTGGACGTTATTTTTATCTTTTTCAGCATCACTCCCACACAACAAACCCGGTGTAATTACCCCATATGCGTCTCTATGCAAACAACGAAAATTTTGTTTTCGAATCGGAAATGCAGAGCGAATTCAAAGAGCTCAAATGCAGTTTCATTCTATTTTCATTTCATCTTGTCTTGATGAAAACCTTTTACGTCAAATGCACCGACTTAAGCCGCTGCAATATAGAACGGAATTAAGAAATTGATAGGAAATGAGAATATAAAATTTGATTAAAAATCTATTTGATGTAATCTTTCTAATTATATTATTAATAATATAGAGCTTCGCCAAGATTTTCAGAAATGAAATGTACAATCAATTATATCAGAACTTCTAAGTCTGCTTTTTATTGCCCGAAGTTTATTTCTGTGGAATCCAATTTCATAATAAACCCTCTTAATAATAAATTAGGAAACCATTTATTCAACTTGCTCAAAGAAGATACAAAATTACTTAGGAGCAATCTGATTACATCTCTTAAGCGTCTCTCGGATTGTGTATTTATTGTTACAAAATTAGAAAATAAAGTTTATTAAAGACAAATTTTAGTTGTAAGTCTAATTTACGAGTGAATGTAGCGAAATGAGAATTTAAGAGCAGTCTATTTACATAATAAACTTGTTCTACTACATTTTATGCTCAAAGTTACAAAATTGAAATATTCGCTCAACAGTATTTTCGTCGACTTACTTTGCAAAAGTGGTCTCCACGAAAAGCTCTTTTATTTTAACGGGATAATATACACCCTATGTCCACCCTGAAGGGCCGGTCTAAATATTGGTGAGACTTTTTGAAATCGGATAAGTAGAAGTTGAGGAGATTACTTAGCGCCTCACACACACTATCTAAATTAAATAATTTTTGGAATATTTGTAGGAATTCGACTTACTGGACATTTTCAGAATGATGTCAAAAAACACTTTTTTCTACTTTGCGTTAGTACTGAG
Source organism: Diaperis boleti (assembly GCA_963583935.1). Taxonomy (NCBI): domain Eukaryota; kingdom Metazoa; phylum Arthropoda; class Insecta; order Coleoptera; family Tenebrionidae; genus Diaperis; species Diaperis boleti. The sequence continues at coordinate 72,159,680 of OY757244.1, forward strand.
GCTATTACGATACGCTTTTGGGTGTCATAATAGACAAAAGCGGGTTTATAATAATTACACTAAAAATAGTATAATTTATTTTTTTAATATTGGTAATCTCTCTGTCTGATCTTGGCAATCCTAACCTATACTTCGCTGTCAATGATGTATGAATGTGAATTGGCATTACTATTTTTGCCACTTGTATTGGAAATTCACGTGCATTTAGGACACCTCCCCCAACAAGCTGGTAACACTTGTCGCCTTCTTGGCGCATTGGTGTAGGACGGCGTCTGTAGGTTTTACATGTCCTGGATGGCTCGCCTTGACTTTGTGTGTGGACGCCATCAGGAAGGTTTTTAATAGTATAAGACAACATTGTGGCGTTGCAGCTCAAAATACATACGGTAGGAAAATGTTTTTGGAGATCGTAGAGAACGTGTTCTCCTTCTGCCAATTTTCAAATTGGGCGTATGTTTTTCCATATACCTCGCGTGACTTTAAAGGTAGCAAATTGTATTCATATTTTCGACAAAGCCCGTATTTCTGGGGGCGTACATTGAAGAACTTCAGAACTCATTTTTGGAAGGACAAAAATACGAGTGTCGACGTTTCAAATTAATTCTTTTTCATAGGCTCCGTTAATGCAGCTCGCAAGAGTGCCAACCGCCGCGAAATTCCCTAGATTGTGAAATTTGATTATTTTGTATTAAAAGTGGCAAAGTAGAAAAAATACTGTATGATAACTCGTTTATAAGGCATTTTGTCGCACTTACTCTTTTAGGGCACTTCTCGCTACGCTCGTCGTGCCCTAAACCAGTGCGTGCGACAAAATGCTTCTTATAAAACTCGTATCATAATATACTATTTATAGACGCAAAGCCTTTAATTTCATTAAAAATAGGTAGGATGTCTACACAGCCATTATAATTTTTTTTATGTCCACTCAGGTGGCAACCTCTATCTAAAATACAAGTGACGACATAGTTGAGGAATAGCACAACACAATTTTTTATTTATATTAATATAGGGTTTAACAAACATAATGCAACAGCTGAGGTACAAATAATAATAAAAAAATAGTTTGTAGCATTTACGTGACGATGATTTCTTGATTACCGACCGACACAAGAACACGTGAAGAAAATTGACGAAATAAAAAGTAGAAAAGTGAAGAAAACAGCGTAGAAGAAAGGTAGGAAGATAAAAATGGGTAGAGGAGTGGAGAAATATCCGGAGGAAGAAACGGCAACCACAATAACAAAGAACCAACAAAGCACGGCACAGTTTAGATTAGAAATTGAAGAAGAAGATAAATAGAAAGCCTAGAAGAATCCCAAAAAAAAAGCAAGATCGCCAGAGGAAAGAAGAAAACAAAAAGAAATGGGGTTGAAAATGAATTAATAAAACAAGTAAAAGAAGATACAAATGAAACCAGGAAGAAAGTGACAGCTCAAGGAAGATATGGAAGAACTGAAGAGAGAAATGAAAAACTGAAGAAGGCGATGAAAGAAAAAGAAAAAAGATGGAGAGAAGAGAACATCTTAACATAATAATAACAGGGCTGAGACTAAAAGAGACGGGACAAAGCATGAGCAAAAAAGTCGAGAAATGGGTTGAAGAGGAGTTGAAAACAGAAGTGAAGGTAACAGTGTAACAAAGTTACGGAATTTTTAATGTTTCCCAACACCGTGATGACACATACATACACCGAAATAAAATATTTCCCGGCACCGTATCGAAGCCGTTCTTGCTCCCAGTCACTGTCACTGAGTGCAATATCGCGCTCCTGTTGCCGACGTCCAGAATCCTCCATGCCGCCGACCCGTGGAGCAGAGGCCACGTTGATAACCGATGGATCGCAAGACCCCCACTCGCCACTCAGGACCACGGATCGGTTCGACGCCACTGCGGCGCAGCTCTCTCCCACTACGTGGTCCATGTAAGGACAACCGCTGACCATTATCGTTAGGATGAGTCCACCCGCCCACCTGAAGAGAAGCAAGAGAAGAAGGGAAGCCGAAGAAGGAGAGACACACGCCGAAGAGGAGGGCCCCACCAGGCCGAAGAGAAGGTAGAGAGACTTGCCACGTCCCAAGCTATCGGCCGGAAGGAACGGACCCCAATATCCCGGGGTCGACTAACTGCGCAAGGAGTTGATCTGTAGTTTTCGCTACACTGGAAGAGCCCCACGTAACTCTCTCAGACCGGCTTTCTGATGACGGAGAGAGACACCTTGTAATAGACCTTCTTTTTTTTGGGGGGGGGGAGGCGTAGCTGGCGCCGTAACTAACCAGCCCGGCGTTCTGTCCGAGCGGGGCTGTCTTCTCCTCCTGCTTTTCCTTCCGTGGTCATTCCCGCGTCTTAACGCACGGATGCCTGCTGCTGCGGTACCGTTCTCTCCCCAACGGAGCTGATCATTCCACCGTGGGCAGACCCAATCGGTCCATCCTGGCCGCTGGTGCCAGTCTCCCTTCTTGTCGTGTATATCCACGACTTCCGCGTCAGGGGCGTGCTCGATCTCTCTCTCTCTCTCTCTTGTCTTTTTCGGCTTCAAGCGCGTCGACCGGCAGACTCCATCGCAACTTCCGCCTCCATTTCTCTTCTTCTCTGGTCGTTTTCCTTCCCTTGGAGGATGTTCTCGACCATGCTGAGAATCTCCTTCCAGTTCCCTTCTGACCGAATCATGTTCCACCATGTTCTCTGGCGTGAGAACTGCCTCCTCTCCAGACAGCATCTGTGCTCTCAGTCGCTGCCGCTCCCACCTTCCGCAATGAAATACGGTGTGCTCTGCCGTGTCTGTCGTCTTCGGCCCTGTGCATCCTGTGCAGGTAGGATCGAAAATCTTCGTGGCCCGTAAGCACCTGGCCATCAAAGCCATCTGCCGACGTTTGGTATCAGGATAGATCCCACCTCTCTTGCCACTCCTGAACGGACCTCTCTCGAGTTTCCCTCTTGTTGCTCTCCACTTCTCTGATCTCTCGACCTTATCTCACCCGCAGGTCTAATGGCACGACCCCCGCGATCACGAGAGCCGCGTCCGTCGACAGTGTCCGGTATCCCGAGATGATCCTCAATGCAGTCTTCAGCTGCACGCTGACAATAATGTTTCGGTTCCTTTTGATCTTTATGGCCGTCGGTCCCCAAACGGAGGACGCGTATTTTCGCCTGAGTGGGTCTTCGCACATTCGGCATTAGCCTTCCAGCTTGGCCGTCACTTTCTCTACGTGTTGCACGAACGACATTCTTTGGTCGATATCCACTCCGAGATACCCCACCACCTTCTACGGCTTGAGGTCGACTCCCTTGACTCGAAATAAGACGCCCTCTGGCACCCTCCTCCTGCCAAGCAACAGGACGTATTCCGTCTTCTCAGGGGCCAAGCTCTCTATCCAGGTCCGATCTGTCGGATCGCCCTGTTCACCTTCTGCACGAGGTCGCAAAGATGTCTCGTACGCCAATGTTCTCGCCCCTGGGGGCAGTCGAAGGCGGAGCACCCCATCATACGCAAGGTTCCACAGAGTAAGCCCGAGAACCGAAACCTGCGGGACACCGCTCGTCGTTTCCTCCATCTCCCATCCGGATCGCTCTCTCCGATAAGTAGCTACCTATCACTTTCCTCAGGCACGCTGTGATGCCGATCTCCTCGAGGGCATCCATGATGTGCCTCCATCCCGCCGTGTTAAAGGCGTTCCTCACGTCGAATGTGACCAGAGCGCACCAATGTTTGGCCCTGGTGCGCCCAGAATTGGCCCACATCGCCGTTTCCATGGCGTCCATGGTTGAGCGTCCCCGCCTAAACCCAAATTGGGAGTCGCTGGGCCCGCCCTTTTCTGCCATTTCTTCATTGACCCGCCAAAGAATCAGCTGCTCGTAGAGTTTGGCTCCAAGAGTGAAAAGGCACAAGGGACGGGATGTTGTCAGGGCCTGGTACTTTGCCGGGCCGCAACTTGCGGGCGGCTTCTTTGACTTCTTCGATTTCGAAATACCTTGCGCCATTAATGTCTCCGTCTTCGATGTTCCACTCCGTAACAGGATGCCTCGAGAAGAGCTGTCGCGGAGGACTTTTGACTTGAACTGCGACGTCAACGGAAAATCTGCTCCACCGTCGTCGATCATTATCTTGTAACCCAGTCCGAAAGGGTCGTTCTGTACTTCCTCGACCAATTCCTTACACTTGGCCTCTTTGGCCTTCCGTACACAACCTGACAGCTGACACCGCCTAAGCTACCCGTAGACACGTGGAGCATACCACGTTTAAAACAAATGGCGCTCGAGGCATTCCAACCGTAACAAGCGTCAGAACAGAGGCCCATGCTATAAAGGGAAAAGACATGATAGTCTCGAAAATAGAGACATGGGAACAGAAGCAGAAGGTCACAAGAAACAAAAAAAAACTGAGAAATGAGACAGGATCGACAATCTTAGAGAGAGGGAGCCTTTGCTTTCTGAGTTTATGGTCTGAGCAAATACTCACAAAAGTTGAGTCATAAATAAAAATAAGCGTTGAAGGATTAATTGCTTTTTCTTCTTCAGATTTGCACGATCTCATCGACTACTTGCAAAAGGAACTTTCTTCTCATGATTTGTCAGCATATTGTCCTTCACGAACAGCATCTACTTCTTTGAGCTCCTCTTGGGCCTCATCTTCTTCATCAGAAGGAAATTCATCGCCGTTTATTTATGGCTGGAAACCCTTTTCTGCAAATGTACTCATCTCCGTGGTTTAAAAGTTTTTCGATTTGAATCAGAGTACAGTCTAGGACACCAATCGCAGCTGGAAAGTTGTAATACCTCTGCTATACTGCATTTGCCTCTTGTACATCTTGACCAGTTTTTGGAAACCTTATCCAAAAAAAGTGAATACTTTTCGACTTTATGCGTTACTTGGCATTATTTTTGAAACTGTCGACTGATACCTCAGAAAGAATTTAAATTAAGTTTTTGGAGATAAAGCTTTTTGATAAACCTTTTGCTCTTTTTTTTATTCATACTAAGGCGAGTAAATTCTCTGTAAAATAGAAGTAAAAGCATTTGCTACCCTTTATTCATACGGCCCAATAAAAAGATGAGCAAAACAAAACAAATTTTAGAAGAAACCCTAAGTGAGACAAAAAAAATGGGAGAAACTTCAATGCGAAAATCTGGACAAAATTTGAAGAAAAAATAATGGGACAGAAGAAGCAAGAAGAGTATCGAAAGATAAAACAGAAAATCAAGAAGGAAGAAAAATTATCAAATTTATAGAAGAGAGAGGATATGACGTACTAAATGGAAACTGGGAGGACGATGCAATAGTGATGGATTATGCAATAGTATAAATCGATAAAAATAACAAAACACGAGAAAGAAATAATCATAAAAACAATATCGTAAGAAGAAAGCATATAAGAGTACAGAAATGCGCTAAAGACAAAAAGATACCGAAACAAAAATGAACAAAAAAATAGAAGTAGAAGTTAGAAAAAGAATGGTAAGAAACAAATGGGGGTCAAAGAATGCAAAGAAATTAAAAAAAGAAAGCAAGAAAGCAAATGACGAAATGGGATGGCATCGAGAAAAGAATAGAAAAATAAGCAAATACACTTGTGAGAACAGAAACGAACAAAAGAAGAAGAAGAGGAAATTAGATCAATCAACACAGAATAAGAAGTGTGGGAATATATAAACAGAACGAAAGGTTAAAAAGAGGACAGATGGGAAGATAACGATAGAAGAATGAAAGAATAGAAGAAATAGGAGCAAGGAATTGAGGATGTGATGGGAAGAATGAAGAAAGGAAAAGCGGCGGGAGAAGACGAAGTGTGGATGTATGCAAAAGAAGAAATAGTAAACTACGTCTGGCAAGTCAATAGAGGATAGGTCTAGTAAGTGTGGCCTATACACAAAAAAAAAAGAAAAAGAAGAAAGGTGGAGAATGAATAAAAGATTCTGGACGACGAAAGGAATAAGACAACGATGACCACTCAGCCCCAGTCTATTCGCAACATAATACCGGGTGTCCCAACTAAAATTTGTACTCCCCAACAATTCCAATTTCGAAAGACTCAGAAAAAAACGCTCAAACAGGTCGATTTTGGTATCAAGGGGGACCAAATTGTACCAAACAGTAAACAATAAAGACATGAGCAAAACAAAAAATGTCGACAAGATTTGAAAACGAAATAATGGGACACAGAAGCGAGAAGAGTATCAAAGGATAAAACAGAAAATAAAAAAGGAAAAAAAATTATCGAATTCCTACAGAAAAGAGAGGATTTGACGTACTACGTGGGGCCGAGAGGAGAATCAGTGATGGATTATGCAAAAGTATAAATTGATAACAATTACAAAACACGAGAAAGAAATAATAATAAAAACAATATGGAAAGAAGAAAGCATAAAAGAGTACAGAAATGCGCTAAAAAAAACGAACCAAAAATGAAAAAACTCGAAAGAAGGATGAAAAAAATAAATAAAAGTAGAACTAAAAAAATAATGGTAAGAAACAAATGGGGGTCAAAGAATGCAAAGAAATTAAAAAAAAAGAGAGCAAGAAAGCAAATGACGAAATGAAATGGAATCGACAAAAAAATAGCGGGTGCAACTAAAAATAAACAAATACGCTTGTTAGAACAAAAGCGAACAAAAGAAGAGAGAAGAAGAAGAGGAACCAATACAGAATAAGAAGTCTGGAAATATATAAACAGAACGAAAGGTTAAAAGGAGGACAGATGAGAAGATAACGATAAAAGAATGGAGAGAATGCTTCAAAGAAATACTGGACCGAAAGGAAGAAACGAGAAGAAATAGGAACAAGGAACTGATTGAGTATTTAATGGGAAGAATGATGAAAGGAAAAGCAGCGGAAGAAGACGAAGAGTGGATGTATGCAAAAGAAGAAATAGTAGGCACAATGAGTGAAATAGAAAACGACGTCTGGCAAGGCGAGGGATTCCTAAGTCAATGGAGGATGGGTCTAGTCTGTCCGATACACAAAAAGGGAAAACAAAAAATAAGAGAATGAATGAAAGATTCTGGACGACGGAAGGGATAAGACAAGGATGACACTGAGCCCCAGTCTGGAAGAAAAACTAAGGCTAGGGCAGATAGTGGGAGTGGTGGTAAGAGATACGAACGAAGAATGAAATGGCATATGCAAAACGATAGAGCACATGATGAAAGAATGTCATGAGATGAGAGAGGAGAGAGAAGAAAGTGCTGTTAGGAGAAGAAGGGAAAGGGCAGCTGGATGAAAAGAGTATTAACCAAAAAAAGAACACCGAGAAAAAGACAGAAGAAACAGAAAGAAATTAAAATCAATTTAGCTGTTGTTATAGTTTTATTTACGAGGGGAGATTTTTATATTATCTACCTAGCCAGGAAGAAAACAAGAGACGATACTGATATGTTTTGTTATTGCTGAAAGCAATTTTTTTTAAATTTAATACTAATAATAATCTATATTTGCCCTACGGGCTTTCTGATTCCTATACATATACCAGTAAACTTAACAACTATAATAATAATAAAAAAACTAAATAAAATTCTCTATTTCTTCTACCCTCCCCTTTCCTCTTCTCCCTTCTCCCTCCTCTTCCATACCTCTTTCATGCATTTAATTTCCCTTCCATCTACATTCAGTATTTCCTCTCTCTTTGTTTCATCTCACTGCACTCGTTCCACATATGCTCAATCGTCTCTCTTTCCTCATAGCACATTCTACACATTCTTCCTCCATCTTCTGCCCAATACCTATTTTCCCTCTCTTCATTTCCGCACCTAAACCTCGCCATCATCTTTCTTTCTTTCTCGCTCTCCCTCCCCAAATACTTCGGTACTTCCTCGATCATGCATCTTCCATACTTCCCGTTGTATCTGGATTATCTAATTCTTTCTCTCCTCTCTTGTCTATCCGTATCCTTATCTCTTTCACTTAGTTCTACATTCATCCACACGCCTCTTTCTCTTAGTCTCTCTATTTCTTTGCTTGCATACCCATTCCACCTGTAGTAATTCTCCCTATCATTCTCCTCTGAATTCTTCTTTTTTTCTCTCCAGCACTCCTTTAGTATCCTACATTCTTTCCTCCCTTCCATCCTGTCTTCGAACTTGACCGCTCTTTTTCCCGCTTTCACTCTCAACCTGTTCCTCTTGCATTCTTCTCTCACTATGTACCCTGGCATTTCTGTCTCCACCCCTAGCACCCACCTCAGATATTTCTCTTGCACCCTCTCTATCTCCTCTTGTTCTTTCCATCACCATACCTCTGCTCCGTACAACAACACGCTTTCTATAAGACTTTCAAACATCATCATTCTCCTCTTATAATCGCCTCCCCACCTTCTCTCTCCTATTCCCCATACACATCCCATCACCTTGTTCGCTTTTCTTGCCAGTTCTCTAATTGTGCCTTATCTGTGGCTCTTTCATTGAACACATACCCCAAGTATTTGAATTCTTTTACTTGTTCTATTACTTCTTCCTCCCACCTCCAATCACTCTCTTCGTTCTTCCCCTTTCTCTTATTGAACACCAGCATTTTTGTTTTCTCTACATTCACTTCTAGTCTTTTCTTCTTCACGTATTTTCCTAAACTCTTTATCATTTCCTTCATTTCTCTTTCACTCTTTGCCACCATTACCACATCATCCGCAAACGCCAGGCTCCACACTTTTTTTCTACCTACCACCCCCCCGCTTGTGCTCTCTCTAACATTCCGTCCATATCTGCCACATACATCGTGAACAACAAGGGGCTGAGCGGGCAACCTTGCCTCACTCCCTTTGTTGTCACAAACCATTCACTTTCCCTCTCCCCTACCTTCACTTTACTTTTTGTCTTCTCATATATTTCCTCCACCTTTATTACCAGCCATTCATTTACCCCTTTCTCCCTCAGGCACTCAAACATCCTCTCTCTGTCCACCTTGTCAAAAGCCGCCTTGAAGTCTACGAATAATGCATACACCCTCCCCCCTTTCTTCTTTAACTCACTCTTCGTCAAATGGTCCAGGATGTATACATTATCCATAGTTCCCCTCCCCTCTCTAAATCCTGCTTGGCTGTCTGGTAATGCTCCCTTTTCATCCTTTCATTCAGAATTGCTGCATACAACTTGTACCCTGTGTTTAGGAGAGTTATCCCTCGGTAATTTTCTACTTTATTTTTCTCCCCTTTTTTTGTAAATGGGGTAAATTACCCCCTCTCTCCACCCTACCGGGAATCATTCTCTTCTCCACACCCCATTCATTACCTCCACCAGCCTCTCTAGCACTATTCTCGTCCCATACATCCACGACTCATTCTGTATTCTATCCCTCCCTGGTGCCTTCCCTTTCTTCAGTTTCTTCACATGCCATCCACCTCTTCCATTGTAATTTCTTCTCCTTCAGGTTTTACTCGGTTTCTCTATTTCCGTTTTCTTTTTTTTCCTTTTCTCCCTCCAGCAGCTTCATGAAGTACTCCTCCCACTCGTTCATCGTTATCTCCTCGCTTCTATTTTCTTTTTTCTTTCTCTCTCTATTAATATAGTTCCATACCTCCTTCTCTGTTCTTATTGCTTTTATCTCTTCCTCCTCTCTCTCCTTCTTCTGCCTCTTCTTCTCCCTGCATGTTTCTCTGTATATTCTTTTCGCTTCTAAAAAGCCCATTCTGTTCCCTTTAGTCTTTCTTCACTTTCTTAGTTCTTTTATTGCTTCCTTTTTACGTTGCTCACATTCTTTGTCCCACCATTTATTCTTTCTTTTTGTTCCTCCACCTCTTACTGTTATTCCTCTTTTTGTCGCTGCTTTTTCCAATATTTCTACCAATTCTTTCTCCATTTTCCCTACTTCTTGTTCTTTAAATCTTGCTTTTTCCAGTCTTCTCTTATACTCTTCCACCCCTTGCTCGTCCCGTACTTTACTTATCACCTTCCGCATTTCCTCTATTTTTTCTTCTCCTCCTCTCTTCTCTCTCCTCCTTCCTATACTTATCTCCATAGGCAGATGGTCTGACTCTACTCTTTCCCCTATTCTGAATTCTTCGACTTCTTCCCATGCTTCTTCGTTTACTATTCCGTAGTCTATCACCGTCTCTCCTCTACCGCCTGTGTAGGTCCATTCTCCTTCTTCGTCCCCTTGTTTGTTTCCATTCAGCACTTCCCATCCTTTTTCTTCTATCCATTCCATCAACTTCTTCCCTTCCGCGTTTTCTTTCTTGTCCTTGGATATTCTTTTTCCCTCTCCTCTCTCTTCTTCCCAATCCTTGGCTCATCTTTCCCCAATTCTCCCGTTAAAATCCCCTCCCAGAAGCAGACATTCTTCCCTGTTGTCTTTTAATGTTTCTTCTATCTTGCTTATTGTTTCTTTCATCTCTTTGCTGTACACTGTCACTATTTTCCACCATTTACTGTCTATTTTAACGTTTCTCACCATGTGACCTTCCTCTTCTCCCTTCTTTTTAGTATTCTCTTTTATTCCTTTTTTTACCCCTGTTATTATTCCCCCTGCTGCTCTTCCTTTTTTCTTTCCCCTTCTCGCCCCTTGCCATTCCCACTTGAACTCCTTTGGTAACAGTTTTTTCTATTTTTTCCCAGCTTTTTGACCATGTTTCTGTTAATCCAACAATATCGAACTCCTTCACATAGTCCCAAAAATCTTCTTCTTTTTTCCCTAGTCCCGCTACATTCCAAAATAGTGCCCTCACCCCTGTTTTTCTCGTTACCTTCTTTGATTTCCCCCTTCCTTCCTTAGTTTCCCTCCTACTTCCTTCTTTGTTTCTTTTTTCCCTTTTCATTGTCCTTTTTACTTTGCCGTTGTCCCCCTTTTTCCCTTCTCCCCTTCTTCTTCTTATTGGAAAACCTCTAGTCTCTCTCCCTTTTCATTCCATCTCCATTGCTCCCCGTCCACTATTAATTTCCTGTATCCCACTCTTACTTCTTTCCCTTCTTCCCTTTTTTCCTTCGCCATACTTCTTAGTTTCTTCTGTAAATCTCTCTCTTTCCCTTGTTTCCCTCTTCTCCCTCAATTTTCCTTTGTGCTTCATTATTCTTTCCTTCTCACCCCATCCCTCCATCTCCACCAATACTTGATCCTTGTTAATCCTGTAACAATCTTTTACTTTACTATCCTCTACATTTTCCTTCAAAAACTTCTCTACATCCTCTTTTTTTACATGACTTTTTCTTTCCCCGTCCCATCCTGTTACCACGATGTTGTTCTTCCCCTTTCTTCTCTCTTCGATTTCCATTCTCTCTTCCAGCTTTTCCACTTGCTCCTTCCACCAGTCTCTCTCTCCTTCCCATCTCTTCTCCTTCTCTTTAAATTCTTCTCTCTGCCTCTCTATCTCTCTCTTGAGTTCCTTGTTTTCTCGTCTTATTTCTTTCATCTCCTCCTTCAACTCTTGCAACAGCTCCAATATTTTTTTCTCCATCTCTGTGTCCGTTTCCTTGTCCTTCTCTGATGTCTTCTGTGTTTTCTTTACTCCAGGAGACCTCGCCGTCTTTTTACTTTTTTGAAAAAATTTCTCTTCCTCCTCTTCTTGTTTTTCTGTTCTACCCTCCCCTTTTCTCTTTCTTTTCCTTTCCTCCAGATAAGAGTCCAGGCTTCCCTGACTGAGCGAGCGGTTTCTATCGTCTTTGTTCATTCGCTTCCTGTGGCGCCTCCTAGATGTCGTTATCTTCCGGCTTCGCCGATTTATTCTTTTTCTTGACTATATCTCCTCTTCCCTGCCCAATTCTTTCTTCCTACCTTTCTCTAATATCTCTTCTCGCTTTTCTCAATATCTTCTCTAATTTTTTCTTTATATCACCTTCTAATTCTCTATTTTTCGCTACTTAACCTCTATACCGCGTGTTTACCTTCAGCTCGGTAATACAGGAATCTTATCTCAGAACACCTCTGACTAATTTTTTTTTTTAATTTTAACTCCTATTATTTAAAAAAATATTATAAACAAATGCATTGTTTATATGATTTTATTTTTTTTAATCTAATTTGTAGTCTAAAAAAAAAGTTTCTTAAAAAAATTATTGGGAACAAACGCCTTTGTTAATTAACAATTTTTATAAGGCTTTCAATGGCTGCCGCTGAAGTGAGGAAATCAGAACCCAGTGGTAAAAATTCGACACGAAGATTAAAGCGTTTTTGCCTTTTTTCGCCGCTAATTTAAAATTACATATAAATATTGCCGGAACAATTCCGGGAGGTAGAACTTTTTTTGGGAAATTTCCTGCTCCTTAAGGACCTTTCTTTAAATTTCGGATATCTAAAATAGTTTTTTAAATATATGCAAAAAACGTAACCACATTTTTTTTGTTTTTGGAAGGTATAACCTTATTAGAAAAACGTTGGAATAAGTCTGTGAGCGTTAGTGGATCTTATATCGAAAAATAAAATATTACTTTTCTTCGTGGCTAGGTAGATAATATAAAAATCTCCCCTCGTACTTAATATTTATTATTGTATGGGAAAAAATGAAATCCTTTTCAAGTGTTGAAGTTTATAGTTATGTAGAGCGTGTAAGGGCACTTTTGCACGTGTTGCACACAATATTTTTCTACGCCTATATTCATGGAGTTAAAAAAGTATATGTATGTTTGTCCGGTTATGATGTATCTGGCTGAAAGTCATTAAGTTATTTTCTGGAGACCGAATTCTAAAATTTTTAGTATTATGCGTATTATATTTTATTCTAAGACCGCCTAAAAGTTTGTCTCATATGTACTTGTTTAACATTTTTATTTTATTTATGAATTGACAAATTAATTCCATATCCCCTGAATTCAGTAACTATTTGTGTTGTTTACAGTACTTCGTCCAGGCCCTTCTTTCCCAGACGAATGACCACAAATCACTCAAAAAATCCAATTAACTTTTTGCAGTAATCAAAACTTCCAGATTTTCGAATTAAATATGTATAATCTCCCGCTTGTCTTTCTCGCCGAAGTGAACTCTCGTAAAGTTCACGGTCATGCCAAGCGCCCGCATTGTGCACGTAAAGGGGAACGCAAAACCAATTTAGACAATTAATGTCAGTCCTAACAGCGAAGTGCCTCACCTGAATAAGCCGTATTCAGCGCCGTGAAAATTACCACGAAGAAGGATGTGGCGTACTTTGCCGCGTTGGCTAAATGCGGAAAAGCTTCCCTCGTGTCTCGGTATCTTCGCAAACATTGAGCGAAGCGGAACCAGGCTGGAAGACAGGCCATGAAGGGTCTGATGACCGTGTGGTTCTCAACGCAGTAATTTGAATCTGAAAATAAACGGTGTAATTTTTTGGGGGACCGATCTTGCGGAGGGTGTTACCTTGGCCCGTGGACCAACTTGGATTTGTTATGTAGAAGCAAATGAAGTAGTGGATGTCCGTGAAGAGGTTGACGATACTGTTTAATTGGTCGGCGATCCAGAAGTCGGCGAATGTTACGTAAAAGAAGGGGGCTGTCACGACCTTGCCCTGGAAGGAATTCAACACTAAGCTGGGAATAATAAAATTTCAGTTGGTCAGGATTTCAAACAACAAACAGGATTTTCAATAAGTTATTTGTTCAATAATTCAGATAAAAGTGTGGATTATTTTTTGCCTTTAAGTTGGCAGAATGCCAATTGTACATGTAAGGTTATGTTTGTTCGATCTAAATGTTGCTGTCAACGACTAAATCGAATCAGAGGCTTACCAACTTTGATGAAGTTGTATTGTTGCCAACTGAAGTTTTTGATCCGTTCAGTTTTAACTTAACTAAACTGAAATTCCTGTTTGATGTTACACACGATATACTTTATTGAAATAAGAAGAGAAATACCCTCGCAGAGGTGTTGGCACCACTCATGAAAAATACCTACCAGAACTCGCAGCGCCCAAAACCTCGCCTCGTGCCGGAACGTTCTCGTGGGGTTAAAAAGAAATGCCAACATTAAAACAACTAACACAAATGGATTGATGTAAGCCGGAATGCTGAGTTCTGAACTGTACAGAAACGAAAGCACCGAGACGGACCAAATCACGCCGAATATTGCGGCCATTTCGATGATGTGCTGTTCGGAGAGATGATTCCTTGGGTCCATTTCGAAAATCAATACGTGATTAACTCCAGAGGATCGCCAGCCGTAAATATTTATTCCCCAAAGAAACAGAAACTCGATTATTAGAAAAGGACCACGATAAAGTCGACAAACAATTCGCCAGTCGTCTCGTCGGTGGTGGAATACGGCTGAAAAAAAATTATTTTCACCGAAGGATGTCACATGGGATGAGCGATGGTTTTTGGGGCGGTGTTACCGCATTATGTCTGTTTTGAATAATTTAGCGTGTCCGATTTTAATGAGGGTGATATTGTACAAGGTTAGTCTAAAATTAATTTTAATAAAATTGGATTGGTGGCGTGCGAAGAATATATTGTATCAGTTTTTTGTTGCTTCACTGTAAAAAATAATTTGTTTTCATTGAACATTTATGTAAATTGACACAATTTAAGGGTAATGAAGTTTAAGTAGGTTGCTGTCTTTGGTGGTAGAGTGAGGACAACTGGCCATATCAGGAATTTTGTTATCATATTTGTTTTATTCTTAATTTTTAGTTTGATATACGTAATAAAGTCCACATTTAAATTTTTGCTCTTTTTGAGAATATTCGTATGAAATAATTATAATATTAATTAGTTATTATAATTATTTCCATTAAATTAATAATGGTGTTGTGATAAAATACAAATACAGTAAATTTCTATCGGCCCTTCCCGGGATCCCAATTTAGCCAAACATACGATAGCGAAACATACCAATTTGTGTAAATAACGGCCAAGTTTAGAATCTTTATAAAATGTTATTTATTATGTTATAGATTTCATTTAGAAACTTCTTCAAATTTTCTACTTATACACATTCTAACAAAGGTGTGCAAGTACCTAATAACATGAAAAATTAATTAATCTTACCGAATTATACCTCAAACTAACGAAATTACGATTTACAACATTGAAGTGGTCACAAAACGTGACACTCAGCTTCCGTGTTGCAAATCCATAATTTCGGATCCCTCGTGTGATTACAAGTTAAAATTTCTCTGAAGCAACTGCTTATAATGTATAGACGAAAAACTGAGCAAAAATATTAGAACGACCCATCTAGAATACTATACTATTTTACGCGGAATTTGCCGTTGAAATGAACTCATAACTAGGACAAGTTGAAATCTGTTTGTTATATTCATAGACAAGAAGCTATTGTAGTCGCTGAGTAGTTTGTTGCGGTTTCCGACCGCGATAGTATTTACGTACCTCCACACAAACCACAAGTTCTAATATTCAAGCAATTTTATTCGGCAGAGCAATAAAACACTTGGTCAATGACTCCATAATTGCAAATAATACATAATTTAAATATTACAGCTGTTTAAATCTAATTTTACTGAGATTACTATTAACAAATAAAGTACATATCGAGTTTTACAATGAGACCCATTAACCGGTTTTTTTATGTATTTTATTTTGCATACAGAGTGTCTCAGAAGGTTCTACAGATGGAATATCTATATAGAATACCACCATGAGTCTCAAAGCGCTGTTCTTTGTAGAATAAGGAAATTATTTGTATTCTCATAATCTTGTATTTTCTATCACATTCATTCTGAAAGTTTTATTGAGATTTTTCAAAAAACCTCCAAAACTCTTAAAACGGCTTTATTTAGGGGAAAACTGAAGACACAGACGGCGTCCTCGTGTTAATTTACATAAGATGGTGGGGGTTGAAGGTATTTTGAGACAAAAAAAATTAAATTTACCCCCTTGAGGTTATTGTGTCGCTGTTGCCAATACAATAATTTTAAAAAATATATACACCTTCGTTCCATTGAGATGCCACACCTTAACTGCCTGGTCTTTAGACCAGTCGCAACTCAACATGAAATCAAGCTGTAAGTCAATCACAAAAAATGCATTCATCTGTATATTTTATGTCAGTATTAAAATAGAAAAGTCCATAGAAAATCCGAATATGAAATTTTTAAAACCGATTTTTAAAGCCCGGTACGACGAATTGATGGGTAGTAAAATCGAGCGTTAACAAAAAGCGTTTAACCCTCTACACTGTGTCATGTATTGTTGGCTGCCGGCATTCTTTGTTATTGTCGTTTTCGTTTCTGCCTCCGTATATTTCTCCACTCCTCAACCCCTTTCTTTTGATATTATAGCGTTTCGACGCGATTCGACTATACTGACCATCCCGCAGTCGTTCTCCCGTCCTATTTAAAGCGGGAAGCCGCTTTCTGGTATCTTCGATAACTAGAATATTCGCAATCCTACGGATTTACGATTAAATCATCACGCCGCAATTCTTCGAGAACGTCACACTGCCCCCTCCTTAAAGATGTTTCGTCCCGAACCGTCAAAGCAGTCTCATCGTGGCAAAACCTGCAGTTTGCTCCTTTTCTGCACCCAGACGTTCTATGGAAGTAACAATCGACAGTTTTCCAGTTCGTTGGGCTTTCTGGATTGTAGCAATGCACTAAGATCTCCACTCCCGTGAAACGAAAGAGCACTTCCAACATACTTCGGACTAGCCTCCAAGCCAGGCAATCAAATCCACAGGCGATCTTCGGAATTGCTAATTTCCTGATACCTTGAGAGAGAACGGTTTCCCTCAACACACATAAAGTATCCCAAACATTTTGGTAGGTAGCCTTCTCGAACGTGAATTGTTTCGTGACTAGATAGAACATGTTCCTTCGTGAATTCTGCCGAGTGCCTGCCAGACATAGTAACCCTCCAACTTGTGGGTTTTGCTTCCGAAGCTCATCGAGTCTACCAAACTTCCTTTTGAACACAGTGGCGATCCCTCTCGACATGTCCAGATCTTGAGACACACAATGGTGAATAGTCTGCTGGAGCCTTAAAAATGTCCTGACGTACTTCTTGGGTGACTCCAAACCGGGACTTACAACTTCCAGAATGCAAAGTCATAAACTCTTCGAATGACAGATCTTCCACTGGCATCAATTGCCGTACCTGCTCTTCTTACTGGTCCTCGTTGGTTCCATGGTATGGTGACAGACGGTTAAAGTGGAGGATCTTTGGTTTTCCGTTTGGCCTCTTTCTTATGCTATAAACGACATCATTAATTCGGTTAAGAACTTCGTACGGCCATTCCCAAGAAGTCTGTAACTTTGGAGACAAACCTCGACGTCGTCGTGGGTTGTAGAACCACACCAAGTCGCCTGGCTGGTATCCACCTCTGTCAGCATTGATGTCGTAGGTATCCTTCATACGATCGCTAGCACTCTGGATGTTTAAGCGTGTCCGATAGTGAATGTCTTCCATCCTCGTCGCAGTTCGGTGACATAGTCATCTCCAGCTAGGTCTTCACCCGGTAGGCACCCAAATCGCAAATCGCAGAGGAGACGTAATTCGCGACTCATCACTATGCTAGCTGGCGTGTGTCCGGTTGACTCAAGAACGGATGATCGGTATGCCATGAGGAATAGGTGAAAGTAACGATGATGGTCAGAGACGACTTTGGACAAGTATCGATTTATCGTTCTGTTTATTCGTTCTACCATTCCATTAGACTGCGGGTGAAACGGTGTTGTTCTTGTCTTCCGAATATTCAAAGTGCTGCACATCTTCTGAAACAAGGCGGATTCAAAGTTTCTACCTTGGTCGGAATGTAGTTCCAACGGCACACCAAATCGACAGATAAGCTCTTTCACAATTACATCGGCAACTGTGGCAGCTTCCTGATTCGGAATGGCATATGCTTCCACCCACTTGCTGAAATAGTCCATAACTACAGCAATGTACTTATTTCCGTGATCTGTTTGGGGAAACGGACCAGCAATGACCACGGCAATTCTTTCGAATGGACTACCCACGTTGTATTGTCTCATCGGAGCCTTCCTGCGTTTTTGTGGACCGTTACTTGCGGCACAAGTTGCACATTTCTTACACCGCTCCTTAACATCCTCGTTGCAGTTCCCCAGTAGAACCTTTCCCGCAGCTTCCCAAGGGTCTTTGACACTCCCAAGTGTCCACCTGGAGTTCCTCCAGAACTTCCGGAATTCTGTTTTTGGGGATCAACAGTTGTTTTCTCTTTATTTGACCCTCTGGTTTTTCAAGCACGCGTTTCAAGACTCCATCTTCCACGACAATGGAGTTCCACTGAGCCCAATACGATTTCACACTGGGTGAGTATTGTGCAATTTGTTCCCACGTCGGTCTCCGGTCTTCGTTCTTCCATCCTAGTACCAACAGCAAGTCCGGGTCGTTCTCCTGGTCTTCTCGAATCCTTTCAGGGCTCCAGCGTTCGTTTATAACTTTCGTCCTTCGAACGGAGAGGTCCTTATCCTCAGCACGTCGGCAGTGACTGCAGTTTTCTGGACACGGTCTTCGCGATAGCGCATCGGCGTTCTGATGGATTGTACCAGCACGATGTACCGTATCAAAGTCGAACTCTTGCAGTCTCTCGATCCACCTGGCTACTTGTCCTTCGGGATTCTTGAAGTTTAGAAGCCACTTCAACGCTGCATGATCCGTCCTCAACAAGAATTTTCTTCCGTAGAGGTATTTATAGAAGTGCTCTACGGCCAACAGTTCTCGTCTAGTAACGCAATAACTTCGTTCTGGCTTTGACAATGTTTTGCTGAAGTAACCAGTGACACACTCTCGCCCCTCCTGTATTTGCGACAATACAGCGCCTATTCCCACGTTGCTAGCATCTGTGTCTAACACAAACTCTTCTTGTGGCAACGGATAACTCAAAATCGGTGCATTGAGCAGTGCGTTCTTCAGCTGGCCAAACGATTCTTTACAATCTTCGTCCCATTGGAATCTTCTTTCGCCCTCAGTTAGCCTAGTCGACGGTTTAGCAATGTTGGCGAATCCTGGTACGTACCGGCGGTAGTAAGTACATAAACCGAGAAAACTGCGCAAGTCGTGCTTGTTTGTAGGCGTTGGCCATTCCTTCACGGCCTTGACCTTCTGCTCGTCGACGGCGACACCCTGACTTGAGACTACATGCCCTAGATATTGCACTTCTTTTCTAAACAAGTGGCATTTCTTGGGACTAAGCTTCAGTCCAGAATTTCGAAGGCGTTGAAACACTTCCTCTAGATTCTTCACGTGCTCTTCGCATGATTTTCCGACCATAATCCTTTCAGAACTGTCTCCATTAATCTTTCAAAAGTTGCAGGAGCATTGCAAAGGCTAAACGGCATTACAGTAAACTGCCACAGGCCTGTGCCAACAGTAAATGCTGTTTTCTAATTGTCTCCAGGTGCCAATTCAACTTGCCAGTAACCACTTTTTAAGTCCAAAGTCGAGAAGATCTTCGAACCCGCCAAGGTATCGAGGATACCATCAATTCGGGGGAGTGGATAACTGTCCTTTTTCGTCACGTTGTTCAGTTGACGATAGTCCACGCAGAATCTAGTTGATCTATCCTTTTTCTTTACTAGAACAACAGACGAGGCCCATGGGCTGCTCGATGGTTCAATCACTCCTTCTTCCTCCATTTCCCGAATGATCTTGTCGGCCTCTTCCTTCTTGGCAAGAGGTAGTCTTCTAGCAGGCTGTCTAACCGGGCACGCATCTCCAGTGTTGATCTGATGCTTGATTACAACGGCTTACGAGTACTTTAAGCTGCTTCCTTTGGGTGTCATTAAGTTCCCTCGACGATGTCTTGACCAGGTTGACTAGTTCGGGTGCAATCTTCTTCTGTGGCTCTTCAGTGATTCTTATTTGGCGGATGATGGATGAAATAGGAGAACAATACCCTAATACAGTGCCTTTCTTCAGGGTCAGAGCGTAGAAGTTGACATTCATCACTCTTATTGGTACTACACCAGACGTATGCAACAAACTTTTGCCCAGTACCAATCCTCGTCCTATCTCATTGTCACTACATCTGGGTTCAAACATCATGATGTTTCTCTCTCCATCTTTGTGATCCACCCGAGCTTCCATAATCATTTCACTCCGTTCTTGTATTGAAGTGTCTTCAGTCAAAATCACACGAATGGCTTCCTCATTAGTTCGATGCAGTACGACCTCTTCTCCATTTATTTTCAACGTGCCACGTTCGAAGTCTAATCCGCAGCCCTTACTGCCCATTCCAAGTATTACCTCATCCTGGATATTCGCTACCAGTACCTTGTGGTGGAAAGCGGTACTCCCAATTGTGATAACGACGTTGACTTCTCCGTGGGTGGTAGCCGAATCCCCAGTAGCGGTACGAAGTCTCCAATTTGTGGGTAGTATCTCCTTGTCGGTGTTTAAAACCTTGGGCCCTACGATCGTCTTCGTTGCTCCTGTATCCACCAACAGCGAACATGGCTTTCCGTCCAGAAATCCATCCACGAACGCGCTGTTAAGTTGGCGTTTGATGCATGCAGCACTTGCTTCCAGGGTATTTTGACGTTGTCTCCTTATGCTGGCTCCGTTGGACTTTATGACGTTGACGGTGCATCGTTTATTCTTGTGACTCTCTTTTCCACACTTCCAACACTATATTCGTCTTCTTTTCTTTTGGCACAATATCCTTTAGCACCCTCCTAAGTGTTGCTTCAATTTTTTCTTCTATTCCATTCGTAGCTTCTTCTTCAATGGTTCGAACTCTGGCTTGACTTCTCAAACCGGTTTTACTTGTTTTGAACTCCAAAGCCCGAGCTAGAGCATCAGCTAATTTTGCTGGGCGAGCTAATATCAATGCCTGCCTAGTGCCACCATCTCGAATGCCGTCTGTAAAATTTTGCACAGCGATTCTTTCCATCATATCGTCTGGAGCGTCCGAGAAAGCTTCAAACTCTTGTAGAGACTCCGTTGGCTTCTGGCAACGATTTCGCAACTGAGAAGTATATACATGCACAAGGTGTGTCTATCCATAGCGCATCTCCAAGCACTTCACAAGCTGTCCATAGTCTGCCCTTCGTTCTGATGGGATTGTCTGTAGCACGTCCGGTTGCGTCACCCCGTAGTGCCAATATCAAGGCCATGGCTTTCTCGGCATTACTCCAAGCGTTGGCTGCGGCTGCTGCTTCGAACTGCACAATGTAGTTGGACCACTGAGATTTACCATCAAAGCTTGGTGGTTGCATCCGTATTCTGGAAACTTCCATCAAACCACTTGTCGTCTGTTCTTCACGACCTTTAAGTGCCCTAAATTCGCAAACTTACTCTCAAGTTCTCTTTGCTTCTCTTCAATCGCTATTAGTTTATCGTCGAATTTATTCTCGATGTGTTGAAGACTTTCCTTGAATTCATTCCTCAGACCGTCCGATTGTTCTAGAAGTTTTTCTTCGATCGAACCAATTTTCACTTCCAACTTTCCAGAATTTTCTAGGAGTTCTTGTTTTAGACTGATAGAATTTTTGAGAAGCTTTTGCTCTAGAATTGTAGAATTTTCTCGAAGTTCTTGTCTACTTTCTTGAAGTTTCTGCTATAAATTTGTAGAATTCTCCAGGAGCTTCTGTAGCATAGTGTTTACGTCGCAGGAAACTTCAAACAAATATATTTCAGGATTTTCGCCCGCCTTTTCAAGATCCCTAATCAGCCTGTTCTGTAACACCGATTTTGTTCCAGATGTTTCCAACTTACGTTCCTCCAGCTCCCTCTTCAGCTCTGCGACCTTCAGTTCTTTCAACGTAACTTTCTTCGTTGCCATCTTCGTATTTATTTAATTAATTCCACTCCTGACACCAATGTAGCGTTTATGGGTTCACAAAACTATTTATTTGAACAAACTATGTACAATTCATTTAAACACTATTTACAGTTATAACAGCACAATTGTTTATTTTAACAGTCACACGGATTAAGTAGCTTATTCGCACTTCTTCATCGACGCGATTCGACTATAGTGACCATCCCGCAGTCGTTCTCCCGTCATATTTAAAGCGGGAAGCCGCTTTCTGGTATCTTCGATAACTAGAATATTCGCGATCCTACGGATCGTTACAATATTGCTATTTATGTACTGTAACGAAGTTACAGAATTTTCCGAGATTACAAAACAGCCGGCGACGTTCGTCGTCACGGTCGGTCCATCCCGTCAGTTCGTCGGCCGCTGCTTTACTGCTTGGGCAAGGTCGTGCACCCTACGCCCAAATTCAAACCGTTAACATCGCGAAAAAACTACTTTCCGGCGTCGCAGCGGAGTAATTGAAGCGTTTATTGTTAAAAGACTCCAAGTGACATGAAATCGATCGGTGCAGAAAGCATCCAAGTACCATCCTGTATGCTAAAATTTGCGACTAATAGTGCTTATATGCCAAGCGCATAGTAAAACACAATAGATGAATTTGCCATAGTATTTTCGTTTCCTGAAACGTTTGCAAAATGTTTTTACTTGCGTTGTTTTAACAATAAACGATTCAACTATTTCACTCCCGTTATCAGAAAAATAGCGCGCTGCGAATTAAACTATCCCGGAGCCTCTACGACCACCCCAGTCACTGTCCCTTGTCACATCGGACCACGCCCTTGACAGCAAACCAGTAATCAGTCGATAATAAATACTTCCTGGTGTCGTACCGGGATGATTGTTGCATCATGTTGACCAGTAAATAAAACAAATAAATAAGCATTTTTAAGTTTATCGTAAAGAAACATGTTAATGAATAATGATGCAGATAATGTACTAAAAGCTAGAAAATAATTAGGTAGGCACCAGACACCAGTCATCACACCGCTTTGATCAGACTAAAATAAAATCGTGGGGCGTAGCGTACCCTGAGTAAATATGTAAATGATCGTTCTGCGTTGTCGCACGATGATTTACTTTTACGCAAATTTTGCATAAGTGGTCTATTGAGAAGATGCATCCAAAGCATACCTATAATGATATAAGCGGTTAACTATACATAATAGAAATTAGACTCGCCCCACGATTTTGTTTTAGTCTGATCAATGCTCTAAATTGATGAGGAGAGTAGTGTGATGAATGGTAACTCTACCTGATATCTACCTAATTATTTTCTAGCTTTTAGTACATTATCTGCATCATTAACATGTTTCTTAACTTACAAATGTTTTTTTATTTATTTTATTTTCAAGTTTTTAGTTTTTTCTAAAGTGTACTGTGTTCTACTTCATTTGATACCCATATTGAGGGGAGTGAAAACTAGAAAAAAGTAATTCGCTATTTTGTGATGCCGGCCATCTTGTATTTTGAATTCTTTTATGATGTACTGTATTCTACTAGTTAAGCCTTTTCATTTGATACCTATATTGAAAGAATTGAAAAACAATATGTAATCCCCCATTTTGTGGCGGCTGCCATCTTGTTTCTAAAGTGTACTGTATTCTACCTGTCAAGCCCTTTCATTTGATACCCATAATGAGAGGAATGAAAACTAAAAAAAGTAATCCGCCATTTTGTAGTAGCGGCGATCTTAAATTTTAATTTTTTTCATTGTGAACTGAATACTACTAGTTAAGCCTTTTCAGTTGATACCCATATTGAGGCGATTAAAAAACAATATATAATTCGCCATTTTGTGGCGACGGCCATCCTGTTTCTAAAGTGTACTGTGTTCTACTTGTCAAGCCTTTTCATTTGATGCCCGTATTGAGGTGATTGAAAAACAATAATTATGTAATCCGTCATTTTGTGGTGGCGGCCATCTTGGATTTTGAATTTCTTTATGATGTACTGTATTCCACCAGTTAAGCCTTTTCATTTGATACCCGTATTGAGGGAACTGAAAAACAATATGAAATCCGCCATTTTGTGATGGCGGCCATCTTGGATTTACAATGACACTAAATATACATAATTTTATTGTCATCAGAACTAAAAGTGTGTACGAAATTTCAGATCAATCGGTCAACAGCAAAGGGGTAAAATTTCAATTACTAGATGTGAACCACACAAGAATACAAGACACAAGAAACAAACAAGGCAAGCTAAATAAAACCGTTTGAAAAGCGCGCTCCGGATACCGCCATTCCGGACTCGCATTCTGAACTAGAAATTGCATCAATAAGAATGTAGAAAAAATCTGTTAAACGTGCGAAATAGATCTTACAAGACAAACTTCACGTCCAGTGTGTAAAACACAAGATTTCGCAAGGCAAAAATAGCTATTCAACCCTTTTTTCCACGCCAATCTTTCATTATCTTACACTCCTATATATCTAAATTTTGGAATCACGCATGTTGATGTTCTTTTTTATTATATAAACAATTTTATGTTTCCTTATTTCTTTCATTGGATAACGCCCTAAACTGCATCAACACCACAATCGGTACAATTTTTTTTGTTTAAAAATAGTTTCTCACCAGACAACCAACGGGCTTCATTTGTTAATAGTGACTAATTAGAAATTGCATCAATAATAATGTAGAAAAAATCTTGTTTGTTACACGTGCAAAATAGATCTTACAATACAAACTTCAAGTCCGGTGCGTAAAACACCCCATTTCGCAAGGCAAAAATAGCAATTCAACCCGTTTTTCCACGCCAATGTTTCATTATCTTACACTCCTATATATCTAAATTTCGGAATCAATCATATTGATAATAATCTTTTATATTCTTTAAGGGCTGATGATGGCAGAAGTGTTCTGCCGAAACATGTTCCATTTGTAATTTTACAGTTATTAAAGTTTGTGGAGTTCGACTTAGATATATTTAAATTTTAATTTAAATTTACTCCACCTGGATTTAAGAACATTCTTCTGGTTTACTCATGTTGATGTTTTTCTATTATATATACAAATTTATGTTCCCATATTTCTTTGATCGGATAACACCCTAAACTGCATCAACACCACAATCGGTACAATTTTTTTTGTTTAAAAATAATTTCTCACCAGACAACCAACGGGCTTTATTTGTTAGTAGTGACTAACTAGAAATTGCATCAATAAGAATGTAGAAAAAATCTTGTTTGTTACACGTGCAAAAAAGATCTTACAAGACAAACTTCACGTCCAGTGCGTAAAACAAACCGTTTTGCAACGCAAAAATAGCTATTCAACCCGTTTTTCCACGCCAATGTTTCAGTATCTTATACTCCTATATATCTAGTTTTTTTTTTCCATTTTATTTCATTGTTTTAACTATCCTCCTCTGTTCTTAATCCCTCAAAGAGATCTAACGTCTGTCTTCACCGTGAAAACGAAATTAAAAAGTTCAGATCATTGGCGTGTTCGGTAAGCAGGGTTAGATTTCAAGTATTTTTATCTAGAAAATGGAGACGTTTTGCTACACAAAAATAGCAGTGAGTATGTATTTCCAATTTTTGAAATCCTCATGTATACCAATTATAAGTGTGACATAAATTACAGTGTGTTTTACTTAAAATAGGTTTTTTGGCTATGATTTGATCTTTATAGGTTAGATTACCCACACTTTAAATTTTATATGAGTGGCCATAAATTTGACATGAGTGATATCACACTCGAAAAAAAGGACGCCCACTCGAATTGATGAAATGAATTACGTCCGTAAGTACTTACGTGACAACGCTGTATCTGGCAATAAAATGTCAAAAATTACATCTTTCACCAAATTTGCAACGAAATATTTGAAATTCACTCACTCAAATCTTCAAAACTGCCTTTGTTCGAAATTCGCGCCCTTTTTTATTACTTCTGCCTGAATTGCTGGAATATTATCTACTTTTGCATTTTTTATTGTCTACGCCTTTTCTTAACGACATTGTGCTCTAAAAACTTTAGCTTTTCAGAATCTCAAAGCCGAGGTTCTATAATTGCATATTTTAATATTTTTTCAACAGCAGCGAACATAAATTCTTCTTCTTGAACCCTAAAGCTTAAGAATACGGGATTACGTCCGAGTCTGAGATTCTAATACTCTTGAAGTAAAACGTCTATACGCGGGCTCAAACCCGGACCACGTCCCAATCCCACCGGGGAGACTAGCTGCGATCAAGAGGAAAGGGTGCGCGCCGAGTGTAGTATTTTCCCTCCCGTCAAACTAGACAGCTGACCTCCGGCGTACCGTACTCCAGTGTAACTAAACGCGGTCCCGTGGAGCATACCACGTAGAAAACTGGCGCTCGATGTAACCCGACCGTAGAAATCTTGGTCGATTTGATCTGGTCACTGTGACATTTTTATCTAACAGAGTAACCAATTTCGCCCGGATTGAACTGAAACCTTTTTTACGAAAAAGGGGTGACAGATTTAGGGTCGTCATATGTGACAATTACTGACAGAGTACTCAGTTTCGCCCGGTTTGAACTTTAAATATTTTTTTACGAAAATGGGGTGACACATTGGGGTCGTCAACCTCTCTATGTTACTCCCCATTGCAAATATTATTTGTCGTCAAAATTTCAAAACAAACAAACATTGATTTTTATATATTAGATAAATAATAAATTTTTATCTAACATGATTTATGTATATTTTATCGAATCAATATATGTAAATAAATATGAATAAAAGTTTATACGTGCTTTCAGTATTATAAGAGATGCGTTTATTTACCCCCTTCGGCCATTGTATATTCACAGACAAACGCACTTAAAGAGTAAATTCCAGTCGCACTTTCGAAGCTGACACGCACAATTACTTTTTTAATTGTTTTCTTTGCTAAAAGAGTATTCGGATTTTTTCCACAAAAAAAATATAGGCAACTGACATTATGTAAGAATACGAATATTCCGAGCAACTAATTATTATTTACGATAACAAATAAATAAATAAAAAATAATATTATCTGCCTACCGCTTTTCGTGAGATATGGAAACCGCTATAAGAGATTATTAGTCCTTAAATACCAGAAAAGTATACCACCTAAAATCAGTGTCTCTATACAGGGCGTAACAGAAATATGTATCAAAATTTTAACCAGTGGTAGAAACTCATCAAAAGCAACAACTTTTCTATATACGATTTTTTACCTGTTGAGAAATTCACAATTATCAGTTTCCCGGGGCAACTCAACCGGACGTGTTATTTATCCAAATCGAATTTGGAGAATTTTGAAGGAGCACCAGTTGTATCCCTTTCACGTACAGAAATTCCAATTTTTACAGCCAAAGTAAACCAAGAGCCAAATTGATCCGCATGCTATTAGGCCCCACAATTTCATTTTCAGCATCGGGCAGTTTAGATTGTTTCCGTATGTTTTCTAAAGTTTTTGTTGTCAGCCCATCATCAGCCCAGGCGTTCCGTGGCGGGTAACTGAATTAACGTCAAAACTTCCACTAATTTTAACTCGATAACTATGAG
Organism: Diaperis boleti; assembly: GCA_963583935.1. Lineage (NCBI taxonomy): Eukaryota > Metazoa > Arthropoda > Insecta > Coleoptera > Tenebrionidae > Diaperis > Diaperis boleti. Next base: position 72,186,810 of record OY757244.1, read on the forward strand.
GTTTACGGCAAAATTTTATTAAGAAAAATTGTTGGCAATGATGAGTTCTATTACCGATTAAGATTTTAATACCTATTTCTGCTACGTCCACCTTTCGGATAAATGGGATTCATTCTACATACTTATTTCTTCTAGTATATTATTTTTGAACACAAAATACCGTTAATGCAAACATTACACATTTTGGCAGGGACGCTTTTGTCTATAGTTTTACCAGATATGATGACTGCTATCATGAGAACCACAAACGCTCCTGAAAACAATCCAACTTTGAAGGTGGTCCACGGGATCTGCTGCTCTCCCAAAGGAGGCACCCTCAAACGTTTCATAGCCCTTTGTCGATCCCCTCCCTCTAATTCTTGCGTAACCGTTCCTTCAGTTTCTCTAATTAGTCTATCGATATCTTTGTTTGTGAGAAAGTGGGAACTTTCGACGTGCTCTACACGCCACTTTGCTCCTATATCCACATTTAACAGCTAAAAAAACACGCTGCTAAATAAGAAATTCACACCAAGCTCCTCTTACTTTATCGTGCTTTTTCAATATTTTCCTAAAGCCTGTAAAGTTTAAATTCTGGTAATTTTGCAACAATATCAAACTCAGATAAAATTCACTAAACGCTAGTTTTAACTCTTGTATTTTCTTCGCGGGTACATTTCTTTTTCTTAAGATATTATTTTTGATGGAGCTGGTCTTTCGAGGGTACTCCACGTCTTGTGCTTCGGTCAGGTCGCTCTTTAATCCCGCGCACTTTCGTGTGGCCTCCGCCAATTTCTCTGTAATTCAAAAATTATAGAAAAAGTCTCGGACCAGCTCGAACCGACCAGAGTAAAAGGTGTTGATTTTGGTCAACTCTTTGTCGCAGTAGGAGAAAAACTGTTCGTCAAATTTTGCGAAATACCGAGTCAGTATTTCGGGCTCCACCACTTCCGCCGAGGGGGCTTGTTCCACAGCCGCATAGAGCATTGCTTTCATCTCCTGAAGACCACGAAGTTATTTATAGCAACAAATGGGGGCACTTACTTCATAATTTATGTATTGTTTTCTCCACTCTGGAGTGATATGGGCCGAAAGATGTTCAGTGAATTTCATTGTTGTAATTTAGTTATGAATTATGATAATTTTGTAGGTTTGACGTTTTCATTCATGGTGGGTCGAAAAGACGTCGACGTCGCGACGTCTGCGGTAAGTGTGATTCCTACTTTATCGTCCTTCACATGTGATTCGAACAGCTGGCCGTGGAAAATGTTACAACAACATAACCTCAAACAATAAACCATGATTAATTATTGTAGAACGTTAAGACCGTTTTGCAGGAACGCGAGACAGGTAGGGATGGTGCCGTTCATTTTTTTGTTGCTGATTTTTGCCTTTCCAGCTCAGTGCCGAAGCCAAGCGTCAAGTAATTCCAGACGAAAATGTGCTTGAAAACATTGCCAAAAATGCTTACACTCCCAAAAATCACCCAGGAGTTTTTAAACCGAGGGTAATCATGCTCCCGGAAGCTTTTATCAAGGCTGTGGAGAATGTTGTTGCTGGCAAGAACATTTTTCTTTACAGACCAAGTCACTAAAGACTAATTTCAGACTACCCAGTCAAAGCTTTGATAGAAGATGGCAAAGTCCTAATAAATCACTTGAGGGACAAGAGACCTCCAGTGGAACCACAGGAACTCAAAGGGATCAAACAAGGGGTTTATGAAAGGGTGCTGTCACAGCATAAAGTTCCTGAGGAGTTCTCATCAGAGGAAGCTAGAACCAGGTTTAAGGAAATGATCACAAATAAAGTTAACATCATTTTAAAAAGAGAAGTGTACAACTGGAAGCAGGTGGATTATGACACATACAATGCCTTGGTTTACTTATTCTCAAGATCACCTGCAGAGTTTTCAGTTTTGGCAAAAATATTCCTAGAAATTTCTGAAAGGGACCCCGATTTCAAGCCTAGGAGTTTGTTTGATTTTGGCTCCGGTGTGGGAACTGCCACATGGTAATTTTTATTTTTATTATGGTAAACTAAAGATTTGATTATGCAGCCCAAAATACACAGTGATAATAAAATTGATTCCCAGACTGTTATGTCACGAACGCATGGGCTTCATTATTCAAATCTACACCCCCTTCAAAGACTATCGCCAGTTACAGTATATTTCACATTAAAATCAATTGAATGCGTATTTTGGGTTGCATACTCAACCCGTAATATCTACAATTTTAGGGCGGCAAATTTATACTGGAAAAAAAATTTCTTTGAATACTTCAATGTAGACTCATCTAGTTGTATGAACGATCTAGCTCAGATCCTCCTCCAGCAAGGAAAAGGCACAAATCAGATGAAATTAAAGGGCGTATTTTACCGACAATTTTTACCAGCCACAAATGTACACATGCAGTTATTTTTTGAATGTTGTGACTGTTTGTAATTTTTAGACCGCTTATGACCTAGTAGTGTCTGCCTACACGCTCCTAGAATTACCTTCCCAGCAATCTCGATTAAATACAGTGTTGAGTCTGTGGAATAAAACAGAGAAGTATCTGGTCCTGGTTGAGCAGGGCACCAATGCCGGGTTTAAAGTAATTTTGTTGATTTGTCATACTACTGAATGAAAAGATTTTTTAGGTCATTAATGAAGCTAGAGATTTTATTCTGCACATAAAAAATGAAAAAACAGTTGGCCATATTTTTAGTCCAGTAAGTATCTACACCAATGTGTTGTCCAAATTTGAAACATGTTTTCCAGTGTCCCCATGATCTGAGCTGTCCAAGGTTCAGACAGGATGATGGCACCCCTTGCAATTTTGAAACGTACTATTTTAATTTGCCGTTTGGGGCACCAGTTCGCAGGTGGAGTGAAAGATATTCATATGTGGTTTTTAAAAAAGGTTCGTTTAAAAATATACAATTTTTATGTTTACTATTTACGTAAATTAATGTTTGGTAGGTGAACGAGACAGCTCAGACCCGCAATGGCCCAGAGTGGTAAGGGACACGCTTGTCAGATCAAAACACACGATCTGTAGGATGTGCACAAAAAACTCAGACTTGGAGGAAGTAATTTTCACGGCTACAAAACATGGAAAGTAAGTCAATGTCTCTGACTTAAATTGTGAATAATAAAGTATGATATTTTTTCAAGGAGCATGTACCATTGTGCAAGAGCCACCAAATGGGGCGAACTCCTACCAATTACAATAGAGCCCAAACAAGGCGGCCTGGAAGACCCAGAAGAATAGGTAGGTATTAATTGTTCCTATAAATGAAGACAGCGTTATTTGTAAATATATTTAATGATATTTACTTACAAAACTAAAACTGCAGATTGTCATACAAATCTTATGGATGTTGTATCTTACCACTTATTATATAGGTACTTTTATAAAATGATATTTATACATAAACACAAACCTAAGTTTCAATCAAACTTAACAAATCCACCTGCACCTAATCTCGCGTAAAAAACGTTCCATCTCCCAACCTCCCCAAGTACGTAGGCCAACTCTGCTCCTTTCCGGGTAAAAATTTGGCACATCTCTCGTTGGATTTTTTAACATCGCACTGACACTCGACGGTGACCCTGTACACGGTCATTTGGCCCAAACTAAGTTGACTGATTCGGTTGTAGAACTCGAAACGGTCTTTCAAATTTTGTAGTTCGTTACGACATTCGTTCAGATATAGGTCTTTCTGTTCTTTCTCCGTGTTTTTTGTGTCCAAGTGAGCTTGATCTGGGGAAAATTTGTCAGAATTGGTTGTGGGACATAAGGGGACACTCACCATTGAGAAGTTTTTCATTAAGGCAATCTTCGATTTCTTGATCGGTAACGTCCTGGTCACTGAATCGGGATGGTTGCCAGTAAGTTATAAAAACAATGTCTATTGAGTTTGTTGTTGTGTTCAAGGACTTTATAATAGCACCTGAAATTAAGATTTCCATTGATTAGGGTAGGCTGCAGTGGAGGACCAACATTTGAAATGGACACGCAAAGATATCTGCGAGAACATGAAATTGTAAAATACGAAATATAAAATTATGGTGATGAAATAACGATATAGGCAACTGAAAAAAAAAGTGTAATAATAAAATGGTTATGAAATTATAAATTAGCTAATAAGCAACGGAATAGCGAAATGAAGAAATCTATATAAATAAAAGACAATTGCCGCTTGTATGAAAAATCATCACTTGAGAACGGCTGATTTTTTGTTGTGTTTGTAATTGGCAGGACATAGTTTGTATGAAAGAAAATTTTGGTATAACTCAAGACCATAACGCACGATTCGAACGATGGATATGCATAATTCTTTTTTGTTTTGTTCGTTATGGTCCTGGATGTTTTCAGGAAAATGAAATTTGAGTCAATTACAAAGGAAAGTCGGAAAATTCGGACAAACCGCAAATTGGCATTTTTTGCTCCTTTAAATTCACGAGCCGCATATGGACATTGATTTTAATCTAAACTACTGAGAATCAATTGGTTTTTTTCCGGAAAAGAGCGTACTTATCAATTTTCTACATTTTTGCACACCCCGGTGCAGTTACATACTGATAAACTAACAATAATTATTATTTCTGAATTTAGTTTCTGCAGAAAACTCAATCGGCCAGCGGTAATTTGTTGCCATTGTATTTTACTTAAGTTTTTAAAGTTATTAATCATAAAATATGCCGGCTTTTTCTAACAGCGGATACACGGCCATTGTATTAATTTGCGGAGAAGGTCAAGAAATTTCCGCCAAAGCACAAAGACTTTATGTGCAAGTTCTGTATTATCAACTGTCGAGGCGGGTTTCACCAGAGAAGGTATTTTCAACTTAAATAATACGCACGTAGGGGCAGACGAAAATCCGCAAATTTTCAATTTTCATCATTAACTGTCGGATATTGAGGTAATAGCGTTTAGTTTATTTACGTCGGCCGGCTTACATTAATGCTTTGCTAAAGTTTTTTGTTGTGCGGTATTCTGTGGCGGGTAACTAAATTAACGTAAAAAAATTCACTAATTTTAGCTCGATAACAACGGGGTTTAGAGCAAAAATTAGTAAGAAAAATTGTTGCCAATAACGAACAATTTATTGCACTATTTTTGAAATACCCTGTATGGGAGATTGTAAAAATAAAGGAAACCGAAATTGCAACGAAGTTGCCAAATTCTGTGAGGATCGAGTGCATCGAGTTTAGCCAGTCCCAGCCGCTTGTCTCTTTGCCGCTTGAATAAAACCGATCGCAACACGCCGTAAAATCGCGTCTTTCAAATCGCCAAAAAAGTATTTCTAAACATCGGACCGGGATAATTCTTTCTTTCTTTCTTTCTTTCGGTAACCGGAATGAAACCGCGCTCCGGGTCCCGTCATTCCGGAGTTTGTGCTCTGCCCGGATTCACCGCCGTTCCGGGAGAATATGACGCCGAATCGTATAGCGATGAAAACCTTGGATCAGTCGCCCACACGCGGCCGTTCACGCAAAAAATTAGAAAACGAAATTGCGAAATTTGGAAAAATTAAATGCTTTATGGAAAAAAGTAAAGCAATAACAAAATAAAAAAGTGCGTATATGCGTTATCTTCTATATATAAAAATCGATGTGTATGTATGTTCCCTATGGACTCCAAACGGCTGAACCGATTTTGATGAAATTTTCAGGCAATCTTCAGATTAGCCCAGCGAGCGACCTTGTGAAGTTTGGTCGCGATAACATTAAAAACAAAAAAGTTTTTTCGAAAGTGACAGTTTTAGTTTTGGGAAGTGACAGTTTTAGATTTTACTGGTGAGGTTGTTATTGTGCAAATGTGCAATTCTCTGCTTAGACAGACAAAGTATTTGGTCTGCCGCTCAATTGACCATTTTTGCTGCGTAGACAAAATATTTTGTCTGCCGCTCAATTTGTGTATGGCCTCTTAGAAAATAATCGGGAAGTTAGTGAGAAGTTAGTAAACTGTCAATTGAAGAAACTTGAATCGGCTTTGAAAAGACTTGGAATGTCTGGAAACGACTTCAAAGACTTCAGGCGACTTGAAACGACATGAAATGTGTTGAAGGGACTTGAGGCAACTTGAAATGTTTTGAAAGCAATTGAAGATTTGAAAAGATTTGAAATTACTTGAAAATAGTTTGAAGGGACAGAAAGCGACTGGAAGAGAGATAAAGCAACTTGAAGAAACTTGAAGCGATTTAAAAGCACTTGAAATGTCTTGAAGCGACGTGAAATATGTTAAAAGGACTTGAAGCGACTTGAAAAGATTTGGAGCGAATTGAAATGTTTTGAAGAGACTTGGGGCGACTTGAAAAGTTTTGAAAGGAATTGAAGCTACTTGAAAAGACTTGAAATATCTTGAAAAGTCTTGAAGCGACCTAGGAAGATTTGATATATCTTGAAGGGATTGGAAGCGACTGGAAAAGACTTGAAATGTCTGGAAAATACTTGAAGAGTCTTGGAACTATTTGGGAACACTTCAAGTAATATCTTGAAAGGACTGGAAGCCACTTGAAAAGACTTGAAATACCTTGAAGGGACTTGAAAAGATTTGAAATGTCTTGAAACGAATTGAGATGTTTTGAAAGGACTTGAGCTGACTTGAAATATTTTGAAGGGAATTGAAGCGACTTAAAAAGTCTTGAAATGTCTTGAAGCGACCTGGGAAGACCTCAAAAATTTTAAAGGGACGGGAAGCTACTTGAAAAGACTTGAAATGTCCTTTAGCGACTTGAAGAGAGATGAAGTGGCTTGAAAAAACTTGAAACGACTGGAAAGACTTCAAGCGAATTGAAAATACTTGAAATATTTTGAAGGGACTTGAGGCGGTATGAAATATTTTGAAAAGTCTTGAAGCGACTTAAAGAAACTTGAAGCGATTTAAAAGCACTCTATATGTCTTGAATGGACGTGAAATATGCTAAAAGGACTTGAAGCGACTTGAAAAGATTTAGAGCAAATTTAAACGACATGAAATGTTTTGAAGAAACTTGGGGCGACTTGAAAAGTTTTGAAAGGAATTGAAGCGACTTGGGAACATTTGATATATCTTGAAGGGATTGGAAGCGGCTTGAAAAGACTTGAAATGTCTGGAAAATACTTGAAGAGTCTTGGAACGATCTGGGAACACTTCAAATAACATCTTGAAAGGACTGCAAGCCACTTGAAAATACTTCAAATACCTTGAAGCGACTTGAAATGTTTTGAAGGGAATTGAACCGACCTGAGAAGACTTCAAAAATTTTGAAGGGACGGGAAGCTACTTGAAAAGACTTGAAATGTTCTTTAGCGACTTGAAGAGAGATCAAGTGGCTTGAAAAAACTTGAAACGACTGGAAAGACTTGAACCGAATTGAAAATACTTGAAATATTTTGAAGGGACTTGAGGCGGTATGAAATATTTTGAAAAGTCTTGAAGCGACTTGAAGACTTGAAAAGATTTAGAGCGAATTTAAACGACATGAAATGTTTTGAAGAGACTTGGGGCGACTTGAAAAGTTTTGAAAGGAATTGAAGTGACTTGGGAATATTTGATATACCTTGAAGGGATTGGAAGGGACTTGAAAAGACTTAAAATGTCTGGAAAATACTTGAGGTGTCTTGGAGCGATCTGGGAACACTTCAAATAATATCTTGAAGGGACTGGAAGCCATTTGAAAAGACTTGAAATACCTTGAAGTGACTTGAAAGGATTTGAAATGTCTGAAACGACTTGAAAGACTTGAAGCGAATTGAAAAGAATTGAAATATTTTGAAGGGACTTGAGGCGACTTGAAATATTTTGAAAGGACGTGAAGCGACTTGAAGAAACTTAAAATGTCCTGAAGCAACTTGAGGAAACTTGAAACAAAATTAAGGAACTTGGAATATTTTGAAACTACTTGAAATGTTTCTAAGGGACTTGGGGCGACTTGAAATGTTTTTAAAGCAATATTGAAGATTTGAAAAGGACTTGAAATGACTTGAAAATATCTTGAAGGGACAGAAACCTACTTGAAAATTGACTTAAAAATTCTTGAAATGTCTTGTAGAGTCTTGAAGCGACCTGGGAAGACTTCAAAAATTTTGACGGGACGGGAAGCTACTTGAAAAGACTTGAAATGTCCTTTAGCGACTTGAAGAGAGATGAAGTGGCTTGAAAAAACTTGAAACGACTGGAAAGACTTGAACCGAATTGAAAATACTTGAAATATTTTGAAGGGACTTGAGGCGGTATGAAATATTTTGAAAAGTCTTGAAGCGACTTGAAGAAGACTTGAAAAGATTTAGAGCGAATTTAAACGACATGAAATGTTTTGAAGAGACTTGGGGCGACTTGAAAAGTTTTGAAAGGAATTGAAGTGACTTGGGAATATTTGATATACCTTGAAGGGATTGGAAGGGACTTGAAAAGACTTAAAATGTCTGGAAAATACTTGAAGTGTCTTGGAGCGATCTGGGAACACTTCAAATAATATCTTGAAGGGACTGGAAGCCATTTGACAAGACTTGAAATACCTTGAAGTGACTTGAAAGGATTTGAAATGTCTGAAACGACTTGAAAGACTTGAAGCGAATTGAAAAGAATTGAAATATTTTGAAGGGACTTGAGGCGACTTGAAATATTTTGAAAGGACGCGAAGCGACTTGAAGAAACTTAAAATGTCCTGAAGCAACTTGAGGAAACTTGAAACAAAATTAAGGAACTGGGAATATTTTGAAACTACTTGAAATGTTTCGAAGGGACTTGGGGCGACTTGAAATGTTTTTAAAGCAATATTGAAGATTTGAAAAGGACTTGAAATGAATTGAAAATATTTTGAAGGGACAGAAACCTACTTGAAAATTGACTTAAAAATTCTTGAAATGTCTTGAAGAGTCTTGAAGCGACCTGGGAAGACTTCAAAAATTTTGAAGGGACGGGAAGCTACTTGAAAAGACTTGAAATGTCCTTTAGCGACTTGAAGAGAGATGAAGTGGCTTGATAAAACTTGAAGCGAATTGAAAATACTTGAAATATTTTGAAGGGACTTGAGGCGGTATGAAATATTTTGAAAAGTCTTGCTGCGACTTGAAAAGATTTAGAGCGAATTTAAACGACATGAAATGTTTTGAAGAGACTTGGGGCGACTTGAAAAGTTTTGAAAGGAATTGAAGTGACTTGGGAATATTTGATATACCTTGAAGGAATTGGAAGGGACTTGAAAATACTTAAAATGTCTGGAAAATACTTGAAGTGTCTTGGAGCGATCTGGGAACACTTCAAATAATATCTTGAAAGGACTGGAAGCCACTTGAAAATACTTCAAATACCTTGAAGCGACTTGAAATGTTTTGAAAGCAATATTGAAGATTTGAAAAGGACTTGAAATGACTTGAAAATATTTTGAAGGGACAGAAAGGGACTGGAAGAGAGATGAAGCAACTTGAATAAACTTGAAACGATTTAAAAGCACTTCAAATGTCTTGAAGCGACGTGAAATATGTTAAAAGGACTTGGAGCGAATTTAAATGTTTTGAAGAGACTTGGGGCGACTTGAAAAGTTTTGGAAGGAATTGAAGCTACTTGAAAAGACTTGAAATATCTTGAAGAGTCTTGAAGCGACCTAGGAAGATTTGATATATCTTGAAGAGATTGAAGCTACTTGAAAAGACTTGAAATGTCCTTTAGCGACTTGAGGAGAGATGAAGTGGCTTGAAAAAACTTGAAACGACTGGAAAGACTTGAAGCGAATTGAAAATACTTGAAATATTTTGAAGGGACTTGAGGCGGTATGAAATATTTTGAAAAGTCTTGAAGCGACTTGAAGAAAACTTGAAAAGATTTAGAGCGAATTTAAACGACATGAAATGTTTTGAAGAGACTTGGGGCGACTTGAAAAGTTTTGAAAGGAATTGAAGTGACTTGGGAATATTTGATATACTTTGAAGGGATTGGAAGGGACTTGAAAATACTTAAAATGTCTGGAAAATACTTGAAGTGTCTTGGAGCGATCTGGGAACACTTCAAATAATATCTTAAAAGGACTGGAAGCCACTTGAAAAGACTTGAAATACCTTGAAGTGACTTGAAAGGATTTGAAATGTCTGAAACGACTTGAAAGACTTGAAGCGAACTGAAATAACTTGAGATGTTTTGAAGGGACTTGAGGTGACTTAAAAAGTATTGAAATGTCTTGAAGAGTCTTGAGGGGACCTGGGAAGAACTTGAAATGTTTTGAAATTACTTAAAAGACTTGAAGATCACTTGAAAAGTTTTAGAGCGAATTTAAACGACATGAAATGTTTTGAAGAGACTTGGGGCGACTTGAAAAGTTTTGAAAGGAATTGAAGTGACTTGGGAATATTTGATATACCTTGAAGGGATTGGAAGGGACTTGAAAATACTTAAAATGTCTGGAAAATACTTGAAGTGTCTTGGAGCGATCTGGGAACACTTCAAATAATATCTTGAAAGGACTGGAAGCCACTTGAAAAGACTTGAAATACCTTGAAGTGACTTGAAAGGATTTGAAATGTCTTGAAGAGTCTTTAAGCGACCTGGGAAGAACTTGAAATGTTTTGAAAGGACTTGAAGCGAATTGAAAAGAATTGAAATATTTTGAAGGGACTTGAGGCGACTGGAAGCGACTTAAAGAAACTTAAAATGTCCTGAAGCAACTTGAGGAAACTTGAAACGAAATGAAGGAACTTGGAATATTTTGAAAGACTTGAAGCTACTTGAAAATACATACTTGAAATATTTTGAAGGGACTTGAGGCGATATGAAATATTTTGAAAGGTCTTGAAACGACTTGAAAAGATTTAGAGGGAATTTAAACGACATGAAATATTTTGAAGAGACTTGGGGCGGCTTGAAAAGTTTTGAAAGGAATTGAAGCGACTTGAAATACCTTGAAGAGTCTTGAAGCGATCTGGGAAGATTTGATATATCTGGAAGCGATTGTCTGGAAAGTATTTGAAGAGTCTTGGAACGATCTGGGAACACTTCAAATAACATCTTGAAAGGACTGGAAGCCACTTGAAAAGACTTCAATTGAAGCGACTTGAAAGGATTTGAAATGTCTTGAAACGACTTGAAAGACTTGAAGCGAATTGAAAAAACTTCAGATGTTTTGAAGGGACTTGAGATGACTTGAAATGTCGTGAAATATTTGCATTCGCATAACCACGATAATAGATTGTTTTATTAGGAGTAAAAGTGGGACTTCTCGGACTTGCGCGCTCGGCCGTCAAACCTACAAACTTGCCTTGAAAAGCCCAAAATCGCCAAAATAGACTCACGTAATTAATGGACTTAGGGAGCTTTGGATGTTTGTAATATTTAAAAAGTATTAATATTATACATAGAATTAATTAAATTATTAATATGACATTATAATTTATTTTGTACAAGATTTATGTGGCCAAAACTGAACATTAAGTTGGGAAAAACGGAATTAAAAAAACGTGAAATTGTGAAATTATAATATGTACTACGAAATTCAGAAATTGTGAAACTACGAAATCACTAAATTAATAAATTATACAAGAACATGATTTTGAGATTGCATAATCGTGAACTTATCAAGTAATGACATAACAGAAAAGAAAAATACAAAAATCGAGATATGTTATAGGAAATAATGAAATAGAGAAATAACAAAGTAACGAATAAGGATTTCGTTTTCCATAACGAAATAGCGAAATAACTACTCCATAAAATTATACAAATAACGGAAGAATAAATTAGCGACACAATGAAATAACAACACGAACTAGCAAGTCGAAAAATAACGACCTACTTTATGAGAATATGAAATTGTAACGTTAACAAATAACAAAATAAAAAACAACGAAATTCCAATAGAAAAATAACAATAAAAAGAAGTCACGGAATGAGGAAATAACGAAAGGATTAACGAAACATTCCAAAATTGTATGTTGTAAAATTATGAAACATTGAAATAAGGAAACGAATTATTAAATAAATTATTCATGGCGATATGAAAAATAAAATAAAACAACGAAGTAACGCAATAGGGAAATAAGGAAACGACAACATAAACAGAGCGAGATATTTTTTGGAGAAATGCAATAGTACGGAAATAAATAAATAGGAATATAAAGAAAAAGCTAAATCCGTTATGAGATTACGAAGCGATGAAAGAAATAATTAACAATGTAACAAAGTGAAAGAAAGTTAAAATGACAAAAGTAATGAAATAGCAAAATGCTAAAAGAAATAATTAATAAAGTCTCTACAGGGAGAACGGTCAGCAGGAGGAAGAGAGTAACTAAATCAAAGAGAGCCAGAAAACAATAATAACTTACCAACCGACGTAATTTTTCTTACACCATTAAAAGTATAGTTCGCATCCCTTTTGCCCCTCCAGTACCCACTCTCCTTATCTTGGATTTCTTTCTCTGACTCCAAATCCCACAAAGTATACGACGTGTTTTCAGCAGTTTTCCTCTCGTCTTCTATTATATCATTCACTTCTTCGTTTTCTTTAATCTTGTCAATGTGCGACGCCAGATCTCTTTGTTCGAATTTAGACTTCCTCAACTGGCTTTCCCTGTTCTTATAGAAGGTGTCGCGTAAAATCTCCCACGGAGAGTTATTCAGGTCGTGAAGGAGCCGATTTCTAGACATCTTGATGTTTTGGTAGTCGTAAATACCGTACTTCGGACTGGCTAGATTTTTCTTTTTGGACTTGTTTGTATCCGAAGGCTTGCTCCTCGGATCCCTGTTGTTTTTAAAGGGGGGGCTGTCATAGAATGCCTCTTGATTAAGATCGGGATCGTAGTCCGCATCACTGTCTTCCGCGGGACTCATTTGGGGAGGTAATTGCAAGGCATCTTCAGGGTCGTACTTCAAGTCCATCTGAAAAAATAAATCAATCGAAAACCGATACTGACTTATTAGTGTAGCTCACATTGTCAGTCATTTTTGGATTGGTGTTTTCGTTCATGTAGTCTTTGACTATTCCCTGTCTGTTGTCTTTGTGTCTGAAACTGGAGCTGCCGTACTTATGGATGTTGACTTTTTGAGAGTCATCCATGTAATTTTCGTCCACTTCTGATTGGCCTTCACTGTTGATTAGTAGTTTGGGATGCTGCATGAAGTACTTTTTAATTTGTCCCAACGGCGATTTGGTGTTGTTGAATTCTAGTGACGTTCTGTTGACTACAAAAGAATTTATTTTTCATTTGGCCCGACCAAGTATTTACCTGAATTGTAAATCTCGAAACCGGGCGGTTGATCGTACTGATTTAAAGCATTCAGCTTCATTATGCTGGAAGTGTTAAATTGCCGTTGGCAGATGTCCATCACCTTATCGCCACTTGTCGCTAAAATCCGAATTATTTACCAATTTTAGCAACAATAATCTCGACCAACCTTCCACGCCGATTTTAGTCTTACTATAAATGTCTATATTGGTGCACTCGGTGGTCCAAAACAGGAACATGTCAAACCCGTGTGCCTCCACCGCCAGCGTCAGACCGTTCATTTGCGACGCCACACTTCCGCCAATCGATTTTGTATAAATAGGCTTTCCGGTCTTACCATCAATTATATACGTTGTGGTGTAATTGTAATTGAGGATATTATCGTATTTTTCGTATATTATCAAAAAGTCAGTCACGTTGTCGTCATTGAAGTACCCGGGCGTTGGAATGACGTTGCTTTCGGAATTCGGAATTGTGTAGTTCCAAATTTGTTGGAAGGTCGATCCATCTATGGCTACTATAGTGCAGTTGAACATTGCTGTTACAATGTCGGATATATTGTCGCCGGTTATGTCGACCAGAACGGACTGGGTAATCACGCCTTTGTGTGGATCTTCGTAAATTGTGCGTAATGACTGGAAAATTCAAATCAATTACAGTGTGCGGAATTTGACTCAGTTAAAAGTCAAAACTAAACCAATAGAGCGGAGAACTGCGAGGAGGGGGGAAGCAAGGAAAAACGTACGCTTTTTCGGATACATACAATAAACTAAATCAAATGCGCAGAGAAACGCGAGGACGGAACATACCGGCTACCAAAAAATACAAAGTATTTTATCAATAGGACAGGACCCGGGCCAAACGCCATTGCAACGGAGGTACTAATTCGTCATTACTAACAGGACACAATGGACGCGAAGTAACCATAGCTGTGACGGTGAATACTTCCGATTTAACTCCAACCTCCCATAGGCCACCAAAATGAGGCGCGAACGGAAGATTAAAATGCCAAGCGATCCGCTAGAGGCTGACGCTGCTTTCATTAAACGATTCAGTTGCCTATAAATGTGTTGACAACGTCCTCTAGAGCCAGAAAGCGCCTCAAAGCCGCAAGAAAACACTCCGAGGTTAAATCAGAAGCTACCTCCAAATGAAGAGCTTTTGTTGAAAAGCATACAGTTAAACAGAGATAAGCGTTTAGTTATTTAGCGCCACGAGATTTTGACATTGTTAGACTAAAGGGTCCAGCGTAATCTACGCCAACTTGACGGAAAGGCTTAATTGTGAAAAACGAAGAGGGCGGTTGATGATGGACGGGATGCGTACGGAAACATCGAACACATTTAGACAATACACTTCGAATTATGAACAGTTTGGTGACCCGCATGGAAATATTTAACGTGAATTCAATAAGCATAGCAGTAAACCGATGATATGAGGGTAATAATCTGGAAGGCGTTTGTTATATGATAAAGGGGCTTGATGTAGCCGTCCACCCACACGAAGAATATTGTTTTCATCCAAAAAGGGAGATAATTTTTTAAACCTCTTAGGCAGAGAGGCAGACTCTCATTTTGAAGTGCGTCAATTCCGTTCGCAAAATGTCGGCGGATTTTGAGGGGATGGGACATAGAACCACGAGGAGGAGGGAACATGTTCCTGGATAAAAGAAACCTTATTAGCAACAAACGTCTTTCAACGCTGTGGAGAGGACTTAAGCCACGCCAGAACGATTTGAGATTCTCGTATTCTGATCTTTGTATACCCGAATAATAAAACTTAAAGAGGACTGCTCCAGAAAGTTCTAATCTCGGAATTGTGATTTTCTTCAAAGGTGCCACTTGAGATTTAGCACAGACGAAGTAAGTAGAAGGTCCTTCTGATACAAAAGTATAAACAAAATAAATTGCAGTTGAATATCCCTTTTTTGAGGTATCACTAAAACGAGAAGCTCACGGCTTACAAAATTTTGTGGAGCAAGACCTCGTGGTAACGAAAAACTGTTTAAAGCAATAAGATCGTCACAGAGTTTTTCCTATGAACGTGAAATTTCATGTGGTGCCAAATGGATCGAAGATTCCATTAGGTGCCATTGGGGTTCTCTCTCATTGGCATCCATGGAAACATGCGACGAAGGAAGTTTTTGTCCTGAAGAGCGATTGACAACCTCGGTATTTTGCGCTTCCTGTGCGAGCGTATAAATTTCCGACAGTCGGTTATAAGCGGAAAATTTAAAAAAAAAATGCGACGTTACCCACCCTCACTTATCCGGCTCGAAGGACCAAAAAAATGTACGTGATGAATTTGACTCAATTAAGGTTGTCATTCATTATGTATAGAGCCTATACCAAATGCACGGGAAATATGCTACCATTTTATTGAATTTCACAGGTTTAGTTTTGATTATTTAAATATGCGGTTGTAAAAAATCGATAAAGGACATCTTATTTCAGTAAATTTCAAATAGACGTTACCCTGTAGAAAGAATTAAACTTTCGTTAGTAAAAAACTCGGGTGCCTTAGTTGTTCCTTAATAAAATTTAATAATGTTTCTCGGGAAAATTATTTCTGAAGTTAAGCTTAAAATATACAGAAAGTATAATTGGGTAGAAACTTGGGTAGAAAATCTAAAATCTAAAAAAAGGTTTAGGACAGAAGATGTCGTATTTTATAGTGGACCATCGACCTGAGGTCAGGTAGGATCTTCTAGATGCTCTCTACAAAACCCATCATAAAATGATAATAATCAAATAACTAGAATAACTATTGAAACATCGGAATAACGCCGGCTACCAAAATTTGTCGTTTCCGGGCTTTAGAAATGAAAATCGATTTTTAAGGAGTAAAGTCCAAAGTTTCACTTCTGTTGCGCGTGGACTCCACACACAAATTTTTTGATGATATCAAGAACGGATTGACTGACTTTTTTCGGGGGCGAATAACTATTAAAACATCGGAAAAATTACCGAAAAAAAATTTTCTCATACATTTTATATGAAATCCGTATATAACGCCATCTTTGATACATGAGAGAAACAAAAATGAACATGGTGTTGCATGCTGGTTCCGGTAGATGCCAGTAGATGGCGTTGTGTGCATTATGTTGTGATAAAAAAAACTGAATTTGGTTCAGCTATTAAGTTAACACAACATTTATTGATTCTGAGGCGGTATAAAGTTCGCCGGATCAGCTAGTTGGGAATAAAAATTATTATAATAATAGTAACTACGTAATTTTGTTTTTTATTATAGATTTTATAGCATTTAATTTATCTATACTAGGTATTATATAAAAATGAATCCCTATTTACCTTGGTCACGCCATAACTTGAGAACGACTTAACCGATTTTATACATCTTTTTTTTATATTTCTTGAAGTTCGAGGAAGGTTCTTATGAAGATATGACTATTAAAACATGGATAGGGGGTCTCAGCCCAAGAGGGCCTTTGGGTTTATAACACAAGAACGGCTGGAACGATTTTTATGATCTTCGATTTGTTGGATTTTTCTCTGCCCCGAATAACAGAATAACTATAAAAACATGGACAGGGGGGCTCAGGAGGCCCCCTTGGGTTTATAACTCAAAAACGGCTGGACCGATTTTTATTATCTCTGATTTGTTGGATTTGTCTCCGCCCCGAATAGCAAAATAACTATCGGAAAAATTACAGGAGGCCGGGAGCTCGGTACAAAGCAACGACAATAACAAAGCCCCCCTGGGGACAGGGGGGTCCAAGCGGGCCCCCATGGTACAGGACAACGACAATAAGAAATAACGCCGCCCACCAAAATTTGTCGTACCGGACTTGAAAAATAAAATCGATTCTTAATAAGGAGTAAACTCCAAAGTTTTACTTCTGTTACGCGTGGATACAAAAAATTTTTTGATGATAACCATAATAACATCGGGGCGAATAACCATTAAAACATCGGAAAAATTAACGAAAAAAATTTTCTCATACATTTTATATGGAATCCGTATATAACGTAAATAATCTCTGATACATGACAGAACATGGCGTTGTATACTGGTTCCGGTAAGGCGAGTAGATGACGTTGTGTGCATTATCCGTTGATAAAAAACTTAATTCAGCTAATAAGTTAACACAACATTTATTGATTCTGAGGCGGTACAAAGTTCGCCGGATCAGCTAGTTGGGAAAAAAAATTATTATAATAATAGTAACTACGTGAACGTATCAATTTTTTAGGTCACCATTTAGGGAGGAAAAAGTCTACCAAAATAAAAAAAAAATTGAGGGTTGTCATTTAAAAAAATTGATGATGACGTCATAGTGTAACAAGCAACAACCATTTTGTATTGATTTTAACCATTTGATTTTATGGCATTTAATTTTGTTTCTTATTATAGATTTTATAGCATTTAATTTATCTATACTATGTATATATAAAAATGAATCCCTATTTACCTTGGCCACGCCATAACTTGAGAACGACTTAACCGATTTCATACATCTTTTTTTTAATATTCCTTGAAGTTCAACTCAAGAACGGCTGGACCGATTTTTGTGATCTTTGATTTGTTGGATTTATCTCCGCCCCGAATAGCAGAATAACTATTAAAACATAGAGATTTGGGTTTATAACACAAGCACGGCAGGACAGATTTTTATGATCTTTAATTTCTTGGATTAATTTTATAGTTATCCCGAATAGCAGGATAACTATTAAAACATTGACGGTGGGTGGTGGGGGGTTTGCAGTATGTCCCCTTGGGTTTATAACTTAAGAACGGCTGGACCGATCTTTATGATCTTTGATTTGTTGGATTTGTCTCCGCCCCGAATACCAAAATAACTATTAAAACATCGGAAAAATTACAGGGGGCCAGGAGCTCGGTACAGGGCAACGACAATAACAAAGCTCCCCTGCTACAAGGCCCCCCCTGGGGACAGGACGACGACAATAATAAATAACGCCGGCCACCAAAATTTGTCGTACCGGGCTTAAAAAAAAAGTTACATTCAACGCCGCAATTGCTGTACCTTTTTGGCCGCCGTTGAATGTAACTTTTTTATTTTTGAAGATTTTTCATTGAAATTTTGTGGGCGTGTTGATCAAATATAGATCTTTGCAGCTACAGAGCGATTTTTTGAAATTTGTAAATTAAAAAAAAAGATATTGCGGAAAAATGTACTTTGACGGGCAGAAATGTACATGCCACTGGAGAACCCTCTTAAGGCGTAAACACCAAAGTTTGACTTCTGTTGCGCGTGGACTCCACACGCAATTTTTTTTATGATATCCCGAGAACGGATTGACTATTTTTTTCAGGGGCGAATAACCATTAAAACATCGGAAAAAATTTCTTTTATGTGGAATCCGTATATAACGCCATCTCTGATACATGACAGAAACAAAAGTGAACATGGCGTTGTATGCTGGTTCCGGTAATGCCGGTAGATGGCGTTGTATGCATTATTCTTTGATAAAAAACTTAATTCAGCTAATAAGTTAACACAACATTCATTGATTCTGTGGTGGTACGAAGTTCGTCGAGTCAGCTAGTGTCAAATTTATTACTATAGACCATTGTCGTATCACATGCCAGCCATAGTATTATAAATAAAAATTGACAATTTATGACAAAATAATCTGCAAATTTAATAAGTTTTTCCAAAAAAAGCGAATGGGTCTGTAATAATTTTGTTTCAAACTTTATCATCACACTGTATGTATTAGGGAGGAAAGTAAGTTTATGGAGGCAATGTACTTTATAAATCACGTATTATCAAGGGTTTTGTAGTGTGCGTCCCACAGTGACAATACCACAGTATTGTATTGTCACTTCTTAATAACAAACGACAACAATGAATTTACATTGTCGAAATTGTATTCTCAGAATATTATATTTTTATAATAACGAGTGAGCGACAAAATTCGTGATCGCAGTTGGCTAAACGTATATCGGTTCTTTTACTTTACTGTTTCCATTAATAGTGAATTCACATTACTCGATGACTTTTTACACAATCGTTTCGATCAAAAATCGACTCAAAATTTTGGATTCAGAGGCTCCTACGATCACGAATTTTGTTGCTCACTCGTTACATTTCTTTACTCCACCATAAATATTCTTATTTTATATTTATCATAATTTCTTTATTCAATAAATACTACGCACCAAGCGAAAAAGAATACGCTCAAGAACGTTTAAAATAAATGAGGTACCTATTACTTAGTTTTATTGCGGGTACGAACAGATGTGGGACGTTGGACCCTATTGTAAAGAGATATGGTCACCCAGTCCAATATTCAGTTTGAACGTACGGAATAACACAGAAAACAATCTTTGATTAACCAGGTTTTCTCTTGGTCCCAAAAAGCAACAGTAGGACACTGTAATATTACAAAGCAAATCACACCGAGACACTTTAGTTCCACTATTCTGCAGGAGGTTACAGCATCTCACAACCAACATACAAAATTTTATCTTACTTCAACATCGGAACAAATTTGTCTCTCAGTAAATGACAACCTTAACAGTCAAAACCAAACCAAAGATGCGTGCCCAACTAACTCACAGTGCAGAATCCGAGAAAAAAAACACGCTCTTTCGGATACAAAAACAAGAAACAAAATTATATGCGCAGGAGCCGGGTAAAAGCAAATGACTTAAACATAAAAATAAAGAGAAACGCGAGGACGGAATAGTAATGAATATGCCACTTAATTTGAATTAGGAATAGGCCGTCGCGTCGCTAGAATTATTTTAACTTACCAAGTTTCCACTAACCACATCCTCTATAGAAACAACACTTAAAGTTCCGGGGGACGTGGGAGTCCCAGTCCCAAAAATAACATTATAACTGTCGTTCGTTTTGACCAGTTGCGGCATAAAGAAAGTTTTTGCCCGATTAGGTACTTCTATCCTCCGAATTTCAACACCGGTTTTCCCGGAAATCAGCACCAAATGTCCCTCTTTAATCCTGGCTGGAAATCAATCCCACAGATAAACTTTATCGACGCTGAGTAATTCACATACGATCTAAAGAAGCATGGGAAGAGAGTATATCGGCCACACTGTCGTTATTTTGATCCGGTATCAGATTGGCAACAAACACGTCCATTCCATCGTAGTGCTGTTCCCAGATCACAGAGCCATTTCTTGAATTGAGCGCTATCAAAGCCCCTTTCGTGCCAACAGCCAGACAGTCTCCAAAACCGTCACCGTTGAGGTCCGCCGAACACTGGAGGGCGAAGATGGTGTGATTAGTCCAGTATCGCCAAACAATCTCACCGGTTGTCCCGTTTAGGGCTATCACTCCCCCTTCGCACGGAGGAGGGACTCCTAGAAATATCGGGCAAAACAAGTGGGGAGGTAAAATGTCGTAATTGCCACCTGAAATAACGCACTGTAGTATTCGATAGCGAACAAGGGGCCATACCTGTGTCAAATCCAAAAATAATATCGTCAGTCCCATCCCCATTCAAATCCACGATTCTAACCGGCGAATCCGTGGTAAGAACGGGCAAATTCGTCGCCCACACGTCCGTTACCTTCAAGTTGCTACACGGTAGCAACTTCGCAGGAGCTTTAACTGTTTTTGACTTTGATGCAATCCAGTCTCTCAGCCTGTCTAGAGGCAAAGGGAATATTGACACCAAAATAACTACTAAGACTATTATACCTATGGAAGACACGTGTAATGTGAGTTTTATGCAGATATAGAATTACCAATAAGTATGCTCAGCGCCGCAAATATGTAGCAGCAAGGCTTACAGAAAGCTTTACAGGTAGGTTTGGCCTTTAATCTGGATGTTAGGTCGGGTTTACCCAATTTTCGTCGCGGCGCCATCAGCGGTCTTTTAACATTGAGCTCTTCAGCAAGCTAGAATTTTTGTCCGCATTAATAAAGAAAAAGTGAGATTGTGGCCCTTCTACTTTATAGCTGTTTTTCCCATCTCGTATGAAAACCTCGTCCTCAACATCGCTCAAGTCGTCTTCGTCCAGAGAAATGCTTTCTCTCACTTCTCCGCCTAAACTCATGCCTGGGTATGTTGCCATCGTGGAGTTTTTACTAAAAATGTTCGTGGAATTCAAACTGAAATCTAAATCGTCCTTACCTGGTTACGCCTTATTTACTAAAAGTCAGTATTTTTAATTACCATCGGATGAACAAGTTCCACGTTTATTTACAAGAATGTGTTATAATATGTCATTACAAACATATGTTCTGATATTCTGCGGGGCTCTGCACATGCCCCAAACTATTGATTCTGCTGAAGCTAGAATTGCAGCATTTCAAATAAATTGCTTCAGCAAAAGATAAACTTGGATTACATACTATTTTTATATCATATTGGAAATTGTTAATTAAGTTGAATCGGGATCTTGATAACAGTCGTTATGACAAATCGTAAATGACTGTCTGAGTACATCGGACGCAATTAAATTTTCCGAAAAACATTTTATACAGAATATTGTACCTTTGTTGGAAATATATGTATGGTCCATTCCTGGAATTTTGACATTGCTAAATTTTTATGCGACTATTACATCGAATACTAGTGTTACAGCATTCTGCAGCTCAGATACTATACCGTTTTGACTCTCTAGCTTAGATCCTCTGCGGTCTCGAAAACTTTTTCTTATCCTGATTTTTATTTTTTTCTACTCTTATCCGCGAAACTAGACAGATATGCATAGAATTTGCAAACCTGAATAATAAAATGGCAAAATAATCAAGTAATAAAATGGAAATATGTAGTTATTTATGTAACAAGTGTAAACACTCACTGCATGTTTATTGCATGCGACATGAAAATGTCTTACGAGGCCGAAGATCTAGTTGGATAACACCAAACACTTTATACACGTGTTTCATGCAATTTTTTCTACGATCATCCCAAACGATCACTATATCTCAGAAATTCTCACATTACCAACTGTCATAAATTTTGATTGCCCTAGTAAAAAAATGTTTATTGCACTACTTTGCCAATAATGAAAATGACTTGTTTTTGAGCGATCGTAAAAACAATTTAAATGAAATGGTGATACAACGAAATACCTATTCAAATAATGATAAACATCCTAAAACAACTCGCTAGTGAAAAGATAACAAAACTAAAAAGTGAATCAAAATAAAGTGTGTGACGCTTGTTCCGGTTGCCTCGAGCGCCAGTTTTTTAACGTAGTATGCTCCACACTTGTCCACCGGTAGCTTAATCGGAGTTCGGTAAGCCGGGGTTGTCAAGTTTGCCAGGAAGCAAAATAAATACAGGGTCAGCGTTACGGTCTTTATATACAATATGTATATACAGGGGCAATATAATATACAAGGTCTCACTATGTACACGGATAATTCTGGATATCGGCATCATGAGCGCGCTATTCCACTAAGCGGCGGGGAACAAGAACGGTCTCGATACGGTGACGGGAAGTACTTTATTTCGGTGTATTTGTCACCAGGGTGTTGGAAATTTCGGTAACTTCGTTACAAGTGAAATGAGAGAATATTACAATGACGAACAAAGGTCTTATCTCGCATTTTTTATCATTTTGTTGTTTTGCTATTTAAATATTTCATGTGTCGTAATCCGTTTCGCCATTATCAGTCTTTCATAAATTTATAAAAAAAATTGTTGTTTTATTTTCTTCTGTCGTTATTTCTCAATTTCGTTACTTTGTGATTTTCCTGTTTCGTTATTTCATAAATCCAAAAAACTTACCCATTTTTTTTCTTTAGTCTCCTTAGTCTCGTTATATTTCTTTAATCTCTTTAGTCTCTTTAAATATCTTTAATCTCTTTGGCCTCTTTAGTTTCTTTGGTCTCTTTGATCTCTTTAGTGTTTTTAGTCTCTTTGGTCTCTTTAGTCTTTTTTTTTTTGGTTTGTTTGGTTTCTTTGATGTCTTTAGTCTATATAGTTTTCTTAGTTTTTTTAGTCTCTTTGGTCTCTTTATTTCTTTAGTCTCGTTAGTCTCTTTAAATATCTTTAATCCCTTTAGTCTCTCTAGTGTCCTTAATCTCTCTAATCTCTTTAATCTGTTTACTTTCTTAGTAAATATGGAGTTTTTCTTTCGTTTGACGCCCTATCTAGCTCGTTTGTTCCTCAAATAAATTCAAAAAAATCCAAAAAAAAATACCCATTTTTTTTTCTTTAGTCTCTTTATATTTTTTTAATCTCTTTAGTCTCTTTAATCTATTTTCTTGCATACTAAATATGGGGTTTTTCTTTCGTTTGACGTCCTCAGAAAGTCCTATCTAGCATGGTTTGGTCGTCAAATAAATTCAAAAAATAAAAAATCAATCTATTTTTTTTTTCTTTAATCTCCTTAGAGGCGTATTCTGTAACTGTTCCTCTAAATTTTAAAGGCAGTTAAAATAAATTGTCAGCAATAACCAATCAGGGCTTGAAATTTTAAATTTTAAAGGACGGACGCTAAAATTTTAACGCCCCTCTAAAAATTACAGAATATTAACTAATTGTAAGTCTCGTCTCCTTAGTCTTTATATTTCTTTAATCTCTTTAGTCTCTTTAAATATCTTTAATCTCTTTGGTCTTTTCAGTATCTTCGATTTCTTTAGTTTTTTGTCTCTTTGGTATCTTTAGTCTTTTTTTTTTTTGGTTTCTTTGGTCTCTTTAGTCTCTGTAGTTTCCTTAGTCTTTTTAGTCTTTTTAATCTCTTTGGTCTTTTTAGTCTCGTTGGTCTCTTTATATTTCTTTAATCTCTTTAGTCTCTTTAATATCTTTAATCTCTTTAGTTTTTTTAGTCTCTTTAAATATTTTTGGTCTCTTTGATCCCTTTAGTCTCTTTGATCTCTTCAGTCTCTTTGATCTCTTTAGTCTCGTTGGTCTCTTTAGTCTCGTTGATCTCTTTAGTCTCTTTAAATGTCTCTTATCTATTTAGTCTCTTTAATCTGTGTACTTTTTTAGTAAATATGGAGTTTTTCTTTCGTTTGACGCCCTCAGAAACGTCCTATCGCACGATTTGTTCGTCAAATAAATTCAAAAAATCCCAAAAAATTACCCAAATTTTGTTTCTTTAGTCTCCTTAGTCTATTTAAATATCTTTAATCCCTTTAGTCTCTCTAGTCTCCTTAATTTCTCTAATCTCTTTAGTCTCTTTAATCTGTTTACTTTCTCAATAAATATGTAGTTCTTCTTTAGTTTGACGCCCTCAGAAACGTTCTATCTAACACGGTTTGTTTGACAAATAAATTCAAAAAATCCAAAAAAATTACCCATTTTTTTTCTTTAATCTCTTTAGTTTCTTTAAATATCTTTAATCTCTTTGGTCTCTTCAGTCTCTTTAATCCCTTTGGTCTCTTCAGTCTCTTTGATCTCTTTATTTTTTTAGTCTCTTTGGTCTCTGTAGTTTCCATAGTCTCTCTAGTCTCCTTAATCTTTCTAATCTCTCTAGTTTCCTTAGTCTCTTTATATTTCTTTAATCTCTTTAGTTTCATTCATCTTTTTAGTCTCCTTAGTCTCTATATTTCTTTAGTCTCTTTAATCTGTATACTTTCTTAGTAAATATGGAGTTTTTCTTTCGTTTGACGCCCTCAGAAACGTCCTATATAGCACGATTTGTTCATCAAATAAATTCAAAAAATCCAAAAGAAAAATATCCAATTTTTTTTTCTTTAATCTCCTTAGGCGCGTATTCTGTAACTGCTCCTCTAAATTTTAAAGGCCGTTAAATTAAATTGTCATAGCAATGACCAATCATGGCTTGAAATTTTAAATTTTAAAGGGGCCTATTCTGTAATTTTTAAAGGGGCGTTAAAATTTTAGTGTCCTTAGGCCCCTAAGTTTCGTCTCATTGGTCTCTTTATATTTCTTTAATCTCTTTAGTCTCTTTGATCTCTTTAGTCTCTTCAGTCTCTTTGATGTCTTTAGTTTTTTGTCTCTTTGGTCCCTTCAGTCATTTTTTTTTTTTTTTTTTTGGTCTGTTTGGTCTGTTAGGTTTCTTTGGTCTCTTTAGTCTCTGTAGTTTTCTTACAGCCCGATTTCATGTTCTGGGTCGTAATTTGCGATTGGGTGCAATGGATTAGGCAGTAAGGCTCAATTTCACGTTTCATTTCACATGAACTTGATCCTTACTGACTGGTTTTTAGTTACGACGTTTCCATAGCAACCGGCACTTGCGACCAGTCGCAAATCAACTTAAAATCGGGCTGTTAGGCTCTTTAGTCTCGTTGGTCTCTTTATTTCTTTAGTCTCTTTATATTTCTTTAATCTCTTTAGTCTGTTTAAATATCTTTAATCTCATTAGTTTCTTTAGTCTCTTTAAATATTTTTGGTCTCTTTGATCTCTTTAGTCTCTGTGATCTCCTTAGTCTCGTTGGTCTCTTTAATCTTTTTGGTCTCTTTGGTTCCTTTGGTCTCTTCAATCTCTTCAGTCTGTTTATTTCCTTATTTCCTTTAGTCTCGTTGGTCTTTAAATATCTTTAATCCCTTTAATCTCTTTAAATACATTTAGTCTCTTTTAAATATATTTAGTTTTGGGTTCTTTGATCTCTTTGGTCTGTTTGTGTTCTTTAGTCTCTTTGGTGTCTTTAGTCTCTTTATTTCTTTAGTTTCTTTAGGCTCGTTGGTCTCTTTAAATATCTTTAATCCCTTTACTCTCTCTAGTCTCCTTAATCTCTTTAGTTTCTTTAATCTCTTTAGTTTCTTTAGTCTCTTTAAATATCTTTGTTTTTTGTCTCTTTGGTATCTTTAGTCTTTGTTTTTTTTTTGGTTTCTTTGGTCTTTTTAAATATTTGTGGTCTCTTTGATCCCTTTAGTCTCTTTGGTCTCTTTGAACTCTTTAGTTTTTTTGGTTTCTTTGATCCCTTTAGTCTCTTTGGCCTCTTCAGTCTCTTTGATCTCTTTAGTTTTTTTGGTTTCTTTGGCTTCTTTAGTCTTTGTAGTCTCCTTAGTCTCTTTAGTCTCGTTGGACTCTTTACTCTCTTTAATCTCTTTGGTCTTTTTAGTCTCATTGATCTCTTTAAATATATTTAATCCCTTTAGTCTCTCTAGTCTCCTTAATCTCTTTAGTTTCTGCAATCTCTTTAGTTTCTTTAAATATCTTTGGTCTCTTTTATCTCTTTAGTTTTTTTGGTTTATTTGGCCTCTTTAGTCTTTGTAGTCTCCTTAGTCTCTTTAGTAACGTTGGACTCTTTAGTCTCTTTAATCTCTTTGGTCTTTTTAGTCTCATTGGTCTCTTCAAATATTTTAAATCTTTTTATAGTTTTTTTAGTCTCGTTGGTCTCTTTAAATACCTTTAATCCCTTTAGTCTCTCTAGTCTCCTTAATCTCTTTAGTTTCTTTAATCTCTTTAGTTTCTTTAGTCTCTTTAAATATCTTTGTTTTTTGTCTCTTTGGTATCTTTAGTCTTTGTTTTTTTTTGGTTTCTTTGGTCTTTTTAAATATTTGTGGTCTCTTCGATCCCTTTAGTCTCTTTGGTCTCTTTGATCTCTTTAGTTTTTTTGGTTTCTTTGGCTTCTTTAGTCTTTGTAGTCTCCTTAGTCTCGTTGGACTCTTTAGTCTCTTTAATCTCTTTGGTCTTTTTAGTCTCTTTAATCTCTTTGGTCTTTTTAATCTCATTGATTTCTTTAAATATATTTAATCCTTTTAGTCTCTCTAGTCTCCTTAATCTCTTTAGTTTCTTTAAATATCTTTGGTCTCTTCAGTCTCTTTGATCTCTTTAGTTTTTTTGGTTTATTTGGCCTCTTTAGTCTTTGTAGTCTCTTTAGTCTCTTTAGTCTCGTTGGACTCTTTACTCTCTTTAATCTCTTTGGTCTTTTTAGTCTCATTGATCTCTTTAAATATATTTAATCCCTTTAGTCTCTCTAGTCTCCTTAATCTCTTTAGTTTCTGTAATCTCTTTAGTTTCTTTAAATATCTTTGGTCTCTTTTATCTCTTTAGTTTTTTTGGTTTATTTGGCCTCTTTAGTCTTTGTAGTCTCCTTAGTCTCTTTAGTAACGTTGGACTCTTTAGTCTCTTTAATCTCTTTAGTCTTTTTAATCTCATTGGTCTCTTCAAATATTTTGAATCTTTTTATAGTTTTTTTAGTCTCGTTGGTCTCTTTAAATACCTTTAATCCCTTTAGTCTCTCTAGTCTCCTTAATCTCTTTAGTTTCTTTAGTCTCTTTAAATATCTTTGTTTTTTGTCTCTTTGGTATCTTTAGTCTTTGTTTTTTTTTTGGTTTCTTTGGTCTTTTTAAATATTTGTGGTCTCTTTGATCCCTTTAGTCTCTTTGGTCCCCTTGATCTCTTTAGTTTTTTTGGTTTCTTTGATCCCTTTAGTCTCTTTGGCCTCTTCAGTCTCTTTGATCTCTTTAGTTTTTTTGGTTTCTTTGGCTTCTTTAGTCTTTGTAGTCTCCTTAGTCTCGTTGGACTCTTTAGTCTCTTTAATCTCTTTGGTCTTTTTAGTCTCATTGATCTCTTTAAATATATTTAATCCCTTTAGTCTCTCTAGTCTCCTTAATCTCTTTAGTTTCTTTAAATATCTTTGGTCTCTTCAGTCTCTTTGATCTCTTTAGTTTTTTTGGTTTATTTGGCCTCTTTAGTCTTTGTAGTCTCCTTAGTCTCTTTAGTCTCGTTGGACTCTTTACTCTCTTTAATCTCTTTGGTCTTTTTAGTCTCATTGATCTCTTTAAATATATTTAATCCCTTTAGTCTCTCTAGTCTCCTTAA
Organism: Diaperis boleti; assembly: GCA_963583935.1. Classification (NCBI taxonomy): domain Eukaryota; kingdom Metazoa; phylum Arthropoda; class Insecta; order Coleoptera; family Tenebrionidae; genus Diaperis; species Diaperis boleti. The sequence goes on from OY757244.1 coordinate 72,214,621, forward strand.
TCTCTTTAGTTTCTGTAATCTCTTTAGTTTCTTTAAATATGTTTGGTCTCTTTTATCTCTTTAGTTTTTTTGGTTTATTTGGCCTCTTTAGTCTTTGTAGTCTCCTTAGTCTCTTTAGTAACGTTGGACTCTTTAGTCTCTTTAATCTCTTTAGTCTTTTTAGTCTCATTGGTCTCTTCAAATATTTTAAATCTTTTTATAGTTTTTTTAGTCTCGTTGGTCTCTTTAAATACCTTTAATCCCTTTAGTCTCTCTAGTCTCCTTAATCTCTTTAGTTTCTTTAATCTCTTTAGTTTCTTTAGTCTCTTTAAATATCTTTGTTTTTTGTCTCTTTGGTATCTTTAGTCTTTGTTTTTTTTTTGGTTTCTTTGGTCTTTTTAAATATTTGTGGTCTCTTTGATCCCTTTAGTCTCTTTGGTCTCCTTGATCTCTTTAGTTTTTTTGGTTTCTTTGATCCCTTTAGTCTCTTTGGCCTCTTCAGTCTCTTTGATCTCTTTAGTTTTTTTGGTTTCTTTGGCTTCTTTAGTCTTTGTAGTCTCCTTAGTCTCGTTGGACTCTTTAGTCTCTTTAATCTCTTTGGTCTTCTTAGTCTCATTGGTCTCTTCAAATATATTTAATCCCTTTAGTCTTTTTAGTCTCCTTAATCTCTTTAGTCTCTTTAAATATTTTTAATATTTTTTTAGTCTCGTTCGTCTCTTTAAATACCTTTAATCCCTTTAGTCTCTCTAGTCTCCTTAATCTCTTTAGTTTCTTTAATCTCTTTAGTTTCTTTAGTCTCTTTAATTTTTTTTTTTTTTTTTCGTTTCTTTGGTCTCTTTAATCTCTTTGGTCTTTTTAGTCTCTTTGATCTCTTTATTTCTTTAGTTTCTTTAGTCTCTTTAAATATTTGTGGTCTCTTTGGTCTTTTCAGTCTCTTTGATCTCTTTAGTTTTTTTGGTTTCGTTGGCTTCTTTAGTCTTTGTAGTCTCCTTAGTCTCTTTAGTCTCGTTGGACTCTTTAGTCTCTTTAATCTCTTTGGTCTTTTTAGTCTCATTGATCTCTTTAAATATATTTAATCCCTTTAGTCGTTTTAGTCTCCTTAATCTCTTTAGTCTTTTAAATATTTTAATCTCTTTAGTTTCTTTAGTCTCTTTAATCTCTTTGGTCTTTTTAGTCTCATTGATCTCTTTAAATATATTTAATCCCTTTAGTCGTCTTAATCTCCTCCTAAAATAACTCAATAATAAAAGAATGATAGAAGAATAAAATACTAAAATAATACCGAAAATAAATGGTGAATCTACAAAATGGCAAAATTACGAAATAATGACAAAACAAAAAAAAAACAAGAAATAGTGAAACAAACGAGATGGCGAATTCGAAATAGTGACAATACGTAAAGGTGGAATAAAATTTTGGGGAAAGAGTGAAATGTGAAATAACGAAATGTTGAAGTTGTGCAAAAAGAAGCAGTAAACTAGTGTGCAATAGAGAAATGAATAAATAATAACCAATTAATCAAATAACAAATGACGAAATAGCGATAAAATTGTGAAATTACGGAAGAATAAAAAATCGAAGTAATTAAGTGTCGAGTGGTAAAGTAACGAAATCGTCAAATGAGAAAACAGTGAAACGACGAAAAAAAGTGAAATAACCGTGAAATATCAAAATCAAGGACATGAAAAATGAGGTCTTGACAATCTGAGAACTCAAAAAACGGAAAACGTCAAATTGAATTATTCAACAAACTATACACTCTCGTCGCTATTGTCATAGACAAAATTAGTCATTGGTGGCAACAAAAAGTCGCTTGTAGTTAAAAGAATTATTTAAATTTAACAAATAATTATAATTTATATAATTAATAATACATAAACCCACATGTGAGAAATTCAAGTGTGAAATAAAGCAACTAGACAGTGAGAGATGAACTCCTTTTGTTTTATTGCAAATATGCACCACCTGTTTATGTTTATTTTTAGTATGGACTGGTATAAAATTCTTTTGGTACAGAAGAAATCACAAATTAATATTCAATGTTTTTATTTCATTTATGTATTTATTTCTTCTCTTATGACATACTAAAAATAGAAAAAATTAGTGACATTCAAGAATGTTTCTATACAATACCTCTCAATGATGCTGGCCCTCATTTTAGATGTTATAGATGATGGGGCAGCACCACTCAATTTAAATATAGATTCAATTACTGACAGCTCAGTGGATGTGGTGTCCATTCCAGAAAAAGCCGCCCAGTCATTAACAACCAGACCAGCACCAACTACCTCACTACCTCTGTTCACTGTACCAGCCTTCAACAGACAAAATAAAGTCTTTGATTCATAAATACTTGCTACAGCTTACAACTAAAGGAACTTGTAATAAAGATGACAGCTCCTCCAAATCAACAACACTGGTATTCGGGTGCACCAAACCCCCTTGATTACTCAAAACACAGTATGAACCAACTAACACATTATTTGCAACAGTTTGTCTGAAAACTTCCACCTTTAGGGTATCAGAAATGATCTCTTCTGTTTCCTGAAAACAATTTACAATAATTCATAATATGTTGCAATAACTGTTAACCTACTCTGTCTAAGTCTGGATGGACCAGGGCCACGTAATCATTACATGCAATAACATTTCCTAACGCCGACAGCCTTTCCTCCACCCTCTGCACTTTGACAGACTCCGGTAATGCGTTTCTTATGTGTTGCAATTCTGTGTCTAATGTTGTGCTGGGGACCAACAGCCCATTTTTGTTGCCCACACACAAACGGCCGATTATTCTGCATCCCGCCACGGACGCGTGCACAACGGGGACGTTCTCCGCCAATTCTCCTTCGAACGTGCTGCAAATCGAACTGGATGAGCACGAACCACGCTGTCAACAATAACCTAACCTGTAAAAGTTTTCGGACCCCCCGATGGCCACCAGACAATAGGCGTTTGTCAGTTTTGAGAAGACACCCACTTCGTTGTTATTTTCGAACTGCACACGGAATGCCATTGTGGCGAAATTTACCTCTTGGACAACCAAATTTCAAAAAAGAGTAGTTATGAGGTTACGGCTGCGTTTGACGTATTTTTTACCAGAATTTTTAGTGACTTGAGTACTTTTCGTTTTTCCCCCCAAATTACAGTTATCTAACTACCTGCTGATACAAATAAGCTTTAGTTAATGTAATTTAATGGTATTTAAATTTCTTTATTATTTCTTTTTAATAGCATTGCAATTAGGTCACTTTTTCAGTCGTAATTTTAGAATTTCAGAAGTTTTTACTTTAAGGTTGGCAGCAAAGTTCGTTGAACACCAGGCTGTGCAACAGAAAAATAAGAAGTCACCAAAGTAAAAGCGGAAGGCGGGCAGACAACACTAAAAACGCTTATTGCCGCCTAAAATCCGTAATATTTGTGAAATTGTACAAAATCTGTTGATTTATTATACATTTTAACTGTGCTTTTTTTGTGAAATCAATTTATCTTACTTATACATTTGTGGTGAGTTTACAATGCGACCTCTAACCATTTTATTTACTTCAACATTGTAGTTCATAAATACATCCAAATGGCTGGGAAAAAACGTCGTCAAAGCACTACAACTGAAAATGCAGTCTCCAAGCCGAAGCGGGCAAAATGTGAGCTATTGTGCCATATGACATTAACATAACCTAAAAGTTCAGTTGTTCTAGATAGCGTGAAATTACCTGAGATCACCCGAGAGGGGGTGGTTCTCGTGACGGGATCAGGGGACTGTGGACAACTTGGCCTGGGACCGGATGTTTTTGAAAAAAGCCGACCCGCATTGCTCCAGACAGACCATGAAATTGTTGACATCTGTGCAGGGGGCATGCATACTGTTTGTTTGACTAAGGAAGGAAAGGTAGCTGTGGTCAGAACGCTGTAAATTTGTTTTTAACGTTAATTTTAGTTGTTGACTTTTGGATGCAATGATGAGGGTGCTCTTGGGAGAGTCACAGAAGGCATAGAAGGGGCTGAAAGTACCCCAGGTGAAGTGGAGTTACCTGGAAAGGTGGTGCAGATTTCTGCAGGTGACTCCCATTCAGCTGCTTTGTTGGAAGATGGACGAGTGTTTGTGTGGGGCACATTTAGAGTGAGTATTTTTCCTACAATATTACCGAGTCATAAATTGCTTATTTACAGGACCATCATGGCAATATGGGTTTAACCCTGAGAGGAAACGAAAAACTTCCCCATGAAATCCTGCAAAACAACATCATTAAAATTGCCTCTGGTAATGACCATGTGGTATTTTTGACAAACCATGGTGAAGTTCTCACTTGTGGATGTGCTGAACAAGGACAGTTAGGTAGAACCACCAAGAGGAGCAGCGACAGAGACGCAAGGAGTGGAGAGGGCCTAGGACAGATAGCAAAGTTGATACAGCCTAGCTTAATTAGATTAAACCCCAATAAGAAACTGCACTTTGACAACATCTGGGCTGGTTCGTATGGGACTTTTGCTAAAGTTGCAGGAAAAGATGATATTTACGTTTTTGGACTGAATAACTACAATCAATTAGGTAGTTGTATGAACATTGCAAGTTCAAAGTTACATATTTTGTTTTATAGGAAACGGGAAATTTAATAAGAGAGGTGGAGAGGGTGACAATAATTCTTTGTATGTTCCTGTGATATCTAAAGACTTTTCCAAGCATCACTGGGCTATGATTGCCTCAGCGGATCATCACACCATAGCGTTAGACACGGACGGAAAAACTTTTGCCATAGGTAGGAAGGACTATGGGCGCTTGGGTTTGGGCGAAATTGAAAACGACCCGGCTGAATTGACTCAAATACCACTACTGAAGGATAAGAAAATCGTCCACATCGCTTGTGGCTCATCAACGTCGTTTGCGGTCACAGATAAAGGTAGTTTTTCTTTTAAATCCATTCAAAATACTAAGCAAAATTTTAGGGGAATTATACGGCTGGGGCATGGGAACCAACGGCCAGCTAGGCACTGGCGAGGAAGATGACTGCTTGGAACCGACACTCATCAAAAGTAAGCAGTTGGCTGACAGGACAGTATTCAAGGTCAGTGCTGGGGGCCAGCATACAGTAATTTTAGCCACAAATCCCAATAACAACAAAGGTGATGCTTAATCAAATTTGTTTGCAAGTAAAAGTTAGGCTGCCATCAATATATTGTTGTTTATCTTGTTTTCACTGTTGAACGAAGTTGTCAGTTATTTATTGAGACTTAATTAAGCCAAAATGTTAAGATAATTGCGGGGCAATTAATGTCTGTTTCAGTTTGCAATTAAACCCCAAGTACATTAATTTTATAACTCATGTGTTTATTGTATAGAAAGAAGTGTTCAATGGAAAGTATTGTATTAAATGCAGCAATATATTTTTGAAAAATATATGAATAGCTTTTATTTCCATTCTGTATAAAATGACTACAACAAAAAAAAATTAAAATTACATGATGATACAGGGTGACTTTGAACATGTGTCACTCCCTGAAACCCCAATTAGTTAAAGAAAAATGGAGGCGATTTGCAAAGCATTAATAAAAGTCGTTTAGTTTCCAAATATAAATGTCGAAACTTGGGGAAGAAAACAATTTTGATTTTGATGTTCTATGCATAAAAATTGGTGGGGTTATAATTGGCTAACAAAAAACGAGGCGGTTCTACTAAATCACGATATAATGTCCAATTACAAAAATCGAATTTGTACTTATTGCTCAGGTATGCGCCTGCTGAATTTGGCACTATACTGCTCTGCCGACAGCGTTATTCCAACGGAACATTTACCGCTGGGAAGCACCGAGTCCGAAGCTAGAGAGACGGTATATTTCCGCAGGACTTCGGTAAAGAACACAAACAGACACGTTTTGGCTAAAATTTCTCCGAGGCAACGTCTTCGCCCTAAAATAAATAACGATTAGTATCGCATACTTTTCGACCAAAAAGGGGGCAAACCTAGTCCGTAAGGTATGAGTTTTTCGTTGGCGACAAGACGACCTTGTTCGTTCAAGAATCTTTCTGGCATGAAAACGTCCGGTTTCTCCCAGTGTTCAGGGCTGTTGTGCACTGCGTATGTGTGGATCAACACAGTGGTGTTCTAAAAAGAAAAATAGTGTCAGTTAATTTTTTGATTAACAAAAGTAGCTAACATAAAAGGTAAATGTAAATAATGAAAGATGTATCACTCTGCATAAATCATCCAGTAGGCTTTGCAGTAATTAAAATTATATGACGTGGCAGTTTCCAAACAATTTTATTTCAACTATAAGAGTCAGAAGAAGACTTGACATAATTGTTGGGGGGTACAAATTTTAGTTGAGACACCCTGTACATTAAATATTTTCGCAAAGTAGACTTGGACTTTTTCTCCCAAGGATTGTGATCTAAATCAAGTAGGTAGATTCAGACTGTAAATGACAGACGGGTTTAAGTAATTTTGCTGTGATGAAATTGGTGTTTTCTTGTGAAATTATGGGTTTAAAACAGACCCATGGGCATTGGGTGCATCCATGGAGTCCCATGGAATTCTGGTTAGTGGTCTGATTTGGTTGTATACATTCTTGGAGTGACCTCGCGGGAAGTTAGACAGATCGTTTTAAAATTAATTGTGGTCTTTTTAAATTTGCTGAACATTAATTTGCGGCGTGGTTGAAAGTGTTTTTTAAGTATTTCATGTCCGCGCCAAATAAATGCGAAAATAATTTATGCACTTCTATCGGGCGATTTTTGAAATAATTCATTGCGGGTCTAAACGCATTTTGCAAAGTAGACTCGGACTTTTTCTCCCAAGAATTGTGATCTAAATCAAGTAGGTAGATTCAGACTGTAAATGACAGACGGGGTTAAGTAATTTTGCTGTGACGAAAATTGGTGTTTTCTTGTGTAATTATGGGTTTAAAACAGACCCATGGGCATTGGGTGCATCCATGGAGTCCCATGGAACTCTGGTAAGTGGTCTGATTTGGTTTTATACATTCTTGGAGTGCCCTCGCTGGAAGTTAGACAGATCGTTTTAAAATTAATTGTGGTCTTTTTAAATTTGCTGAACATTACTTTTCGGTGTGGTTGAAAGTGTTTTTTAAGTATTTCATGTATGAGCCAAATAAATGCTAAAATAATTGTACACTTCTATCGGACGATTTTTGAAATAATTCATTGCGGGTCTAAACGCATTTTGCAAAGTAGACTCGGACTTTTGCTCCCAAGAATTGTGATCTAAATCAAGTAGGTAGATTCAGACTGTAAGTGACAGACGGGGTTAAGTAATTTTGATGTGACGAAAATTGGTGTTTTCTTGTGAAATTATGGGTTTAAAACAGACCCATGGGCATTGGGTGCATCCATGAAGTCCCATGGAATTCTGGTTAGTGGTCTGATTTGGTTGTATACATTCTTGGAGTGACCTCGCGGGAAGTTAGACAGATCGTTTTAAAATTAATTGTGGTCTTTTTAACTTTGCTGAACATTAATTTTCGGCGTGGTTGAAAGTGTTTTTTAAGTATTTCATGTCCGCGCCAAATAAATGCGAAAATAATTTATGCACTTCTATCGGGCGATTTTTGAAATAATTCATTGCGGGTCTAAACGCATTTTGCAAAGTAGACTCGGACTTTTTCTCCCAAGAATTGTGATCTAAATCAAGTAGGTAGATTCAGACTGTAAATGACAGACGGGGTTAAGTAATTTTGCTGTGACGAAAATTGGTGTTTTCTTGTGTAATTATGGGTTTAAAACAGACCCATGGGCATTGGGTGCATCCATGGAGTCCCATGGAACTCTGGTAAGTGGTCTGATTTGGTTTTATACATTCTTGGAGTGCCCTCGCTGGAAGTTAGACAGATCGTTTTAAAATTAATTGTGGTCTTTTTAAATTTGCTGAACATTACTTTTCGGTGTGGTTGAAAGTGTTTTTTAAGTATTTCATGTATGAGCCAAATAAATGCTAAAATAATTGTACACTTCTATCGGACGATTTTTGAAATAATTCATTGCGGGTCTAAACGCATTTTGCAAAGTAGACTCGGACTTTTGCTCCCAAGAATTGTGATCTAAATCAAGTAGGTAGATTCAGACTGTAAGTGACAGACGGGGTTAAGTAATTTTGATGTGACGAAAATTGGTGTTTTCTTGTGAAATTATGGGTTTAAAACAGACCCATGGGCATTGGGTGCATCCATGAAGTCCCATGGAATTCTGGTTAGTGGTCTGATTTGGTTGTATACATTCTTGGAGTGACCTCGCGGGAAGTTAGACAGATCGTTTTAAAATTAATTGTGGTCTTTTTAACTTTGCTGAGCATTAATTTTCGGCGTGGTTGAAAGTGTTTTTTAAGCATTTCATGTCCGCGCCAAATAAATGCGAAAATAATTTATACACTTCTATCGGGCGATTTTTGAAATAATTCATTGCGGGTCTAGACGCATTTTGCAAAGTAGACTCGGACTTTTGCTCCCAAGAATTGTGATCTAAATCAAGTAGGTAGATTCAGACTGTAAATGACAGACGGGGTTAAGTAATTTTGCTGTGACGAAAATTGGTGTTTTCTTGTGAAATTATGGATTTAAAACAGACCCATGGGCATTGGGTGCATCCATGAAATCCCATGGAACTCTGGTAAGTGGTCTGATATGGTTGTATACATTCTTGGACTTTTACTGGGAGTGACCTCGCTGGAAGTTACACAGATCGTTGTGGTCTTTTAACTTTGCTGAACACTAATTTTCAGCGTGGTTGAATTTTTTTTTAAGTATTTTATGTCCACGCCAAATAAATGCTAAAATAATTTATGCACTTCTATCGGGCGATTTTTGAAATAATTCATTGCGGGTCTAAACTCCGGTAAGTGTCATTATAACTATATTTGTAGATATTCGACTTTTACTGGAAGAGATTGTTTGAAAATTAATTGTGGCTCTTTTAACTTTGCTGCACATTAATTTTCAGCGTGTTTGAAAACGTTTTTTAAGTATTTCGTATCCTCACCGATAATTTGTACGTTTTGACGATTTTTGAGTTGCGCAAATTTTCTATCTAAGCCAGCCAACCTTGACGTAAATTAGACCTCATCACTATATGGGTGACGGAAGGAAAAGTGAAAATCATTTTATAAAAAGGGACATTCCATATCAAGTTAGCCACCTAAAATTTAAATTTAGCATATTAATAGTACTTGTAAATAGCAACTCCCATCTGGGATTTTTTAGGCTGCTTATTTTTGGTATGCAGGGGGGCCAATTATTATAGATGAGAATATAGGACATGAGTGCATTTAAAAATCTGAAAAATTCGCTTGAGCATTGCTATTTATATGTACTATTAATATATCAAATTTGAACTAAATCTAAATTTTAGGTGGCTCACTTGGTATGGAATGTCCCGAAAGATACTACAAACTGGCGATTTTTTTAAATAGAATTATTACGATGGAATTAAATTATCATCAAATCACTTTTGATCGAATTATATATGCCGTAGGCATATACTAAAATTAGGCTTTTTATAAAACGCCTAGGCTTTTTCAAAATGTCTTGGTAAAATGTAAAACAGTAATAGCTTTGCAATTAGAGTAGATATTTCAAGCGTTTTATAAAGCGCCGTTATAACTTTAGGTTTATTGTAAAAACACAATGATTTAACAATATGCCTACCTTAAGGCAGGCGTATTATAAAACGCCTACTTGTTGTTTGGGCATATTCCAAAGATCTAAAAATTTAACATTCAAGCCTTATTCAATATAATAATATTATTTAGTATTGGCAGTAATATTGTATATTATTATGTTAAATTATTATTAGACTTGTTTTATTGTTTTATAACAAAAAATAAAATATAAACTTAAATAAGTCCTTATTTAAAGGAAATATGGAATTTCATAATATTATACTATTATTAATATGTATTAGTAATTATATGGGAATAACAAAATAAAAGAACGGAAAGCAGCCTCTTTACAAAGAAAAATATAAAACTAATCGAATAAAATAAATATAACGATATAATAAAATATAATAGAAACAAAAAACGCAAACAAGGCTCTAAACTGAAAAAAAAATAGTGGTCAAAATATTAGAATACCTATAGTTACTTATTTCTGCAGGGGCCGCTGGAATGACTTTCGCTAATGCACTTCATGCGCGCCTTGCAACATCTGTTTGTTCTGTTTTAATGTTTTGTCTGAAGTTTCGAGCATTTTGTCAATTTTAGAATATGCCTAAACAACAAATAGGCATTTTATAATACGCCTGACTTACGCTAGGCATATTGTAAAATCATTGTATTTTTATAATAAGCCTAAAGTTATAACGGCGTTTTATAAAGCACCTGAAATATCTAGTCTAATTGTAAAGCCACTATTGTTTTATAATGTAACGGACGTGGACCCGAGATGACTCATCGCTGTAGCGGCGTCATCAATTACTAGAATGTGCTGGATTTATACTACAACGTACTGGAGTAGGACATCATCCTTTGGAATATCCGGTACACATCGAGAGCGCCATGAAACATCTGGAGCGTCGAGAAAGATTTATGCGCCGGTATATTTATTAGAGGACGTTCCAGCGGAAACCACTCTAGTGAGTATAGTCGTATCATCGAGTCTAGTCAGTCAGTCGTATAATCGAAGATCGGTGGGTCGAGTCGGACAGTTGCTTTTGTCTATCCGGAGTGCCGCGTGATGTGTAAATAAATAACACGAGACGTGCCGGTGAAGTAGTAAATTGTAAATAGTGTCAATAATGTAAAATAGTGTAATATTAGAAATATAAATAATTTGTACAGTATTCAAATAAATAAATAAATGGAACCCAGAAAATCATTTTGAAAAAGCCTAGGCGTTTTACAAAACTCCTGATTTTAGTATATGCCAACGACAATGTTCTTAAATCCAGGTGGAGTAAATTTAAATTAAAATTTAAATATATCTAAGTCGAACTCCACAAACTTTAATAACTGTAAAATTACTAATGGAACATGTTTCGGCAGAACACTTCTGCCATCATCATAATTAATTAAACATCATCATCACTTTGTGGAGTTCGACTTAGATATATTTAAATTTTAACACCTTTCTGTTGATATAAAACATGTATTTTTTATCTGATCGTTTTTTAATAATGACGTCTAACGATGCTGTCCGCGCTCATTATTAGTCTATTTCTGATTATACTTTGTAAAAAATTACCGCATTTACCGTAATACTAAGGCCTATGGTGTTTTCATTTGTTTATTTTTTTCAAGAGCTCATCGAGCGTTATTTAATAATTTCTAGATGTCTAACGATGCTGTCCGCGCTGAAATTGTATGCGCGCGCCGTTTCAGCACAAGAAATTAGAGCATGTTCAATTTTTTTGCACCAGTTTTTTTTGTAATCAATGGGTGATTCTGTTCTGTTACTTTTTTGATTAAAAATTATTTGATTCTATAATTGATTTTTTCAAACTTTAATCGTTTGAAACCGATTTTTATAGATAATTGTTTTTTTTTTAATGAAAGACATTGATAAGATACACCGGTGGATTACTTTTCATTTTCAAAAATTTTTTCAAGTTCATTGATTATTATTTGCATGTAATGTTTCCACGGATGCCCGTCCATTTCAGTCACAAACTTCAATGAGCGAGAATCGTTTTAATAAGTAACAAGCTGGCGAACTAACAGCTTGGCCCCTCCCCTGAGGTTTCTGTGCGTAAGTTGTTCAGAGACGTGGCATTTACCTCGGGACGTTCGGGGCGTTATAAACGTTAAAGTATTGATATTCAATGGTTACAGTAATAAATTATCATAAAAATAAATTACCGATAAAAGATTTATAACTTTACGGGCATAATGTCTTCAGAAATTTTACGGTATGTTATCTTGGCTCCCAAAATTGTTATTTATGTATTAAGGGCGAAATAATATAGTTTATGTATTAAGGGCCAAAACATATTTCGCCTGAAATACATACAATGTTTTTTGCATAACCGGAGTCGTGTAGCACCGTAATTAAAAGTAAAAAGAAGTTCAAAAATACCAGTAGTCAATTTGCTATACGTTGTCACTGATATAACAAGCGCACAGCAAGCAGAGTGAAAGAAGCGCTGTCATAAATAAAAAATTATGAAAATGAATTAAAATTGTGATGAAAATGCTCTCCCAGAAGAAATTGAGGTAGCGGCGGAGAATGCAGCACGAAGTTTGCACAGAAATCGCGGTTATTCTATGAAAAGGCTTATAAAGAATTTGTCAATAAATGGTGCGAAGTAAAGCAGCAAGAAATTACTCAGAAAAGACTTCTTGGTTATTTTGGTGAAAGATCAAGTCCCTGCAAAGAAAATTGTAAGAATTGTAACATTACTTTACACATTAATAAAAATTAGTTAACATGATTTTTTATTAATTGGGCACGAAAAGTTCTAGTCGTTTTGGCCCTAGGGCGAAAAAGAATGTCATCACGCCCTTAAAACTATGCTATTTGTTCAACCCGGCTGTGCAAAAATGAAGATTTCGCATTTATTAAAAAAAATAATTATTCTAGAAATGCCCGGTATAGAGCACGTTTACAGCAGTTGTGATTCGGTTTCCGATTGAGATTTTAAATTTATTATCTCCAACTGCATTGGCTCCACATAAACTGGTGGTACAAGAATGCGTGTTAAACGATTGCATCAAAATACAATTGATTGCGAAATTTGAACCAGAAGATCAACTGGGAAACGTATTTTAATACCCAGAATTCATATAACGTATTCTGGTACATCCCATTTTCCGTAAAGCGAACCTAATTTCCAATCATGTTAGCATTCGCTATAACCATTAATAAATCGCAACGGCAAACCTTTCATAAGGTTGGGATTTTGTTATCACAACCTGTCTTCGGACATTGTTTCTACATTGCCGAGCAATTTAATCAGGGGCATCTTAGACCGCACAATAATGAACAAGTACTGTTAACGCAAAATATTTTACAAAAAGAAATTATTCCGTCTTATTTTTTTATTAATCAGACCTTTTTTTATTCAAAATCACAGTTAAACAAAACAAACTAAAAATTGTAATATGGTAACCAGTCTTTATTCAACACTATTTACGGAAGTATTCATTTTTTTACATTGTTTCGCTTACCAATCCAAAACATACCACTCGAATTTCGAGTGACTGGTGATCACTAGTGAGTTTGATTTTACTCCACTTTGATTCATCGACATTCTTGCCGTTTTTAAAATATCGATAATGAGACTCATTTAAACTATATGGTACTGAAAGCCACGGTACTGACATTTTAAATTTAATTAGCAACTGTAATTATTTGGTTATGCATTTGATAATATCCAATTACACTATTATAGGTTAGTAATAAGTATAAAGATCTATTACTTATGATAAAAAAATCAATAATTAATTAAGTTATCCAATACCACGGTACTGACAAGTAAATTGATGACGTACGTTTTTGAAAATTGACTTTTAAAATGACATAAACTTGTTGCACTATTCCATCAGCGTTAGCTTTGTAAACATAACTCAGATGACATACTTTCAATATGGCTAACTAGTTGTTTCAGTAATATCGAGGTATATGGCGCACGCGTCATACAAATTCAAATTGAAAAGTTATTAAGTCAGAATTCAATGTGGTATCAATATATTGAAAAAACATTTATCAATTTTTTTTAAGTCTGATTATTATCGACATTAAGATTTATGGATTAATTGGTTTGAATCATTTATTGCGAAAAAGAAAATAATGAATTTATAGGTAAATTCTAGAATTGAACACAACACGGTACTGACATTTAAGTGATATACTGTAAGTTTTGTCTGGACTGGAAGTTATATTACACAGAAAAAGTGAGGATCGTATTAATAGAAAAATGTTATGGTAAAAAATGTATTGAAAGTTGCCAATTGAGGCACACAGGGACGCACAGTACCGAGATTTTAAGTAGGTACTTCAGTATTGAAATAAGGATAGTGTCAAACGGCTCTAAGGCACGTTGCAGGCAGTTGGCCATGGTATTGCTTATACTACCTTGGGTATTGTATATCCTTCCAAAACCGTATCCTGAAGAACTCGTCTCGGCCCGATGATTGGAGTGACATTTCTATATCGTATTGTCTCCAGTAATACCGCTTCTACGTACGGCAGTCTTCAAAAAAATCTAAATTAAACTATAAGAGTAGGTGCATATTTTCGAAATTCCATACTTGTATCTGTCTGAATACTCTATATTGGCAGTGTGGTCCAGATACTCATCAATTTGTGCTTGGGCCTTGGCTTGCACATCTGGATGCAGTATCATCATAAGGAACGCGAATTCGAGGGTTCTACTCGTCGTCTGAGATCCAGCAATAAAGAGATCTGCACAGTTCATCACCAAGTGGTCCTCTAAAACATATTTAATTCAGATATTGTTAATAACTTTATAAAGACGGCATTACCTGTGAAGTGTTCCGAATCTTTACCGTTCATCTTCATTTCCGATATGTATCGATATATCAAATCGTCATTTTTTCCTTCCTGCCAGGTCTCTAAACGATGGCGGATGGTTTTTAAGAAAGTCTCCTTCAGATTAGCGTTTATTTGTTGAACTAAGTTGTAGCCACTCCATTCTGGCAGTATGTACCTCAACCAGGGGTACATGGAAAGAGTACCTCCAGTCATATCGAAAGCCTTTGATCTGACTGCGAACAAATTCAACAATTCGTCTAATTTACCGTCTTCTCGAGGTAACCGTTCCCCTGTCGTTAACGTCCACAGAACATTTAAGACACTAGGCGCGAACAACTTATTAATAGAAATCTCACTTCCGTCTTTTTGCAAAACTAGGTGTATTTCAGCCACTTCGTCTTGCACCATCCGGTCCATAGGATTTTTACCGAGCCCTAAATTTCGCAGGTGACGATTGACGAAGTTTCTTTGGATGCTCCACACTTCGCCGTCGTTCCCAGTGATGCCTTGATGTTAAAAATGTGTAAAAATTATTAAATCGAGGGATACTCTCCGATATTACCTCTTTTTTGGCCCATGCAACGAAGTTTGAAGAAGAAATTGTCGGGTCTTCCTTCGAATTCCTCCCCGGTTAATACTTCTCTAATTAGGGGGTAAGAGAAAACGGTGACGACATATTCCTTTCCCAATTTCAGTCCTAAGATGTTGGTGTTGTATTTTTTGGCTAGGGCTTGCAGAGCATGGTGTTGACCTCCAAATGATTGGCTGAGTTTCTTTAATAGGGGGACGTTTCCTACGTAGGGCAGCCATAAAGGACCTGCAAGTAATATCGGAAGACTAATAAAATAAAAATCAGAGCTTTGTTGTGGTTTTTTAGACGTTTGTTCACAATGCGTTGTGGTAATGAGGAAATGGCAGAATGCGTTCTGATACTCAAAACATTATTGAGAAATTAAGACAATAAGAGACACTGAGAAATTGAGACACCAAAGAACGAAAAAATGTACAACTTAAAGGCTGAGACACCGAAAAATTGATCTATTGAGATACAAGTAAGAAACTGAAAGGCATTGCGAAATTGAGAAATTGAAAAATTGAGACAATGAAAAACTGAAAACTGTGAGGATGTGAAACTTAAATACTGGAATAATTACTGTGAGTGCGCAAAATTAAGACAATGGGTGATATTAATAAAAAATCAGTAAATACTTAATACTTACGATTGTTAACTAAATATTGATTAGTATATTATTAAACTTTAAGCAGGAGCTTACACTTAAAGTATTTACTTAAATGTGTATTAATAAAAATAAATGTATCCTTGCAAAAATAAGTTCATACTTATGAATTTGTAAGTGTGCTCGTTAGAAGACTGACAGTATTTGTAAAAGTTGTTAAAACGATGTTTGTTGTTCAGCGCGCCCAAAAAAGTTACAAAACAAGACGTGATCCTCCTGATCGCGATTATGTAAAATTGTTTTGATTTAATCCAGAAAATGTTGAGTGGTTAGCTGAACATTTCCTTGGCCCTGACAGTGGGAAACTCGAGGAGGTGCCATAACTAACATCACTAAAATGAAGATTTTTTTTAAGATATGTTGCGGATCCCGGTGAGTAAATACTCTTATATCATATAAAAAATATTAGAATAATAGAAAAAAGCTGACATTTGGATAAAATTTCCTGAGGTAGGCATGACCCACATTTTTTTTAAGTATTATATTACATGTTTGTGTACGAACTGATATAGGACTATGCAGCAATGCAACTCGAAAAACAAAAGTGGCAAACAAAATTTCGTTTTCCAACTGCAATAGGTGCGATCGATTGCACATTGATAAGAATTAAAAAAGTTGGAGAAAATCGACATGGGCATGAATATATTTGCCGTAAGCAGTTTCCCGCACTAAATATACAAGCCACCTGTATGCTGATGAGATATTTACAAGCGTAAGTGCAAAATGGCCTGGCTCTGTACATGACAGTAGGATCTGGAGGAACAGTACCATTTGTCGCGTACTTCGAACATTTAACAATGAAGTATTATTGGGTGATCAAGGCTATGGTATTGAAAAGTGCTTAATGGGGGCATTTTGTAGTATAATCGTTAGTGAAATATTACATAGTAGATACTGAAAAACCATCAGTAGTTACTTAATTATGAGTATCAGCATTTTCTTATTAATACAGATTTCAGTATTTACTTAATGCTGATGCTGATACTTATTAGTAATAGTATTACTTATAAGTAATTACTGATTGTTATTAATACCACCCAATGTATGAGATACTGAAAAATTGAGACACTAAAGAACTGAAAACTAAACGAGAGACGTAGGAAAATTGAGAAACTGAAAGGCACTGCTGCAAGATTGGGGAAATACACATCTGCGAAAAAATATACACTGAAAAATCGAGAGATTGAGACACGAAAGAACTGAAAATCCGAAATGCCTAAAGACAAAACATATGGGAAATTTGCAGGCTAAGACACCAAAAATATAACAGGTTCAAATTGCGATACTGACACATAGGGAAATTGACAAACTGAAAAGCACTGCAAGATTAATAGTATTGAGACAATGGAAATACCGAAAACATTAAATGATACTGTGCGACAATGAAAAATTGAGACACTAAACAACTATAGATCCGAGAGGTCAAAGCACCAAAAACTACAAACTGAGAGGCTGGGACACCGAAAATTTTGAAATCAAAATCAAAATAATTACAGATAGCTACGGAAAGTTCTTTTGATGATAACCACAATCATTTGACAGCTTTGAGTTTATTGCGACTCGCGACTTTGTTCGTGTAAATCCGAAAACAACGAAGGGAAAGACAGACCCTAAATGCAAAAACAAAGAAGGAAACGAAATGGGGAAAAACAGTCCCTTAACCCGAGAATAACGAAGGAAACTAAGTAGTGAAAGATAGTTCTTAAATCAGACAACAAAGAAGGAAACGAAATAGTGAAAGACAGTCCTTAAATCCGAACACAAAGAACGAAACGAAATGATGAAAGGGAGTCCCTAAATCCGAGAACAACGAAGGAAAATAAATAGTGAAAAACAATCCCTAAACCTGAGAACATAGATGGAAATCAAATTGTGGAAAGATAGGCCCTGAACTTGAAAACAACGCATGAAACAAAATAGTGAAAACAGTCCCTAAATCCGAAAATAAAGAAGGAAACTAAATAGTGAAAGACAGTCCTTAAATCCGAAGACAAAGAAGGGAAAGATACTTCTTCAATCTGAAAACAAAGAAGGAAACGAAATAGTGAAAGACAGTCCTTAAATCCGAAAACAAAGAAAGAAATGAAATGGGGAAAGACAGTCCTTAAACCCGAAAACAAAGAAGGAAACAACATAGTGAAAGACAGTCCTTAAATCCGAAGACAAAGAAAGGAAAGACACTCCTTAAATCCGAAAACAAAGAAGGAAACGAAATAGTGAAAGAGTCCTTATATCCGAAAACAATGAAGGAATCGAAATGGGGAAATGTAATCCTTAAATCCGAAAGCAAAGGAGGAAACGAAATGGGGATAGACAGTCCTTAAATCCGAGAACAACGAGGGAAACTAAATAGTGAAAGGCAGTTCTTGATTCCGACAACAATGAAGGAAACGAAATAGTGAAAGACAGTCCCTAAATCCGAGGACAGCGAAGGAAAATAAATAGTGAAAGACAATCCTTAAATCCGAAAACAAAGAAGGAAACGAAATAGTGGAAAACAGTCCTTAAATCCGAAGACAAAGAAGGGAAAGACACTCCTTAAATCCGAAAACAAACAAAGAAATGAAATGGGGAAAGACAGTCCTTAAGTCCGAAAATAAAGAAGGAAACGAAAAAGTGTAAGACAGTCCTTAAATCTGAGGAGAAATAAGGAAAATAAATTGAAAGAAACGAAATAGTGAAAAGCAGTCCTTAAATCTGAAAAAAAGAAGGGAAAGACAGTCCTTAAACCCGAAAACAAAGATGGAAATGAAATAGTGGAAAGATAGGCATTAAGCTTGAGAACACCGGATGAAAAGAAATTGTGAAAAACACAGCCTGATTTCATGTTGAGTTGCGACGGGACTTACGTCTTATCTGAAGACCAGGCAGTACTGCCTGGTCTTTAGTTAAGACGTTTCCATAGCAACCGACGTTTAAGACCCGTCGCAACTCAACATGAAATCAGGGTGACAGTCCTTAAACCCGAAAACAAAGAAGGAAACGAAATAGTGAAAGACAGTCCCTCAACGTGAGAGAAACGGTGGGAATGAAATAGTAAAAGACAGTCCTTAAATCCGAGAACAACGAAGGAAAATAAATAGTGAAAGACAGTCCTTAAATCCGAAAACAAGGAAGGGAACGAAATAGTGAAAACAGTCCTTAAAACAGATAGATCAAGCTGTAATTCCGGCTCTATTCCACCGATCGCAATGAAACACATGGCAGTTGAGAGATGGAAAATCCCTTTAAAATCCCCCCAATAGTTCATAAAATCTCATATTTGGTATGGTTGATATACTCAGTTGCTTTATTCATATCTACTTCTGCCCCTTAAAAATCATATAACTGTAAAGAACAAAATTAGAAAATTAGAAAGAATGTTAAATGAACCAAGAGTGTCATTAAAACCGTGTAATGCTTATGCAAAAATGTTCTAAAATCACAAATGAAAGGAAAGTTAAATAAATGTAACGATGAAGGTCACAACAATTCTACAGGTCTTCGTAAATGATTCCAACATCCAGTAGGATTTGAATGCCAAATCTTCCATCTAACTTCTTAATATTGTGACATGATGTTTGAATCACTAAGAAATTGGCCTTTCGGAGATCGGTCAAAATTCTCAAAGAATTACACTGGTCAACAAAAATCCACTTTTTGTGTGTAACAAGGAAACTTTTACCTGAAAACGTTAGAAACAAGACCTGGTATGATAGAATTTATATTATAGTAACTCAGATACGAATAGTTTTATTGTAATATGAGGAATGGTTTATAGTTTCCGACCAAATCATTGAAATTCTAAAAGACATCGATCTAGTTCTTTTTGCCCAACCAGTAAGAAACCCCCACACATGTAATACAACGGATATGAGGAACCCACATTTTGTCTTGTTGCTCGACAGGAAAACCAAAATAGCGTTCAAATAAATGTTTCACTAATGGTGACAAATTTCTCCGTTTCTTGTCATTATTTACAAATCATTTAAGTCGGCAAACACGTAACATCACCACTTTATCTGAAAATAAAACACCTTGAATAAAAAAGTTATGTCAAAACAATAAACTGTAACACAAAAACTATTAGACTTGATGGAATCAAAATAAA
This sequence comes from Diaperis boleti, assembly GCA_963583935.1. Lineage (NCBI taxonomy): Eukaryota > Metazoa > Arthropoda > Insecta > Coleoptera > Tenebrionidae > Diaperis > Diaperis boleti. The sequence goes on from OY757244.1 coordinate 72,234,364, forward strand.
TATGGTTTTATAATGAAAATTTTTTAACCAGTGTTATTAGTCCGATTTATTTTTCTCCTTCCTTCTTCTGTCTCCCGGTTTTATTTTAGTTTTATTTTCACCTTAATTTTCTCTTTGTTTTGTTAAGATTAACTTTGTTTGGATTGATTTTATTTCTTGAGATATGGAAGGTTCAACCTTGAGAAATTAGATAACATTGATAGGAATGCATGGGGGTTCCGCATTGCAAAAATGACCTTTCCGTAGCAACAAAACTTTATTGTGCTCTAATTTTTGTGTAAATTAAATCGTAAAAAGAGATCAAATTGGTAACAGAAATAAAAACTACTAAATTTTTGTTCCGGAGGGTTTATCCGAGACTAAAGTTTTCCATCACTTGAATTCTTGCTCGTTTGTGTTTACTTTTAGACCCTATGAGACAATCGGTAAAACATTTAATTGCCACATCAAACACGTGCTGGTTTAGTATCTACTGGTTAAACAATTCTTAAAAGCATGCGTTACTCCTAAGTGGTAGACACTCGATACGAATGAACTGCACATGCCGTCTTATGTAATGTTATATAATATTCAGGAATGTATGCACTATCCATCTTTACTGATAATGATAAGTTCGTTAAAGCAAACAATGAATACCTGTCCATCCGGTGTCATTAAATTATTACCGAAATTCTCTAGATTTCTATTTTTACCTTATATGATTACTTAACTTAAGTCCTTAACTTAATTCTATTCTTGTCACATATTATATTGTGGTGAGTTTTTTAATTTATTTATGTATAAGCCACGTGTTTGATTAAATTATACTTTAATTTTAATATAAATAACATAAATCTAAAGTCTACCCACATAGTTTTTTCAACCATAATTTAAATAATTATTTACTAATTAGTTATAATAAATTAATCCTATCGTAGTAATTTTATATGCATACAATTACATAAATTAAACTATAATAAGACCCACTACCAACTATTGTGTTTTACCTGGCGGAAAATCGGGAGGCTTCTGCATCTGCTTTAAACAATAAACCACAAATAAAGTCAACACCAATACTGCTATCACAAACATGGTTTTTACGGCAATTATTGCCTACAACTACACCGGTCTCTCTGCCTCTTGCCAAACTAAACCATGTGCGACCGAATGCCAGCTCTTTTATAACTAGTTAATTATTGTTCGCCAGTCATGTGCGCCGACTACGTAAGTGGGCATCAAGTTCTCATCGGCGGACGCTGTGGAATTATTTAACAATTATTTTGTCTAAACAAACCCGAATGTTCATTAAATAATCTCAATAATTAACATTTTTTCAAGGTGTACAGGTGTTGTGGGCTATTTCAAATTTACGAATTGTTACATACCGAAGTGTTATTTGTAAAGGTTAGATTTACGCAGGAAATTATACATGATGAAGTCTAATTATTTGATTGGTGGAGTACTTACATACAGTATCGGATAGGAACATTTAAATAAACAAATGATATTTTTTGGATTATTTATAGTGTAATACTATATTGTTCAACGAGTGACGAAAGTAACATTTTTTTGAAAAAAATTATTTCGACGAGTTCAACACTATACTTTTTCTACGACCTGTCTTTAAATTATATCAAACTTTTATTTTGGATTAAAAATTAGCAAACCATACACAACATTTAAATTATTTATGATTTATGTTACATTTGAAGAATTATTCAAAATTATAGGGATTTTACAATCTAAGTATTGAAGTAGTCAATGCCACATCGGTTATGTTATAAACTACTACTCCGTAATTGAAGATGCTCCGTAATTAGATTCCGTCGTAGCTGTTCTTTTATACAGATTGTAAAATTTTTGTCTGTACAAAAAATATCCCTCCGCAACGTTACTTGACTTCCAACCTCCGTGCCGTTTTAGTTGAAGTAGATCAGACCAGTAGCGTAAATGAAGTTCTGCGAACGCTATGCCCGGTATATTGTTGTGCAAAAGACAAATTTAAATACTGGGCTATTTCTAGAGGAAGTTTAGAAAGATAAATTATGTTAGCTTTTGGTATAAAGACCACCTTCACTTTCTTCCAGCCTGTTGGCACATAAGGTAACTCTTTTTTGACACTATAGACAACTAGATTTTATGAACTTTTATTCCTTTTTTTTTTCAACTGTTACAAATTTTTAAACAATAATTTTAAGTAAAGGTAGTGCATATTACACATGAGTGTATGAAGAGAGATAAGATCTTTCAAATAAATAAAAAAAATTACGGGTCCCAATTTAAAATAAGAAAGTTGAATGTGCCCTAAAATACACTATGCCATTTAAACAAAATCTAAAATCGTCAGCTTATAGTAAATTAAAAGCCATTTAATTTACTTTTTTTATTTTTGAAATCGACCTGTAAATAAAAAAATTATAGCGACTGCCGTTTTTTACAAACTTTTTTTTAGCATTCCTACAAATTCACGAGCCGCATATGGATATTTATTTTAACTTGACCTGAATGCACCGAGTGCACTTAGTCACTGCCTTTTATTTAATACCGCTCGATTCATGTTCAACGATGATTAAATATATAGATTAGTCTTCAATTGTGATATGTATGTTCGGTTGTCGCTCGAAGAATGTTAGGCGTACTGTGTTAAGATTTTTCTCTGCATCTGCTTGGGTTGGCCCATTTAATTTTTTTAGTATGAACAACGAATGCTTAGCCATTTGAGGGTCGGTCTGGGTTTTCCTATTTCATTTTTCTTGTTTTTCGTGTTAGTTCCTTTAATAAAGGCGTTTTGAAAAAGGTCAAAATATACATGAGTTTGGTATTTAGTCAAGTATCCTCTGAAATGTAAGTAATCAGAATTCAGAAGGAATTATTTTGGACTGAATCGATAGTTGAATCGGTAGTTACCCCAAAAACATGTACGTCATAGACATAGACATTATAGGAAATTAGTGATTTTTTACTGTTCCACAACCACAATTATCACCTACACAAACAAATTATTAGTTTCAATCCTCGTATTGTTTGTTAGTGGCAGCACATAGGAAACGTGTCATCCGGATGGCAATATACAGGACTCTTGGCCACAAAACGGGATTTCCAGTGTTCAACGGGTTCTATACTATACAGACAAAACTACCACTATCGATAAACGATAAATACTATGTTTATATTAAATTAGACCGGGATAGCGCGCACGCAGTCCCGACTACCAAAAATTGTGCGCCCGAGTTATCCGCATTAGGGATAATCGCAGGGGTCAGCCCGACCGTAGTGCAATGGAAGGGCCTCACCCCGGGGGAACCGCCTTATTGATCACGGTAACCCCTACGCCAGGTAAGTATGCTTTGCTCTCCTCATCTCGGGGTAGTTATAGAACAGGGGACGTCTACGGGTAGACAACGCAAGCATTTCCTGACATCTATGCGTGTTGTCCGAAACTACTACTTCTTGATTCCATATCAGCATTTCTAGTCATTTTGATTACATTGGTGGTACATACTGATTAGAAAAAGAGCAAACATATCAGAAATTGTCTATAAGACAAAGATAAGAAACTTTAAAGACTTCCTTTAAAGTTTTAATTAACATTCGGCCAATGCGTTTAATTCGTATAACACTCACCACAGCGCTGTGTCGCTGTTGCATTGAAGCCGATAATGTAATTTCCTATATTCTAAGCGTTTTCTGCTGCTGAGTATCGAACCATCAAATATGTCGCATAACAGTTGAGCCCTGGTGAACGCGGCCATTGTTTATGAAAAAGTCGGGATTCTGATAATGTAATAACAGTTGCCTAAGTCAATAAATCTGACTCACACAGTGAATGCTGTGAATTTTGGAAAGGTCGACAGTATCACGCTGTCAGTATTTTCTGCTCTCGATAGTACAATGGCAAATACACAAAGCAAACATTTTTCTTCAGCATTTCAAATTAGCGGCTTTTAATTAATTAACAGTGAATAAATATATACTTAATTATTGTTCGTTTTTAAATTTTTCATTTGTTTTATGTCTAAGACACGTGAATAAATGAGTCAAAGTGTCAAATGTCATGATGCTAAATGCTAAATCTACAAATTAATGACATATTATAGACTTTTTGTGACACTTAGAATGATTAAATTAATTATTAAAATTTCCACAAATGGCCAACGACCGCACTTGTCCTTTTTTACTAAAAATTCCAAGATTAGTTTACCACGTTTCTTATGTCCCTTTTGCAACAAGTTTTAATAGTTAAAAAGCAACAAGAATAGAAAGAACGTATAATTAGAAAAAGCCGAGAACGAACAAGACAATCTACGTGAGAATTCAAAGATTTAGGTTAAAGTAAATATGGAGAACAAGATCTATAAAAGATTTAACGAAAACAAAAAGATAAAAAATTGAAATCAACACTGACATAGTCTTGAACAACAAGGAAACAGTTCCAGTTAAATTCAACAGTAGTATTCAGAATGAGATTTTTGAAACGAATTGAAGGCTTGGAGACATAACCAGAATGAATGAATGAGAGACAAAAGGAAAGACAAAAACGTAGAGGAAAGGCTATAGAGGTTAGAGAAGTAAAATGGAAACAAGCAGAATATAGAAGAAAATATGGAGTACAGATCCACATCCCTGAGAGATCTGTCCGTTTTTAATAAACATCCTAGTCCTATAGTCGGAGTGGTGACGGACGTACACTTTGGGGTATCGTGATGAGCTCTAGAGGCTATATAGGTCACAATAACATTTTTGTTAATAGCAACTCCATAGTTTGGATGCAGAATCACACACAAATTATTTAAATATTATTTTCGGACATCCGGTATAGTGTATGTGTCGCAGCCTTCTGGCGAAATTGGCTTTTACATGAAAAGTCTAGACGTTACATGAAACGCTACCATATCATGAAATAAATTGAGATTTCATTATAAGGCTAAAATTTCTAGCCGTTACATGAAATGCAGAATGATTGCTAGCCCTTACTGAAATCCAAGTGTCTTACACCATGTGGCTGGTTCTTCTAGACTTTTCATGTAACGCTGCAAACTAAATTTACGCTTCATGACACAAAAGTCAAATGTCTCATAATCATCTTGCCGTTCCTTTAGTGAATTGGAAATAAGATAATCGTGGAATAGGAAAGTGTGGAACTAAGAAAATAAAAAAAATACAATTTTAACGTTTATCAAATAAATTTGTAATAATTATAATTTTATGTATTTGATAACAAAACAAAACAGGAAGTGTACCTATTTAGATCTAGAGTTCTATTTGGCTTGACAACTTAACTTGAAAATTATAATGTCAAATAGCTACACAAAAAATGTCGCTGGAATAAATCTTCTCGAAAAATTGCCACTAAAATAATTTATTTTCCTCTTGGTTGTTTATTTTAAAATTGAAACATTTCATATATATAAATCTTTATTTGCCCTACATGCTTTCTGATTCCTATACATATACCAGTAAACTTAACAATTATAATAATAAAAAAACTAAATAAAATTCTCTATTTCTTCTCCCCTCCCCTTTCTTCTTCTCCCTTCTCCCTCCTCTTCCATATATCTTTCATCCATTTAATTTCCCTTCCATCTACATTCAGTATTTCCTCTCTTTCTTTCCTCTCTCTTTGTTTCATCTCACTGCACTTGTTCCACATATGCTCAATCGTCTCTCTTTCCTCATAGCACATTCTACACATTCTTCCTCCATCTTCTGCCCAATACCTATTTTCCCTCTCTTCATTTCCGCACCTAAACCTCGCCATCATCTTTCTTTCTTTCTCGCTCTCCCTCCCCAAATACTTCGGTACTTCCTCGATCATGCATCTTCCGTACTTCCCGTTGTATCTGGATTCTCTAATTCTTTCTCTCCTCTCTTGTCTATCCGTATCCTTATCTCTTTCACTTAGTTCTACATTCATCCACACGCCTCTTTCTCTCAGTCTCTCTATTAAATTTGCTTGCATGCCCATTCCTCCTGTAGTAATTCTCCCTATCATTCTTCTCTGAATTCTTCTTTTTTTCTCTCCAGCACTCCTTTAGTATCCTACATTCTTTCCTTCCTTCCATCCTGTCTTAGAACTTGACCGCTCTTTTTCCCGCTTTCACTCTCAACCTATTCCTCTTGCATTCTTCTCTCACTATGTACCCTGGCGTTTCTCTCTCCACCCCTAGCACCCACCTCAGATATTTCTCTTGCACCCTCTCTATCTCCTCTTGTTCTTTCCATCTCCACACCTCTGCTCCGTACAACAACACGCTTTCAATAAGACTTTCAAACATCATCATTCTCCTCTTAAAATCGCCTTCCCACCTTCTCTCTCCTATTCCCCATACACATCCTCTCACCTTGTTCGCTTTTCTTGCCAGTTCTCTAATATGTGCCTTATCTGTGGCTCTTTCATTGAACACATACCCCAAGTATTTGAATTCTTTTACTTGTTCTATTACTTCTCCCTCCCACCTCCAATCACTCTCTTCGTTCTTCCTCTTTCTCTTATTGAACACCAGCATTTTTGTTTTCTCTACATTCACTTCTAGTCTTTTCTTCTTCACATATTTTCCTAAACTCTTTATCATTTCCTTCATTTCTCTTTCACTCTTTGCCACCATTACCACATCATCCGCAAACGCCAGGCTCCACACTTTTTTTCTACCTACCACACACCCCCCCGCTTGTGCTCTCTCTAACATTCCGTCCATATCTGCCACATACATCGTGAACAACAAGGGGCTGAGCGGGCAACCTTGTCTCACTCCCTTTGTTGTCACAAACCATTCACTTTCCCTCTCCCCTACCTTCGCTTTACTTTTTGTCTTCTCATATATCTCCTCCACCTTTCTTACCAGCCATTCATTTACCCCTTTCTCCCTCAGGCACTCAAACATCCTCTCTCTGTCCACCTTGTCAAAAGCCGCCTTGAAGTCTACGAATAGTGCATACACCCTCCCCCCTTTCTTCTTTAACTCACTCTTCGTCAAATGGTGCAGGATGTATACATTATCCATAGTTCCCCTCCCCTCTCTAAATCCTGCTTGGCTGTCTGGTAATGCTCCCTTTTCATCCTTTCATTCAGAATTGCTGCATACAACTTGTACCCTGTGTTTAGGAGAGTTATCCCTCGGTAATTTTCTACTTTATTTTTCTCCCCTTTTTTGTAAATGGGGTAAATTACCCCCTCTCTCCACCCTACCGGGAATCCTTCTCCTCTCCACACCCCATTCATTATCTCCACCAGCCTCTCTAGCACTCTTCTCGTCCCATACATCCACGACTCATTCTGTATTCTATCCCTCTCTGGTGCCTTCCCTTTCCTCAGTTTCTTCACATGCCTCTCCACCTCTTCCATTGTAATTTCTTCTCCTTCAGGTTCTACTCGGTTTCTCTTCGTCTCTATTTCCGTTTTCTTTTTTTCCTTTTCTCCCTCCAGCAGCCCCATGAAGTACTCCTCCCACTCATTCATCGTTATCTCCTCGCTCCCATTTTCTTTTTTCTATCTCTCTCTATTAATATAGTTCCATACCTCCTTCTCTGTTCTTATTGCTTTTATCTCTTCCTCCTCTCTCTCCTTCTTCTGCCTCTTCTTCTCCCTGCATGTCTCTCTGTATCTTCATTTCGCTTCTAAAAAGCCACTTCTGTTCCCTTTAGTCTTTCTCCACTTTCTTAGTTCTTTTATTGCTTCCTTTTTACGTTACTCACATTCTTTGTCCCACCGTTTATTCTTTCTTTTTGTTCCTCCACCTCTTACTGTTATTTCTCTTTTTGTCGCTGCTTTTTCCAATATTTCTACCAATTCTTTCTCCATTTTCCCTACTTCTTGTTCTTTAAATCTTGCTTTTTCCAGTCTTCTCTTATACTCTTCCACCCCTTGCTAGTCCCATACTTTACTTATCACCTTCCGCATTTCCTCTATTTTTTCTTCTCCTCCTCTCTTCTCTCTCCTCCTTCCTATACTTATCTCTATAGGCAGATGGTCTGACTCTACTCTTTCCCCTATTCTGAATTCTTCGACTTCTTCCCATGCTTGTTCGTTTACTAGTCTATCACCGTCTCTCCTCTACCGCCTATGTAGGTCCATTCTCCTTCTTCGTCCCCTTGTTTGTGTCCATTCAGCACTTCCCATCCTTTTTCTTCTATCCATTCCATCAACTTCTTCCCTTCCGCGTTTTCTTTCTTGTCTTTGGATTTTCTTTTTCCCTCTCCTCTCTCTTCTTCCCAATCCCTGGCTCCTCTTTCCCCAATTCTCCCGTTAAAATCCCCTCCCAGAAGCAGACATTCTTCCCTGTTGTCTTTTAATGTTTCTTCTATCTTGCTTATTGTTGCTTTCATTTCTTTGCTGTACACTGTCACTATTTTCCACCATTTACTGGCTATTTTAACGTTTCTCACCATGTGACCTTCCTCTTTTCCCTTCTTTTTAGTATTCTCTTTTATTCCTTTTTTTACCCCTGTTATTATTCCCCCTGCTGCTCTTCCTTTTTCTTTCCCCTTCTCGCCCGTTGCCATTCCCACTTGAACTCCTTTGGTAACAGTTTTTCTATTTTTTCCCAGCTTTCTGACCATGTTTCTGTTAATCCAACAATATCGAACTCCTTCACATAGTCCCAAAAATCTTCTTCTTTTTTCCCTAGTCCCGCTACATTCCAAAATAGTGCCCTCACCCCTGTTTTTCTCGTTACCTTCTTTGATTTCCCCCTTCCTTCCTTAGTTTCCCTCCTACTTCCTTTTTTGTTTCTTTTTTCCCGTTTCATTGTCCTTTTTACTTTCATTGGTTGACAAAAACACAAGTTAAATCGTTAGTAATAATATCACACAAGCATTGAACATATCGATTAAACTTCCGAGTCATGAGACGTATTTCGCGGAATACATCGAATGACGAGCATAGTTTAATCAGATTATTTTCGATGCTCGAGTGGTATTCATTGCGATTATATAACGAAAAAATGCGAAATTTTGACGGAACTTTTTTCTGACGTTAACAATCATAAAAAAATCGTTCCTATGGCAAAGTTCATTGTTGGAGCCAGCCGAAACACCGAAATGAATATACCCTGTCGTCAAGGGTATACTCACTTATATACATCGTAACTATGAAAAATCTGTAATTGCTATTGGCTTAATTTATTTTTTATTTTTGTTTTTTTTTTCTTCACTTATCCTTTCTGTCTTGTTTTGTTGTCAAATAATATAATAAATTATTATAAATTTATTTGATAAACTTTAAGACTATTTTTTTTATTTTATTAGTTTCACATTATCCTATTCCACCATTATCTTATTACCAATTCACTAAAGGGCCGGCAAGATGATCGTCGGTTGACAAATTTGACTTTTGTTTCATGTAAAAAAAAAACAATTTATTTCACTATATGGTAGCGTTTCATGTAACGTCCAGACTTTTCATGTAAAGGCCAATGGACCTATGTACTGAATAGAAAAAGATAGTTGTCTGAACGGCAAAAAAGCGGGTCATTTGAAATTTGTTTGACAGGCCCAGTACTGCGCAGACCTTGTGCACCTGTCAAAAAGTGACAGCAACGGCGTTTGTTGTTTAATTCTTCGGCATGTTTTATTTATATAGCTGGTGCTTTCACATTTGACATTTACCAAATTAATTTTGGAAATGTCATTTGCCGTTCAGATGCGCGCGCAGCCCAGGTAAAAATACAATTTATTAGTGACAGTCAATTTATTACCGTTCAAGTCTCAGCCCGTTTATAGTAGTTTTACTTGAAAAGCACAAAATATGTAAAATCTCATTTGCACTAATAATAAAATGTATAAACAATTAAATGCAACTAAAATTTAGAACCAATCTGGTCGTCCAAAAAAATATAGGGAAAGGTTCTTGCAATTTATTTTTGTCTCTAATTTCGGGAAAATTCTTCACTCCTCTGAACACGACGGAAATACTCAGAAGTGACTCACAATCAGTGGCAACAGTTGGATAGGTCGAAACAGAACATGCATAAAATAAAAAACTTCTTTAGGCACACCTCGTATAAATTTTTGCTTAGGAGTAAATAACGAGGTTGGGTCGTCATGTTCAAATGATTGAAAACATCAAATTTGATCTTCAGTTCGAACCACTCTAAAATCATACAAAATCTTGACACACTCCTTTCTTAGTTTCATAACGTCTTGTACTTAAATATTCACCACTGCCAATAGAAAGAAAAAAATATTTCGTATTACGATTGTCAATGAAGTTTTCACTTTTGCGGGGGCACATTCAGAATATTTTTTGTTTATGTTCAAGCAGAGGTCATTTGGAGAAGGGGTAAGAATGTTGACGTTCAAAGCCAACTTGATGTATGAATCAATGATGAGTGTATTATTAAAAATTTAAAACGAAAACAGAGTATTAGAGCTTAATGCTTTATTGACAGTTATTTCTTACATAATTATAACACCGGCCTTGTATTTGAGAAGGCTGCTAAAATGCAGAAGACGGTTTTGGAAATTATTAAAAATAAATAAAATTGTTCTGTTTTTCTACTATGTCTTTTGTTGTTGTTCCTTCTTCGGTTCCTTGTTTGTGTTTTAATGATTCAGTATTTTTAAGCTATTAGCTAATTCATGAGTCCTATTGAAAAATATGTACCGGTGTAATGTAAAATGTAAACGAAGCAGTCACTCTTCATTTAGAACATTGATATTCAATGGTACAAGCAATGAAACGCACATCTAGAAGTGGTAGTTCGAATCAACACGCATGGATGTCAGGCCATTCTCGCTTTGTCTACTCGCAGACGTCCCCTCTACTATAACTACCCCGACATGAGGAGAGCAAAGCATACTTACCTGGCGTAGGGGTTACCGTGATCAATAAGGCGGTTCCCCCGGGGTGAGGCCCTTTCATTGCACCACGGTCGGGCTGACCCCTGCGATTATCCCTAATGCGGATAACTCGGGCGCACAATTTTTGGTAGTCGGGACTGCGTGCGCGCTATCCCGGTCTTATTTAATATAAACATAGTATTTTTGAACTGGAAATCTGGTTTTGTGGCCAAGAGCCCTGTATATGTATTGTCGTCCGGATGACAACATTTCTATGTGGCCACTGACAAACAATAGGAGGACTGAAACTAATAAATTACATACAGGGCTTTCATATTCTTAAACATGTCAGTGTTAGCCGTGAATTTTATTATTATATATTATTTAACAATTATCATAAATAATTTAATTTTCAAAGCTACCGTTGCAAAGTAGTAGACAATTTACCGCATATACCGTAATACTAGGGTTTCTGAATTTTTCATTTTTGTTTTAATTTTACTTACAAGAATGCATCGACCGTTATTTAATAATTTGGCACCTATTGTTTATTAATAACTCGAAGCTTTCACAATCTAACGACAGTTGACACGATGCACTACACTCGGTGGTACCCTTAGTTGGATATGTAAATTGCCCAATGTATTGTAAATTGTACCTTACAATCTAGAAAATATGAGATTTGACTTAGAGCGCGGACCGTGTCGTTAGACATTTAAAAACTAAAAAATTATATTGGAACTATGAATTATTATAAAGTATGTTGCCTGTGGAAAACAAAATGTGCATGTAGTTAGATGTCGAAAATTTCACGTTCAGAGCCTACTGGATGTATGAATGCTTAGAAGACCCTGTGCTTCTTTTCACTCTTCGCAACACTTGTTTAAGCTTAGCCCTAAAAATACTTAGGTATAGCTTTTCTGTATACAAGTCATCAAAACATTTAAATTAATTATAAATTTACATAATGCTGCCCATTTTTGGTTCACTCTCCTAGTTTATTTTATAATGTTTACAATTCACAGCTAAAAGTGAAAAAAATAGCCAATTTTCCGGCTGCTTGATAAGTGTAATAGTATATTTCGATATTTTCAGGGTCGAGGGCGAATTTTTGCAGCACGAAGCGACTGCCGAGAAGGAACAAGGAATTTTTGCAGTGACGGCGCACGAGTATTGAACAGCGTTCACGTAAAATGGGAAAAAGCACGAATTAACATCAAATTTTGAGGTTAGCTTTGCTAGCTGTCAAATTAAATACCTATGGTACGCCTATGGTGACATATCTATATATATTTACCTATATACCACTTTCTGCCAAATGTATTTCACAAAGCGAATACAAGGAGACTATTATAAAAATCAAAACAAATCGTGGCTGTCCCAATTATGTTGTTTAAATTTATAAATAAATATTTTACACTTTGGTACAATGGTCTTTTTGGTGTACCAATGCAATGACGTGAACCTGAAAACCACAGATATAAATAAAGAAAGTGTTTTCATCAAGACATCTGCGTTTATACAGCGTTTTCAAAGTCGTTTCGACTGTGCAGATTTTTGTTGGTGTGTTCAGAAGGTCGGACTACAATGACAATCTTTAAAAATATTTTAATGACCTAAAGTGCAGTTATGGCAAAAATAATGTGCATCATGGTCTACTCGAAATATATTTTCCATTGAACACCCGTTACATCATTAATAGTGTTTTTCGTAATGTTTTTTACCATTCTTAATGAGGCCTTAATATATTCAATTTGTACGCCTATATAGATCTGAATTTAAACGTCTATACTTTGAATTTTAAAATGATTATTAAAATCTGAGCCGATAGGGCCTATTCTGTAATTTCTCACAGTCCGCTCATTTCTGTTTACCTAAGTGTCGCTAAAAAATTAAACCATTGTAACTATTGTAACAGCGCGACAAAAATCTCTATTTACAGCTAAGCGGGATTTTGTATAATGAGCTCTTTTTTACTATTTTTGGCCAGGGCAACTGATAGGTCAACTATTTATTTTTTTGTGTCGATGCACATAAGAGCTCAAGTATTCAAGAAGGGCATCAGTTTAGTGGAAGACTTCGTCCCATAGTTACCGACAATGCTCATCCTCTTATGTTCGTCAATTATTCTCATAGTTATATTCTTAGTGTGGGACACCAGCAAACCGAGAAACTATCCCCCAGGTAAGTCTTCCAATTATTTTAATCCAATTTAATTTACGCACCTCCAACAAAATATTCCTTACGTTCGTTTTTTTAATTAGGACCAGCGTGGTTACCCATAGTGGGCAACTTTCTACAATTCCGTCGAAGACTCTCCGAGGTCGGCTATCACCACCTGGTGTGGGAAGAACTGTCCGAAGATTATGGAAACGTGGTCGGTTTGAGGATGGGGCGCAATCTCGTGGTTGCGGTTTTCGGCGCGGATGCCGTCAAGGAGATTCTGACGAGGGAGGATTTCGACGGGAGACCCGACGGGTTCTTTTTCAGATTGCGCACTTTCGGCCAAAGACTGGGTATGTGAATCGCAAAATTCGGCGTCGTTTTTACGTGGGTTAAGAATTTCGGACGGGCCTAGGTCAGTGATGTTGAGTAAGAGTAAAGCGGTGGACCGTTGACCGGTCGCTAAAATAAAACAACCCCGTTAAACTCGTCGGAAACCGGTCCTGCCCAATTTAATGGGACTTCTTCGTGCATATGACCGACGCAGGTTTTTGGCTTTTGTTTGGGGTGATTAGCATATTTTGATAACAAGAGATGCAGAAATAATTTTGTAGGATCAACAGTTTCAAAGATATGGACGGAATTTTAGAAATGAGCAATATAGTACAGACAGATCAAAAACTAAATTTGTCAAAGTTGGTTATGCATTAAAAGCCGCTTGTCATAGTTTAACAGAATTATTTGTGAAATGTCAAATTTAATGCTGTCAACTTGACATTTAATAAATCAAATTACGATGTGATACAATGTCGAACGAAATGTCACTGATTAAATTACATAGATACTATATTCTTCTTAATTAAATATAAAAATGAATCAAATAAATATTAAAATATCACACTAACGGAAGTTCATATGAAATGAATAAAAACTGAATAAAAACCTAATGAAATATCAAAATACGAAATTGACGCACTACCAAAATAACAGATTGGCGAAATCGCAAATCGGGGAAACGGCAAAACGTAAAATTAGGGAAATAGCAAAATATCAACTCAATATCTCTTTTTCTTAACATATTTTATACATATACATAGTACCAGCTAACCCGACAGACGTCCTGTCCAAATCTCAATAAATTTGTTTTTGGACAGATCGCAAAGCAACACAAAAGTACAAACAAATGTATAATTATTTTTTAATTTAGATTGGAATACGTTTTTCCAGATTTTTTTCCAGATCTTCCTGATTTTTATTTTCAATTGAAAACATTCATTTGAGTTACGTATTTCAAACCCGGGGGCAAAACGAACAAAACAAAAAAACAAACAAGCAATTATTATGTTGTTCATATATCGTCAGTTATGATCGAGAGTGCATACAAATACATATTATGATTTTTGTAGTTACATATTCTAAATTTAACGAACAAAAGAATTACCCATATCCATCGTTTGAATCGTGAGTTATGATCTTGAGTTCATACAAAAATTCCATAGAAAAAAGCACTTTCAGTTTTTCCCGAATGTTCCAATTTTCCAGGCAACTTTTCCAATTTTTCGTTCCGTAAGAACCTGACCTGGACCATTACAAATATTCTAAAAAAAAAAAAATAGCCAAATCGGTCCAGCCGTTCTCAAGTGATGCGCTTACCAACGTACAGCATTTCATTTTTATTATACATAAATAGATGATATAACATAATGGAGTCTTCATAAATGATTTGCCCCTGGAAAACAAAATTTGCCTGTAGTTAGATGGAGAATTTTGACATTCAAAATCTATTGGATCTATGCATCAGACCCTGTAAAATTGACATATCAAATTCAAAATAGTTAAATGTCAAATTAACGAAATATCAGTTAGCCAAATAACAAAACGTGAAAATATTAAACATCAATTTAACGAAATAGTAAAATAATAAATTAATGAAATAACTAACGATAAATCACATTAGACAAAACGTGAGTTAAATATCGAATTAAACTAATGAAGTATCGAAATATCAATTTGAGGAAATATCTCCGGAAATATCTTTTCACATGGACATGGGGCTGGACCTATTTGTCGGATAGACCGATTTTGTTTTTTTTTTTTTTGTATATTTGGTAAGTATGAGAATAGGTGGTAAACTATTTTTCACATAGACATGGGGGCCCCTTGGACTGGACCGATTTTTCGGCTCGACCGATTTTTATGAAATTTGTTTTTTATATTTAGTAGGTGTGAGAATAGGTGGTAAACTAATTTTCACATGAACATGGGGGGCCAGGGGGCACCCTTGGGCTGGACCGATTTTTCGGCTCGTCCCATTTTTATGATATTTTTTATATTTGGTAGGTATGAGAATAGGTCGTAAAGTATTTTTCACATGGACATGAGGGCCCAGGGGGGGCTTGGGCTGGACCGATTTTTATGATTTTTGATTTGTTGGATGTCTCAACCCCGAATAGCAGGATAACTATTAAAACATGAACATGGGTGCCCAGGGGCGCCCTCTTGGGTTTTAACCCTAAAATTCAACTGAAAAATCGAAAAATTAAAAATAGGTAATTTTGTATGGGAATCGCTTCTTCAGATTACTTTTAATAGATGGCGTTCGTAGTGGAACTATCAGACGATATACAAAACTGTCATTTCTTCTTGAATCGCTACTTCGGATTACTTTTAATATATGGCGTTCGTGATGAATCTATCAGACGATATACAAAACTGTCATTTCTTCTTGAATCGCTACTTCGGATTACGGAAGTTCATCGGGTCAGCAAGTCAAATAATAAAAATACCTAATTAAAGAAATTAAAAATATTAATTAACGAAATATCAAAATGGAACATTAACGAAATGTCTAATTACAAATGCGAATAAATCTGGACGTTATTTTTCTGTCATTTTGAAAATTCCAATGTAGTCTATGTTTTATTGTCACATTGCATTTGCGAACCACTTATCAATGTGTTCGATGACAAGTGTCAAAAAAAAAAAACTAAAAATAATAAGGTTACAATACACTTTGTGACAGTGGAACGACATTGACATCCAAGATTTTTCTGAAATAACAAAATATGAATATTAAAAAAGTTTCAAAATATCAAATTTACGAAATATAAAATTGTACTAAATCGCAAAAGTACAACCGAGGACAGCAAATACTAGCACATCGAGATTTTGAACTGGTTATGTTGTTCTTTCCAGAACTACTGTGAAAAGTGACAACTATTGTTAAGGTCAAGCTATGAGTAGCTGAGCGTTTTACAATATACTGACAACTCGCACTGGCATACGTCAAGCACTTGTCAAGTATGTCAATATTTCTGATTCTGACTAGTGAATATGTGAATTTTTGATGTATCTGCAGTATCACGCTATACCAGTATTTTCTGCTCCCGCTGAAAAAAAATTTATAAAATAAGTCAGTCAGAGATGAGCACAGCAATTCACTTTACATAAAATAACGGGTGTTTTTTTAAACTTGGCCTCATAGTTGGCGGTGATTATGAATTTGTTGTGAACGGGCCACAATTTTTTGACTGGTTTCATTTAGACAATTATGTGAATTAACAAAACATGCGGATGTGGAGTTCAGAAACATCTAATTTTATCGAAGAGGCACCCCGAAAAGGTAGAAAATTAATTAATGCTTTTAACCGCCGAATTAACCTGTCGGTTAATTAAATTAAAAGTGAGGTTATATATAGGTTCAGATGCCACTTGGATGGCACGTTCACAGTTAAAAGGCCAACTTCGACCCTAAATTTAAAAAAACACCAGTTATTTACTTGTTACACTACTAGGTCCTGAGAACAAGCCGAGTAGTCGAGTCTGGTTAGATGTTACTCTAAGCAAACATCTAACAAGAAGATGCTTTCTGGAGCGTTTTTCCGGGGTTTTCAGGTCCATGGTGGTGTTGGGGCGGCTCGTTGGTATGAGGGTATTAGAGGAACGGATCGGTACTATTTCCGTTAACAAAATAAATCGATGTCAGATTAACGGGATATTAAAACATCACATTAACCAATTATCAAAATATTATAGGTATTCACAAAAGAGTACAGTGAGGAAACACCATATATGGCGAAACCAAAAATCGCAAAAAAAAGTAATTTGATGTAAGTATTATATTAACGAAAGAGCAAGCATACGAAATGTAGCAGAAAACATGAAGATTACAATAGGAAATTATCAAAAATTAAATTTAAAAAAAGAAAAAAATATCAAAATATAGAATCAACGAACTTAATTGGGACGTAACAACGTGCCTCGGGTGTGAAAAATTTTGGAAATACATAGTAAATATCAAATTCTCAAAATAGGTAATGTCAAATTAATACAAAAATATCGGAGAAAAATCGAAGAAATATCAATACATCAGCGAAATGGCAAAACGTGAAATTAAAGCCAAATTGATGAAATATCCAAAATAAGTACATATACGTAAAAATTATAGACATGTGGATTTCAAAATAATTTTGAGACTTTTTTTTTTTAATTTTGAGATACCGGGTGTTATGGAAATGTATACAAATATTTTAGGGGTTTACTTTTCTTCATAACTTTTTTTTTAAATCTTCTTTCTTTCGTATCTTATTCTCTTCTAATATTGACGAGTCGTTTCGTGCATGAAGTGCAAATTCTAAAAACACGTCTCTTGGCAGACAAAACTCTTAAACTCTTAAAAACTCTTAAAATTTTTTGTTCACAACAAGCATGTTTTGGATCCAGTTATAACCTATACCTTTCGTAACGGTTACGGTTTTTTGTGAAGTGTTTTTACGGGCGATGTTTGATAAATCAGTAGCGGGTACGCGTTTGAGTGCGAAAACTGTGTTGAATTTTATCTCCCGTCTCCATCGAGATGAATTATTAACGTTTGATTTATCTTCAGGGATCGTATTTTCGGACGGCCAACTCTGGCAGAAGCAGCGCAAATTCTCCTTACAACACCTTCGAAGTTTCGGCTTCGGACGCAAGGAAATGGAAGAAAAAATTGTCGAAGAAACCAAAGACCTAATTTCCGAATTCAAAAAGCAGTCTTCCGAGTCCATCTGGATGCACACAGCTTTCGATGTGTCAGTACTGAACGTCTTATGGGCGATGATGGCCGGCGAGAGGTTCGACATAGACGACGACAGACTCAAAAAACTGCTCAACATTATCCACGACGCATTTCGACTCACTGATATGTCTGGAGGAATGCTCAATCAGTTGCCGTTTTTGAGATTCATCGCCCCGGAGACATGTGGTTACAACAAACTTGTGGACGTTTTGGTCAGGATGTGGGAATTTTTGCAGGAAACAATTTCCGAACACCGGAAGACGCTGTGTGCTTCGCATGCTAGGGACCTAATCGACGCTTTTCTTCAAAATATGAACATAAAGAGTGACCCCTCGTTCACAGGTTTGGTATTAATTTGGTCGAGTCCTACTAAACCACTAAACTAATTTTTATTTAGACGATCAACTCATGTCTTTGTGCCTGGATCTTTTTATGGCCGGCTCTGAAACGACCAGCAACACATTGAGCTTTTCGGTGATCTACATGCTTGAATTCCCAGAGGTCCAAAAAAAGGTCCAAGACGAAATGGATGAAGTGGTGGGGCGTAATCGTTGGCCCACTTTACAAGACAGGATAAAGTACGTAATGGAGATATTGTGAGGAAAAACTAAACTTTGTTATAGATTGAAGTACACCGAAGCTGTCCTAATGGAAATTCAGCGTCGTGCCAACATCCCCCCTCTTGGAATCGCCCATCGGGCCATCAATAACACAAAAATTTTCGGATATTTCGTACCCGAAGGCACCATCGTTTTGACCAGTCTGTACAGCGTCCACATGGACCACAAAGTTTGGAAGGATCCGTTAGCTTTTAGACCTGAAAGATTTCTCGATAAGAAGGGCGATTTGAAGGTGGACGAAAAACATTTTGCCCCTTTTGGATACGGTATAGCCGTTTAGTAGTCACGATGGAATAATAGGAAACATTTTTAGGAAAGCGTCGCTGTTTGGGGGAGTCTTTGGCCAAAGCCAGTTATTTTTTATTTTTCACGGCACTGCTTCATAACTTTTATTTGGAGAAGACTTCTGATGGTCCTTTACCTCAGCTGGCAGGGTTTGATGGGGTGACTATTTCGCCTAAGCCGTTTAAGGCGAAGATGGTTTTCAGAAGTGACTAAGTAATGAAACTAATTGCGTTAAAACCTAAATTATGCTTTTTACAAATGAACAGTTATTGTTATTACAGATGTAGATGTTTGACGACAAATATTGGATAGTAGCTATAAAAAAGTCTCCGGATGTGTATTATTTGTGCCTGCCATAATATAATCACTTAAAAAATAGCCATCTTCGGCTATTAAAACTAACACATTCCAACAGGACAACGCGGAACCCCAGACGACATTTATAGAAAACCATCTTGACTTCAACGTATGAGATACGCCATGGAAGAACTTGCTTGGGATGGGCTTCCTCAAGCTGTCAACGATCATCTAATTTCAAGCATGCCTACCATTCTTTTTTTTTAATTAATTATTTCTTTCATGGTGTTGCAATTTTTTTGAAGGTGAGTATATGTTTAAGTCGACTGAGGTGATTATTTAATTCTGAGCGATAAGAAGGCAGTTATTATTTTCTATTAAAAAACGATTAATCACCTAGTGACCTAATTCTTCTTATTATTAAAGTATTGTAGGATCAACTATGATTAACGTGTTCATATGGAAATATGAGCTCAACTATGTGTAATAAGATAAATATGTGTCCCCAAAACCGAATGGCCACAATTAATTAAAGTAGCAACACTTGAGCTTAGAAGCATTGTAAAAAATGCTTCATGAGAGTTTCTACAACCGAAAACCAATCACTTCTCCTATTTTAAATCGTACCAAAATCCAAACACCTAATAACAACTATAAACTGTTATTGAAGTCCACAACCTTCAATGGCACACCAGATACTGCAAATCATTTTGTTTAATGAATGGAACTAAGAATAGAGCGATTGAGTGTTTTACATCAACGTGTTCAGGTAACATGTTATTTAGCCATCGTCCTCTTTTAAATCTTCATGAGTACAAAGCGAATAAATCGCATGATATTTTATATCGCCTTTTGGTGACTTATAACACAGGCATTTAGGATATGGCGAGGGAGTCCCATCGCCTTGGGTTGTTTGTGGGTTCCAACTCGAGAGTAGAGTACAATTCTAATTTTCAGCTCAAATTAGCCTCAATAGCGCGAACGGGTTAATTTGGGTGTGGTGATTTTGAATGAGACATAAAACCTCTTCTAAAACAAGCATGAGAAAAAAATTAACTACATATTATATTTTATTTAGTTTCTGTGAAAATGCTGTTTTTTTTTTCAATTGAGTTGTATTCGACATTTTTATTATACAGGGTTCTCAGCGATTCCACAAATTGAAATTCCCTGACTTTTCCAGTATGATCTACAGTGCGGACAGATCATATAAATATTTTCAAGATGACAGAAGAATGACGTCCAGATTTTTTGTCCGCGACAGTATATTTAAGAAAATATATTTTTCTACTTTGGTGTCATAATTGAGTTTTTGTGAAACTAAAAGTAGTGTCACAAAGGAACTTTTTGTGAAACTGTTTTTGGTGTTTTTCTTTATACGTATTACGTTGGTATTGAGCATTTCTAGCCAACTCTTGTCGAGGTCAAGCCAAGTGTTAACTTTTTAGATAAAAAAATATTACCACAAACACAACCAGTACTACCTAATCCTAAAAATCCCTAGAATATTTAAAAAGCATTATTTTAACATTTTCATAAAACGAAGAGCTCCAAAGTAGAAAAAATAGTATATTACACTCGTTTAACGAGGCATTGTGACATTCGTTCTATTGGGGCACTTCTCGCTGCGCTCGTCGTGCCCCAAACCCACTCATGTCACAATGAAGCCTCTTGTTAAACTCGTATAATAATGTACTATTGTACAATTTTGTCGGAAGATTTTTTAATTAATTCATAACGGCTCTAAATGCATTTTGCGCTTATTTTGGCGGATATTTTCCCAAAGTTGACTCGGACTTTTGCTCCTAAGAATTGCGTTCCAAATCAAGTAGGTAGACTCGGACTGTAAATGACAGACGGGGTTAAGTTATTTTGCTGTGGTGAAAATTGGTGTTTTCTTGTGAAATTATGGGTTTAAAACAGAGCCATGGGTGTTGGGTGCATGCATGGAGTCCCATGGAACTCTGGTAAGTGCTGTTATATGGTTGTAGATATTCTTGGAGCGACCTCGCCGGAACTTGCACAGATCGTTTGAAAATAAATTGTGGCCCTTTTAACTTTGCTGAAGATTAATTTTCAGCCACTTGAAAGTGTTTCACGTCCGCACCAAATAACTATGAAAGTTATTGGACGATTTTTGAATTAATTCATTGCGGCTCTAAATGCGTTTTGCGCTTATTTTGGCGGGTATTTTTTCAAAGTTGACTCGGACTTTTGCTCCCAAGAATTGCGTTCCAAATCAAGTAGGTAGACTCGGACTGTAAATGACAGACGGGGTTAAGTCATTTTGCTGTGGTGAAAATTGGTGTTTTCTTGTGAAATTATGGGTTTAAAACAGAGCCATGGGTGTTGGGTGCACGCGTGGAGTCCCATGGAACTCTGGTAAGTGCTGTTAAATGGTTGTAGATATTCTTGGTGCGACCTCGTTGGAAAATAAATTGTGGCCCTTTTAACTTTGCTGAACATTAATTTTCAGCGACTTGAAAGTGTTTCATGCCCGCACCAAATAACTATCACGGTTTTTGAATAAATTCATAGCGGCTTAAACGCATTTTGTGCTTTTTTCATTTTCGCAGTGTATAGACATTTGCTCCCAAGAAATTGTGATCTAAATCAAGTATACGTAGATTTAGACTGTACATGACAGACGGGGTTAAGTAAATTTCTTGTGTCGAAAATTAGTATTTTTTTTCTGGGATTCTGGGATTGAAAACAGACTCATTGGTGTTGGGTGGGACTCTGGTAATAAGTGTCCATTATTTATATTATATACCTGTAGATATTCTATTGATTTAAGTACATCGGATCCCTACCAATTAAATACCAAACTAATTTCTACACTTTTATTGGACGATTTTTGATTATGCAAATTAATAGACCGGTTTTCGGTCTTAGATCGGTCTTATTAGACCTCATCCAGTACTTGTGGGTGACTTAAGGAATCACTTTTAATGTGTTTTGTGTGTGATACCTGTGGTGAACGTTGAAAATCAGTGATGGTGTCTCAATGTGCAAAACAGTGACGACGTCAGAATGAGCGCAAAAAAAATGAGTGAAAATTAAAAAGGGAAAGTGGGTGTCCACGCGAATTCAAACGAAATAATGTAACATATAGAACTCCACCAATGAGAAGATTGATATGAATTTAAGAATTTAATTAATTTAATTTAAAAACGAACGCAAGAGAAAGACTTTAAAATAGTAACCGGGTGGGACATAGAAGAAAAATATGAAGAAATGTAAAACTTTATAGAGAATAGCATTGAAGTGAAGAAAAACGCTGAGCAAATAGGAAGACAAAAGTTTGTCATTGGAACAGAAAATTTAAAGGACACAATTTAGAACGAGGAGGTCAAGGATGAAATTAAACAGAAAAAGGTCATATGACGAAAGTACTTGATGACTAAGATAAACGAAGACTAAGGTTCGTACCAACAGCAAGGAAGGATGGTGAGAAGGGCAAAAAGAGAAGCTTGGGAAAGATTTGGAGATCTAGAAAAAGGAAATGGCAAAAAGCTCTTTACCATGATAAAAGGACGAGATTACCAACCAGATATTAAATGGATTACAAAGCAGGCGAGATAATGAAGAAGAAAGATGAGATAAAAGAAAGGTGGAAAGAATTCTTTTGCGAGGTGCTAGGAGTGATTGAGAATGTAGAAAAATTAACACAAGGGGACGCCAAAAAAAAAAACAATTAAGAGGGGAAAATAAAACTACGAGGGGAGATTTTTATATTATCTACCTAGACATGAAGAAAACAAGGGACGATCACACATTTTTGCTGTCAAGTAGCTGTGACATTTTAATGTCTACTAATAAACTTTGATGCAGATCCAAAGTGTCTTGTTGCTTTTATGAAGCTTTAGCTAACAAAAAATTAGTGAAAAAATCAACTTCTTAACGAAAGAAGGAAGTGGACCCAAAGATATTCATTAGAGGATGATTAACGTGCACCGTCATATTTTACTTTTAAATTTTGGTCTAAGCAATTTCGATGGGGTAGGGAATCACCCAAGATGCGGAAGTCCTGTTGAAGGAAAACATCAAGAGAGTAGAGGCATTGGTCTTAGCCGATCCAAGAAGTAATCAACGAGTGCAACTCTCTAGAGATGGAACATCCACCTTACAGTCCGGACTTGGCACCGTGTGGCTGTGATCTCTTTCCTAAAATAAAAATCTCCCCTCGTAGAAACGACGTCGACGTATAATCACACAAAAATATTTAATAAAGCTCTAAATTCAGCAGTAATAGATAGATAGATGGGATCAAACCGGTGATGCTCAAAAATATGGGATTATTTTATAGAAAAAATTATCGCATATGGTGATTCTGTTCTAACTGTAACTTTTTGATCAAAAATTATTCGATTGTATAATTGATTTTTTTTTACTTTTTTTATGCATGTTATTACTTTAATTTATTGTAAAAATCAAAGTTCGAAAAGATTTTGCTACAACTTTAAAATATCGAAAATGGGAGTGGTTCCGAAACATGTTCCTATTGTAATTTATGTTTGTTAAAGTTTGTGGAGTTTGACTAGAATATATTTAAATTTTAATTTAAATTTACTCCACTTTAATTCATCGACATTCTTCTCGTTTTTAAAATATCGAGAATGAGAATCAAAATTAAAATTTTGCTTGCCACGGTACTGACTCATTTAAACTTTATGGTACTGAAAGCCACGGTACTGACATTTTAAATTTAATTCGCAACTGTAATTATTTGGTTATAAATTTGATAATATCCAATTACAATATTATTTAGCGCACGCATCATACAAATTCAAACTGAAAAATCTAATAAATCTAAGGACAAAAGTTATTAAGCCAGCATTCAACGTGGAATCAATATATTGAAAAAACGTTTATCATTTTTTTTAAATTTGATTATAGACATTAAGATTTATGGGTAATTGTTTTGAATCATTTATTGTGAAAAAGAAAATAATGAATTTATAGGTAAATTCTAGAAATGGACATAACACGTTACTGACATTTTAGTGATATACTGTAAGTTTTGTCTAGACTGGAAGTTATATTTACAGTTATACACAGAAAAAGTGATGAAATATGTTTGTGAGGATCGTATTAATAGAAAATTTTTATGAATACAATGTTATTATGGTATGACCAGTGAGAGTAGACATTAATAATAACTGGTGATTGCCCGTCACTCGAAATTCGAGTATGTATTGAATTGGTAATCAAATCAATGTAAAAATTAAAAAAAAAAGTGAATACTTACGTAAATAGTGTTGAATAAGGACTGGTTACCATATTACATATTACAATTTTTAATTTGCCTTGTCTGCATAATTAAAAAAAAATAGACGGAATAATTTCTTTATATACAATGTTTTGCGTAAACACTTGTTCATTGTGCGGTATAAGATGTACCTGATTGAATTGTTCGCTAATGTAGAAACGGAGACCATCGAATGTACGAAACAGAAGACATTACTACCAGTATTGTGTTGAAAAACCTCTTGAAGTATATGATCAATAACGGCACGTTGTTCATTATTACCCGTTTCATACATTTGATTAAACAATAAATCTTTCGCTTCTCGATTGATTTGTTGAAAAAGTCGCAGGTCAGTTAAACGAAAATATTGTGGAATTGGTAAACGAATTTTTCGGCAAGAAAAATTATGCAATAAAAGAATTGTATTCTGCACAGCTTCATTCGTACTCTATTTCACACTCTTCACACCCCGCACCCAAACATCCATCCAGAGGTATAAATGTCTTAATAAGCATGTCTTAAGTTTCCTACACAACTTGTTCACCCAACCTCAGGGGATAGATAGATAGATACCTATATTTAGCTACAGTTCTCACTTAAAACGATTCACGCTCATTTCAATTGATGACTGTAATGGACCGCTTTTCCCCTAAAATGATTTTCATTTTTGTAATGAACCTGTGAAATTTTTGAAAATGGAAAGTAATCTTTACATAGAACTTGTAAATGTCTTTCATTTAAAAAAACAATGATCAAAATCGGTGCAGTACAGACTGTTTTATTTGGTTCAAATTAATTCATGACCAACGATTAAATATACAGGTTGTCTTACGAAAAACGCACCACGCTATAACTCTGTTATTAATAATCCGATTTCAGAAATTCAAGAACCGTGTAAGACAGGTGTATACATACTACAAAAGAGTATGATTTTTATTTTTTTTAATGTCATTTTTGTCAAGCGATAATCAACTTTTTTTTTAAATAGCAACACATATTTTTTTTATTCAGTTTGGTGGAGATTTTTTTTCTGAATACAATGCTGTGTTTCATTTTGATTTTGTAAAATATTTTGGGAAATAATTTTATTTTTTAAACTAAAAGTTTAAGTGTGCCGTGGAATGCAAAAGCATGAAAATTTTCATTAACTTCTAAAATAAAACGTCTTAACAAATCATAATTATTATAAATATTGTTCAAAATTCCTCCCACCTTGCTGAATACAAAGCTGACACCTTCTAGTAACCCCATATGTTGCATTTAAGATTAAAGCAGGAGATATTTCTCGACAAGTTGGAATATTTCTCTCTCTTAAAAATGCTCATTCTCGGTAGGTGTTAAATAGACACGGTCTTGAACACATCCCCATAGCCAAAAATCTAGCGGCGTGAGATCAGGTAAACGCGCAGGCCACCGAACTGGCCCGTATGGCCAAGTTTATCATTCAACAAGGCAACATGTATCCTGGCATTATGTGACGTAGCGCCATCCTGCTGGAAAAACACTTTATTTAACTTTGCAAGAGGTAATTCATACAAGAAATTGTTCAAATTTTGAATTGGTTGTTGGTGATACTTGTCCTGATTTAGGGTACCATCAATGAAAAAGGGTCCAATCAATCTAGCACCCAGAATACCGCACCACACATTTACGGATAATCTATGTTGTCGATTGGTTTCAACAGTAACTCTCGGATTTTGTTGACTCCAATAACGGTTATTGTTTTGTACGCTTTCAGCGCTTTCATTGGATTTCTAACGCACACTTGAAAGTTTTAGAAAAAAATCTTTTTCCAAGAATATTTTACAAAATCAAGTTGAAACATACCATCGTATCAAGAAAAAAAATCTCCACCAAACTGCATAAAAAAATATGTGTTGCTATTTAAAAAAAAAGTTGACTATCGCTTGACAAAAATGACTTATTCAAAAAAATTAAGAATAATACTCTTTTGTAGCATTTATACACCTTACACGGTTTTTGAATTTCTGAAATCGGATTATTAATAACAGAGTTGCAGAGTGGTGCGTTTTTTTAAGACAACCTGTATATAGATTATAATCATTGTTAGAATAGAATCACTCATATACCGTGATATAAAGGTCCCAGATTTTTTTTCAATTCTTTGACTCATAGACATCACATTCTTTAAACAAATTGCTATCAATTCTATAGATTATATAGGTCACCAAGAGTAGAAAATACTGGTACAGTGAAATTTTGAGTTGATTAATTTGTTCTTGATACACTGTCAAAAGTGTATAATTTGTAGATTTGACAATTTAACGACAGTTGACAGAATGCACACGTCAATGGTACACTGGTAATCTAGCATTCTTAAATTTGCAAGATAGAATTTCAAAATCTCAGTCTGCTAAACTTGGAATTCAGATTGTCATGGAATTTTATTATTTGTAATACTAGATTCTTTAGAATATTTAAAATCAGTTCCGAAAAAAAATTGTACCTTACAAAGCATGAGATTTGACTTTGAGCGCGGCCAACGTCGTTAGACATTTAAACAATTCAGATATTAGTATCGAGTTTTCATAATAAATGTGTGAAACATCGTCTTGCCTTTGGAAAACAAAATTTACATGTAGTTGGAGAATTTTTTCGGTCAAATCTGGATGTATTTATGAAGACCTTGTATATATTTCGATATACAGTGTGATTCAGGAAGTGTGGCGAATATTTACACCTGTGACAGTCCCTAATATGAGGAGACCTACAAAAATAAAAAATAAAACTGTAAAAAACCAATATACAGTATGTCCCCAGATTGAGTTTACAAGAGGATTTATTTTTTATTTTTGACTTTATGCCAAAACCTCAAAGGAATAAAAATTTTTGCTTGTCCTGAAACCAGCAAATCTGTAATTAAAACTTCATTATTCTGACTCAGTGGAAAGAAAAGTTGATTTTTCTCTTAATTTTGGACTTTTTTCTCTGCTCTTCCCATCACATTGGCGATTAGATTTTTTTGACAACGATGTCACGTTGACAAATGAGTTTACGCAAGTTAAATAACAAAAATGTTTGTGAAAAAAAATATTTTAATAAATTACAAGGGCAACTCAAAGAAACACCTTTAACATATTTTTTTTTTAACAAGAACAATAATTATTCAATTAACCCCCCACCCATTTCTGCGCACAATTCTACTCTAAAACGATAGCTTGCCTATGTGATAAGAAAATTTTAAGATTAAAATTAATCATTACCAAGTCCAAAATCAAGAGAAAAATATACGTTTCTTTCAACTCGGTCGGAATAATGAAGTTTTAATTACAGATTTGCTGGTTTCAGGACAAGCAAAAAATCTTATTCTTTTGAGGTTTTGGCGTAAGGTCAAAAATAAAAAAAAATCCTCTTGTAAACTCAATCCGGGGACATACTGTATATGGCTTTAAAATTTACGCGGAAACCGATTGAGAACCACTGGCATGATTGAAGAATAATTAGTAAATAAAGTCTTATCTATATTATGAAGACTTTTTTTTGCTGGAATTAGTGCGGTAAACGACTGCCAATTAATTAATTTCAGTTTTACTTTGACTGTTGACTGTGCACTAAATATTTTAAATGCCTTTATTTTGAAATAGTGATACGACCGATATTATTATGACCTACGGTCCAACTACGGTGAGAACTCTCTGGATGTGTAATGCACGCATTGTGTCAAGACTGGTTAGATAATAATTTTCACGAAAGGTGGATCGGAATAAGTGGGGCCACAATTACCTACGCGAAACCTATAGTGGAGTATGCATCAGCGAAATGCCTCAAGTGTTCAAAGTTCAGAACGGTCGTCATTTTGAACAATTTTTATAAATAGTATTCGTTGACCTAGGTGAGTCTTGAAAGTCGGAAAAGGTTAATCAATAAAAACCGAGATGTTTACAATAGTTTGTATCAAAAGTAGTTAGTTTTTTCCCCAAAATAAATCCAGCCCCTATCAAAATGTTTTGAGTGCATTGCTGGTTGCCATTAATTTTTCAACTTTACACTAAGCGTTAAATATTTATATTATTCGCCACATTTCGTGAATCACCCTGTATACTTAAATTTTTTTATAGAATAATCTGAAATGGACTTGGAATTTTCTGGAACTTCCATTAGCCAAACATCTTCAATTTACTTTCTAATTATTTCCAGTCGAGAAACAGTGTCAATTAATGGTTCAATGAAGCACTAAAGAATAACTAAAGTTCACATTAATATAATTAATTAAAATAAATGATAGCCACAATGTTTATTTTATAGTTTATAAGTCTTAATGGACCTATTGCATAAAGTAACTTGCAATTATGTCGTTAAGCATTTGAAATTGAAATGTCACGTAGATGTAAATGTAATTTTTTATTTTCATTTTTACCATTGACGGGATGATATTTTTAGATGATAAGGAAATTTCAAATTTAATAATAGATTATGTCTTTAAAAAGCTGCACACATTCAATATCCCACGTTCGTAATTAAGTTAATATTTACAAAATAAATTCTTGAAATATGTGCTTAATTATTTCTTTGCTAGATTATTAATTTTAAGAGTTGTAGCTAGCGTTAGTTAATATCGTGCGTTCAACAAAAAACGACGTCAAGTCGGCCATGGATTAAAACACGTATCGCGTATATAGTGACAAATTTGTCACCTGACACCTGACATGTCAGATTGTTAGATTGGGGAGGTCTTTATGGTGGTGCCTCATCCACCCGGCCAGATACTGAAGCCAAGCCCCCGTGCCCCCACTAGCCAGACCTTGTAATCAGCTCCTGCTGTTTTTCTATCCGCATTTAATAATATCACTGTTTACCCGTAATCAGCATTGCATGCGTGTAATCTAAATGCAGACATGACTTGAAGATTCCAACGCTTGCTTCGTCGTCGATTTTTGTTGAACGCACGTTAGTTAATTTGATTAAATCTTGGCTAGACACTAAATTAAAAGCAAAATTTCTTCCACAGACAGTTAATGGTTGTTTCTTGTTCTCGCGGCTATCGGTTCTTTTATTTATTCTTTGATTAATATTCTTGCTTGGACATTTTCTTCCATTACATATTCTCCAGCTGTCTTACTTGTTTTGTTTGTTTTCTTCTTCTTGCATGTTTTAACGTTTAGCGAATGAGTTGTTCCGTTTTATGAAATTCTTTTAATTGTTTAATTATTATGGATACAGGGCAGAACAAGTTGATCTTCCTGTTTGCACGTGCATTTTTTTTTCTTAGTTGGGGATTAACTCTTGTCGGCGTGCAGTGGTGGCATAATGTAAATAAAAAAGAATTAAGGAAATTAGCCGGTGTAAATAAATTTTATTTAACAACCACTAAGTCTGATGCGACCTTTCCCCGCTATTCTGGTACTCTCCACTGCCGACCACTTTCTTGTAGTCACGCAGTGGTTGAAAAGTGGTTCGTGCGAGTTAGAGCTTCTAGAAGTTAGTTCATTAATGACAGAGGTCACTGTTTACCACTTCACGAGTATCATCATGGAGTTTGAACTAAGATAGTAAAGACTGAGTTGCAGTTCCCCTGTGCAGTATCTTGTTGGTATAGTGATCAGGTTGACAATGAATAAGGAACCGCGTAATTCACTGTGATTTATTTCTACAAACAAGTCACTTTGATCCACATAAATTATATATACATCTTCTCAATCACACTGCTTAAATAAGTGTACGTACGTATTTTATATATAAATATATATCTGATCAATCAATAATAAGCTCAGGGCCTTTTGCATGTCACAGGGCAAGATACTCTAACAGATTAAATAGACTCCGCTTGACCAGCGCAGCGGGACTCGCACAGCGGCCCCACGCGTAGGAGACTTTAGAGGTAGCCTGCACAACACAAACAATCAGTAATATTTACCAATTTAATGATAACAATAACACAGGTTAGACCACAGTACCTTGCTCTCACATAATATTAACATTCATATATATAACATAATCAAATATATTTATAATATAATTAAACTTAGCAACTAGTAATAAATGTATATGTATGTATAATTCTATAATTACATAAAATTACAGCTGTTAGTCCATCACCATGGTTAAGCTAACGAGAGCCGCCCTCCCGAGACGGCGCCCACACGTACTAATATTAAACGTTGAAATAGAGTGCATGCTGCACATCTCGCAACATCCACAAGCTTACATTCTCACGATGCTGTCACTCGCGCTTAAAAGCTACGCTACCCTACGCTAGGATGCCCTTGAATCCCTCCAGAGCACTTCTGGAATGTGTGTGTGTGTGTGTGTCGTTCATAAAACTCAAATCAACGTAACATTTATAAATTAAACAACGGAGCAGGGTGCTGTGGCCGCTCTCTAGTTTTATAAAAATATGTGGTGGCGGTGCGGCCTGGCCGCCCTAGCTCTTTGTACTTCTTGAAGGCATCAATGTCAACAACTACGAGATTTCCAGTAACCTATGTACAGTGTAAGCTGGTATTGCACACAGATATGGTAACGAAAACGAGGAGGCGGACGGCCGTTATTTTCTCTTTGCGTGCAGCATTTCCATCAAAAGCGTTTGGGTCGGCGCGCTGCCGCTGCAGTGCTTGTGGTACAGGTGCTCCTCGCCTCGGGAGGCCAGGCCGTGGATCTCGGGGAGCAGTTGCATCATCTTGTTGAATTTTTCCTGAAATTTTTACGTCATTAATGTACTGTTCACATTTGTGTTTGGTTATGCAACCCAAAATACAGTTCCCGTTTAGTTTGTAAATGCTTATATTTTGGTAGAAATTTTAGTTCAGTACTGTGTGGTCTCAAAGCTGAATGAGCTCTAAGACATACATACATTCTTTCGAAATTGTATGTTTGGCTTTTTAAAGTTCGATTAGATCTTTTTACAATATTAGCTTTCATATTATTTTCATAACAAAAAAAAATGTTCGTTTTAATCCATTTCATTCAAAAGACTGGAGGTTACGTGGTACCGATAAAATTAATTCCTTCCACCGCGATATTCACATATAAACTGCATTCAATGGACTTTCTATAATTACAATTGGAAGTAAAAATATTAAAATATTTAATTAATTAATATTAATTTCCAAACAGTAAAAAATATTTTTCCAATCTTAAAAAAATTAAAATCCACATTTTTAAAAATAATTTATAGATATCTAACGACGCTGTACGCGCTCATTACAATTACGAATATCTCTGAATGCCCATAATATTGAACAGATGGATTAAAAAAAAAGTTCTTCTTCAGTGCTCGTTTGTTATGTCATGTATTATTGTTGTAATTAGGTCGTGTCATATGAAGGTCCAACATGTTTCAACTTTTATTTATTTTTACGCAGATCGCGGTTTAATTTACTTCCTGTTGGTCTGGGAGAGCAATTTGATGGCATTTTAGCCGAGATATTTTCCATCTAAAGCTCCAACTCCCCCCATTTCTGCTGTTACTAAACTTTCTTGGCCAATCTCCCGATTTCAAAAACGCCAACTGACACAAGCCATTCTGATTTTTCAGCCTACAATCTATTCACTCCTCTGGTGCGTGTCATAAAATTTCACTCGAAAATGTCAACCCATAATACCCCGGCACTTATTGGGTCAGAAATTATGACAAAACTTCAACGATAGAAAAGAACGATCCGTTATCAATATTGATACGCACTGATTGTTTACAACCTTTGCGGCAAATGCCATTCGCAGCATGTGTTGCTCAACGTTTTTAGTAGGTGTGGACTGAATAACTACCGAAAGGACAAAATAATCAGCTATTTAACACGTTAAATCTAGAAATCTAGAGTAACGTGCGGCAAGTACGGCAAGTGGCATGGAAACACGGACATACGGGCTGTTATGTGGTAAGTTATGGGAATGGGTTTTCGCGGCAGAATGACGCCAGAAACTGGTTTCGATCGATCATGATTATCATAACCTAAAATTAATCAAGATCTGTCAAATCCAGTGGTGCCAATTCATTGTTTGAAGATTAAATAGGCACCTGTTATATCATAATCTGAATATTTTAATGTGTGCTCAAACTCATCTCAAATATGTGTAAACATAATTATTACACTCATAGAAAACTGTTAAATTATACCATCTAAGGTGGCTAAAAATTTACAATTGATAAGAGTGACGATAATGAACGTCAAAAAATTTGAACTTTCATGAGTCATTACAGAATATTTATGATAATGACTGGGCATGTGAGCTATTATTACAATTGCAAATCAAAAAATGCGTGAAAATTTCTGTCAAATCCTACTGACAGGTCAAAAGTATGTATAATAATAAATTTTAATAAAAAACAAAAAATAAAAAACACAAACAAGCTGTTCTATTTTAGTTTTATGATTACCTGTCAATAATCGTCAATAAAGTTGTTTACACTATGACCATAAATAGTCATTCTGTGGTAAACATAAACAAAGAAGAGGATTTAGATTTAGTATGTGGTCTGCTTTTCTATTCAGATCATTTTTACATCACAAACTAGCCCCACAATGTTCCCATCTTAAAATTAGTCCCCACATTAGACTAAATAATTTACTATTCAATGCAAAAACAAGGGGGGCTATGCATAATACCCACAAACAACCTGAATTATGACTAGTGTAGTTAAAATGATAACAGTAATGATAATTTTTTGCATACACAAAACAATAAGTTGCTCGTTTCTGGGAGTTTTTGCAACACTGTTTTTATTTTGCACACTGACTTTTTATGCGTGTGCGTCTACCATATCGTTAATTGAATTCTCTTTAGTGACAATATGGGCGACATATTACCTGTATTTGTGGATAACAAGACATCGTGTATTCGAGTAAAGCTTGCTGGACCTGCTCGTATCCTTCTTGGACATGTTTTTTATTTGTGATTCCCCGCACATCTAAAACGAAAAGAAAACATTTAGTACATTGAAATAATAAGCGTAAATATAATTTACAGGCTACTAGGACAGGTAGATGTCACTACCGGGATATAATTACGACAAAGCTTCAAAGGTTATCGAAAATACGTACCTGGATTAAGCAGCAGTAAAAATTTAACACAGATGTAGTCGCTGACGTCGTATTTGAGTTCTTGAAGTTTGGCTGTGATGTCATTGAAGTGGTCTGCTAAACTGGGTACTCCTAATAATCCTAAACTTAACAGGTCGAACTTCTGACCATTGTGGAGAGTCATCTCGTCGGGAAGATTGTTGTGCATGCGTTGGTGTATGTGATCCAAAACGAGCATATCCGACCACGAATGTTGCAATAATTTCATTTGGTCATCCACCTAAAACAAAATTCATCGTGTCATTACTCAATCAACGTCCACAATTTACAATTTTTACGACTATTGCGAAATTAGTAAAAAGTGAATTTAAAGTTCCTCGATGCGAAGGACGGCATTAATATTAATAACAAGGTAGTAATAACTAATAACAAACGCAGCCTTGTTTTTTCCAATAAATAGAGAAAGTAATTATGGCGAATCTTCCAATCGGAAGACCTTCATTTCTAACGGTAAATTACGAGAAAACGGTGATGACTTAAACGTAGCGATACAAAGGAACCCGACGTGCGGTAATCCGCATCGAAATTTCATAATTAATAGCATAAATGCCACTTGGTGACTTTAATAAAGAACGAAATAAATCGAATTTTGTAAATATAACAGAACTGTGTCGGACAGAATGAATATTTTAAAACTTGTTCTCCATTGCGTGACGAGAAGAGAGACGGACGCAAAAAATAGAGACGGAAACACATTGTGTAGTAAGATTATGTAAAATGAGCAAATAGTTGAAAGTGAAAACGAGCACCGAATTTGGGCCAAGTTCAAAATGTCCGGTCTATTCTATCTTCGTTGTATTATCGTGATGAGTCAGAATTTATTGCTTGTTTTGATGGTAGCGTTTTAACCTAGATCGCACCTGTGTGGTCGAGGTGGTCTTTTGAGTATCTTTCACATTGTTTAATTGGGGGTATGCAACCAACAATACGCGTTTTTGGCTTCTTCGGTTGCCCCAATTAACAAGGCGTGTTTACCACCGAACATAAACACTCGATCCCAGAAGCGGTATAAATTTCAAAGTTAGTAAGCGCAACCTCTGTAACGTCGGTATTCACACTGTGGGAAAAGTTCACGCATCATGCTCTTCGGGTAATTAAAACCCTCTGAGAAGTTGAAGACTCCTTAGCGAGTGAATAATTTATAGTAGATAATTTCAGCCCCTACGCCTCTGTCGAGCTCGAATTAATGATAGTTCCGTGATATTTTCGCTTAGTCACGTCATAACCAACATGAGCGAACGAAAATCCCCAGTGTTTACACGAAAATTAAGCGGCGATATTGAAAGCGAAGCGTCAAAAGACTTTCCCCACCGTTTGCTATTCGGAACACTTTCCATTTTTGCTATAGAATCCGACACTTCGTAATAGTTTGCGACTTGCGACGTACTTGACCCGCTAGCAATGGCCTACTTCACGTCGAACGAAACACAGCGGCGGGGATGGCGTCCGGGCTTCAATCTAACGACGTAATTGTGCTGCCGAAACTCGTCTCCATTGATATGCGAGTGCGATATTGTCACTGGGAGCGATATTTGTTGTTGCCACACGTCGACATTTAGCAATATTCTCAACATATACAGGCACGCCAGCAGTGAATTATTTAAATACAGCTCAATTTGGTAAAGCTGGAGTTGCTCAATTACGATGTTCGACTTGAATTGCTATGTAGGTCGCCAATTGCATACTATCTGATTAATTCTTGAAGTAATACACGTTCTTAATTTTAACACTTCCATGGCCAAAGTTTTTTCTGCTTTCGTGCGAATTTCCAATTTCAAAATTTCGCCCGACAAAACTGAGCAAAGTCAATTGCGGTGACACAATACCAGTTCCGATCGCCTTGGCATAAAATGGATCACTTCCAGACGGAGATAATTTAATTAAGAAGAAAATGAGGTCGATCATCAAGACTCGCAACGTTATGTCAGCACCCAATGTTTCTCCACTAACAATCTTATTCTTATTACAGGTGCGATAAATTCGTTAAAACAAAAAGTCCGGGCTGTGACGTCAATCTCTTGGAACGATCTTTATCGGCGACATGTTTATGTTCAAAACTGCTTTAAAAAAGAATAGTTACGATAGTGACAGCGTTTTCGCGCGTAGCAACTAATTGAACGGACTCCGATTTCTACAGTATTGGTACCTTTGTGTCGTCGTTCTTGTGAGTCTTGGAAGGGCAGCGGTGAGATGAGGTGGTTCCAAACTCATCTCCTATTTCAAAAATTTCTAACGCTTTAGAAACAGATCGACGATTGCATGTTGTCATCTCTTTTGTAAACACTAGAATTAGAATGAAATAGGTAGAAGAGTTTAGTCCGCCTATAATGCACAGTTCTAACGAAACAACTGACTATCGATTCTGATGTTACAATGATAAATGATTTAAACTATCGCCCTCTAAAAATACTCTTATGCTATACCGCACGATTCAAAAGTAATCAGATCAAGGGAAGCTGTGGAAAAACAAAGTATTAGACGACGCATTTCGTCAACTCCTAGTTACCGTTTATAAATTTTGACAATGACAACTAAGTAGTGACTTAAATTAAGAAGGATGTTGTTTAGCAATGTCCCCTTCCATGGCTGTCGTTTCAAATTAAAAATTGTTTTTACTCCCTTTTTGTAGTGTTTATTATAATTAGATATTAACTCCCGATGAGTTGAGATTGCGTAACTGTTTACTCCTGAATCAAGATTGCTTTAACAGTCTGAATTATTCATCGACGTTACTTTAGATCCTCTGCACAGATGACTGGATCAAAACATATCCGGATAAAGTTAAATTAAACAACCCTCAGAGAAATATTGATTTTACAAGACATAACGTAATTTATTGTCAGTTCAAGCCCAAGCCCATCGTTGTGACCTCTCCACCCTGAAGAGGTACCGTGTGGACTTTAAATTTCAAAAATAACATAAGTTTCCGACTGCCCTACTTGTTCCTCAAATGCCACTTCGGCCACACTGCACCCACCTTGAGATCCTTGAAAAATATCGAATTCCTCGCCCAATCGACCTGCGAGAAGAGATTTTGGTCCAAAACTTTACACATAAGTTCAAACAAGTCCACTTCACACTGATTGTACGTCTGGTTCTGGAGTAACGAGTACAAAGAGTTCTGCCACTCGCGATCGTCGATCGCTTGCACAAAGTCCCTAATGAGTGGCGACACTTTACTAGAAGGTGGAGCACTACCACCCTGCACCACCGTATCGAACTGGAACGTCTTGGGACTAAGAGAGTGAGGTGATGTGGTGGTGGAGTTGGCAGCACCCCAGAGTTTGTTGTCGGGCCCCATGACCATCGAGGACGGCGTCCCGGGGACCCCGACGATCTGCAGGGCCGGCTGCTGGTTGGACTGCTGGACCAACGCGGAGGTGTTCACCTGACCCAGAGCCACGGCGATGGGGCTCGGCGACGAGTCGGGCGACGACGTCAACGACGACACCTGCGGGATCTGGATCTCCTGCTTGATGTGGATGTTGGCGAACGGGGACGTGCCCGGCTGGCTGCTGTACATGGCGTCGCTGAGGGCGCCCCCTCGGAGCGTCTGGGCCGCCAGTTGTCGCTGCCTCATCATCTGCAGCTTCCGTGCCCTGTCCCGCTTGTACATGGGCCCGAATTTGTTCCTACCTCCTCGCATTCGGTCCGCTCGTACCGCTGGAAAAACGAGTTTCGATTAATGGGTGGAAAAAATTTAAGGGTTCGACAACGCAAACTTGTTTCGATACGGAAACCCCACATTCGCGACGACAATGATTGCCGTTATAATTTGTTTTTGTGCCTTGAAAATTGCGTCACAAACAAGATGTTTGAGCGTCGATTACGGAAATCGCATTGAATAACACGAAAAGTTATTTTTACCACTACACTGATTTCACATGGATTCGCCAAAATAAATATGAAAGTTTTCGACACAACTCTTTACTGGTTTCCAAATAAATCTTACTGCCTAATTTAAATTTCAATATCTTTAATATTACATCAGAAGCTTGTCGTTCACGGCAGTAACTATTGTGCCGTTTATAAAGTTTCGATCTTCATTCCACCCACAAATAAATCCATACTAGGTACATATGAACAATACGAGTCACTTCTACACGTGTGCGTGATAATAAATTTAAAAATCCAGTTCTCAATTGAAAAACGTACAACGAGTTGATTGACAATTCGGTTGCAAAAAAACAAGCATATTCCTACTTTCGTAAAATATTATTTAATTGTTTTCTTCCAATGAAATTGTGTATGTTAAAAATTGTCTAAGAATTGACGTTCAATATTCAGTACATACACTAATTCTATATAACACGTTCAGATTTCAGTCCTAATACAGTGAAACCTCTTTTTAACGAAAAACTTGTAGCATAAATAAAGGACCCATTGTCTACACAATTTACGATTCATTATTCCAGTACATATTCTCAAATCCAATTTGAAAATTTGACACTGCTTGGAGTTCCGTTATAACGACCTCTTCCAGTAGCTGTAACTGCTTTCCCATAAAACCCAAACCGCGTAAGTTTCGCGTAAATATTCATTTAATGGATAACGCGTCACTCGAACATTGCTGATAACATTTGTTTACATTTGCCATCAAACTTAAAGTAGGAACATTGTACGCTATCTGGAAACTGCCACGAACATTATTTCAGTTCGAAATTTCGCCTACTTTACATAATGTTGCCCAACTAAAATTTTACGTGATGTCTCAAATTCAAACGATTGCGGTAACCTTTGGTAATGGTACATACCTTAGCAATTTGGCATTTAAGGCAACATTTTGATTTTTTTGCCTCCAGGCGGGTACGTATCTGGCGAAGCTAAGATAATAAGCTGTTGTATGGATCAACGACAAAAGGCAAATACAGATCATAAAGTACAGGCTGCGATTGTTGCTCAATCGGCGATATGCATGCGCCATCCAAAACGAAAGTTCAAACAGACAAAACAGACGTATTTCAACAGTTCAGTTTTGAATCTCGATTTCACTTTTGTTCAATTGGGAAAAGCCGTTCCATCGTTTAAAAAACTGTTAAAAAGCAAATAAATAGATTAGGGCACCGGCGGCGGTTCGCACAAACCGTAAAGTCTTTAACCGATAAGCAACAGACATCTGCATATTTCTGATATGAATTTACTAGGTTTATAGTAGATAAGATATATAAATACAGCCCGATTCACACTGGAGAATATTGTGTACACACTTCAACTCGCGCGATATTTTATTGTCTACACGTTTTGATATGAATACCGAAACTAATAAATTATATGCAGTTATTTAAGTAGCTTCACAGCTATAATTTAATGCACGTCGTGGCAAACTACGATTTAATATAACGCAAACAATTTAAATATTTACACCACATGAAAAGTAAAATTACTGCATTTGCCAAATTGGAGCCATAATTAGTAAACACTTTGTGATTTAGTTAATTGTTTTCAATTTGGAAATGTAATCTAGAAACCATTAATGTTTATTAAGTGAAAACGTCCGGTTTATTATTTATTAACGACGAAGAAATCCTAAATAACTCCGCATACGCATTGACAATATGGAAAAGAAACATGAAATAAACAAGCCGAGTGGCCTTCGAGTTAAGTCTCTTAAACTATAATTAGCACAATCAACTCGCATGCATGATTCTATGTAATTTCTCTCTTCATTACAGGGATGGCCACAATCGCGGACAAAGAGACCGTTTAGGAGAAACATTTATTGGTGGCCTGAAATTAACTAACCAAAAATTTTTGATGAATTTCTTATTAATTTGCCACTAATATTTATCTACGCGAGTGCTTTGAATGCTACTGAAAATGAAGAGAACAATAAATAGGAATTGTATAACAACAAAAATAACAGAGGCGGTATAAAGCAAAAAAACAGTACAACTAAACTATAAACGCATGCTAATTCGAATCGTACTAGTATTTGTCTGACGATTAAATGCGAGGTTAACTTGATTATAGATCACCTTTTTTATGATTGTAGATGTGAGAAGCTTCAGAAAATCAGAAGCGAATAGACAAAGACACCAGAATCCGAACCTCACACAACCGATAGAGAATGAGAATGCAACAGAAATAGATGCGCCCCGCCAGCCAAGAAGACAAGTTGTGAAAACCACAAAAGCGCAGGATATAATCGTAAAATAATTCTGGGTTGATTACTGGTACGTCATGAAGGCATGTCCTTGATTTCTAGATTCACACACGTCAAGCATTAAATAATCTTGTACAAAGTAGTACGAAGAACAAGACATGCAATTGTGACGCACCAGCCCGAGAGATAAGAAATAAAAATAATTCCACCCATCATCCAGACAATGAGGAAATGCCGCCAAAGTGTGGTGATCGTGGCGGTAATAAAAACCGTTTCGAACTTGCAGCCCCCGTGCAATCGCGTGTTTCTGTGCAAGATATCCATCGGGAACGACTCCCGAGATGTTCTCGTTCGATCCGCCGGTATGTTAAACGCCACATTTTTTCGTTTAAAAATGCATCAAATTGCAAAAGTGGCCTCCTGTTGCAACTATACGTATGTGTAACATGGACATAAACCGGCTAATCTATGTTAAAATCTCGTTGCAAAAGCAGCTTTAAAAACTATTTATGACCATTCCTTTACGTGGTCGGTACCGCATTGGCCCGACTACCACACTTTACGTTTTACGTCCATTTAGCGAATAAAATAACTCGGATGTGAACGCTCCCATTTAGAATTTTTGCTTCATAGGAAGGCTCCGACGTTCGGCCTCCGCCAAAAATACCTTTTGGCAGTCGGCGTGCAGACGGCCGCCTTCGCAACTATGCACTAAAATCCATCTCAAGGTAAATAGTACTCCTCGGTGCGGATATGCAGGCTGAACGGTCTCCGCCCTTGAGTTTTGTCTGCTGCTGGACGACATCCAAGTGCGCGTACACGCACGCACCGTTGTTGTTATTGGCACACTGATCTGGCCAATGTAAGTCTATTAATAGACTCTTTGTGCCGATAACACGTTATGCAACCAATTCAAGGGCAGAGAAAGTTGATCCGCTGCATGTTGTAGCCTGAGACCTGAGACGACGACGACGGCATCGGTCATAGAAACATACTAGACCGTATCTTTCTAGGCCAGGCATTCCGACGAACAGGTGCCCAACGGATGGGAAACGCGACATCTGCCCGACCTCAAGGTTTGTGCGTACCCGAGAAA
Organism: Diaperis boleti; assembly: GCA_963583935.1. NCBI lineage: Eukaryota > Metazoa > Arthropoda > Insecta > Coleoptera > Tenebrionidae > Diaperis > Diaperis boleti. The sequence continues at coordinate 72,275,028 of OY757244.1, forward strand.
ACCGTCGGCCACGTCTGCGACCACCATAAACGCGGAGACAGAATTCAGCAAACTATAAATCGGTGATCACCACTAGGCGTTTTTAAATCGTACTCACGTGTCTGAAAACGAGTTTGGCATCTGGTTTAGAGGTGCTCAAACCCGGTATTTTTTCCAATTTAAAGTCAGTCGTTTGGTGTGTCGGCGCTAAAAATAGGATTATCTTTATCAGAAATCCGAATTCGCGACACCCATGCGATTTTTTATGTAGCGCGACACGATGATCAAATTTGGACTTCAACTGTGCAAATGTTTTATCTGCTTTGTCATTATTTACATTGAACACATATTATATTACAAATGTATGCATATCCTCAACCTATCGACCCATTTTTGACAGCCACATTCATAACTATTTATTAGCGTAAACCAATTATTTAAATGTGCCACGTAATGGTATGCTGCTTCCACAACTGTTAGGCAAAGGCGGATAAGTGTGCAAACAGTATTGATTTTCTTAATCAGTAATTAATTTACAATAAACTATGTATATATCGGATGTTTGGAAATGATTCAGACATCATGGTGCCTCTGGAAAACAAAAACATGTATAAAGATCGAGAGTTTTGACGTACAAAACCTACTGGATTATCATTTTTGAAGACTCGGAAATACCATCGCAATATTTTTTCTCAATATAAAAATCTTTAAAAAATACGTATGTATGTACAAACATATTTTTTTTGTCTAAACCCATTTTAGATCTTTAATTATTTTATAATAATAAAATAAAACTTTTTTAACGACTTCAAATTCTATACAAAAATGAATGAAAAAAGAAAAAATATACAGTGCAATTTGAAAAAGTAAGTTTGACTATCACCTGCCAATATTTTTTTAATATTCTATGTATCACTCGTTCAAATCAACTTAAAAATAAGTAACATACAGCCACAAAGGCTTTTTGTCAATCACCCTATAGATATGTGCAAATTTTGTAATATTTATTTTGATGTTACAATTCAAAAAAGCAGAAACCATGAAAATGTCCTCATCCTGGATGCTAAACCCTAAAACCTGAGATACTGGAAATTTGAAAACTTGAGATATTGAAATATAATATGAGAACCTAAAAACTTGAAAACTTAAGAAATTTAAACATTTAACAATAAAATAGAATCCGAAAACTTTGAAACCACAAACCTGACAAACTGAGATCCCGAGAAATTGAAAACCTCAAAATCGAAGTACATAATAACTAAAATCCATACAAATGACAATGTCAAAAAATGAGTTTGAAAACATGACAACATCAATCTGAAAACTCAGAAGGCCAGTTGGGAAACCCAAAGGGTCGTAAAACCTTTACCTGACTGGCCGCTCTCACGCCCGCAACAAGTCGAAAACGAACTCTCAATCAAACAACAAGTCAAAATCCAAATCTCATTCAGACAACAACTCACTATTCAACAGCCGCAAGGGCATAATTCAATCTAAAACCAAGACAAGGATCCTTTATTCAAATTCAGTACAAAAACCAATCCGGAACAAGAAACGTTCAACATCAATCTGCAACTATTCGTAATATACAAGTTTATTAAGTTCGCGACTGTTTCAATACAAATCCAAAACATATGGTCCTTCGAGTAACACAAATCTAACTCAAAGTCCTCAAACCATCGGGGCCTAAGAACCTCCAAATCAACCAAATTGACATATTTAGAATTTGAACACTTGAACTGAGAAACCTAAAAATCAAACAAGATAGAATCTGTAAACTTAAAAACTGAAGAACTGAGATTCTGAACAATTGGAAACCTCAAAATTTGACAACGTAAAAGCCATATGAAAAAATGTGAACAAGCTGCAGACAACATGATCCTGAAACACCGAAAAGCTGAGAAGTCTAAGAACCTAAGAAACCTAAGACTCTGGAGGCCTGAGAACCTGCAACTCGAATAATTTGAATGACTTTAAGAGAAAAAGTAACTGAGAACTTCAGACAGACAACCTGAAAATCTATTAAAAGACTTGAGAATATGGAAATTATAAACAGAGACACTAAAAAATTGAGTCTGAGAAACTGAAAACCTGAGAACTTGAGAATCTCTGAGAGAACTTGAAAACCTGAAAGACATCTGAGACTGAGACAAACCTGAGAAACTGAAAATCTGAGTATACGCATTAAAAAAAAAACTTGAGCACCTGCAGGCATTGAAGAAAAACCTAAAACATGGAAAGTTGAGAACTTGATAATCTGAATCTCAGTTTTTCCGACAAAATATTTTTCATTGCTTTCTGTTCCTTTTAATTCATCTTTTAAATAATTTAGTTTTACTGCTTCCTATTAACTCATCCCTTTTGTTCATGTTTCGCTATTTAATTTTTAAAATTTTGTTCAATTGATTTGCTGATTTCTTTATTATTCCTTATTTAGTTCTGTGTTCTTTTACGTTGTTTCTGCTCTTTCCTCAACCAGTACGTGCATTATGACTTTTTCAAAATCAAAAAAATTATCACGATAAGTAGTCAAAGTTATGTCGACAATTTCTAAGATGTCACGAATGTCGTGCAAGCACTCGTCGCATTTTAAGCAATTGCAATGAACATGAGTGGAATCATCTTAGAAATTGTCGACTCAACTTTGACTACGAATCGTATTCGGAGGACTATTCAGTGCACCCAACGATTGTTCGCAATTTGTACTACTACAATAATTATCACCGCAATTGATTTTGATTGGCCAAAATTTTGAAATTCTACGGCTGTTATTGGTCGAATGTCACAGTTTGAGAGGCGAACTGAATTGTCACGAGATTTTTGTTGGTGTTTTCACTTTCGTTCGATCTTCGTTATACGTGGGTTCTGCTGTACAATGATTTGCAGCATTTTATTTTAAAACGCCAATTGTGACATTGCGTTCTCGTAATTTTACTCCTCAATGGTGATAATTCGGGCCATAAAAATGATATAAGCTAACAACCGAATGACACAACTTTGGTTTGAAACATGAAATACCATTTAGCACTTTTCCGTTTATGACTGACGTCAATCTAACTCGAAAACAGGGTGTGCTTAAGACAATGAGACATGTAACTACATATGCATAAATCCGGCTCTGAAGAAAAACGTTTACAAGCTGTTCAAATAGTCGAATGAACTAAACATTCACCCTCACCCTCTCTTTTGTAGGTCCTCCTCATTATTTCACCAGACGATATTTCATGCGCTGCAAAATTCAGCTGATTACACCAAATTTAGTTCGTTTTTCTCAGTGTCATCATCGCACGTTTCCTGTAGTTAAATTTCATGTTACATTGAAAATTGTCCGCTATCATGCGATTTATCAAATGACACCGGTGTTGACAGACTCTTTGTCTGTCTGCAGAAGCTATTGGAGGCGGTGTTGCAATTGCAGTTTGATCGATGTCCAAACACAGTGTTAATATTTGCAACTACACATCGGATCAGATAAAATCACTACACCAACGTTGCTGTCTACCGACTTGCCCAATAGGTGCCCCGTTTTGTAACATAATTCAATCATCGCACAATGCATACACGCACTGCGTGAGAACATTAGCATCAGCATCTGAAGAGAAAAAAGAGTTGCTTCATATTAACGCAATAACGAACAAAAGACATTTTGTCCAACCACCCGGCTCTCCTCCTCTGACCCAGATTCGGCACGTGCCCCCACAATAGGCAGGGCTGCGATTCTTTTTCTTACGAAATTCGGCTTTGAGGTTTATTGGACGACAAAAACAGATACAAATGGACGTTTTATTGATTGATGCACTTAGTGGTGTTTAGATTATACGAAACGGTGACCTGAATTTGCCAGATGGGTTTCATAACGTGGAGTTACAACGATAGGCGTTGTTACTTTATGAAAATGCCAATTCGAGTTGGTCTGGATGCAATTAAGGGTGGCCGCCAGTCGTGTAAATTGGAAACCAGCCGTAATGCAGTTTCTGTGCGATAAACATTAAACACACACAGCTCGATTGCGAGTTATCAAGGAATTTAAACTATGCGTAACTGAAACCAGGCACGTGCCGTTTTTATCACTTTCACCATGCATTTCCAGCTTTGGTGTCCGGAGAGGCGTTTAAAATAATTATTTTTAGTGATGTCAATTTCATCGCTTCAATCTGTCTTTGTTTATATCAAAAAACTGCAACCGCAAGAGCACATGGTGCGATAAATTCCAGCTTGACAATTTTCCCAAAATATTGCAGCCTACATAATTACTATCGATATCAGCAAAATGCCCAACGTATCCGTGCAGATAAGACGTGGACATCTTGACGTCGCAAAACGTCGGATCCGGAGATAAAAACTTCTTCGTAATAAATATGTTGGTTGCCGTGACAAACTTTAATAGTTCTTGGAAGAAAAAAACGGATAATTTGCGGCGTTAATAATAACATGTTTGGTACATGTTCATCAAACATCACCGGCACTTTAACGCCGACAGACAGCAGAAGAGAGAGTTGCCGATGTAACAACGCGGTCATGTAATACTGTAATAATGTGAAATAACAGCATTAATTTCCATTAAATAGGCCATTGCCAAGGTGAAGTCGTGTTCACTAACTAAACTATTAGAGAGTAGTGAAAGGTGCACCGACTTAACGACATCAAAACTATTTTGTCTCTCTTCGGCTGGTAATGACATAATTGATTTTTGCATCGATCAAAATTTTTGTCCGCCAAAAGGTTGACCATGCCTGGCTGCCGGCCGTTCGAATATTTTCGAAGTGACTAATACCAAAGAAACTTTTGCATAAAGTGAATGAGCATTAGAAGCGAACAGAAACGTGGCTAACTCTTGCAATTATTGATAAAAGCCAATGGAATGAATAATTTCAAAACGTCTATTAGACATTCATGAACCGAATAAAAAGTATTGTTTCAAAAGCTGGTATACTTTGTACTTTGACCACTCTCAGCTGTCTGATATAGTGAATTTGCTTCTGAACACTTCTTTTAGATTATTTTGATTTCCTAGCACAATGAAGATACATCACTGCTTCAAGAATGTTAATTTACAGGATTACTTTTTAAGCATGCAATTCCGCCAATGAAAGTGCAAATGGATGATGCACACTCGGATGAATTTGTGCGGGTCGCATCTGCAAAGCACGGATTAAATTAAAACGGCTAATAATAGGGGTAAATAAATTGTCCGAGATTGAGCCGACTTCTTGCGGCAAGCTAATTCTGCGTGTAGTAGTAATATTTCGAGAAGAAAAAAGCGACCGTGTGGTAATTCTAAACTTTGTTAAGTAGGTCATTTGTCAAGTGGTTGTGTAAGAGTTAAAATGAATTTCAACTCTTTCAACCGTGAATTGGTAATTATCAATGAGATTAAGTGCCAACACTTTTTTCACTTTTCATAATGAGTTACATACTCATTTTCCGAGGAGTCGAGGTGTCTGCCACCGAATCGATTCTAGAACAACGTGAAAAAAACAACAGATTCTGTTATCTTCGTGTTAACATTGACCCGGATAAACCGGAGCTTACAATAAGGGTGTCAAACCGCCAGTTTATCTGGAACGCACGATAACATTAATAAAAATAATAAAGACCGCCGTCAAGGAAGTTAATTTGTTTACTTAACTCGGCAGTGATTGAACCAAAACTTGTTGAATTAGATTACCACTCTGATACCGCTCTTATAATACAGGTAAGCAGGTAAGCGGCGCTGCCACGTTTACCTAGGATATTACAATATTGTTATTCAGCGACCTCGTCCCACTTCACGGAACTTGAAGCCAGGTTTACGCGGCTTAAAACATTATCAAATCACTCATGTAGAGAGATGTGATCACAGAATTTCGAAAAATCGGTGAGCGACGAGTCCGCTTCACACCGCCACGAACAAGATGGCCGAGAGACGGGCGAAAAGTGAAAACGTTTTTTCGCGGCAACGTCGGCGTGTGATTCACCGCTGAATACGACCTCATAAAAATTGTAAATGATAGTGAATGAGTGTTGCCGTGTAAGTTTTGCTTTTGTTTGGATCGTCAACCAAGCGCAACTAGTGAGGTTGGAACCATGCAATCCGCTACGCCGCTAACAACGTGGCCTATCCCGACATTCCAATTAACTACATAATATTTACTGATTTGTATGCTTTTTATCAAAGAACTTGACGTGTCTGTAAAAATGCTTCTGCATCGATCGAGAGCCTACTTAATGCGAAATAAATCAGCATTTTAATTGTTAAGTATTGTTTACGCAATTTTATACAAAACTTTCCTTTTAGAAAAACCGCAGTTCCATTTCGGACGGACCTAAATAAAATAAAAACTTACGAGATCTAAAAATAACACTTATCAAAGTAAACTCCGACGAACGCTGTTATCAAATTGTGGACACATTGTAATTACACCAAACATGCAAAATGTTTACAAACACGGTTGTGCGAAATTTCAAACTTGTTTGGATATTTTAAGATGTACAGTCGCGGTCATAAAAAAATTGAGCACATCGAGGCGAGATTGTAGCGGTGTAACTCGCGTCATAAACAGCTCTGATGGTTATGTTGTGGTTACATTTTGTTTACCAGTGGATGCGTCTACTTTATAGAACTAAAAATGATTACCGGGCTACATAAATTAAACATTTATTTTTACCCATAAAACAATACTGTTTAAAATCGACAGCCAAAAACAAACCAAATTAATTAAGCCTCATTCTGTCGCCCTTTGGCACTAGCAGACACGTGAACACGTGTAGAAATGCAGAGCCGTAACGTGATTGTAGTATCTCCTTGAAATTCATACTTACTTTGTTTACGTGAAGGCACGTGAACTCAGAATACATTTCTGCAGTGGTCTCATTATGACATTTCGACCGTTTAGGCCGAAATATTTTCTTTTCAACCTACAAGACGAGAAATCTCTAAAAGGTGCACAAAGTAGTTACGACGTCACAATTTACGTCTGTACTTAGTTGCAAAATAGTCGAGCTAATTACGTTTGCAGATATGTACATTAAGCCTGTACTTTATCTAGGAAAAATGAGTCGGTAATAGCTAAGTAACTGCCTGCTGCTTACGTGAAATCCCCAACGTTTGAATAGAAAATACGACATTTTTGTGCCGCTAACGTTATGTAGTACGCCATTCAATCCGCGTAAAAATCAACCAATTCTGGCACACTGGGAGTTAATTTGTAATTTCAACAAACAGTCGCCGCACATGTGGCAACTTGAAATGAAAGTGTTATAATTCGATTAGCATTTAAGCATTAGCCAAACATTTGTAAAATTCTTAAATTCGACCTCCAAATTGTTATATTTAAAAATTGTCAACACTTTCCCCGCAAACAATAACATTTTGAATGAGTGAACCGTTAGTAAAACAACGTTTTGCAAGCACTTCAAATATAAATACAAAACAAACATGATCGAACAATGTAAATATTTTGATAAAATTTTGTAAACAGGAATATCGTAGTTCTTGTCCGTGCGAAAACCGGATCACTAGACGAGTCGGTGATTATTCCCAATTGGAAGGAAAAGTGCCAATGTCGTCACTGAAATTTTCAGTATTCCAATAAAACGCCAACCGGTATTAAATTGGCGGTATACACAGTGTGTTATAGAACGGAAATAAAGAAGAAAAAACCAGAAAAGTTGTATACGTCTGGGTTGCTCTATAGGCTCCTTCAAGGTGAACAAGAAAGTTGAAATACCTATACCTATACTATTCAACGATAAATTATTATGGTTCTTTAATTTATTCACTTTTTTATTGACATTATTACCGCTCGAGATCAGTTTTGCACAGCATCGTTTTCCTCGCTACCGACTCCATCGTGGGTTACAACACTTCGCCACGATGACATTTATGCACGAAATAATTAAAACGAGCTATTTACAATCAGATGAATTTGTTTATCTCGGCTTATTCGTTACAAAACACTTATTATGCCTAATTGAAGTGACATTTGGAATAAAATGCGTGATCTGATTATCTCCATTTTGTTGATCTATACAAATTTTACCGTTTTGTGTTATTGTTCTAACCGATAATAACAACACTTTCTATCTATATTCGTCGCGATGACATTTATTCCATCGTAATAACTTTTAGAATCTTGAGTGTAACCCACGTAACGAACGGTGGTTGCAAAATCCCTAAAATGCCATGTCTTGTCACGGACTGAATACCGTATATCCGACCGAACTAGCCGTAGCTTTTTACAAAAGTGAACCCACCTTAAAGCGAATTTGCTTGGAATCCGTCCGCATAAAGAGCAAGCTAATCTCATAGTACAGTAAAGCACACGGCATATGAAAGTGAAAGGAGGTTGGATCAGCTTGTCTTGGTTTAGTTTTCGAATACGATTTTAGGTTTCGCGACCAATTTCTGTACAACACGTGGTGAAGTAAATTGGATCGATTTATCGATTGTCGGACATCAAAGCGGATTAATTTTAACTCGGGGAAAAATAGAAGTGCTGATGTGTGTTGAGGTAGTTTTGGGTCATTAAAAGATAAAATGGTGTAGGTAACTGACGAAAAACTTCTGGGCCACCAAGTTACTTGATTAAAAGTTTATTGATTAAACTTTTTTTCACTTCTTACAAATGAATTCTCGGTCACTGTCTGAACCAGAACGACTTGTTCATAAGCACGAAGCTTTTCCATTTATCAAGTTAATCGATTCAGTTTTCGCTGCAGGTCAGAGTGGCTCTTCCCCGAGCACTGATAAAAATTAACACTAATGCTTGTGGTAAATCCGAGAGAACGTCAACGAGTTCTTATATTGATCTGTTATTCTGTGACACCGCAATGACTTATTTGGCTTCGTCGGTAGTTCCAGTGCACTTTTGATGAAAAAATACAAGCTCCAAAAGCCTTTTTACATATCAAACGCCTGTTGTTTACCAGTCCCGCTCAGTCTGAAAAAAATTGCCGCGCAGATGGCGCCCGTCCGATGATAATTACATAATTCTATTAACTAGACTTTGAACACAACAGCGTTTAAGCATAGTGCCCACGATGGAGGAGATATAAATTCGCCCAGTGAATGTATACTGAAAATCGATTACTGATAGACATATTTATAGTTTAGACTGTCACCCAACTATTGCTACAGCTAATCCACATTCAGCCCATTTGAATAGACCAACATTATTCACTTTCAACAATACCGGACTTTGGATGCCACCGACTCATTAAGCTCGAATTTTATAATCGTTCTTTGCAGAGCGAAAATTTCGCAAGCACATGTGCTCCAAAAGCAAAAGCTGAATGTTAAGTGGCCAAGATGATTTGATTATTGCATGACGTATGTGAGTCTTGCTCAACATCGATTGAACACAGTTCGCCTTAACAATAATTGTAAGTGATAGGTTTGTTGAAATAATGGCTGTGGTATTTCGTGTCGTGCCTCTGCTGTCGGTAACAGAAGGTGTTCCAAAATAAAAAATTAATGCAGTGGAACTGCAATGACGCATGTACGGTGGTCTAGTGTGTTAGGAATTCTAGTCAATGGCGGGAATTTGAGCTTCAGAGGAGGCCGTGATCGACTGTCAACACTTCCTTTTGGTCGTATGTGGATTGGCACCATTGATGGCACCTTTTTAAAAGAATGAACAGTAGAAATTCTCCAAATAAGGCAATTTCTAAGACTTTTTTGGTGTCAAACAATCTTTCAAAATCGGATGTAAGAGCATTTCTTAAACCAAAAGAAGTGACAGCTCAAAAACATATTTTGTTAAAACCTTACTGTCATTTTGATTGACCTTTAAATTATTAAAAATGCCTTACGGGTAACTAAAGCTGTAGACATTGTCATAACCAAAATATGTATTGAAGTACCAACGAGAATATAATACCGAGGAAGCGAAATGGTGACCTGATTAATTTGTAAACCAGAATAATGTCGATAAATCCAAGTGGAGTAAATTTAAATTAAAATTTAAATATATCTAAGTCGAACTCCACAAACTTTAATGGAACATGTTTCGGCAGAACACTAAAGAATATAAAAAAATATATATTTTTTATATTCTTTAAGGACTGATGATGGCAGTAGTGTTCTGCCGAAACATGTTCCATTAAAGTTTGTGGAGTTCGACTTAGATATATTTAAATTTTGATGAATTTGTTCTTTGACAATTTAGACAAACTGTCAAAAATGACAGCTACGGCAAGCCTGATTCACACTGTGCGATTGTGTGATTTTTGGAAGTGTCTACAAGATCACGCTGTCCCAGTATTTTCTGCTCTCGATGGTATACAGGTCTTTTTTCCGCGATGGTGTGTCCCAATACCTACTTCAAAAATAGTAAAAGAAACTGTTTTAGAAAAGGGGTTGTGATTTATAAAATAATTGGTTAGCAAAAATTGACTGAAAGGGTCAAATTTGCGGTGAAGAAAAAATGTTCCTCAAAACAATGTCAAAAATGGTTTTCGGGATACATATTAATTTGGAAGAAGGCATTAAAAACAATTTACTATTGTACAGGTTTTTGCAAAATTGACCGTTTGGGGTTTTTTCACCACCCAAAAACTTGACTAATGGACAAAATTCAAATGTACGTTATCTTCAAAAAGGGTTATAGTAATGTGCACGATAATCTAACACCTATAAAACGGGGTCTGTTGCTCACAATTATCTTAACAATGGAGGACTAAACCCAGCCATAAATTTCCGAGACCAAAGTGTGGCTCACTCCGAGAGCTTTTTTGAAACTCACGACCGTACTTGAAAATTGTGTTCTAAAACGTTTTACACCGAAATTATTATAAATAAGTAATGTATTTTATTTTTTATATTGCTGCAGATATTAAAATCCAAAACTATGTATGTATTATTTATTAGTAAAACTAGTTGTACAAATTACTATTGTAACTGTATAATATTCAGTGTGAAACGAAAGTAAGGCATCCAATTTATAAAATGAGAAAATAATAATCACATGCACAGGTCAAATTTCAGTTAAATGTGTATTGCGATAAAAATAAATTGTGGCCCAGAAATTTCGAGTCCGGTCCGTTTCATCCACCAAAACATAACATAAACAAGCAACTCAAAGACGTTGCCGCTTCCTGTTGATTTACAACCCTGAACCTTTCTCATTGTGCAACTAATTTGAGGCAATGGGCGCCGGTTTTATAGGTGTTAGATTATCGTGCCTCGCACTATACGTATTTATTTTACTGAATGTTTTTCAATTTAAGAAAACTGTGTTTATCTCCAGTTCTCGTTTTCTAAGCTAAAACGATTACAAATATGCATCTCATAAGAGAATCATCTGAAAGAAACATGAAAAATTAGGAATTAGGATCCAAGGCCAGAAAGTTGAACATCGCTCGAGGAACCGCGGCTTTTGCGGCCGGCGAGCAGCAGCCCGTCTCACTTTTGCACTTTCTACACGTCGGGGCGGGCTGCTCGCGCAGGCCACAAAAGCGGCTGTTCCTGGAGCGCTAGGCGGCCGGGAAGACGGACTTTCGGCTGGGAGATGAAGAAAAATTGTATACGACACGCGGCCATAACGTTGGATGCCCTGGCGTGCGTGAAGAACTTTCTGGTCTTTGGTCGTAATATAATATTATATACATGTCTTAATACGTATGAATAAATTTTAACACCACTACATTAACAATCTATTTAATACATACTCTCTTCAGCATGTTAGATGGAAATAAATGGGTTCGCATGAAATGTATTCATTCACAAATTAAGGAAATAGACAAATAAGTGATTCATACATCTAGTAGGCGTGGAGCGCCAAAGTTCTCCATCTAACTACATATAAATGTTTCATCGGTAACATGATAAATAATTTATGACGACCCGATATTAAAACAGAAGAAATTTTGAATTTTGACAAAAATATTGCTATTTGCGATTTGTAACTGACCAAGACATTTTTGAGGAAGTATGCTATGAAAATAAGAAGAAACAATGGTGAAAATAGGAAGAAATAAAAGGAATTTCGATAATCCAGTATTAAATTTGTTTAAGCATCAGAAGAGTTTTTGTAGCAGACGCACCTATTCCTTATCAGGATAAATTGTTTGGTAATTTTGGCTTTTGCGGCCTGCTGGGGAATGAAGAAAAAGAGTATACGACACACGGCCAGAAAGTTGGATGCCATGGCGTAACCTCGGCTTCGGCTCGGTCTTTACATATACGTCAGGACATCCAACTTTCTGGCCTTGCGTCCTATTGTTTACAAATCCAAATTTATGTGAAGTCTGTTTATTACCTTTAGAAAAAGGTAGATTTTACAATATCCAATAATGCTACAATCGAACCCCTCTATAACGAGTCGCGGGTATAACAAGTAAATTGCTTGGTTTCTTGATGTTTCCTATACTTCTCAATTCTCTCTACAACGAGTGATTTTTGTTCGCCGAAAATCGGTATAGTAGCGGGTAATTTTATGACATGATCTATAGGATAATTATTATAATGAATATTTCCTCAACGTCATCAAAATGTGTTCTCAGAATGTCGTGACGTTCTTTCCGGTTGTACGCAATTCAGATTAAAATATTTTGCCAAGGGTAGGAGGACCTGGTCGGAGCACTATCTTCTAAACATTTTTTTTTCTAATAAAAAAAAATATCGGTAAGAACAGATTTCGTTCTTCAACTGTTGTTTAAATGAACTTGCTATTTAATGTTTGAACTTCATGATTACTTATTTACGAAATCCGTTGGTCCTTCGAGTTCTCGTTATAGGGGGATTCGACTCTATTAATTTTCATCTATTAGCTCCATTTTTGGGACTAAATTTAATTTTAAACGTAATAAGAAAACAGTTATAAACAGTTCCAAGTTCCAATTTTCTGAAATGTGATTATCAACGTTGTTTTAAAACCCTTTAAAACTACATTATTATACTGATTTCGTAAATAATTTTTTTTTAACAAATTTTGACTTTCATGAGTAAGATTTTGGCGAATGAGCAAATAAAAAACATTTTTGCATACTCAAACTGGACGCAATGAATGTGTTTGACAGGATCCGTGTGTCATAACCTCCAAAGATCTGTCAAACCATTTCTCAGTACATATTTATCTCTGGCCTAGTGGTTCAAATTACAATTGTATTCTCATGTTTTAAACGTGGTTTTTAATAATCACAGCTTACTATGAAAATCGCTTATAATGCATATTTTGTAAATTGTCGTTATCATGAGGTTTTACTGTAATATAGATAGTACAGAGTATTGTATTCGTTCCCGCAAAATGAGACAAAATACGAATTAACATTTTGAGGTTAGGTTTGACAGCTGTCAAATTAAACACATGCTGAAATATTTATATTTTGACTTCCTCCGTTACGTATTTCACAAAACGAATACAAAACTATAATTTTTTTGACAATCATGATGAATATAAAATTTCCTCCTAGTAATGAGAACTGTGATTTTGGAAGCCTCTGTGCAGTGAATCTAGGTTGATGTCTTTTTTGTCATGGCGTTTATTGGCAGTTTCGTCCAATCAAAAGATCCGCGTCGGAGCGCCAGTTTTACAACAATAACTGAAATGTAAACGCAATGTACCAACCGCGCACTTACAACAGTATTGAGCAATTTAGAAACTGACTTTATAAATCGTGTTTCGTGTTTAATGGTACAAGTAGCCCACCGAAATGAGAATACTCGATGGTTGCGCTCGCTGGCATTGCGTAATAAATGCGTATTGTGTTCGCACATGTGCGACACGTGTTGGCTTACAAACTGGGACTTACCTTCTAGTTTCATGCCGACTTCTAAGCACTTTTGAAAACGACAGAAGGGACACCTTTTCCGTTGCGTTTTATCTATATGACAACTTCTTTCCGCCACGCACGTGTAAACTTTCTTATTTTGAACAGTTCTTTTGAAAAATCCCTTGCATGATTCACAGGTGAGGAGGCCGTAGTGGTAGCCGGAGACTTTGTCGCCGCAGACGGGGCAGAGCTCCTCGATACCGTCCTTCGTGTCCGGCATGTCTCCGGTGGTCAGGGAAGTCGCCGGCCCGGAAATTTGGTAACTGGCGCCCATTTCGACCCCAGAGATCGCGCTGGCTCCTGAAGAAAATATATAAGACGTGTCTAAGTTATTCATGTTCGAAGACATCATCATGGGTTGGTGGTGCTGCATGTTCATGGATTGTTGGCAGCTGTTGTAGTGGCTTATGGGGGGCGAGCCGTATTGGGGCGGCATGGGGCTAGAGGCTTGGGCACCGGCGGGCGAATCCCCCGAGTTGGCGTTAAACGGGGACATGTTTAGAGATAACAACGTCGAATGGTTCTCCATGTCCAGTAACATTTCACTAAACTAGGAGCAGTCGCACGTGAAAACAGCAGCGGATAACGACTAGTCAGATTCGGGAAAATATCTTTGGGTCACGTTACGAGGGACTCGTCTAGCATCGTGATCGACAAGGAAGCGCACATACACAACACAGTATTCCAACAAGGCAAAGTGCATATCCGATGGCGAAGCTATCCAAATATCCAAGCACACAGAACACACACGCAGCGTGAGAACGGAAGCACCTCCGTCGTCGCGGAGCTCAGTGGGCAAACTGACCAGTCCAAGTCACAGCTCCACTCGACAGTCAACACTCCAACACTGAACCCCCTTCCGAGAGACGTGTTGTCAGCACCGGGGTACAATGGAAAATGATTAGGAGCCCATGTAATAAGTGAAAGTGACTCGGGACCGGTGACCCACTTTCCCATGAACCAGGTCTATGTTAGTGCTGTTGTGAAGTCATACATACACACATACACACACACTTACAACATCGCACACTATCTGGGAGGAATGGTGGGGGAACTTGTGGCCGTGGGGAACCTGGTGGGGATGTCCCACTGACCCACTTACGGACTGACGCATCATGTGCTCTTCGCGGCGGCGAGATGTAGGATTGGGAGTTTTCCCGGATCGACGCGACGCCGACGCCGTCGCCGCGGCCCTCTACCTGCCTGCCCGCCGCATTCGCCGGACCCGCTGCACGCGACCCGACACGTTTCGGGGTTCGTTTATTCCAGGGGAAACCGATCGTTGCAACAGTCGTAAATGTTAAATCGAAATGCCACCATCGAGGTGTGAGAGTACGTACGAATTGTATCACCGATTACGATCGACATTTCGTAAAATTATTGCCTTCGTTTTTTAATTTTCGATTATTCGATGAAAAATGGGGCGCCGACCTAATAGCTCCTAACGAAATTTTATTGCTGTAGAAAACTAAAGCCGACAAATCAACGTGGACCCAAAAAAAAAAACAATAGCTTTTGGTTCTTAATTTTAATGCAGTCGATGGTCACGTATCTACTAAAGTTGTGAAAGTAGTTTACACTTTTTAATTAACACAACACTGTAATTTATTTACTCTTTCTTTTCAAACATTTTTTAAATATTTACAGAAGTTGTATTATGTATAAACATTTTAGAAATCTAATAATTTAAGATTTTCAAAAATGTCTGTAATTAATCATCATCCATCTAATAATTTTAGCAGTATTCAGTACATACTGGAAAAAATCTATGTCAAGGTCTCCTAAAATACAAAATATTCAGCATTGCTCAATTTCGCGTTAAAGTTCAACATTTGATGCTAGAGTTTGCTATTAGAAGCTATAAAAATTATATTATCATAAAAATTTGTTTATTTCAACCTGGCTGAAAGGTATTGCACCAGGTTATTCAGTTTTACATAACACTTTTCTAAAACGCAAAAAATATACGTATTACTGAAAGAATCACATTCTGAAATACTGCGCGGTTTATTTCCCTGTCTATCCCGTCAGTAATTTACTACATATATCTTACTTATATCAGACCTTCATGAATGATTCATAAATATATCGAGCGATCAAGATAATTTGTAATCGAGTCGTCTATGAATTCGAATCCGTGTGTCTTTCGCGATTGATATGCTTAATTGTGGCATCTAAAGTTACGTCATTCAATAAGTTTAAAAAAATAATTTTTAAAATTATTTTAAAACAGATGCGAAAAAATGTAGCCTCCACAACCTATTTTTTATTGTTAATTTCAATTTTTCGCCAAGATCTTGTGTATAAATGAAATCCCAGTTCGGTGTAACCTGAACCACTGTCATCAAATGTCAAATGAATTTGAAGAATTAACTTAACCTCAAATCTCAGTATCTTGCCGCTTGCGTTGTTGATGTTGGTTGTTGTGTTATTTTTGTCTAGTGAAACAGTCTCTCTACTCTATAAAATCAGTTCTTTTAAGAACTTCATTTGTCCACTGTTTAAAAATGGCATTTTTATTGGAACACAAAGGGTTTATGGTTGAGTCGTATTTTCGAAATGGGCAGAAAGTAGACGGCGTGTGGTAATATTCTGTTCAAGATGCATGGACAGAATTTCGTGAGCAGTTTCCCGATAATATCGTCGATTATGCTCATTTCTCCAATACATTAAAGCGTTCTGTTACCCAGTTTCGAGAAACATCCAAGTGGATACGTTAATGCGCAAAATATGAGAATTTGGAGCAGTGAAGAGCCTCATGTTTATGTAGAGGCCCCATTACATCCACAAAAAATTGATGTTTGGGCAGTATTTAGCCGACGACGTATAATACGACCAAGATTTTTTGAAGGTAAATCATTCATTAGTTATTTAAACTTAAAAAAAAGTGATTTTGGAAACTTTTGTTAACGAACTTCATGATGACGAATTGGTACTTGGCTATTTTTAACAAGATGCGGCTATAGCGCATTCAGCAAGAACCACAATAGCTATGTTACGAAAGTTCTTTGATAACAGACTTATTAGTCGGAACATAGAAAATATCTGGCCTCCGAGATTTTGTGACCTTGCACTTATCCTGTGCACGACATACGTTTTCGGATTCATGGATGATTCGATTACAAATTATCTTGATCGCTCGATATATCATGTTGCCTCTAGAAAACAAAATTTACATGTACATATTAAGATGGATAATTTTTACGTGCAAAGCCTACTGGATGTATGAATAATTTAAGACTACCCTGTATTTCCCATATGAAGTTCAGAAATTATTTTGTGCATTTTTTTTTGACAATTCATGTATTAATTCTTTAACAGGTCTCCATTAGTTACAAAAAATAGTTTTATGAGAAGCAAAGGTGAGGCTTTTCGCGGCAAATACAGACGCGCCACGAAAAGCCACTTTTCTCCGAATAAAACCTATTTTCTTCAAACGCCGAAAATCTAACAATTTCTTTAATTTGACTGACCATCAGCGGCACAAAACTTAATTTCAAGGTTACTGTTCGTGCCGAACAAAATTATTTCTTTTATAATTGCAGAGGTAAAAAATTTTAGTTGAAAATATAACTAGTAACTAGACTCATAAGTTTTTTTCTTTAAAATTCAATGATTTTGACGAAACAAAAATCAAAAGTTATTTAATTGCTGATATCAAAGTTAAATTTTCATAACAACTTCAATGTCAAATGATAGTGAATTTTTATTTTTGTAATATATTGTAACAGTGAATACAATATAGTTTTTTTAAAATGACAATTTAGATTAGATAACTGTTATTGCATTATCTTTTCTTTCTCGAAAATTGTCTTATTGAAGTCCAAACTAAAATACACCGTTGAATTGAGAAAAATACGCTTTTGAAATAGATTCAAGACCTAGATTGACCTTGAATGTAAATTATCATGGATATCAGTTTGTAGCACCTAAAGGACTTTCTCATTTAATTTTTATTTTGTTAAAATCATATAATAAGGAAAATACAGCCCTGTCCGTTTTTATTGAAACACCTTCGATTAAATTGTGTGTGGAGTCCACGCGCGACAGCAGTGAAACTTTTTAAACTACGAATCGATTTTGAACACCTCACATTCTTTCAATTTACAGTCGATTAAAAACGACTTTGTGACATTTTCATTAATTAAAATCGCTTAAATTCGACCCTCCTCTTCGGCTCATTTCCTTATCAACAAAAACTAGATGCATCAAGTAACCTAGCAAAAAATCGGTTGTTTACGTTCTGTAGAGAATTATCGTTTCATTTTCCTTTCCTAAATGACGGCTTTCAACGATTTCACAAAATAAAATTCCCCGACTTTTCCAGGCATTTGTCCAGTCTTAAAAAAAATCTTCAAACGTCAGAAAAATGTGACATTGTATACGTCAATAGGCAATGACAAATGGCCATTTTTCTGCCGCTCAATTGAAAAAACCTGTGCTTTGAAAATGTCGTTGACCTTAGTAAACGGTCAAATCTGTATTTCGTGGGACATTTTCGGCATTTCAAGAAAAAATAGCATGTTTTATTCGGAGAAAAGTGGCTTTTCGTGGCTCGGCTGATATCAATAAAACAATTGTATTTTTGTATTTAAAATTCTTTTTCTTTCATATCACATTTTTTTTAATGCATCTGGTTCACCTTGTACCTCGCCTTGTACCTACTTGGTACATCGGAAATTGGAATTAATACATAGATATAGCCTACATTTTTTTTTATTCAAAATCAAAAACAACAGTTGCTTGTGCGGTAAACAGAGTTAGATTTAAAGTATTTTTGTCTGAAATGGGTTCGAATTAAAGGAAGTAAGAACTAAAAGATTAAATCGCATTTTATTAACTTTACTCTTTTGGGTCAAGGTTTTTCTGCAACAAAAAATTGAAATTAATAAAACCGTTTATTTCTGGCAAACAAAGCAAGCGACTTTTGGTGTCTATCGTCTCTATTTTATTTAAACTACATATTTGGGGTTTGAAGGAGTGACACATTTTCAAAGTCACCCTGTATATTCGCAATTTGTGTTAGAAAAAAGGCTCAAACATATTTTTCTTGCTCTGGTATTTCTATATTTAAACAACTCTTACTATACCTACTTTGATTATTTTTTTTATAATTTAGAAGACCTATTCGTACCTTGTGAAACAAAAAAATAGAGAAACAATGGACATGCGGTATTTTTTCCTCAATTTCTGAAAACTTCTCATTTGATTTTATACGACCTTTCGCATGAATAGCCACTGGCAAAATAGTATATTACGACCCAAGGCCAGAAAGTTGGATTTCCTGGTATATGAGATATAAAGGCCGAATCACAAACGCCATAGCATCCAACTTTCTGGCCGCGTGTCGTATAGTATTTCTCTTCGTCCCTACTTTTGCAAAACCGAGGTAGCTGCGCGCAGGCCACAAAAGTCGCTGTTCCTGGAGCGAAATCCAGCCAGCAATATTGCAGTTTCGGCTATGAGATGCAGAAAATTTAATTTTCAACTGGGTTGGTGCAGAGACTTCCGCAGTGTTTAGCTATAATTTCTGTAACGGTTTCTGTGTTCTCCAGATTTCACAATACGTTTCCAATGTCACAGATAGGTTTTAAAAATTTTACCATATTTTTACTGTATTCTTTTTTGCTTCGTTACTTTATTAATGTCCTAGTATACCGGTTTTTTAATTTACGTATATACAGGGTGTCCCAACTAAAATCTGTACCCCCAAAAATTCAAATTTCGAAAGACTCGGAAGAAAACGCTCGAACAGGTCAATTTTGTTATCAGAGGGGACCAAATTGTACCAAAATTTCAAGTCTTAGATCTCACCCCTTGAGCCAGGGGAGCCACCCCCTTAAAAAAATGGCATGAGGGGTCGTGTGATACATCATTTTAAAGCTTATTCAATTCTCTATCCAACCCTACATTTATCAATTCCTTTCTACAAAAAAAAGCATGAATTTGTTATTTTCCAAATCAAGATTATTTTATGTAGATTTGGAAAATAACAAATGCTTATGCTCTTTTTTGTAGAAACGAATCGATAAAAGTAGGTTTGGATAGTTAAGCGTTGTTCGAGCGTTTTCTTCTGAGTCTTTCGAAATTGGAATTGTTGAGGGGTACAAATTTTAGTTGAGTATTTTATGTAGATTTGGAAAATACCAAATTCATGCTTTTTTTTTGTAGAAAGGAATCGATAAATGTAGGTTTGAATAAGCTTTAAAACGATGTATGACACGACCCCCCATGCCATTTAAATTTTTTAAGGGGGTGGCTCCCTGGCTCAAGGGGTGAGATCTAAGACTTGAAAGTTTGATACAATTAGATCCCCCTTGATAAGAAAATTGACATGTTCGAGCGTTTTCTTCTGAGTCTTTCGAAATTGGAATTGTTGAAGGGTACAAATTTTAGTTGGGACACCCGATATGTATTTAATACGTCATTAGTTTAGATTACTACTTTTCGTTCGATTAAAACGCTGGGAAACTGGAAAGGTCTAGAGCAGTGAAAATGCGACAAAACAATCTGGAACAGAAAGAAATCTGAAAACTCAAAGGAAAGAGAAACTTCACACATAAGAATCTGAAAAGATAGAAGCCTTATCTTTAAATCTGATGAGAAATGGGGAACCTAAAAATCCGCAATTTGTAAAATAAAAAATCTAAAAACCTGTATGCATATTTGGAAATACCGTGGAATCATTTAAATTATAAATAAGAGTAGGCTGTGAAATTTAAATTAGATTGGCACTACTAACTGTTGACAATTTGTTTTAATATTTGAATGTCAAAGGTGTCAAAGTGACTTTAAAAAAACGGCTTGGTTTTATGATGATCGTGTCATTCCGAAGTCCGGACCTGACAATTCTAGATTATGTCATTTTCCCGTATCGAATTTAAAAATAATCCGCACAATCCTACAGAACTGCAAGAGGCAATTTTTAATGCATGCAACGCTATAACTTTTCAGATATTGGAAAATGCATTTGAAAATATGAAACGGAGAGTTAACAGCTGGATTGAAGCTGGGGGAGAACACTATGAACATTTACTGTGATTCTCAAAAAACCCTACATTCATTGTTAGTGTTTTATTTTGTTTGAATTAATACAATTTAACATGAGAAATATAAACGTCACAATGTTTAGACCATAACCTCAAATTTTACTGTCAAAAATAACCCGCCTACTCTAATTTATAATTTAAATGATCCCATGGTATAAACTCTTGGTTATCTGAAGACTTTCAGAGCCTGAGAAGCAAGAAACGTAAAAAACCAGAAAACCAAAAAGGTTTAAGCCTCACAATAAGGACCTGAAAGCCTGAGAATTCAAAAACCTGTATACATGGAATCTTTGAGAAAATGGTAACATAATTATAAGCATCTCATATCCTGAAAGCCTGAAAAACCTGAGAAACTGAAGTATAGAAATGAAATAGTAAAGCGGTTTCTTTTTTTTTGCCAAGAGAAAGACCATTAATCCTCGCTTTCTAGTTTTTATTATACAGGGTGTTCTCGAATGCACTGCAACTATTGATATAGAGCTCATAATTTTAAACAACTTTTCTACTCTTTTTTAACTAAACTTTCTTGGAAAAACGCGTACAACTCGTACTGATCAGCCGCGAGTTTCAATTTCGAAGCAAATCTATTTTAAATTTTATTTCGCAAATGAAAAATTTTCGGCAAAAATGATTTTTTATAAAATTATGAGACCAGTTTAAATATTTTCAGTGAATGTAGATATAAATTCACGTTGTTTAAAAGTTACTTTTCTTCCAAAGTTTAATTTACGGCTTTCGAACTGTCGGCCATAAATTAAGGAACAGGCAATAAAGATGTTATTCTTTTAACGGATCTAATATTTTCTAACCATTGCTGGACAGGGAGATGGTTTGTTAAAGATAAAAAATAGTTGAACACTTTCACAACTATCCGTTTCTCGGATTTTGGTTCTCAAATCGGTGTCGGTTTTTGTGCCCCCCTAATAGCCTTAGAATTCTGGCCCCCGAACCCGATACGCCCCTGTCTCCCACTCGTGCAGTATCCACAGATGGTTCATGTCCATATTTAAGAAACAAGTTGAGCACACAGTTCCCAAATTTAATTTAAAGTGACGTAAAAGTGAAATTTAATAGCTACAAATTTAAATTTTAACAAGTTTGGTGACAGGATGAGCCTAAACCGGCGTTAAAATCAAGATAATGATCGTTTAAATTGTCATTGGTAGCAAAATGCTCCATCCTACTTCTTTATTCAGTGAGTTATGATATACAACCCACATGAACAAAAAAAAAATAAAAATGAAAAACTACAAAATGTCTTTCATCTTATTGACATTCTTTGCATGTGTTTAGGATTAAGAAAAATTATTTAATAAACATTGCAACACACTAAACTTCAATAAAACAATGTTGAGAAATGAATGACATCACCAATAATTTCTTGACTTATCTTTCCACATCGTACATGCAGTACTGGTACACTTAAGAAAATCACCCTGTGATACAAAGCACATCAAAAGCATGAATTTCTTTTGTGTTTAAAAGCGCATTTTGTAATATGTTGCACAAAGCGGAATGCAGACAAAAAAGGGCTTCATTACACACAAGTGGCATCAAAAACGCCACCATATTTCGCTGTATGTATTATATTTCATTCCACATCTGCCGTAATTGTTCTGGTGGAATTCGCTTTTATTCGATGAAAGTGAAACAGCATTCGCTCTTCATATCCTACTTACCCATCGAATTCCATACTGTCGAAGAAAGTAAATTTGACGATGGATCAAATCAAGCCATTTGAGAAACTGTGTCACAACTATTAGCCCCGCACGCAACGAATGACAATTGGATTTGGAACCGACAAAATGGTGATTTTCGTGTGAAGGGTTTATTGACTAATGACACTAATTGAGATGATGAAATTAATTATTGACAAGGCCCTAATTTCGTTTGGCCCGGACTGATCTCCAATTTTGTCCCTAATTTGTTAATTTATGAAATTAGATTGTTCATTAAAGGGGTATCATTGACTCATGCGTAAAATTGACATACATTTCGAATACGCCTTTCGAAACCGCGTAGTTTTTTTATACTTGGACCCAAGTCGCTGATGAATTGTTTTATTCCTGGGTTATCTAGACTTGGCAAGGATGACAGTGACTACGCGTGCTGTTGCATTGGTTTTGCAGCTCTTTCTAAACCGGTGGGTGTCTCCCATTAGATCCACGAATAATCTCATCAAACCCCGCGTCTATTTTAATTAACCCACTTGTTTTTATTGACTCCCAGAAGAGTTGCAGTAAGTAATTCGGTTGTAAAGACGGATAAATCCAACTCACCTACTGACATCGATGCAGGCTCCTTCTCATTGTTCTTTCGGGCTAAATAAATAGGTCAAACCGCTCGTTTTGTGAATTGGGTGACCCAGTTCCCGGGCGGACACATGGAATTACATCCAAACATAACAAATAAAAGCTCCGCTAACAGTTTTATCTTGTATGTGTTTTAAGTCGTTGGGGTTTATTTATTTTACAACTTGTTTGCGGGAAATTCAGTGTAATTTTAGAGCTTTTTGATGGAGGGTCTACCTCTTTTGAGGAAGCCTGTTTACGAGACGGTAGTAAATAGTAAAAAAATTGTCCCGTTTTCGGTTTCCCCATCTGTATGTGGTAGCTAAATCTGGCAGCACGCACACAAAGGTTTATTGCTGCCGGGAAAGGCATCCGACGGAATGTAAAAACCTGCAATCAGGACAGTTTATTGTAGCAATTAGGCTGTAAACGCACCGATTGAAAAAGTAAATTCATCACAAGAAGGACGAACCGTTATTTATAGTAACAATAAATTCTCTTCGACACCTTTGCCGTCAGGTAGAAGCCCTACATCCCCGATAAAAAAATCTATAATCTTCCTTTCAAAATCACAGTTCCGTAAGTACAAGAATGTACTCTGAAATTAATAGTGTATCTATTTATGTGCGGATTATTCGTATTATTGCGACATGGAGCTAGATAAAAAGTCTATAGTTGGGCCTTGAAACTCGGGTTTTATTATTAACACATCTATCACAGTCACTTCGTGCGAAGAATAACTTCCGCATCATGACACGTTCCTATTTTCTTTTTGATAGAAATTATTGAGCAAAATGGTTACCAACAACTAACCTTTGCTGAAAGTGAAAAATTGACGTCATTGCGTGTTTTTTAAGTAGCGGAGATTTTTTAAATCTTGTGGGTACAAGCGAATTAGTTGTTTCTCAAATAACCCGGAAACTATCTGTTTGTCGAGGGAGTAATTTGGATTTTAAAAATACTCGTGTTTTAAGAATGGCTGCAAAAGTTATTTTTTTATTCTTTGAATCTTCGCCAAATGTATGTTGACCTTAAAAAAATTGTTATGGTGTTCTACTTTAGTGAACTGTCATCAAATAATATTTTCCGAAATCTTTTATTATTGTTTTTTCTTTTTCTTTCTTTGTTTGTCAACTAATTTTGTTGAAAAGTATTTCCCCCTTCTTTGACGAACGATGAGGAGTAGAGAGGTACACAAAATTATTGTATATCACAATTCTTAACAGTTTTGTGGATGTATGACGTCGCTGTTCGCGGTCAAACTAAAATCTCACATTGGTTAAAAAATAATTGTTTTCTATTCAAATTTATTGTCTACTAATATTCTATAGGTAGACCCTATAGACTAAAGAAATGGAAAAATAAAAAAATGCAAAATGGAATTGAGAAAGGAGAACAGAAAACACAAAAAAAAAACAAATCTGGAGTGCAGAAAAAAAAACAGAGGAATCAGAAAGAACTAGCATCACTGAAGTATAAAAGAGAATTGGCAGAATCAGGGTGAAGAAAATATAATTCCGCCAAAGACATCGTTTGGAATTAGAGAGCACCAAGAGAATTAAGAAATCGAAAAATGACACAACAGAACTGTAACAGGAGAAATTACAGAAAACAGCAAAAAAAAAAAAAATCAATAAAAAAAATGCGAAGATCAGGAATGAAGAAAAAAAATTGAGCTAAGGGGATCGGTTGGATTTAGGAAGAAGCAGGACGACTAATGGGAAGATAAAAATGCGAAAATGACGAATGGAATGGAAAACAGAGAATTTCCAGAAAACAAGAAACCAAAAAATAAAATAAAAAGAACAGACAATCAGCAGCAGTCACGAAGTATTAAGAAGCAATGAAGAGTGAAGAAAAAAGAATTGTGAGAAGGCAATCGGTGGGAATTAGGAAGAATCAAGAGGACTAAAGAAATGGAAAAATAAAAAAATGCAAAATGGAATGGAGAAAGGAGAACAGAAAACACAAAAAAAAACAGAAATCTGGAGTGCAGAAAAAACAGAGGAATCAGAAAGAACCAGCAGCACTGAAGTATAAAGGAGAATTGGCAGAATCAGGGTGAAGAAAATAGAATTCCGCCAAAGACATCGTTTGGAATTAGAGGGCACCAAGAAAATTAAGAAATGGAAAAATCACAAAGAGAACTGTAAAAGAAGAAATTACAGAACACAGCAAAAAAAAAAATGCGAAGATCAGGAGTGAAGAAAAAAAATGAGCTAAGGGGATCGGTTGGATTTAGAAAGAAGCAGGACGACTAATGGGAAGATAAAAATGCGAAAATGACGAATGGAATGGAAAACAGAGAATTTCCAGAAAACAAGAAACCAAAAAATAAAATAAAAAGAACAGACAATCAGCAGCAGTCACGAAGTATTAAGAAGCAATGAAGAGTGAAGAAAAAAAGAATTGTGAGAAGGCAATCGGTGGGAATTAGGAAGAATCAAGAGGACTAAAGAAATGGAAAAATAAAAAAATGCAAAATGGAATGGAGAAAGGAGAACAGAAAACACAAAAAAAAACAGAAATCTGGAGTGCAGAAAAAAACAGAGGAATCAGAAAGAACCAGCAGCACTGAAGTATAAAAGAGAATTGGCAGAATCAGGGTGAAGAAAATAGAATTCCGCCAAAGACATCGTTTGGAATTAGAGAGCACCAAGAGAATTAAGAAATGGAAAAATGACAAAGAGAACTGTAAAAGGAGAAATTACAGAAAACAGCAAAAAAAATAAATCAATAAAAAAATGCGAAGATCAGGAGTGAAGAAAAAAATGAGCTAAGGGGATCGGTTGGATTTAGGAAGAAGCAGGACGACTAATGGGAAGATAAAAATGCGAAAATGACGAATGGAATTGAAAACAGAATTAACAGAAAACAAGGAACCAAAAAATAAAATAAAAATAACAGACAATCAGCAGCAGTCACGAAGTATTAAGAAGCAATGAAGAGTGAAGAAAAAAGAATTGTGAGAAGGCAATCGGTGGGAATTAGGAAGAATCAAGAGGACTAAAGAAATGGAAAAATAAAAAAATGCAAAATGGAATTGAGAAAGGAGAACAGAAAACACAAAAAAAAAACAGAAATCTGGAGTGCAGAAAAAAACAGAGGAATCAGAAAGAACCAGCATCACTGAAGTATAAAAGAGAATTGGCAGAATCAGGGTGAAGAAAATATAATTCCGCCAAAGACATCGTTTGGAATTAGAGAGCACCAAGAGAATTAAGAAATGGAAAAATCACAAAGAGAACTGTAAAAGAAGAAATTACAGAACACAGCAAAAAAAAAAAACAATAAAAAAATGCGAAGATCAGGAGTGAAGAAAAAAAATGAGCTAAGGGGATCGGTTGGATTTAGAAAGAAGCAGGACGACTAATGGGAAGATAAAAATGCGAAAATGACGAATGGAATGGAAAACAGAGAATTTCCAGAAAACAAGGAACCAAAAAATAAAATAAAAATAACAGACAATCAGCAGCAGTCACGAAGTATTAAGAAGCAATGAAGAGTGAAGAAAAAAAGAATTGTGAGAAGGCAATCGGTGGGAATTAGGAAGAATCAAGAGGACTAAAGAAATGGAAAAATAAAAAAATGCAAAATGGAATTGAGAAAGGAGAACAGAAAACACAAAAAAAAACAGAAATCTGGAGTGCAGAAAAAAACAGAGGACTCAGAAAGAACCAGCAGCACTGAAGTATAAAAGAGAATTGGCAGAATCAGGGTGAAGAAAATAGAATTCCGCCAAAGACATCGTTTGGAATTAGAGAGCACCAAGAGAATTAAGAAATGGAAAAATGACAAAGAGAACTGTAAAAGGAGAAATTACAGAAAACAGCAAAAAAACAACAAAAAAATGCGAAGATCAGGAGTGAAGAAAAAAAAATTGAGCTAAGGGGATCCGTTGGATTTAGGAAGAAGCAGGACGACTAATGGGAAGATAAAAATGCGAAAATGACGAATGGAATTGAAAACAGAATTAACAGAAAACAAGGAACCAAAAAATAAAATAAAAATAACAGACAATCAGCAGCAGTCACGAAGTATTAAGAAGCAATGAAGAGTGAAGAAAAAAGAATTGTGAGAAGGCAATCGGTGGGAATTAGGAAGAATCAAGAGGACTAAAGAAATGGAAAAATAAAAAAATGCAAAATGGAATTGAGAAAGGAGAACAGAAAACACAAAAAAAAAACAGAAATCTGGAGTGCAGAAAAAAACAGAGGAATCAGAAAGAACCAGCATCACTGAAGTATAAAAGAGAATTGGCAGAATCAGGGTGAAGAAAATATAATTCCGCCAAAGACATCGTTTGGAATTAGAGAGCACCAAGAGAATTAAGAAATGGAAAAATCACAAAGAGAACTGTAAAAGAAGAAATTACAGAACACAGCAAAAAAAAAAACAATAAAAAAATGCGAAGATCAGGAGTGAAGAAAAAAAATGAGCTAAGGGGATCGGTTGGATTTAGAAAGAAGCAGGACGACTAATGGGAAGATAAAAATGCGAAAATGACGAATGGAATTGAAAACAGAGAATTAACAGAAAACAAGGAACCAAAAAATAAAATAAAAATAACAGACAATCAGCAGCAGTCACTAAGTATTAAGAAGCAATGAAGCGTGAAGAAAAAAGAATTGTGAGAAGGCAATCGGTGGGAATTAGGAAGAATCAAGAGGACTAAAGAAATGGAAAAATAAAAAAATGCAAAATGGAATTGAGAAAGGAGAACAGAAAACACAAAAAAAAAACAGAAATCTGGAGTGCAGAAAAAAACAGAGGAATCAGAAAGAACCAGCAGCACTGAAGTATAAAAGAGAATTGGCAGAATCAGGGTGAAGAAAATAGAATTCCGCCAAAGACATCGTTTGGAATTAGAGAGCACCAAGAGAATTAAGAAATGGAAAAATGACAAAGAGAACTGTAAAAGGAGAAATTACAGAAAACAGCAAAAAAACAACAAAAAAATGCGAAGATCAGGAGTGAAGAAAAAAAAATTGAGCTAAGGGGATCCGTTGGATTTAGGAAGAAGCAGGACGACTAATGGGAAGATAAAAATGCGAAAATGACGAATGGAATGGAAAACAGAGAATTTCCAGAAAACAAGGAACCAAAAAATAAAATAAAAAGAACAGACAATCAGCAGCAGTCACGAAGTATTAAGAAGCAATGAAGAGTGAAGAAAAAAAGAATTGTGAGAAGGCAATCGGTGGGAATTAGGAAGAATCAAGAGGACTAAAGAAATGGAAAAATAAAAAAATGCAAAATGGAATGGAGAAAGGAGAACAGAAAACACAAAAAAAACAGAAATCTGGAGTGCAGAAAAAAACAGAGGAATCAGAAAGAACCAGCAGCACTGAAGTATAAAAGAGAATTGGCAGAATCAGGGTGAAGAAAATATAATTCCGCCAAAGACATCGTTTGGAATTAGAGAGCACCAAGAGAATTAAGAAATCGAAAAATGACACAAGAGAACTGTAACAGGAGAAATTACAGAAAACAGCAAAAAAAAATCAATAAAAAAAATGCGAAGATCAGGAGTGAAGAAAAAAAATTGAGCTAAGGGGATCGGTTGGATTTAGGAAGAAGCAGGACGACTAATGGGAAGATAAAAATGCGAAAATGACGAATGGAATGGAAAACAGAGAATTTCCAGAAAACAAGAAACCAAAAAATAAAATAAAAAGAACAGACAATCAGCAGCAGTCACGAAGTATTAAGAAGCAATGAAGAGTGAAGAAAAAAAGAATTGTGAGAAGGCAATCGGTGGGAATTAGGAAGAATCAAGAGGACTAAAGAAATGGAAAAATAAAAAAATGCAAAATGGAATGGAGAAAGGAGAACAGAAAACACAAAAAAAAAAACAGAAATCTGGAGTGCAGAAAAAAACAGAGGAATCAGAAAGAACCAGCAGCACTGAAGTATAAAAGAGAATTGGCAGAATCAGGGTGAAGAAAATAGAATTCCGCCAAAGACATCGTTTGGAATTAGAGAGCACCAAGAGAATTAAGAAATGGAAAAATGACAAAGAGAACTGTAAAAGGAGAAATTACAGAAAACAGCAAAAAAAAAATCAATAAAAAAATGCGAAGATCAGGAGTGAAGAAAAAAATGAGCTAAGGGGATCGGTTGGATTTAGGAAGAAGCAGGACGACTAATGGGAAGATAAAAATGCGAAAATGACGAATGGAATTGAAAACAGAATTAACAGAAAACAAGGAACCAAAAAATAAAATAAAAATAACAGACAATCAGCAGCAGTCACGAAGTATTAAGAAGCAATGAAGAGTGAAGAAAAAAGAATTGTGAGAAGGCAATCGGTGGGAATTAGGAAGAATCAAGAGGACTAAAGAAATGGAAAAATAAAAAAATGCAAAATGGAATGGAGAAAGGAGAACAGAAAACACAAAAAAAAACAGAAATCTGGAGTGCAGAAAAAAAACAGAGGAATCAGAAAGAACCAGCAGCACTGAAGTATAAAAGAGAATTGGCAGAATCAGTTTGAAGAAAATAGAATTCCGCCAAAGACATCGTTTGGAATTAGAGAGCACCAAGAGAATTAAGAAATGGAAAAATGACAAAGAGAACTGTAAAAGGAGAAATTACAGAAAACAGCAAAAAAACAACAAAAAAATGCGAAGATCAGGAGTGAAGAAAAAAAAATTGAGCTAAGGGGATCGGTTGGATTTAGGAAGAAGCAGGACGACTAATGGGAAGATAAAAATGCGAAAATGACGAATGGAATGGAAAACAGAGAATTAACAGAAAACAAGGAACCAAAAAATAAAATAAAAAGAACAGACAATAATCAGCAGCAGTCACGAAGTATTAAGAAGCAATGAAGAGTGAAGAAAAAAGAATTGTGAGAAGGCAATCGGTGGGAATTAGGAAGAATCAAGAGGACTAAAGAAATGAAAAAATAAAAAATGCAAAAATGGAATTGAGAAAGGAGAACAGAAAACACAAAAAAAAACAGAAATCTGGAGTGCAGAAAAAAACAGAGGAATCAGAAAGAACCAGCAGCACTAAAGTATAAAAGATAATTGGCAGAATCAGGGTGAAGAAAATAGAATTCAGCCAAAGACGTCGTTTGGAATTAAGGAGAATCAAGAGAATTAAGAAATGAGAAAATCACAAATAGAACTGTTAAAGGAAAAATAACAGAAAACAAGAGGAGGACCCAAAAACAATCATGAGTAAAGAAAAAAAAAAAGAACAGAAAATCAGCAGCACCCACGAAGTATTAAAAATCGCAGAGATCGGAACTGAAGAAAAAAAAAAATAAGCTAAGGGCATCAGTTGGATTTAGGGAGAATTCGGAGTATTAATGGGAAAATAAAAATGCGAAAATGACAAATGGAACTGAGAAAAGAAAAACAAACAGAAAACAAGAAGGAACAAAAAATAAAATGAAAAGAACAGAAAGAATCAGCAGTACTCACGAGGTATTAAAAAGAATTCACAGAGATGTCTAACGACGCTGTCCGCGCCCATTAATATAATTTCTGATTACATATTTCATATAAAATATATGGATTTGTTAAAATTTTACTTATAAAACAGTATCCACATTTGTTTAAATAATTCCAAGACAGTTACAGACAACTAACCTTTGCTGAAAGTGAAAAATTAACGGCATTGCATGTTTTTTAACTAGCGGAGATTTTTTAAATCTGGGAACCAAACGAATTAGTTGTAATTTACATGTTTCTCAAATAACCCGGAAACCATTTGTTTGTCGAGGGAGGAATTTGGATTTTAAAAATACTTGGCTTCAAAAGTTAATCTTGTCGGATTTTTTAATTCTTTGAATCTTCGCCAAATGTGTGTTGACCTTAAAAAAATTGTTATGGTATTCTACTTTGGTGAACTGTCATCAAATAATATTTTCCGAAATATTTTATTATTGTTTTTTCTTTTTCTTTCTTTGCCAATTTATTTTGTTGAGAAGTACTTCCTCTCTCTTTGACGAACGATGAAGAGTAGAGAAAATGTAGGAAAACAGTGGAGGTACAAAGTACAAAATTGTTTTTCAAACGCTATGTATTATTTTCCAAAATACAGCGCGAAGGGACGTCTATATTCTCATAATACTGTTAAAAAAATAATAAATAAATAAATCTGTTAATTATTGTGTAACAAAAATCCACAATTTTTAATAGTTTGTGGATGTATAACGCCGCTGTTCGCGCTCAAACTTAAATCTCACATTGGTTAAAAAAGAATTGTTTTCTATTCAAAATTCTTTGACTCAGAGGTACCATAATCGTTAAAATTTATTGTCTGATAATATTCTATAGGATATATAAGATTGTCATTATCAAAAATAATAAATCTAGAATCAATAATGAGGATTGGAAAATTGGGTACAGAAACAACAAAGGAACATTTAAACAGGAGATTCGGCAAAAAAAAAGAGGAACTTGGAGGAATTAGTAGGACTAAGAAGAATCAGATCCACTGCAAGGAAATTATGAGAATTTAGAATCAAAAGGAATAAAAAATGAGGAATGGGAAACAAACAAATTGTAACGTCGCAAAATGAATGACAAGTGAGACTTGAACGGACAGAAAACAAAAAGAAACCAAATAAAAAATCAGCACTAAAGAAAAAAAGAATTAAGACAAGAAAATCGGTAGGAATTAGGAAAAACCAGGAGGACTAATAGATGGGAAAATAAAAAAGCGAAAACGACAAATGGAATTGAGAAAGGAGAACTAAGAGAAAACAAGAAAAAGGAACCACAAAAATGCAGAAAAAAGGTAAAAGTGGTATCAGAAAAAATCAGCAGCACTCATGAGGTCTGAAGAGAATTTGCTTGCAGAAATCGGGGAGAATCAGGAGAATTAAGAAATGGGAAAATAAAAATGCGAAAATGACAAATGGAATTGAGAAAGGAGAACCAACAGAAAACAAGAAGGAACCAAAAAAAAACAAAAAAAAAACAGAGAATCAACAGCACTCACGAAGGAGTGAAGAAAAAAAGAATTGAGAGAAGGAAATCGGTGGGAATTAGGAAGAATCAAGAGGACTAAAGAAATGGGAAAACGACAAATGGAAGGAAGTGTTAAAGAAGAAATAATAGAAAACAAGAGAAGAACCCAGAAACAAACATGAGTGAAGAAAAAAAGAATAGAAACTCAGCAGCACTTACGAAGTATTAAGAAGAATTCGCAGAGATCAGAAGTGAAGAAAAAATAATTAAGCTAAGGGCATCAGTTGGATTTAGGGAGAATTCGGAGTATTAATGGGAAAATAAAAATGCTGAAATGACAAATGAAAAAAAAAAAATAATAAAAAAAATGCGAAAATCAAGAGTGAAGAAAAATGGAACATAGAATCAGCAACACTCACAAACTATTAAAAAAAATTGGCAAAGGTCAGAAGTGAAGAAAAAAGAATTGAGCTAAGGGCATCGGTTGTATTTAGGAAGAAGCAGGAGGACTAATGGGAAGATAACAATGCGAAAATGACGAATGGAATTGAGAAAGGAGAATTAACAGAAAAGAAGAAAAAATAACTAAAAAAAAAACCTCAAAAATCAGGAGTGCAAAAACAAAAACAAGGAAATCAGAAATAATCAGCAGCACTCATAACGTATAAGAAGAATTTGCAGAAATCAGGGTGAAGAAAAAATAATTCAGGCAAACACATCGGCTGGAATTACGTAGTCTCTGACTTTTTCTGGATTTGTTGAAATTTTACTTATAAAACAGTATCCACATTTTTAAAACAATTCCAAGATGTCTAATGACGATGTCCGCGCTCAAAGTTAAAGCTCACATTTTGCAAATTTTTTTTATTTAATATTCTAGCATTCATTAGAATTTTAAAATATTACAATCGTGGATTGTTGGAATATCAAAAAAAAATTTGGAATTTCCAATGTTAGTAATTGAGTTCCTTTCAATAATTGTAGAATATCCGAATTTAAAAATTTCTCAGCATACGAATTTATTGCTAATTCATCCCCTAGCCGAAGGTCTGCTTTCGCCTCGGTTTTGCAAAAGTGGGGCGGGCAGCTGCGCGCAGGCCGTAAAGCGGCTGTTCCTCCAGCGAAACCCGCCCGGGAAGACCGATTTTCGGCTATAGGATGCAGAAAACAACATTCCCTGACTTTCCCAGATTTCCAGATCACCGAGAACCCTGCCAAGTTTTGTATCATCCTATTTGGTTTTTGCTGCTACCGTTTTTGTTTCTCTATCCTTATGTTTTCATTATCCAAGATTTGTTTCCAATATGATAGCCCTTTCTATTATTTCACTCCACTATCTTTTGTTTTAATTAATCTTTGACTGCTTTTCCTTGGAGTTGTTTGTTGTTTTGTTCCCATTTTGAAGTGATTTGCTTCTTTTTGATTATACGATTTGGTGACCACCAGTTTCTCAAGATTCTCCTAAAGCACCAGCATTAGACAGTTTTAAGGGTTTTAAATCTCATCATCGTAAAAAAATGCCCACAAATTTGGTCCTTCGAGCGATTCCATCCGCAAACCGAACGACCGATTCGGTTTCACTTTCTTCGGCAGCACGACCGCCAATCAAAAGTAGGATACGAAAGTGAATCGCCATCATCATGCATTCATTGTTTCACTTTCGACGACAAAAAGTGAATCCGACCAGTCGCATTTCGCCAGTGGCGGAATGGGATGGCAACCTGTTAGGCGTGTGATGTCATAACTGTTTGTCGAAGACCATGCGTGCCAGTAGAACATGCTTGCGTAATTGCATGGCGGCTTGACACCATTCCCAGATTCCTCCCCTCTACAAACACCATACTTGTACATATTGTGCGGACATTTTACGCACAATTTCGTCGCGAAAAAAGGCCCCATTCTGTCAATAATTGCACGGATTCGGCTGGATGACGCTATTTTTTGTCGGCCGACACAAAAACGGTTTGCTCATCTAATTCGCGTCCGATTTTGCACCAGATGATCATTTGAGTCGAGGAAAAGGGAGGAGGTTTTAGCGGCGCATGATCTCAAAATCGGCTCAAGTGTATTGGGTTTGTGGGTCAAAGAAGCGTAGACGAAGTGTTTAATCTCTCGGTAACGTATGCGCTTGTGGACAAGATAAAGGTTCTTATCTGTCGGGAGTGACAGAAGAGGTTAAGCTTGACTAATCCGTTGGTCCAGATGTTTTTGCAAGAACCTTTTATTTTAATACACCTCATTCGTGTCTGTTACACTTTTTATTATTCTTTTATTACTTAAATATCCGTGGATTTATTAACATTTTATACGTCTATTACAAAATGTCCTAACATTCACCAAAATCCACACAAATTGCATGATCCTTGACACACATGGTTCTGAGACCAGTTTCTTTCATTAAAATGTCTTGATGATGAAGATAAATTTGAATTTTTCCGAATGAAAATATGCTCGTACAAACTACGTATTGGATTGTGAACGCAGCAATTATACAATTTTACAATAATTACCAGCAGTCATTACTCATCGACCAGTTCTAGATCTACGAGTGCTAATTTCGACACTTTTTCATTACCTACAAAATGAAGTATTTTTAGTGCTGTACATCTGCATCGTCTTTCGAACAATCCATAAAAGATGATTGGAGTGTCGATCTGTAGGTAAAATAGCAAATCAAAATTAATTGGCGTATTTGATGATTCTAGTAAATATCAAAACCCTTGCAGTGTCGACAGACAATGACCCAAATTGATGGCATGTTCATACCAATTTTCACCAAGTCAGTAAAGATTATTTGTGATGATTCATTTCTTGCCCATGATGATTTATTTTAAAATCGTTGTTGTTTACCACAACTTTCCGTTCACAGTTAACAATTTTGCACTCACTAAAATGGGTCATTAGGGTAATTTTTGTAGGAGTCTTACTTCATCTCCTCGGTCCTTTATTTCTCTCCGAAAATGTCACACTCGGACGTGTGTCACTTTCGACCGATCATTGAGAAACACGCATTTAAATAAACACAAAGGCGTCAATAAAATCTCTCAGATGATAACCGCCGCACTGCGACGTGATTAGGAAAACTGGTGTAGGCCTAAATTGTAGTTGCTTAACACTTTAATTATAGAGATATCTCGATACAAGCAGACATCATCGTTTTATCTGCATGTCCCATATTTTTAGCTCGCTCGTATCATCGAGTAAAGAGTACACCTACATCCTCGTTTCCCCCCTGAAATTACTACTAATTGAGAGTAATAATTACAGGTCAGGCTGATGAGCGCGTATTGACGGCAATTTGGTAAATTTTAAACAGAGAGAATTGGGTAAGAACGGCAAATAATTAGGTGGACTTTCGCTTTTTAAAGTGTTTCGCGTAAATATTGCGCAATATTTAATTAGTAAACAATGGGGGTTCCTTACAATCGATGTGGACAGAAAAATTTGAATATATTTCAACGACGCGCAGGTAAAACATGAAAAATCATTCCCGTTTTAGGGAATTGGGTCAAAGAATGAGACGGTTGGCATTTCGAAACGATGTGGAATATCTAGTTCGATTTGACAAAAAATTCCAGCCCTACGATAAAGGGTTTCCGGAGGGTTAAGAGATTTGTGTTTTCATTTAATGAATTAGTTTCATTGTGACAGTTCTCCAAATTTTTCTTAGATCTGAAAGTTTGTGATTTGTATTTCATTAAGGATTTTTTTCTATTCTTCTACTTTACCTATTCCATCTGTATTGCTGATCTAAGGTTACAAAATAAATTAATAATTCATAAATAGATACAAAAGAACCATGAATAGATCTAGATACATAATAAATTGTCTAGTAGATTTAGTTTTGAAGTGAAACTTTTTATGCGACTATAGCCACACGACACATGTCCACTCAAATAAGTACCAGAATAATTTGTACACTTTTATCGGACGATTTTTGGATTAATTCATACCGGCTCTAAACGCTTCGCAGCGGCGAACAGTGTAAAAGAGGCCCCCTGCCCCAAGGGGCCCCCTTGATAAAGGATGGTCACCTTGGGACAGGGGGGCCCAGGGAGGGCCCTTGGTACAGGGCAACGAAAATAACAGAGAGCTCCGACAACCAAAATTTGTCGTACCGGGCATTAAAAATGAAAATCGATTCTTAAGGAGTAGAGAAACCCCAAAAGTTTCACTTGTGTCGCGCGTGGACTCCACACACATTTTTTCTTTATGCCTTAGGTTCCAAAATTTTCAGCTTGTCAAGTTATTATTTATTTTCGGGTTCTCCGTTCTGTTGAAGGGCTGAGATAAGATAGAGGATTCTAGCTCTAAGCTTTGAATAAAAAAATTGATCTCTCATTCCGAGAATCTCAGATTCAAAAATTTTGGGAGATTGTGTGGGTTCAAAATTCTAAATTACAAAATCAAAAAATTCCATATTCATTACGAGCAAATTGGAAGAAATCGAAATTCCTAGATATTAATCTTCCATAATTTCAAAGCTACAAAGATAACAAAAAATTCCAAGATGCTATATTTTACGATTCCGAGAATGTAGGATGAAGAGTAAAAAAGAAAAAGGACAATATTTAAAAATTCAAAGAGTGATGATTGTACTCCCAGAATATGGAATCTTGAGATTCAAATTGTACGTTCCCAAATTTCTATGGTTCAAAATTCCAAGCTTTTTTGTATTGAATTTGAATAAAGGAACCGTGTCCTGATTTTAGATTTTGAATTGTGCCCTTGCGGCTGCTGAATAGTGACTTGGATTTAGACTGAAGGCGGGCGTGAGTGCCGCCAGTCAGGTAAGGGTTTTACGACCCTTTGGTTTCCCAACTGGCCGACGCGACGGCCGCTGCAAATATTTCTCAACAATTCCAAGACTCGGATTCATAAATGTATTTCCAGATTCTATATCCAATAATCGCAAATTCGGAGTACTAATCCGAGATCTGGAATTTCAGATTGAAAAATTAAGAATAGTTTGACTCCTAGAACCAATACCCGCTTATGGATCGACGTTCAATAAGTGAGACCAATTTTATTCAGAATTTAATGAAGAACATAAGTCAGATAACATTTTCTCGTCGGAGTTACCGTTTACGAGAAAAATGCAGAAAAGCTTAATGAGGTCCCGCTAAGGGTCGATTTTTTGCGCCAAGGGGGAAACTCTTCGGATCTTTATTTAGGTCCCTGCTGGGAGTTTATAACCAAAATTTCAAAACTTTAGAAATTATTTTTCTTCTATTCGTCGTTTTTTCGTCTAATTTGCTTGGACTATAATTAGCCCCAACTGTTTGCCTTATATCGCAGTTATAATTGTAACAAGTTAACAGCTTATATACGTAGTACGTTCAAAATTATTTATAACATGTAGAAACTTTGATATAACATTATAACTTTTCAGAACCAAAAAGGGCTCAAATTTAACGGTTAAGTTTAGAAAGAACTTTTTCGTTGCAGATTTACTCTAGATTATTTTTGCTAATAAGTATTTTGTTGATAAAGTTGATGCTTTAAGAGATATTTGCAAAAAAACTGAAAAATTGTACCTTCTTCGCTGACTGGCCAACGCCGACTTCGATCGAGGGGACAGTAATAAGTGAGTCCAAATAAATAGATTAAGGCCATTTCCAACTTTCTATTAATTATTTCCTTATTGAACTCTCTGTCGCCTATCCTATACCATAATATGCATAATATTGAAGTAGGTTAGCATGTAATAATAAACTCTCTAACTTACATAGATCAGGGATAATCAATGTTGTTGTACGTGCAATAAACGATAAATGACACAACCGACAGTTCGAAGCACATCTTCAATTTCAGGCTCAATTTCCAAAACGCGATTACATCTGGGACGTCCGAAATCATAATAAAATGATCAGCGAGCACACATAACAATACAGAGCGGCGCGACACTCAACTATCAACGACAATTTTTTTTTGTCCCAAAAAACTCAGAAGGTTCGTTCGGCAAAAACGTTCTGATGCGTTAAAGTTCATGTCGGCATAAGCGGAGGATGAAATAAGGGGTCAAAAAAATGCGGATTTAAGCAAAATGGTAAATAGAAAAAATGTTTATTTTGATGACTTCTACTTTTGGTTAAATTTTCTGCTAGGACTTCTATAACACCCTGTATATTTGGAAGAGGCCACATTTTTTCCATAACTACACTTTAGGTAATTCGGTGCACTGAACAATGCATTCACAATTACATTTTGATGTGTGACAGTGAAGATAAATGTCAGCCAGCGCCTACTCCAAATGTATTTGCATTTGAACACCCGTTATATTCACGTTTATTGACAGTGAAATTAAGAGAATAATGTACAAGTTGGAAGAAATCAAAAGGAACTAAAGGGCTAAATGAAGCAGGAATGAAGAGAGAACCAAGAAATTAAGGGAGATTCAAAAGTAAAGAGAATAATTTAAGGCGAAAGAGAAGAGAGAAACAGGTTGAGAGAGAGAGAGGAAAGGAGAAGAAGGAAGAACAATATTGTCATAATAGGATGAGGTGGCGAAAGGAAAAGTAAACAGCAGGCCAAAGACAGGATATTTTTCTGATAAAAAATGTAGGAGAGATCAAAATCAAAGACTGTTACCGTATAAATAGATATCAAGTATTAGTGGAAATGGAAGATTGGGAGGGAAAGGAAAATTGAGGAAGCAAAAAGGAGAAAGAAGAAACACACATAGACGACCTCACAAAGCAAGAAAGGCAGTTACAGAAGAAAGAGGTAGCATAGCGAAGGAAGAACGGAGAGACGGGAAAGAAGTAAGAGCGGGATAAAGGAATTAACAATAGAGGGGGTTCAACAGAGATAGAATAAAAAGAGGCGGAGACTAGAGGTTTTCCAAAAAGAAAAAGAAGGGGTGAGGGAGAAAATGAAGATGACGATAAAGGAAAAATTACAAAGAAACGAGGAGCAAAGTAAGTGAGAAAGCAAGAAGAGTGGCGGAAAAACTAAAAAGGCACTATTTGGCATGTAGCGGGATGAAGAAAAGAAGAAAAAGATTTCTGGGACCATGTGAAGCAATTCGAGATAGCGTGTTTAATAGAAACATAAAGAACAAAGCTGGGAAAAAATGAAAATTTTGAGCGGGAGAAATGGAGAAAAAGGGACCAGAAAGAACAGAAAGGGGATGAAAAAAGAGAATCAAAAAAGGGGGACAAAGAAGGAGAATCTATTCTATTAAAAGCCGTGCGCTAAAGATTCAACAATTCGATTCAATTGTGTTCAATAGCGTGCCAAGTGAGAGCGCTATATGAAGCATCTATGAGGAAGAGCAGTTGAAACGTATATTGTGGAACAACTTTGTTTTCACCGTCAAGTTGCGGACTGAGAAAATAAAGCATTTCTTCGGTCGATTATAGGATGCGTGGCCAACACAGAACCAGTACTCGCATTTCGTTGTTTGTTTACCTTTGCGGGAGGAACATGTCTACGTGGAGCGTACCCCACGGGTTTGGCTAGTATAAATTTTAAGTGTCAAATTGGGGATAATAAATAAAAAAAAATCAATATCAATCAATGAAACCAACAGCCCCTGGTCGCAACTCCCGGTTGCTATGGACGTCCAGACAGTAAGGCTCAATTTTATGTTTCATTTCACATGAAATCGAGCTGTAAGACTGTAAAATTAATCAAAATAGGACACAAGAAAAATGAATTGAAACTGACGAGAAATTGCACACAAAAAAGTTGAAAATGTAGCTGTGAGAAAATTAAAAAAAAATCGGAACCTAGATAGTTTAGCATTCACTTGAGGGTGGTGAGGGCGAATTTTTGAAAAGTGACAGCGCACGAGTATTGGACAGCGTTATTTGCATTCGTTCACGCAAAACACAAATTTACATCAATTTTTGAGGTTAGGTTAACAGCTGTCAAATTAAATTAAAAATGCTATAATATTTATGTGTGGTTATGTATTTCATTATGCATGAGGTGGTTCACGAAACGAATACAAAAAGATATTTTTGACATGAGAAAGGTCAAACGATGGTCAACTTTTTTAGAACCAAAAGGACTAGACAATTTTTCTTTAAATCAAAAACCGAAGCTTCAAAATTAAACACAAAATGAGGAATCATTTTCAATTGCTATGCATTTATGTTAATTTATGTTATCACAAACCCTATTGTCTCACCATTAATGAGTTTACAACGGAGTAATCGTTTTTTGCGTTGTTCAAAATAGTGAATATCTCTTCTTTTGAATCTAGAGGACTCGTCCGTTTAAATTTTTTAAGCACTTTGGCAAGCTTCGTCGTTGGGGAAAATCCAGATCTAGATGCAGTTAAATAAAGTTGTGGAACTCACTCAGATTCACTATTGGAACCTCTTCACAATGCAACCGCAGCCCCGGAAAAGTGAAAACACCAAAGCAACTGTCACAAGAAACGCTCGGAACTGAAGAAGACAAGCAAAGCGTTTACGTGAAAGCCGATAAACATTGCGCAATATTTAATGAGTAAACAATCGATGTGAACAGAAAAATGTAAATAGATTGTCATACTCGCAGGCAGAAATGAAAAATAATTCCATTCCCGCATCGCATCGCGGAAATGGGTCAACAGAATCCGCTCTGGAAATCTAGCGCCGCTCAAAATATTATTCTCGACGGCGTTATCATTCCGCGCCGTTATCTCGGCGTAATCAAAACACGTGGTGGTGTCCAGTGGAAGTGGTTTAAGTTCAGTGGGTCAGCGTCGCGGCGCGAAACTAGGACGGGGCGGGCGTCACGGCGCTCGTGTCAATTGACCACATTGATTTTCTGAAATGTAATTTCGAGTGAATTCGGATCGATCGACCTAAATGAAGGATAAAGTGGATTATCAATTATTATTAGATGGACCTACACAATTTACTGGAACCCAAAAAGTATTAATTGTCGGAGTAAAGAAGAAACATTCTGAATTAATTTTTGTTGGCGTAGCAATTCTTAGAACTAAGAGTGTTTTACAGAAGCATAACCGGAAAAATTGATTTAGATAATTAAGAATATAAAGAATTCTACCTGTAAAAATATTGTAAGGTCGGCCAAGGTCTAGCTAGTGATCGTGCAGTTTATGACTTTCAATAAAAATAAAATATCTTGTAGCACTCCAAACCAAATCTCCGACTGATCAGCATTAGGCAGTTTGCAAAACATATAAAAACTACACTGAGTTTACAAATCGAATAACGCAATAAATTGTTTAAAACATTTATAGAAGGTTATGCAAATAGAGAATTTGTCTTGTAAAAAGTATTTGTATGTACCTTGTATCTCCACTTTTTTCTTTTTTTTTGAGTCTACAGATTCAAAAATTTAAAGGTTTCAAACTTCAAAAACCAAAAAAACATGAGATGTCATATTCTCCGTAACTCCAAAATATTAGCATAAAACAACCTAAACTGCACTCCGAAGACCACCAACGACACCCTCCAGTCGCAACATTTCAAAATAAAGCACACATCCCTCCGGCCCCATATATTTTTATACCATACGTTTCAACACAAGCAAGAACGACATACCAGCGAGGTGTAAATTTTTACACTTTTTGCGAAACGTGCCGGCGCGTGCTGAAGAAATCGGTCTACTGCACCTATACACTTCTTGGATGCGGACTTTTTTTTAACGATCTTGCAATATCCCCGCATTATCTGTCGTTCTGAGAATCCCGTCTGCAGTCACCAATTAATATAAAAAGTAAAACAGCGAGCAAATATGGTTTTAATGGAAATACTTTATCTCCAACGACGACTTGAGCCAGTGGTGGCCCGTTTAATCTTGAAAGGAGTATTAAAATCGATTGGTATCACTGAATAATTGACACACCCTCGCCGATACCGTGACATCTTGAATATGGTTTTAGGTTAGGTTAGAGTGATGGTTGATAAAATAGCTTTAATGTATTTGTTTTTGAAAACAGATGTGCCAATAAAATCAATAAATTATAACCAACTTTACAAAAAAATCACAAGAATAAGTAGTAACGTGGCAGGAGGTTCTTTCAACCATATTTTGTCGAGATCTTTTGGAGTAAAAAAGATCCCAAATTCTCCAAATTCTAATGATCTAATGAAATTCTCAGGTTGCACCAGATTTCAATTTTTGTTTCCCCAGTTCTCAGGTTCTTAGGTTCCTGAAGGGCTAAGGTTCGCTTAGTTTTCAGGTTTTCCAAAATCTTAAGTTTCCCCCTCACCTTAAGGTCCCAAGTTCCCTAAAACTGCAGATTTTTCTAGATCTCAAATTGTCTAAATTCTCAAGTTTCTAATTTTCTCAGGGCCTCCAAGATCTCAGGTTGCTCCAGGTCTCAATTTTTGTTTCTCCAGTTCTCA
Organism: Diaperis boleti; assembly: GCA_963583935.1. Lineage (NCBI taxonomy): Eukaryota > Metazoa > Arthropoda > Insecta > Coleoptera > Tenebrionidae > Diaperis > Diaperis boleti. The sequence continues at coordinate 72,317,339 of OY757244.1, forward strand.
GTTTCTTGGGTTTCTTAAGGACTGTTAAGGTTCGCTTGGCTCAGTCACAAGTCTTCTAAAATCTCAAGTTTTCCGAAATTTCAGTTTCCCACTCTTTTCAAGGTCTGAAGTTCCCTCAAATTGCAGATTTTTCAAGATCTCAGCTTGCCCTGATTTCTCAAGTTTCATATGGTCTCAGGTTCTCTTAAGTTTTCAGGTTCCCCGCGATATCGGGTTCTTCTAATTATCAGGTTCTCGAAGATAAGAAGTTTCCCCGATTTCTAATTTTTCAAATTCTAAGGTTCCTGATGTTTTCAGGTTGCTCCAGGTCTAAAATTTTGTTTCTCCAGTTTTCAAGTTTCTTGTCTCAAATTGAAGCTAGTCAAAGTCCCAAGGTTTGTAAAATCTCAGGTTTTACCACTCTTCTCAAGGTCGCTAAGATTGAAAGATTCTTCAAGATCTCAATTTGTCCAAATTCTCAAGTTCCTAATGTTCTCAGATCCTCCAAGATCTCAGGTGGCTCCAAATGTCATTTTTTGTTTCTCCAGTTTTCAGTTTCTTGGGTTTCTTAACGTCTGTTAAGGTTCGCTTGGCCCAAAGTCACAGCTTCCCATTCTTCTCAAGGTCCAAGTTCCCTCAAATTGCAGATTTCTCAAGATCTCAAATTGTCCCGATTTCTCAAGTTCCATTTGGTCTCAGGTTCCCCGCGATATCGGGTTCTTCTAATTCTCAGGTTCTCGAAGATAACAAGTTTCCCAGATCTCAGGTTGCTCTAGGTCGCAATCTTTGTTTCTCCAGTTCTCAGGTTCTCAGGTTTCTGAATGTCTAAGGTTCGCTTAGTTCCCAGGTTTTCTAAAATCTCAGTTTCCCAGACTTCTCAAGGTCTGAAGTTCCTTCAAATTACAGATTAGTAAAAATCTGAAATTTTCCAAACTCGTTAAGTTTCCTATGATCTCAGGTTGTCTAAGATTTCAGGTATTCGACGATTTCGGGTTCTTCTAATTCTCAGGTTCTCGAAGATCTCAAATTTTTCAAGTTAAGGTTCTTAAGCTACTCAACGTCCTAAAGTTTGTAAAATCTCAGGTTTTCCAAAATCTCAGTTTCCCCACTCTTCTCAAGGTCCCCCAAATTGGAAGATTTTTCAAGATCTCAAATTGTCCAAATTCTCAAGTTCCTTATTGTCTCAGGTTCTCTAAGATTTCATCGGGTTCTTATAATTTTCAGGTTCTCGAAGATAACAGGTTTTCCAAGATCTCAACATTCTAAAATTCTAAGGTTCCTGAAGTTTTCAGGTTGTTCCAGGTCTCAAATTTTGTTTCTCCAGTTCTCAAGTTTATTGTCTCAAATTGAAAGGTTCTTAAGCTACTCAAAGTCCCAAGGTTTGTAAAATCTCAGGTTTTCTCATTATTCTCAAGGTCCCTAAGATTGAAAGATTTTTCAAGCTCTCAAATTGTCCAAATTCTCAAGTTCCTAATGTTCTCAGGTAGCTCCAGGTGTCATTTTTTGTTTCTCCAGTTTTCAGTTTCTTGGGTTTCTTAACGTCTGTTAAGATTCGCTTGGCCCAAAGTCACAAGTTTTCCGAAATTTCAGCTTCCCATTCTTCTCAAGGTCTGAAGTTCCCTCAAATTGCAGATTTTTCAAGATCTCAAATTGTCCTGATTTCTCAAGTTTCATATGGTCTCAGGTTCTCTTAAGTTTTCAGGTTCCCCGCGATATCGGGTTCTCCTAATTCTCAGGTTCCCGAAGATAACAAGTTTCCCAGATCTCAGGTCGCTCTAGGTCGCAATCTTTGTTTCTCCAGTTCTCAGGTTCTCAGGTTTCTGAATGTCTAAGGTTCGCTTAGTTTCCAGGTTTTCTAAAATCTCAGTTTCCCAGACTTCTCAAGATCTGAAGTTCCTTCAAATTACAGATTAGTAAAAATCTGAAATTGTCCAAACTCGTTAAGTTCCCTATGATCTCAGGTTGTCTAAGATTTCAGGTATTCGACGATTTCGGGTTCTTCTAATTCTCAGGTTCTCGAAGATCTCAAATTTTTCAAGTTAAGGTTCTTAAACTACTCAACATCCTAAAGTTTGTAAAATCTCAGGTTTTCCAAAATCTCAGTTTCCCCACTCTTCTCAAGGTCCCCCAAATTAAGAGATCTTTCAAGATCTCAAATTGTCCAAATTCACAAGTTCCTTATTGTCTCAGGTTCTCTAATATTTCATCGGGTTCTTCTAATTTTTAGGTTTTCGAAGATAACAGGTTTTCCAAGATCTCAACATTTTAAAATTCTAAGGTTCCTGAAGTTTTCAAGTTGTTCCAGGTCTCAAATTTTGTTTCTCCAGTTCTCAAGTTTATTGTCTCAAATTGAAAGGTTCTTAAGCTACTCAAAGTCCCAAGGTTTGTAAAATCTCAGGTTTTCCATAATCTCAGTGTCCCACTCTTCTCAAGGTCCCATAAAATTGAAAGATTTTTTAAAATTTCAAATTCTCAAGTTCCTTATTGTCTCAGGTTCTCTAAGATTTCATCGGGTTGTTCTAATTTTAAGGTTCTCGAAGATAACAGGTTTTTCAAGATCTCAAATTTTTCAAATTCTAAGGTTCCTGATGTTTTCAGGTTGCTCCAGGTCTCAATGTTTGTTTCTCCAGTTCTCAAGTTTCTTGTCTGAAATTTAAAGGTTCTTAAGCTACTCAAAGTCCCAAGGTTTGTAAAATCTCAGGTTATCCAAAATCTCAGTTTCTCATTCTTCTCAAAGTCCCCCAAATTGAAAGATTTTTCAAGATCTCAAATTGTCTAAATTCTCAAGTTCCTTATTGTCTCTGGTTCTCTAAGATTTCATCGGGTTCTTCTAATTCTCAAGTTCTCGAAGATAACAGGTTTTCCAAGATCTCAAATTTTTCAAATTCTAAGGTTCCTGAAGTTTTCAGATTGCTCCAGGTCTCAAATTTTGTTTCTTCAGTTCTCAAGTTTCTTGTCTCAAATTGAAGGGTTCTTAACCTACTCAAAGTCCCAAGGTTTGTAAAATCTCAGTGTCCCACTCTTGTCAAACTCCCCCAAATTGAAAGATTTTTCAAGATCTCAAATTGTCCAAATTTTCAAGTTCCTTATTGTCTCAGGTTCTCTTAAGATTTCATCGGGTTCTCGAAGATAACAGGTTTTTCAAGATCTCAAATTTTTCAAATTCTAAGGTTCCTGAAGTTTTCAGGTTGTTCCTGGTCTCAAATTTTGTTTCTGCAGATCTCAAGTTTATTGTCTCAAATTGAAAGGTTCTTAAGCTTCTCAAAGTGCCAAGGTTTGTAAAATCTCAGGTTTTCCATAATCTCAGTGTCCCACTCTTCTCAAGGTCCCCCAAATTGAAAGATTTTTCAAAATTTCAAATTCTCAAGTTCCTTATGGTTTCAGGTTCTCTAAGATTTCATTGGGTTCTTCTAATTCTCAGGTTCTCTAAGATAACAGGTTTTTCAAGATCTCAAATTTTTCTAATTCTAAGGTTACTGAAGTTTTCAGGTTGCTCCAAGTCTCAAATTTTGTTTCTTCAGTTCTTAAGTTTCTTGTCTCAAATTGAAAGGTTCTTAAGCTACTCAAAGTCCCAAGGTTTGTAAAATCTCAGTTTTCCAGTCTACTCAAGGTCCCCCAAATTGAAATATTTTTCAAGATCTCAAATTGTCCAAATTTTCAAGTTCCTTATGGTCTCAGGTTCTCTAAGATTTCATCGGGTTCGCTTGGTTCCCACGTTTTCAAAAGTCATACATTAAGAACATTGTTAACTAATTTTTATATATTTTTTTAACCATTTGTTTTTCTTTTAATGTCTTTTCTGATATTTAAAAAATGTTGTATCTCAGAATGAATAAAAAATACAAAAATACAGTGCAAATTTAAAAAAACCTTGACTGTCATTAGTCAAAAATTCTTTTAGATTAGACATTCCTAAACCGATTTTATTGGAAGCATTATTCATTCAAATCGGTTAAAAAAAAAAGTGAGATACTGTGTCATTTTTTTTTGTTACACCCTGTATATAATACAAATTTGTACTTTCAGCATGTTGTGTCAAATAGTTAAAAAAGCACGACCATTTGACGAATAAAGAAATTGAAGAACTAACTAACTTCAAAACTGGAGGAACCCAACAACTTGAGAAACCTAAGAATTTTGAAATTTTGGGAAACCTGTGAATTTGAGAACCTCAGACTTTAAGAAACATAACTTGAGAAGAAGTGGAGTAACTTGACGAACCTGAAATTTTGGAAAACATGAGATCTTAGGAACCTAAGAATCCGAGAACTAGAAAAATTTGAGAACTGAGAGGAACTGAGATCATGAAGAATTTGAGAACCTTGTGAAACCTAGGGACCTTGGAAAATGAAGACCATCAAGAGGTAGGAACTTGAGGAACTTGAGAAACACGACAGACCTGATCGCTTGAGAACACAATTCCAAGAATTGGAGAATTGCTAAATTTAGTAATTTGAAAATTTGAGAACCTAAGATACAGGACATCTTGGGGAACTTGAGAAACTTGAGTAAATTGGTGAATCCAAGAAACATGAGAATTTGAGGATCTTTAAAATCATTTTTATCTGATGAAACCAACAACTTGGAGAAAACATTAAACTTTAAAACTTGAGAGACCTCATGAGTGAACTGGAAAGAATCTGACAATTTGAGAAACCTTAGCCCGTGAAGAACCTGACTGATGAAAAACCCGAAAATAAATAATCGACATCGTATCAAATTGAGCTCGGATAGCGTCGTTAAGCAATGAGAAAATCATTAATGGTAGATGCACCACTCAATTTTTTTTTATATATCTTAAGAAACTTAACTGTAGGAATCTGAAATTTTGAAAAATCTGTGAATTTGAGAACCTCAGACTTTGGGAAACATAACTTGAGAACAGGGGTAACTTGACGAACCTGAAATCTTAAGAACCCTGAGAACATAAGGAACCTAAAAACCAGAGAACTACAAAAATGTGAGAACTAGAGGAACTTGTGCATGTAAAGAACTCGAGGGCAAAAACCAGAGGAATTGAGAGGAACTGAGATCATGAAGAATTTGAGAACCTTTTGAAACCTAGGGACCTTGGGAAATCGAGACCATGAAGAGGTAGGAACTTGAACCTATTCTGAGGACTGGAAGAATCTAAGAACTGGAGTAACCTGAAGAATTTAAGAACTTGAAAATTTGGGAACCTAAGAAACATAGAAACATCTCTCAACCATTTAGTCAGTCGATGAGTATAGTGGACAGGACGGCCCACCCGCCCACCGCACACACAAACAGTACCAAAACCATACGCTGTTTAGTCACAAAGAAACATATAATGTACGAGCAAAGAATATCAATCCAAATTGAGAATTACACCAAAATATATACCCAAATTTACATTTTTGACTAAATGGTTGACAAACTGGTTCGGAATGACAACCATTTTCCTATTGTATCCACATTCTGTTTCTTGTATTCCACAGTTCTTCTTTGTGACTAAAATCATGTCGTTCATGGCACCACATGTGAATGCGGTGGGCGGGTGGGCCACCGCATTTACAACGGACTGATGGACTAGTGGTATTGGAATGGCAACCATTTTTTGACTTTAAGCTTCTGAAGGCAGTTTAAAAAAATGCGGAGTGTGTTCTGGTTTAAATAATAATACAAAAAAAAACAATAAATGGTTGTCATATCAAAAACAAAACAATTGTCTGGATCACTTTTAGTGGTAGATAACTACTTTTAATCAGTTTTCCCTAAAACACCAAAAACCATTTTTATTATAAGTACCGACGCACGTTTCGCCAACAATGTTGGCATCATCAGGGTGATGAGAAACCTTAGCCCTTGAGGAACCTGAGTAATAGGAAAACTTCATATCAAATCGAGCTCGGACTGCGTCGTTAAGCAATGAGAAAATCATCAACCTAACTGGAACTGGAGGAATCTGAAATTTTGGGAAACCTGAGAAGTTGAGAACTGGAGGAACTTGAACCTGAAAATTTGAAGAACCTGAAGTTTTGGAACACCTGAGATCTCAGGGAGCCTGAAAACATAAGGAACCCGAGAGCTTGCGGAACCAGAAGAATTGAAAGAAACTGAGGTTATGAAGAATTTGAGAACCTTGCAAAACCTAGGAACTTTGGGAAACTAAGACCATGAAGAGGTAGGAATTTGAAGAACTTGAGAAACTCGACAGACCTGAGGGCTTGAGAAACCTATTCTGAGAACTGGAAGTACCCTGAAAAATTTAAGAACTTGATAGGACTTGGGAAACTTGAGGAAGCGAAACCTGAGAATTTGAGGAGCTTTAAAATCTTGGGTAGAACTTGGGGAACCCAACAAACTTGAAAACTTGAGATCTTATTTGTAAATCGAAAGAATTTGAGAAACCTGAGGCCTTGAACAACCTCAGAACTTGAAGAACCTGAATATCGAGCGCGGACAGCGTCGTTAAGCAATGAAAAAATCATCAATGATGGATGCAAAATTAAAAAAAAATTGCAGAAAAATTACCAGACTCCTCTAAATATAAATAAATAAAATAAATCAAGTGACTGGAATAGAGGCCGCAGACCAACCCACTGTCTGCAAACGTTAAAAAATGACGGATCATGCAAAAAATAAAAAGTCATGAACTTGCTTTCGTGGAAGGTGTACAATGACCACATTTTTTATTACCAACTAGAAGTTTCAATACTACTTTTTTATCGTAGCATAATAATGACTGCAATTAAGCTTGGATAAAAACGTGATAAGTTCCTGTTTGAACGAAATTGTCTAGCAAGAAAAACTTCCAGAACAAAAGTTCTTCCAGTCAACAAGAACAAGTAGCATCCTAGACTTCTCCTAGCACCAGATTATTATTTCAAATGAAATAAACCTGCCCTTAATTACGTGATCCAAGCTGAACAGAGCATGAAATGGTTAATTACGAAATGTTTCCGTACTTTTGTTCGCCACTGTAATGGTGAAGCGGCGACGGAGGATAAAAATGGGCCAAGGTCTGACGGCGCGCTACCAGCAGCACGGCGCGGCGTGAACGAAGACAGCTCCACCACTTCTTGTTGCCGTTGCACTCGTGTAATTCGAGAAATTCGAAAACGACACAGATCGATTCCGGCACAATTTTTCCAATACGAGTGTATCAAATCAGTGCAATACCGTCAAAAAATAAATTTAAAAAAGCATGTTGTTAAACTGATAGCAAGGACAACCACGGAGCGTAACTGATTACGGAGCATGACACAATTTGAAGAGAAAAAATATGTCGAACAGAAGATTTCACAACAACCTGTCTGATTTTGTTTTGTTGTATTTAAATTTTGACGAAATATTGAATAATGGAGTGCGGTATTATTTATATTAACCGAAATTCTGTTTTTATGGCACCGAGTATATCCGCCAAATTGCCCGGAAAACACTTCCCAGACAATAAATAAACGTGCCTTCACACTTGAGTTGGCCCGAATCGATTTACTGCAAATTTTGACTTTCAGTAATGCCGATTGTAATTTTCGCCGGAAATTTATTCTTTACCTGTCACAACAAAACACTTTTACGACAGGTGAGCGTGGCGTTTGTGCATCCTTAATGCCTAAATGTTACAAAACAGCAATTTTCAACACCCCAATTTCGTCGAACACGTCCACGCTCCCAGCATAATGGGAGCAACAGGTATTTCTTTGTAGGCAAATGTTAGTTTATTTTTCGAAATAGTGGACGCTTTCTCTTTTTCGTGTACTTAGGACGCGCGCCCGTTGACAGTTGGATAATAACTGAAGGTAAACTGTTTGGAAACAAGCACAGTGGTGGGCCCAAAACGAAATAGGAGTAGTTACAATGCGATTCGACATAGTCTACCTGGACGCCCAATTAGGCTCAGAGGATCTAATCTTACAGCTTCTATTAGAATTCAAGAACGTTCAAGTGATAATTAAAGATAATATTCCTACGTCTACCTAACGACGTTAATTAATTGTATTCATACTTGCAGCATAATTGCCATCGTGTCGTAATATATAATTACTGTACTGGGTGTCCAACACGCCCTTATTTTCAGTCGAGCATGATTATTCAAAAGGCACAACGCTGGGGAGGGCATTGTCATTAAATATGTAGGCACATTCATGAATCTCCCCTAAACACCGACTGACCACAGGGAAACACTAATCCATATTTTAGTATTACCAGCATTCGCTTTCCTAAAATCTCCAGCATAGATCAGAAAACTGTGCCGCTAAGGTGGACGTTTCATTTGAATTTACGTGCCTCACACACCCTGCAATTGTTTTGATCCAACAATAATTTTCCATTTGATAAGAATGCGAAGGTGTTTCTTCTCGTGATATATTTTGCATTCTCTTTCTTGTGAATTCAACTGCGGTCGTTTTTCTGGAAGACAGTAGTTTCTAATTCGTATTACAACACGAAACAATGACGTTTAACCATAGGGTCGGACCTAATTCCGAAATCCTACCAGAAACGAATTTAAAGCGGTGAAAGTTAATGAAGACAAATCCATTTAGGCAGGCTATTTTAGTTCAGGTGGCGTAAAAATTAGGCCAGACACGTGGATGAAGAAACAACGAAGAATGGAAGCGCGAGAAACCGTATTGAAAATGGATACGGATTTCGTGACTGTTGAAAATTTACCAATTTAAAAAGGGACAGTTTCGTAACGTGTCGATGTGTAACAGAGATGGATTGCGGTACAAGGTTACATCGAAAAGTAAGACTGATACGGACCACTGACACAAAGCAGAACTCCAGAAAAAATTAATTAATTTCATTTGGAAAGTCTAGTAGTGGAAAATAAACACGCTCATCTGTAACCCATTCATGAACATTAGGTCGTAATTGAAGTACGTAACACCGAGTAACTGGTAGCTTAGGGCTTGTAAACAGATCGATATCCAGACTAGTTATAATTGCCGTCAACAGTTTGCACCCCTTTCAAAAGGGGCGGCCAATTTATGGCGCTTGACGGGTCAATCTTATTTTGTAAGAAATTGGTGGACAAAGTCGTTAATTAGAGGCACGACAAGGAACGAAAACAACAGAAATCAATAACCGTTTCGTGGTGAGGAAAGCTGGAAATACGAAGCAAAAAACAACGGGAACCGGCAATTTTATCCTTTTTTTTTATTTTGAAATTTGAAAGCGAGACGCATGTTAAAAATCACCCTGTGTATATGTACTTAGATGACGAGATACACATAAAATCGTTCTTTCATTTTTTATATTTATAATAAAATATTTTTATCCTTAATCCTTTTAACAGTTGTGATCCTGATGATCTTTTGAATATTTCTGATCATTTTAATTTTGTGATCCTTGGCATGATTTCAAATGACCCATCTCTTTGTCACTTTTGGATCTTTTTGATCTCCGCGAGGCTTTTGATCCTTTTAAACTTGGTGATCCTTTGATTTAAATATTCAAAAGAATTAAAAGAATGATCACAGGGATAAAAATGAATATCAATAAGATCCAAAAATACAGAGGATCGAGTCCATTCAAACATTAAAGGATCAAGGAGATCAAAAGGGTGAGAAGAATCAAAATGGTCAAAACGATCAGGATCAAAAATTAAAAGATGGGTAATTTCAAAAGGATCAAAAGGATAACAAGTTTAAAAGAATTAAAAGCTAGCGGAGATCAAAAAGATTCAGAAGTGACCAATGATCAAAACTATAAAAAAATCTAAAAGATGCAAATATTCATTTAGTTTACATCTTCCGGGGACGTCATCTTCAGAACTAGAACACACAGAGAATTAACAGAATTAGAAAGAAGATTGTTACAAAAATAAAAAAATAATAAGATCAAATTGACCAAAAACACCGTAAATGTTAAAAGTATCAAAAATATTTAAATGATCAAAAGCATCGAAAGGTTTTGAGAATCAAATTGAGCAAAAAGGTCTAAAGTGTTCAAACGAGAAAAATAATAAGGGGATTGAATTTTATATATTTTTTATAAAAGATTCATAAGGATCAACATAATTGAGGCGATCAGAATAGAAATAATTCAAGTTTTCAAGTATCCAAAAAAATTAAGAGAGTCAAAATGATCACAAGGATAAAAAAAAAAAACATACATACAGCCGAACATAGAACCTCCTCCTTTGTTGAAGTCGGTAAAAATGCCCAGGAATGCCAATAAGATCCAAAGATACAGAGGATGCAGTCGATTCAGAAGTCAAGGAATGGGATGAGTCAAAAGGGCCAAAACGATGAAAAAGATAAAAGGATCAAGAAGATCAAAAGAGCGAGAAGGATCAAAATGGTCAGAAAAATTACGACAAAAAATGAAAAGATGGGTCATTTCAAATCATGAAAAGGATGATAACGATCAAGAGGATCACCAAGTTTAAAGGATCAAAAGCCTCTCTGGCGGAGATCAAAAAGATCCAAAAGGTACAAATGATCAAAAGAATAAAAAAAAAACACCGAATCCGAAATTTAAGAAATGTGAAGTATCAAGAGAGCTAAAAAAAACAAAAAAAAATACAAGGATGAAAATGTTCAAAAGCATACAGAGAATTAACAGAATTAGAAAGATCAAGAGACTCAAAAGGAATAAAATAATCAAAAACACCATAAGTGTTAAACGGAGCAAAAAGATTAAAATGATCAAAAGCATCGAACGGTTTTGAGAATCAAATTAAGCAAAAGGGTTAAAAAGCCTAAAGTGTCAAAACGATAAAAATAACGGGAATTAAAAGTAACAAAGAGTCAAGAGCATCAAAAGGATCAAAAGCTTTCAAGGGATCTTTACAAGGATAAAAAGGCTCACAAATATCAACCCATAAATCGACTGGCGGAATCAAAACAATCATAAGGGTCACACGAAGTAATACGATTAAAAATATTATAAAAACTGAAAGGACAAAGTATCACAAGGAGCAAAAGGATCAAGAGCTTCAAAAGGACCACAAAAATAAAAATTATATAAAACAGAATTTAGGCAATCAGAATAAAAATGATTCAAGAATTCAAGTGAATTTATATATTTAAAAGAATTACAAGAATCACAATGATCACAGGGATAAAAATGACCCGGAATATTAATAAAATACAAAGATATCGATCGATAACATCGATTCGATTAAAATTCAAGGAGAGGCCCAAAAAGATGAAAAAGGTAAAAGGATTAAGAAAATCAAAAGGGTGAAAAGGATCAAAATTATCAGAAAGATTAGGACCAAAATTGAAAAGATGAATCATTTCAAATCATGAAAAGGATGATAAGGGTCCAAAGCCTAGCGGAGATCAAAAAGATTCAAAAGGGACAAACAAATGCGAAGAATCGAGATACCTAAAAAGATAAAAAAGATCATTACATTACAAGGATGAAAATGTTCAAAAGCATACAGAGAATTAACAGAATTATAAAGATCAAAATAACCAAAAGGAACGCAATAATCAGATTGTTACAAGAATTAAAAAAAAGATCGTATTGCTCAAAAACACCGTAAATGTAAAATGGATCAAAAAGATTAAAATGATCAAAAGCATCGAAAAGTATTGAGAATCAAATTGAGCAAAAGGGTTAAAGGGTCTAAAGTACCAAAACGATAAAAATAGCAAGAGGATTAAAAGGAACAAATAGTTGAAAGCATCAAAAGGATTAAAAGCTTTAAAGGGATCTTTACAAGGATAAGAAAGACTCACAAAGATTGACACAATAAGACGACCGGAACAATTGAAATAGGTGTTAAAAAATATCAAAACGATCGCAAGAATCACACGAATTAATACGATTATAGAGATAAAATAAATGTTATTATTATTATAAAGACTAACAGATTAAAGGATCGACAAGACCAAAAGGGTGAGAAGGATCAAAATGGTTAAAAAAATTAGGACCAAAAATGAAAAGATGGGTCATTTCAAATCATGAAAAGGATAAAAAAGATCACCAAGTTTAAAAGGATCAAAAGCCTCGCGGAGGTCAAAATTATCCAAAAGTGTCAAAAATATTCAAAAGATCATAAGGATCACAATCTGTTAAAAGGATTAAGGATAAAAATATATTTTTTATTAAAATATAAAAAATGCTCACGAGGATCAAAGATGACTGACATGTAGACATGTAGTCCAAAGTGAAAGAACGAAGGTTTAGACGTCTAGATCTCAAATAAATAAGTATATCTAAAAATATGTAGATTGATTTGTCAAAAAGGAAGCAAATTAACTTTGTAAACTGATTGAGATCTCGACTCTCAAAGAAATTGGACACTTCGAAAACATAAAAAAAAACAAGGAATTTTATAACGAAAGCTTGTTGACAATAAGCAAGCTATGAAGAAATTCCTTTTGGACATTATGAATTACTTCTTCACTAATTCTACTTATTTCGTACCAAATCCTAATTTTTAAATCTTCTAGATTCTGTGGTCTAACATAAATCTTAGACTTTAAATAACGACATAAAAAAGGGAGACCTTGCAGGCCACTCTATCGGTCCTCGTCTCCCAATCCAAATCCTAGGAAACCAATTGTTCAAGTAATGGGAACAGGAAGTGCAAACTGTGGGGGGTGCACCGTCTTGCTGGAGCCACAAATCATCATTTACTAAGGTCTGATCATTGCCATTTGGAAAATTTTCTACAAGAACGTATCTTCGTTAATTTTTGGACGACCCGTTCTTCTAATCGCTTTAACATGCCCAGTTCTTCTAAATGTATTTTCAATTTTACTTACTCTAGATTGGCTGATGAGTCTATCTGGATACTTAGCATTGAACAAATTGCAAACTTCTTGTTGGGTTCTAGTTTTATCTCCGCACCCAATCAAAATTAAAATTTCTATACGTTGTGTGAAACTGACAGTACCATTTGACTGTTTGATTTACCTACTTGATTTTTTGACTTGTTTTTGTTTGTCATCCAATTTTATTTTTTTCTCAAAACTTTCATTGTGTAAGATAACAAAATTTTTATACTGTCGTTTAGACAATTAAAAGAGCTAGCTGAATCAAGAAAAAAATTGGAGCTTGGAATTTTATTTGTGATAAAAATATTCATTTTTATAAACCAAAATTGACCCGTCCAAAGATTAAAAAAAAAATCTTAATTTTTTATGAATTTATTCCATACTTTTGCCGCTCACTGTATAATTTTTCATTTTGTGGTCCTTTTGAAGCTCTTCATTATTTTGTTCCTTGTGATACGTTGTGCTTTTAGTCCTTATAATATTTTTAATCGTATTAATTCGTGTGACACTCATGATCGTTTTGATTGTTTTGATAATTTTTAACACCTATTTCAATTATTACAGTCGTCTTATTGTGTTAATCTCTGTGAGGCTATTTTTATCCTTGTGAAGATCCCTTTAATGCTTTTAATCCTTTTGGTGCTCTTAACTTCTTGCTGCTTTCAATCCCCTTGTTATTTTTCTCGTTTCGAAACTTTAGACCCTTTTGCTCAGCTTAATTCTCAAGACCTTTCGATGCTTTTGATCATTTTGATCTTTTTTGGTCGTGATTCGAAAATTTTCTTTTTTTATCCTTTTGTAACAATCTGAGTATTGTGGTCCTTTTGACTGTATTGATATTTCTAATTCTGTTAATTCTCTGTATGCTTTTGAACATTTTCATCTTTGTCATATTTTTTTTTATTCTTTTGATCGTTGGTCACTTTTGGATCTTTTTGATCTTCGCAATTCTTTTGATCCTTTTAAACTTAGTGAACCTTATCCATCCTTTACATGATGTAAAATTACCCATCTTTTCATTTTTGGTCCTAATCGTTCTGACCCTTTTAACCTTCTTGATCCTTTCACCTTTTTCATCTTTTTGGGCCTTTTGATTCATCGCATTCCTTGAATTTTGAATCGACTCGATATTCTGTATCTTTGGAGCTTTTGAATACTTAAATTCAAATGTTGATCATTATGAATCATTTATATAATTTTTCTTTTTGTGGTCCATTTGCAGCTCTTAATCCTTTTCTTCCTTGTGCTTTTAGTCTTTATAATCTTTTTAATCGTATTAAAGTTGTCATTTACTGAGAGACAAATTACTTCCGATGTTGAAGTGAGATAAAATTTTGTATGTTGGTGGTGAGATGCTGTAACCTCGTGCAGAAAGTTTCTCGGTGTGATTTGCTTTTAGGGACCAAGAGAAAACCCAGTTAAACAAAGTGTGTTATTCAGTACGTTCAAACTGAATATTGGCCTAGGTGATCATATCTGTTTACAATAGGGTCCAACGTCCCACATCTGTTCGTACCCGCAATAAAACTAAGTATGTAATAGGTACCTCATTTATTTAAATATAAAATAACAATATTTATGGTGGAGTAAAGAAATGCATTATAAAAATACAATATTCTGAGAATATAATTTCGACAAAAATCAACAAGGTAAATTCATCGTTGTCGTTTGCTATTTATAAGTGACAATACAATACTGTGGTATTGTCACTGTGGGACGCACACTATATTACCCATAATTAACATTGCCTCCATAAAATTACTTTCCTCCCTAATACATACACTGTCATGATAAAGTTTGAAACAAAATTATTAATTGCGTTATGTGATGTTTTTAATACGTTCGCTACCGCCATTTAAAAAAAAACTTTTTTGACAGACCACTCCGCAATTTTTTTTGGAAAAATTGCAAGTACACAAGGCATTATTCAAACTTATTTGCAGATTATTTCCTCAAAAATTGATAATTTTTGTTTATAGTGCTATGGCTGGTATGTGAGACGACAATGATCTATAGTAATGATTTTGACCAATAGACCATGTGTCCTATATGTGAGACATAAATCTCGATTGTAAGAAAATTTAAAAAAGAAAATTAATTGATTCCAATACAAAATAAAGTTTATTCCGTACACATTTGCAACAAAAACAAAAATTAAATGCTATAAACTCTGTTTAAATACCAAAATTAAATGCCATAAAATCTATACAATACAAAATGGTTGTTGGTTTTTACACTATGACGGCAACTTTTTTTTTTGGTTTTGCTAGACTTTTTCCTCCCTAAATGGTGACCTAAAAAATTGATACGTTCACGTAGTTACTATTATTATCATAATTTTTATTCCCAAACATTTGTAAGATACCTTTTTGTTTCCTTTCCACTTTGTGCCGTTTTATTTTTTTATTATTCCGTAACCCGTTTTTGAAGCTCTTTTTTCTTCTTTTTTTTTTTATCAAGTCTTAATTCTTCTTTATTTTGAATTACTTGCTCTTCTTCTTAAAATTATTTCAGGTGCTATGCAATTTTCAAAAAAACATTTTTAATTTCTTGACAAAGAATTTCATTTCTATAAATTAAAATCAAAATTAATACAATTTTTATCGCCGGAATATACAACGAAAATACAAACATGTTTTTGACAAATTGCTAATTGTGCTTGAATCTGAAAATTTAAATAATCAGTTTACAATATATTAAGGTATTAATTTTAATTTACTTGCACATATATATGATAATCATGTTTATTTGTATTTGCTTGGTCTCAACGTTTATACCGAGACAAGCAACTTTTTTTGATAAATACTGCAAAGTATTTTTACTTATAACTGGTCTTGTTCCGTCCGTATTTTGGTAGTTTCCGAATTTCGGTATTCCGGAAGCTGGAAAGCATAAAAAAAACTGCTGTGTTTGAGTTCGCCCAATTTTATAATTTTATGATGGGTTTTGTAGAGAGCATCTAGAAGATCCTACCTGACCTCGATGGCTGTAAAATACGACATCTTCCGTTCTAAAGCTATAGCAAATTTTAAATTTTCTACCCAATTATACAGGTTTCTGTATATTTTAAGCTTGCTCCAAAAAAAAAATAAAATTCCCGACAAACATTATTGAATTTTATTCACGCGAGTATTTTACTAACGAAAGATTAATTCTTGCTAAAATGGTAGCATGTTTACCGTGCATTTGGTATAGGCTTTATCCCTAGTAAATGACAGCCTTAATTCGTGTGACCCTTGTGATGGTTTTGATTATTTTGATATTTTTTAACACCTATTTCAATTGTTCCGGTCGTCTTATTGTGTCAATCTTTGTCTTTTTTATCCTTGTAAAGATCTCTTTTGAGCTTTTATTCCTTTTGATACTCTCAACTACTTGTTCCTTTTAATCCTCTTGATATTTTTTTAGACCCTTTAACCCTTTTACTCAATCTGATACTCAAGACCTTTCAATGCTTTTGATCATTTTAATCTTTTCGATCCTTAACATTTATGGTGTTTTTGATCAATTCGATCTTTTTCTTTTTTTATCCTTGTAACAATCTGACTATTGTGTTCCTTTTAATTCTTTTGGGTATTTTAATCTTTCAAATCCTGTTAATTCTCTGTATGTTATAGCTGTGAAGATGACGTCCCCGGAAGATGTAAATTACGTTGGTTTTTACTGTCGTTTGGTCACTAGCTACCAGTTTCGGCGTTGTGAATTTTTTATTTTTATTTTTTTGCATGATAGAGGACAGCTAGAGTTTAGGAGTGATGCAAGGAGGACCACTGGCCCACACCTACTCCAATATTCAAAAGACACGTAAACAAAAACTTCCTCTAAAAGTTTTGCTGTTTTCTGTTACCCCTCGTATCCAGCGTAATGTCACGACTAGGAACAGGGCGGCAAATATGAGCAAACATCGTTATGGTGTAGGTGGAGCCGCTTTGACGCCGCTCGCATACAGAACAGAAGACAATGAATTAATGACTTCGGGTTTAGTGGGCAGAATTTTCAAGTAGCGCTCGAAGGAAATGTTTGCGTAACGACACACTTACCACAAAGAACTTTCGACAAGAAATGTAGCAAGCTGTAGGGAAAGAAATGGGAAAAAGCTTCTCGATATCCCATTTCGGTAACAGGATTAATCCTGCGAGAAGCGAACAAGGACTCCGCATCGCTCTCACTTTCCACGAGCGACGTGGAGACCCACTCCTCCGTAAGTGTGTCAAGGACATGTTGAACAGTAAATCTAAAATAATTGTTGAAGCTTAATATGCATTGTGCGTAAGATGAATGCACACGATGCGGCAATTCACCTACCTGGACCGATTCCGAAGATTTATGGGCGGTGCGGGACCGTAACGAAATTATACACAACCGTTTTCTGGAATAGGGTTAACTGTGATGGCGCGTAGGGGAAGGCGGAACACGATATTTATTTCGTGCAATAAGTGTCATGACTTGGACCCAAATAGCGTTATTTTTCAAAGGTAAAATCTACCTTATAATCGACGGGCCTCCCTCTCTCCGACTACAATGAACCTACTGCGTTCCGCCTTTTCAATAAGGGGCCCACCTGAGGCTGCAAAAAGTCCAAATTAAAGGTAAACCATTTTGACACAAATACGTTGGCGCATTAAAAAGTGAAACTGTCGCACGCGCAAAATTTATGGCTTTACAACCTTCACAACAATGCAAGAAGTCTCAAAAATGCCAACAAACAACCACTTTGTCAATATTTTGACTTAGACCTGTCGTCAGGTAATTTTATTGGTCCGTATTTATGTCACGAGGTGTGTTCGTCGACTGCGGCACATTGTCGAGACAAACTATTTTTCCTCGTACTGTTACAAAACAAAGGCAAAAAGAGGGCTTATGAAACGGGCCGCTCCCGACGGTCACTAAATGACATCGTATGGACTAGTGACACATGTGCAAAATCACCCTGCAGCTTGGTAAAATGACGTTTTTGCAACTCCAGTCCGTTAACATTCGCATTAAATGTTCCCCGGTGATGTCACTAAATGGATTAATTAAACAGACGTTCACACAATTAACCTATTAACAATAAAACCGTCCAGTGAGGGGTATCTCGCCGCCGGAAACCGAAGCACCGAAGCGTATCCAACTCCCGTCAGTTCTGTGTTTCAACAGCAAAACAAGCTGGCTGCAATGTTAAAACATGTCTCATTATAAAATAATTCAAAACAAAGTGCATGTGTCGAATAGAAACGAGCGTATAATAACTTATCTGAAATTACGACATTATTTCAGATAGATTTAACGGAGTGCTGATCCACCCACTAGCTATCTGCAGACAATAAAAACCGCTGTGTCGCCCACATGTTCGCCAAAAACAGTGCAAAACACGATAGCGGTTGCATAATCCTGCTGTATTTTAGCAGAAAAGTGGTCATTAGGAGCGCGAAGAAATTTACATTGCAGCGCCATCTACAGGGAGCTGGTGCATTCAGCGAGCTGATGCGGTTTAAACTACCGCCAATTGGAGAGAAAAAAATGTTTATTGAATGCAACTTGCATATCGTCCACATTATTGTCTCAAACGTTTCGAAACTGTTCGGTTTCAGGCGATCCATAAAAAGAATACGAGTGCAGACGTGTAAACAGAAGCAGAAGGTGAACACGAGAGCGTATGCAGTATTCATATTTTCATAACTTTTTTTGGAAAGTGTTGGTTTACTGCAGTGTCCTATTTTTGCATTTTCTAGCCGCTGGTAAATATTGATACGGCTACTGGCGTATTTACAACTACTTTCTGAATACAAATGCGCCACGGCGGCGATATCTACGAGACAGAAGAACACTCTAAAATGTAGTCAGTTTCTTTGGAATTACATAAGCTGGAACCAGTTCAGATACGCTCTCTACGAGCATTAACGCAGCACCTAATTTTAGGCGGTAAAACGGAAACGATAATGGTGGGCATGAAAGCAACATCTTTTTTTTTCGATCTCGAGAAAAGTTTGGTTAGGTTGAATTACATCGGATTTTACTGTAGGAGAAGTCTTCCTGGTAAAAAATAATTAGAAGAGCGAGCCATCTAAAAAACGAGTTGAAACCTTAAAAAATCAAGAATAAAAATAAGATTTATTTTCTTGCCTTCCGGCTTTGAAAAGGATTCCATTCTTCTCACATAAAGCAATAACAATAGCTAATAGTATATTATTTAAAATTTATTTCTTTAATGGGTTAATTGGGCAGAAAAAATAACGATGATTAGTAGGGTGCCGACGTTTCGGCCCTTTTCGGGGCCTTCCTCATGGCTGTACTACTTGTAATTAAATTAAAAAGAAGGTTCGAGAATAAAATGAAGTAAAAATACAACATTGAGACATGAGACAATTAAAAACAGATATTCCTTCTTAATCCTAATATTCCTCACTCCAAATGACATTGCCATGAGGAAGGCCCCGAAAAGGGCCGAAACGTCGGCACCCTACTAATCATCGTTATTTTTTCTGCCCAATTAACCCATTAAAGAAATAAATTTGAAATTAAGAAATATGGACATAACCAACAATATCAATATAGTATATTATATTACTAGGAGAAGATAGCATTATTGATTTTTGAACTGAGCACAGATTTTACAACCGAGGCAATGTAAAGTGTGCGAAATTCAAACAAGCTTTCTTCTCCGAGCGATATACCTATACTATTTTTTCTTCAAGCATTTTTAACAAAAACTTTCAAAGGAACATTTCTATAAAAAAAATGGGTTTTGCGCTTCACCTTTATAAGCGATAAGACAACGAGGGCCGGGGGAACACCCTTGAGACAGGGGGACCGAGGCGTGCCCCTTGAGACAGAGGGCCGAGGGGGCCCCCATGAGACAGGGTGGCGATGTCGATAATTCAATCAGATTGCTTTGTAACTTTCACTATTTGTAGTACAATTTTCTATGTTGGCAGCGATTATTTCTGTGATATTATTTTATTAGTAAAGTTCATTTTATTGTACTAGTAACACAATGATGTCGTTCTAAGTAGTGCGTTAAATACCAAAATTTTTATTTCTTTCTGTTTCTGTCTTTTTTTCTGATGTGTTGTTTCTTCTGTTTAATACTCCTGTCATTCAGCTTAGTCCGTTTTCTTCTTCTCCGAACAACACTTTGCGGTATTCTCTCTCCTCTCTCATCTCATCACATTCTTTCATTATGTGCTCTATCGTTGCTGCTTCTTCTCTCCACACTCTAGCGTCTCTCTGTTTCCAGTAGTTGTTTTCCCATTTCTTCGTTCCCACATCATCATCTCTATCGCTCTTCTCACTCCTCACTCTCCCTTCTCAGGTATGCCGACAGGTCCTCTGTAATTAGTGTACTATACTTTCCATTGTACCTTTCCTGATTCTGTACATCTCGGTTCTTTTCGACTACCCTTCTCAGTACGTTTGCGTACCCGCTTTTCTCATTTCTTTTCCTGCTCTTCCCGCCTTCTCATTCTGTATCTCTTTCCAACGCTCTTGTAAGATCTTACATTCCGTTCTTTTTTTAATCTCTCTTCAAATCTTACTGCACTTTTTCCTGCTTCCACTCTCATCTCATCTCTCTTTACTTCTCCCAGCTAGATATCGCTGGCGTTTCTATCTTTTTTTTTTTCCCACTTCCATTCCTCTTTCTATCTTCTGTCCCCATTCTGAAAAATCTTTTTTTTTCTCCACGTTTCTTATCACGTCATCTTATCAGTCCCTTCATTTCTGTCTCCTCCTTCGCTATTAACACCACTCCCCCCGCCTGCGCTAGCCTTAACTTTACTTATAAAAGACTGGAGCTGAGTGGGCAGGCAGCCTTGTCTTACCCCTTTTGTCGTCCCGGATGTTTCGCTCATTCTCCCGCGCACATCTTCCCCCCTTTCTTATCGAGATCTTTATCTATTATGTATTTCAAGATGTACACGTGGTCGATGGTGCTTGTCTCTTTTGTGAAGCCCGCTTGTCCATCCGGTAATACTTCTTTCTCCTCTAGTTCCTCCTCCAATTTCTTTTCTAGTATCACCGCGTAGATCTTGTATCCAATTTATTTTCTAGTAACGGACACACTAGACCCATCCTCCATTGACTTGGGAATTTATTTCCCTCATTGCCATTGTCTCTATTATTTCTTCGGTTGCTTACATCCACGCTTCGGTTTGTAGTTGATCTTCTTCCGACGCTTCATTAATTTCTTCATTCTTTCTATACCCCCTCTATCATTTCCTTTGTAATTTCTTCCACTTTTTCTCGTTCTCTTGTATCTTCTCACTTCTGTCTTCTGTTTATTCTTCTCCCATCTTCTTCTCACAAGTGCGTCTGTTATTTCTGTAGTTAAGCCCGGTATTCTTCTCTCGATCCCTTCCCATTTCTCCATTTCTTGATTTGCTTTATGGCTAGTCTTTTCATTTCTTTACATTCTTTGTCCCACCATCTGTTTCTTCCCATTCTTTCTCCTACTACTTTTGTTCCATTTTTTTTTTGTTTTCCAAATATTGTCCCGATTCTCCCATTGAAGTCACCCCCAGATGTTACATTTCTTTATTCTGTCTCACTTATGGTCTCTTCTACATTTATTTTGTTTTGCTCATCTCTTTACTGTATACTGTATACTATTACTAGTTTTCTTTTTGATCTCACTGTATTCGAAAAAAATTGTAAAAAAAACTTTTATTTAAATGTTCTGAAAAGAAGAAAAAAAACTAAATCAAACCAAAGCAAACCTATAAATTTGTTACATCATACAATTACATATGATATAAAAGCTTGTCGTGAGAATTTAAATTATCTTGAAAGTAATTCTAAGTAGAAATTGTATTTTTCTATAAAAGAAATTTACACACAAAAGTCCCATGTGCTTGTTTTAAAAAAAACTTTTTTACTATTTTTTTCCTACTTTTTAGTTTTTGCTGTGGCCATATTGAACTAAGTGTGATGTCATTAACTTTATCGTTCTCTACTCTTCAATCCCTTCCATTTGATACCCATATTAAGGGAGTCTTTGAAAAGAAAATGTTATCCGCCATTTTAGAGCAGCGGCCATATTGAATTTAATGTGATTTCATTAACTTTATGGCTAGTCTTTTCATTTCTTTACATTCTTTGTCCCACCATCTGTTTCTTCCCATTCTTTCTCCTACTACTTTCTGTTCCATTTTTTTTGTTTTCCAAATATTGTCCCGATTCTCCCATTGAAGTCACCCCCAGATGTTACATTTCTTTATTCTGTCTCACTTATGGTCTCTTCTACATTTATTTTGTTTTGCTCATCTCTTTACTGTATACTTTGACTATTTTAACTTCTTTCTTGTTCATACTTTCAGATTCATCCTCTCTGTTAATTTTATTACAAACATAATTCTATTAAAGTACGACAAGTGGATTTCACTGCAATGTCAACTATTACTAGTTTTTTTTTATCTCACTGTATTCGAAAAAAAATGTAAAAAAAAACTTTTATTTAAATGTTCTGAAAAGAAGAAAAAAAACTAAAGCAAACCTATAAATTTGTTACATCATACAATTACATATGATATAAAAGCTTGTCGTGAGAATTTAAATTATCTTGAAAGTAATTCTAAGTAGAAATTGTATTTTTCTATAAAAGAAATTTACACACAAAAGTCCCATGTGCTTGTTTTTAAAAAAAACTTTTTTACTATTTTTTTTCTACTTTTTAGTTTTTGCTGTGGCCATATTGAACTAAGTGTGATGTCATTAACTTTATCGTTCTCTACTCTTCAATCCCTTCCATTTGATACCCATATTAAGGGAGTCTTTGAAAAGAAAATGTTATCCGCCATTTTAGAGCAGCGGCCATATTGAATTTAGTGTGATTTCATTAACTTTATCGTTTTATATTCTTCAAACCCTTTCATTTGACACCCATATTAAAGGGGTTGAAAAGAACATGTAATCCGCCATCTTGGAGCGGCGGCCATATTGAATTTAGTGTGATGTCACTAACTGTATCGTTTTCTACTCTTCAAGCCCTTTCATTTGACACCCATTTTAAGGGGGTTCAATAGAAAATTTAATCCGCCATTTTGGAGCAGCGGCCATATTGAATTAATTGTGATTTCATTAACTTTATCGTTTTTATACTCTTCAAGCCCTTTCATTTGACACCCATATTAAAGGGGGTTGAAAAGACAATGTAATCCGCCATCTTGGAGCGGCGGGCATATTGAGTTTAGTGTGATGTCACTAACTGTATCGCTTTCTACTCCTCGAGCCCTTTCATTTGATACCCATATTAATGGGGTTGACTAAAAATACATCATCCGCCATCTTGTGGCGACGGCCATTTTAAAATTATTACAATATTGAGTATTGCTTATTGTATTGTCACAGGAACCAAAGGCGTATACAAAATTTCAGCTCAATCGGATGTCAAGAAGTGGTTCTAATTTAGCTTGCAAGATTTGACCCACACATACTAACAGGGCAAGTTAAATAAAAGCTTTTAAAATATGAGAATTTGATAACCTCATACCTCAAAATCTGAGAAACTGACAGGATGAAAATTTGGGTACATTAAAACTTGAAATCCAGACAACCTGAGAATTCGAAACCCTGATAATAAAGACATTCATTAGAAAAACTATAAAGCATACAAGAAAACGGAAAGGTATAAATAAAATTTGAGAACCAGAAAACCCAAAAATCGGAGAAGATGAGAACCTGAATAATTCTGAATATGACGATCTTAGAACCCGAGAAACTGAAAACCTTGAAGCCTTAGCAAACCTTGAAACCTGAAAATAAGGGAACGTGGGAAAACGAGAACCTCGAAACCCGAAAAAACTACGAGACTGAAACAAAGAAATAAAAATTAGAAACCAAAAAATCTAGTATATAGGAAACTGAAAAACCTTAAAAAAATTGCACCTGAAATTGAAAACCTAAAACCCGAAAATCTAACAAAAAAAAAATGGAAATCTGAATAGAGAGCCTAAAATCTAAGAAATAAGTAAGTATTTAAAAAATTACAAACCAAAAAATCGTATAAAAAAAAACTGTAAAACCTGAGAACATTGAAACCTGAAAACACAGAAACATGAGAACCCGAGAAACTGAAAACCTTGAAGCCTTAGCAATTGAAAACCTAGAAACCTGAAAATAAGGAAACATGGGAACCCGAGAACCACGAAAAAAACTACGAGACTGAAATAAAAAAGTAAAAATTAGAAACCACAATATCTGGTAAATAGAAAACTGAAAAACCTTAAAAACATGACCTGAAAATCTAACAAAAAAAAAATGGAAATCGACCAAAAAATCGTGTAAATAAAAAACTGGAGAACCTGAGAACATTGTAACCTGAAAACACGGAAACATGAGAACCTGAAAACGTGAAAGCCCTAAAAATTTAAAGCCTGGACATCGGAAACTAAGAACCTGAAAATCTATAAAATTGAAAACCTAAAAAACCTGAAAATGTAACAAAAAAACTATGAAAATCTGACTAGAGAACCGAAAATCTAAGAAACTGAAAACCCAAGTACCTGAAAATTTTGAGAACTAACCGAGAAACCTGAGAAGCTAGGAAACCTGGGAACATGAAAAACAAAAAATTTAAAAAAATTAAAAACTTAAAAACTTGATAGTGACAACTCAAAAATTTGGGAAGCTGAAAAGCTTCATAATTTGAAAACTTGAAAACCTGAAAGTCAACAAGGAAAGATAAGATAACAAGTAAACTTGATAATATGGAAACCTGAAATAAATGCAAGGAATAGAAAAAGAAAAACTACGAGACTGAAACTAAGAAGTAAAAATTAGAAACCAGAAAATCTGGTAAATAGAAAACTGAAAAACCTTAAAAAAAATGCACCTGAAATTGAAAACCTGAAAATCTAACAAAAAAAATGGAAATCTGACTAGAAAACCTAAAATCTAAGAAATAAGTAAATATTTAAAAAATTACCAACCAAAAAATCGTGTAAATAAAAAACTGGAAAACCTGAGAACATTGAAACCTGAAAACACGGAAACATGAGAACCTGAAAACTGAAAACGTGAAAGCCCTAAAAATTTAAAGCCTGGACATCGGAAACCAAGAACCTGAAAATCTAAAAAATTGAAAACCTAAAAAAAAACTGAAAATGTAACAAACAAAAATGAAAATCTGACTAGAGAAGCGAAAATCTAAGAAACTGAAAACCCAGGTACCTGAAAATTTTGGGAACTAACCGAGAAACCTGAGAAACCAGGAAACCTGGGAACATGAAAAACAGAAAATTTAAGAGAATTAAAAACTTAAAAACTTGAGAGTGACAACTCAAAAATTTGGGAAGCTGAAAATTTTTAAGCTTCATAATTTGAAAACTTGAAAATCTGAAAGTCAGACAACAATGAGAATTCGAAAAACGAAATTCGAAACTTGATAATATGGAAACCTGAAATAAATGCAAAGAATAGAAAAAAAAACAGAGGCTGAAAAACTGAAAGCCTGAAAATTGATAACAAATCCTGTAAATCCAAAAAAATGGAGCTTGAGAAACCTTGAAAATCTGGGAACCCAAAATCTGAAAAACGAAAAACTGAAAAGAAATAAATCTAAGAACCTGACAATCTGAAGAATGAAAGAAGCGGGAAATTTATTATGCATCTAGTTTGTCAATTCGAGAGGGCGTTTGACAGGTTGGTCTACTGGCTCGGGCAGTGATTGCACTGCAACTACAATGGAGATGGACAGCAAGATTAGGACCCAGGGTACACCTAACAGCCTGAGTGCGAGACCACAACATTTTAGCCTGGATCTTGCTAACGATGCCAATTAATTTAAATCCGATTTTTGTGCTTTGGAGACATGTGCAAAAGTTTAGAAGTCAACCATGCTTTATTTACCCAAGCCCACATCTGTGCTTCAATCAAGATCAAAACTTGAAGATGAAAGTGTCGGGTTTTCGTAACAGAATCCGTAGAATACATAATGTTGAGAAAACAGTTTTGAAACAAATATGTGGTAAATTTTAGCCAAACTGACCGATTGCAGATGTTTCCACTTACTAAACATAGTTTAAACATACCATAATTACACTCTTACATTTAAAAATACATAATCAAATGCTCATCAAGAAAAAGCGACGTCCCAACCATTAACTACCATTGAGCAATAACGCGCAACCACGTGGACCGCTCTAGTTAAATCGCCCTGGTAGATAATAGGTATTTAAGCGGAAAGATGGTCCCGAGTTACCCAATTAAGCTAATTCGGAAACTTTCCTAAGGTTCCGAGCCCGAATTTGTGAAATCGTAGGTTTAAAGAAAGTTCCGACTACAACAAATTTCACCGCGTTATGTAAGCGTTCGGTACCATATTTTGTTACCGACAATTGCCCAACTCTTCTTCCCCAAATCGGACCATATTCGAAGAGATCTACATCGCTCGCATGACTAATTGAAAATTTTTCCAAGGTTCCTTTAGCCCGAAAGCGCTTTTCTGTCCGAATTCTGATTAAGGCGTCGATAGTGGAGGTCGCCTCGTTCCACATACCCAGTGCACTAGACCCACTTCGGCGACGCCATCGTCGGCCAGGGACGCCAACCACGCGTCGTGGTTTACATTTCAAAATAACCGCAGATTAATGGTCTGCGTTGTGCTCACCAGAATTTTTAATGAGGCGATAATGCGTAATTCGTTTAACTCTGCGTTTTTTTTTTTTTTCAACAATCAATGACCGTAGCCTTCGGCGTTGTGGAAAAATAATATTTTACGGTTTGAGTAGTCACCTTAGCAGCAATGAGCGAAGATGGAATTAATTGGGTCGCGATGGCAAAAACTGAAATTCTCCACAGGGGATCTTCAATATGAGCAGGTCTGGTAAAAAATAATTTTTCAATATCCGTCAAATGAAATTAGATTTTTTTTGCAATTTTATTCATAAAATAACCTTACCGAATTACAGCTCGAGCTCCCGACTCTTCCCACCAGGTCGGGAAATTAAAACGTGACAATCGTGGCCACTAAGTCAGCTTCCGATAATTTCGGAGCTCTCCTGTAATTACAAGTGATAATTACGTTGGCACGTTGTGTGTAGCAGAAATAACTTTTTATTCATTGAGGCTATATAATTTCAAAGTTGTCCCTTTTTTGGCGCCACTACAACGTACCCACTATTTATAAATGCTGGTTCCTGGACTTGTTTACAAGCGATGAAAATAAAATACAGTATCGTAAAAAGACTAAATTTACAGAAAGACAATATTTTCTTTCTCTTTATGATATATTAACATTTGTAATAATATTTTGATCCTTTCTTTCAATTAGCTTTCTATTTGTTTGAGTTTTCCCTTTCCTTTGATTCTTAACATTCTTTCGATTATCTTGATTCTGCTGGTACTTCGTTTAAATGGCTTTTACCAACTTCTATTTTTCTATTCAATTCAAAATTATCGTTTGCGTTGTGGTTGAGCAATTTGGAAGTTTGTAAACTGACTGCTGACCACATCGAGAGATTGATAAGAGATCCAAACAGAAGTAAGTTAATAATATGAACAGTAATTGAAAAGGAACAAACCACTCGATAATAAAAAAATCAAAATAGAAACCAAGCTCGAGCATTTTTTTTTCCGAAATATTTTTTGGTGCTTTTATTGATTAATTACTACATCAATTTTCATCTATCAATAGCCCCAAATCAAGTAGGAAATTTGTCGTACGCACTTTCATGCACTTTAGTTTGTTTAGTTTCGGTAACAGGCGTGGAAAATACTTTTTGAAAATATACTGCACATGCAGAAAAAATGTGATGTTTTATAACCAGCTAACCGTAAATTGTTTTGTGCCACGCCAACTCTGTTATAATAATCTGTTTAATAATCATCTATGATTTATGTAAGTGTTATGTTGCCGTTTCTAAACAATTTTTAATGAATAATTAACCACTGCGCGTGGGCCTAAAACAAATACATATTGAAAGACGCCACAGGTCTGCCGTATTAAAAACAAAAGTAGATAAGCTGCTGCACGCAAATTTTCACACGACATTAAAATTACAACCAAAATAAAGGACTCCATACCCTTTCCCTTATTTAACAATGCTAACAGATAAACGCGGCAATAAAACTACTTGTATTTTTATCTGTTTGTTGTTAGAAAGCGAAACTCCAACACATACGAGCAGTATGCCCACCGTCGTTATCAGATAAGTAATACGCATGCGAATTTAGAACTAAAACATAATTTTTCATGTATAAACATGCGAACAGAAGTGGAGCCAAGGCAATTTTAAAATAGGCTGAAAACGGGTCAATGTGACCCAGTGACACATTACACTAGACCCAGTTACATTAATTGTAAAAAAAGTAATTACAATATCGTGTGTTAATAAAATATTACGATCCATGCTCGGTATAAATGTTAGCAACATTTTTTCCAAATTATTGCGATTCAAAACATAATGGACAACTAATCTTACATAACTGTGACGGCACCATCGCTGTTTGAATTGATTAAAATTAAGAGAATCGAGGTAATAAATGGCAATAAATCCAAGTGTGATATTTAGTAACACGAATGCGTGTTTGATTTATTAGCATATTTAGCAATTACAATAAAATCTCGTTGTTACTACACACCCCCCAGAGGCAAACTGATCAAACATGTGTACAGTATCAGAGATTTTTACATCACTCCGTATGTATAACAAATCTAACCTACAATTCACACTCAGATAATTCCTACTGCAAAATGACACAAATCTTCTTGACACAAATACCACCGCAATAATTACGACCATTATTATGCATGTTATTTAAAATGCACCAATTAATGTCCCGAGAAAAACCTACGTGTTTCTCAAGACATAATTGGTCGATTAATACGAGGTATTTTTTTAAACCACAGGTGTAACTTTTGCTATCACAACTTACGCAATTACAGCATCATATCGAAAGCAAAAGTGGTCAGTGTCAGTGGGTCAGTGGGACGAAATTGGTGGGGTCGCCGGTTGGATGAATCTAGACGTACCAAATCGGGTAAATCAGGCGCGTTTACTCTCGATTTTATTTGAGTGTAATTCACTTTTGTTTAACCTACTTCTGATACGGGTTTTTGTGATGATTTCAGACGCGAATTATGGAAACTTGTTTCGCCGCTCCCATGTGGTATACCGAGATTGATTTTATGAAATGTGGGAGAAATTTTTGGCGACAAAATCTTATCACGCTGGGGGATAAAATGCAAATATAATTATGGGTTATCGTCCGTATCAACTTATCTAAATATCTACAGAGGATGTTGTTATAAAGTGTGCGTAATGCGTAGTTCCGTTATTTTTATCATATTTTAATACTTAAAAAAATTTCACCATTCAATCTGCCAAGGTAGTTTTGGCAGACGAAACCGGTCGACAGTTTCCTGGTGACCGCATTGGGATTGCACCTTATCATACCACATCTTATAAAGCATTTTATTTACTTTAGATTTAATAGAAACAAAAGTGTGTCAATTGCTTCGGGGAATTGATGTCACCCGGTGTCTCCAACATTTAGAGCACAATGTATACACTCGAACTAGGTTTTAACGAACCATTAGAAAACCAACTCCGTCTTTATAGCAGACTCCATGTTGATATTATAAATATAATGACAGAAGTAAAATTGCACAAAAAACTTCGCCTCGGCGTTATATCATGCCCGAGAGTCGGTCTTCCCGGCCGCATTTCGCTCGGGGAACCGCCGCTTTCGCGACAAACCGAGAAATTCATCAAGTCTAATTCAGTATTCAGGACAACATTCCCCAGGACGTCTTTAAGACAAATTTCTCAAGGTTCTATAACATTTCAAGTTTTATTTTTGTATTCCAGTCCTTGGGTTCTCAGGTTTATCAAGTTTCTAAAATTTTTGGAAGTTTTTCGGTTTAATGAACCATCTCAAATTTAATGCCTTTCGAGTGCCCAGGTTCTTCGCTTGCTTCTCATTTAAATTTCCCAGGTTCTTAAGTTAATTCTTTTTCATGTTTTTCAGATTGCTCAGTGTCCTAATCCCGATTTTCATTTAGCTCAAATGAAATGTATTGTAGGACACCTTAGTACTCTTCAAGATTCTTTAGAACTTCTTCAGGATTTCTTAGCATACCTAAGAATATCTCAGGAATTTTTTGGCTTCTCCAGGATTGCTCAGAATTCTGACGATTTGGACCTCGATTTAATCTAATATTAAAAAATTGTCAGGATTCTTCCAGGCATGTCAGTACTCTTCATAAGTGCTGACGATTTCTTTAAATTCTTAACGTTCTTCAGAAGTTTCAACTACATATTTGGATTTCGATTGCACCTGATATTTAAGCTGAAAAATCTATACTTATATTTTTACATTTCGCTTTTCAAGAATACTTTAGGAATTTTCAGGACCGTTTTGGGAGTATCGGTACTCTTCAGACTTCTCAGAATTTTTCGGAACTCTTCAGGTCGATAAGGTGTTATTCAAAATTAATTAAGATTTCTTCAGAAATATGTTTTTCAAACACTTAATAATTCCTAAACACTATATTTGGATTAATCCAATATTTAAAAAGCTCTATATGTGTCTATATTTTTTTCCACCTTTATTAAGCTGTAAATTGTATTTAGTCTTTAAATTCTTCAGACTCTTCAGTAATATACAGGATTTCTAGAACTCCTTGAAACTCTTCAGTACTAAGGATTATGGATTATTTAAGATACCTAAAAATTTCTCAGGACTATTTAGATTCCTTAAGGATTTCTTCAAACTATTCAGGATCGTTAAGGTCTTTTCAGGACCCTCAATAAAGTTATTAATAATTGTATTTTAAAAATATGTTGTATTTTACGACCCAAGGCCCGGAAGTTCGATTTCCTGGCGTGCGTGACATAAAGGCCGTATACCACGCACGAAAGTCGGTCTTCCCGGCCTTCTCTCGAGGAACAGTCGAATTCGTGGCCTGCGCGTAGCAGCCCGCCCCACTTTTACTGGTCGACTATGGGATGCAGAAAAGTATATTTGTTCCTTAGATTTACATAAGCCGAGAGTCCATCTGCCACCATCAAACAGTGCACGGCTATTTTTAGTATGAAGATAAAACTCAATCTCAGGACTTTTCGGAAACGTTGAAAGCCCTTCCTTTGATATGGACAGTATATGTTGGATATACTTGAGATTTTAACAGACCGTAACATGGTCCTTCGAGCCGGATCAAAAAGTGTAATTTTTTTATATAATACTTTATTAAGTTAAAAATTCAATATATTCTTTAGGAGTCCCAAAATTTTGTGGTATTCTTCAGGATTTCTTAGTATCCCTGAGATTCCCTAGAACTCAGGATAGCTCAGAATTCCTAGAGACGGACGAACATATCCCAGTATTCGGGAACACTAGTCAAGATCCTCAAGGACTCAAGATTTATTAAGACGACAATTTAACTTGTGTTTTTATCAACCAATGAGATGTTCCAGTTTATATATTCGTCGGAAACGTTATGATTCAGCAGGGATTTTCAGAATTTTTCAGGACACTTTTGGAACTCTCCAGTACTCTTCAGGATTCCTCAGACTTTTTCGGGATCCTTTGGGACAATTTAGCACATTATAAAACTTTTTTGGACTCTTCTAGAAGTTTCGAGGGCTAACAGGTCTCTCTTCAGCGTTCTTCATGACTTTTTGAGGATTCTTCAGTAGTGCTGAGAATTTCTTGGGTTACTACCTCGAGAGAACATGTAACCTTCCAGAATGCATACATCGTATAATCAAACCATTTTTAATCTTTTCTCTCCGAATATTCACTCAACCAAAACTCACACATATCCAACAAACTGTACATAATGTAATATAATGGTCCTTCGAGCCGGATCAAAGAGTGTAGGTTTTTTATAATTTTAAAGTTAAAAACTCTAAAATTTAGTAAGTTAAAAACTCTAATTCCCTAAAAGTTACCTTCTGGTCCGCCCGCCCAATGGGCGGTACCGACTTGGGTGCCCAACCAATGGTGGTGGGAGGCACCCTTACAATAATTAAATGTGAGCAAATCGCGAACAAGAAAAGGTTTTTTTTTATTTATGTTTTATAAAGATACAAATTCTATATATTTTTCAGAAGTCTCCAGGAACCTTCAAAGCTGATTAGGATTCTCCAGAATCCTTCTTCAAGATTTTTTGTAGTTCCCAGAATTTCATAGGATTCTTTACAACACTTCTTAGGATTCTTGAGGGCTCATCACAACTCATTGTCGGCAATATTTTGACTTCTGGTGCTATTATTAGTGAAAATTTTATATATTCGTCGGATGCGTTATGAATCAGCAGAGATTTTCAGGATTTTCAGGAGACTTTTAGAGCTGTCCAGTACTCGTCAGGATTCGTCAGAATTTTTCGGGATCCTTTGGGAGAATTTAACACTTTATAAGAGTTTTTTGGACTCTTCTAAAAGTTTCGAGAGATAACTGGTCTCTTCAGCGTTCTTCATGACTTTTTATGATTTTTGAAGATTCTTCAGTAGTGCTGAGAATTTCTTGGGTTACTACCTCAAGAGAACATGTAACCTTCCAGAATGCATCATGCATCGTATAGTCAAACCATTTCTAATCTTTTGTCCCCGAATATTCACTCAACCAAAACTCACACATATCCAACATACTGTTCATAATGTAATATAATATGGTCCTTCGAGCCGGATCAAAGAGTGTAGGTTTTTTTTATAATGGTTTAGTAAGTTAAAAACTAAAATTCCCTAAAAGTTACTTTCTGATCCGCCCGTCCAAGGGGCGGTACCGACTTTGTGCCCGACCAATGGTGGTGGGAGGCACCCTTACAATAATTAAATGTGAATAAATCGCGAACACTTATAGTCCATCTACCATCAAAGAAAAGGTTTCTTTATTTATGTTTTATAAAGATACAAATTCTATCTATTTTTCAGAAGTCTCCAGGAACCTTCAAAGCCCATTAGGATTCTTCAGAATCCTTCTTCAAGATTTTTTGTAGTCCTCAGAATTTCTTAGGATTCTTTACAACACTTCTTAGGATTATTGAGGGCTCATCACAACGTATTGTCGGTAATATTTTGACTTCTGGCGCTATTATTATTGAAAATTTTATATATTCGTCGGATGCGTTATGATTTAGCAGGGATATTTCAGGAGACTTTTAGAGCTCTCCAGTACTCGTCAGGATTCCTCAGACTTTTTCGGGATCCTTTGAGAGAATTTAACACTTTATAAGAGGTTCTTGGACTCCTCTAAAAGTTTCGAGACCTAACTGGTCTCTTCAGCGTTCTTCATGACTTTTTATCAATTTTGAGGATTCTTCAGTAGAACTGAGAATTGCTGAGGATATCTTGGGTTGCTACCTCGAGAGAACATGTAACCTTCCAGAATGCATGCATCGTATAGTCAAACCATTTCTAATCTTTTGTCCCCGAATATTCATTCAACCAAAACTCACACATATCCAACATATACTGTACATAATATGTAATATAATGGTCCTTCGAGCCGGATCAAAGAAAAGGTTTTTTTTATTTATGTTTTATAAAGCTACAAATTCTATCTATTTTTCAGAACCCTCCAGGAACCTTCAAAGCCGAAGATTCTTCAGATTCCTTCTTCAAGATTTTTTGTAGTCCTCAGAACTCTTCCCGTTATTCAGGTTCTTTCAACTCTTGATTTTTATTTAATCTAATAGTTAAACAATTTATTCGCATTTTTGAATTTCATGAAGCTGAAGGTATATTCTTTACACTCTCAGAAGTTTTCAGGACCCTTCAGGACCCTTTTGGGAGTCTTGGTAGTCTTCAGAGCTCTGTAAAAAGCTTCAGGGTGTCTTATAATTTCTCAGGATTTTTCAGGACAATTCCGAGCTCCAGGACTCTTCAGAATTCCTCACCACTTTTTGAAATCCTTCAAGATTACTGACTCTTCTTATCAATATCGTTGTTAACTTTTAAATTTTAGTGGACAAAGTTATTGATTTTCGGAGACACTTTTAGATGATTGGGCCTCAATTTTATTAAATTTGTTCGTTGTAACAGAGTTCTACTGTATTAATGTTCATTTGGGGCCAATTTCCCCGTTTTTATGGTCGCATCCATTTTGGCCTCAATAAGTACCATTTCAAGACTTCCATCCCTAACAAAAAAAGTAATTTGGGACGCCTCCAATAAACTGAATAAGCCTACATAATAAATTCAAACCAGCGGTAAATTCCACTTATAAAAATACATCCCGAGTAGTTCATTAAAAATAGATTCTAAAAACTTTACGATATTTGTCGCTGTAAATTACAACACACCTAACAATGAAACACAAACGGGAAACATTCTAAACAAAAACACATTAATTTTTATATGCATTCACACCGGTGTGGCAATTTCAGTGGGAAGAAAATAAGTTGAATAAATAACTTAATTTCCTCTTTTTGCAATTAAAGTATCGTCAGTCATATCAATTACAACAAAACGTAATTAACCACTAATAAGGTGTCGGTTAATATTTTATTTGGTAATAAAACATCAATTATAAATATTAAAATGTGGACTTTACTTTAAAATATTTCCATCAATGAGTATTTAAAATATAACCTGATTGTCTACCACGAATTTAGTTTGTTGTAACCACCAGATTTTATCACTCATGCGTGGGCGCCGAAGACAAGATGGTGGCTCCCATCATAACGATAAGATGGAGACTACAAAAATATTTTTCATTCAAAATTCCACAGAATCTACAGTTTCCACGAGATACGCTGCTATCTAATTGGTGCACCGTTTAACGACAATCATTTATCAGAGAGTCGTCCGTCATTTGCATGTTGTTTACAAGTCACGATTTTTTTAATATGTATTGTTGAAATGGGTCAAATGTCTGATAATTTTCAAGAATATTTACATTGTTAGCAAACGACCTTGGCACCATTGTAGACAACTTCAGCTGGATTCACTCTCGTTGACACACTAACCTAATGACAGTGACATACACATACATTCTCGCTTTTACAGTCTTTGCAAATTTAGTGACCGGCAGATATGTGTTGCGTGTTTCGAATATTAATTGGATAATAAAACAGCCAATTTTCTCGCTTAACATAATTGGAGTCTTGATCAACGATATCCCATTGATTTGAGATATGTACGAGTTTGTGCCGTTTAAATATTTATATTTCATTATTACTGGCTAACAATAGGCGACATTTTTTCGCAATTATTAAAATTTTCATTACAACACAACTAAATTTGAAAGTCCTGCCTAACCGACACAAACTACCCTTACAGTGGAAAATTCGGCCATCCTGACCCACATTTAGAATCCGTAACAATGAGATACGTACACCTAACGTTCCCATTTAAGCACTTAAACCCCAAAAATAATCGCATTGATATAAAGATAACAACAATAATGTCTAGAATGCACGTGTATATAAACAAAAACGTAGCAGTAAGCCATCGAGTACTTACATTACAGCATTAATCATATCTCCCGCATTATCATAACGATTGCGAAATAACGAAAACAAAAGTAATACCAATGTCATTGGGTAAGTAGGTCACTAGGCTACACATGCGCAATGTCACAATATTCCGACAGCCGTAATCTAAAAACCGCATCTGCTAAAATTACCCACATTTGACCTCACCAATTTCGATCGCCGGCCAAATCAAAATTCTATCCAACCGCGTAAATAAACAACGATGCACTCGACAATCAAGGATTCGCATCCAAGGTGCAAAAACACTATTGTCTATTAATTAGAATTTTTTTAGTACTCGAGACCTCTGATGGCAATAAATTTATCTCGCGTTGACCCTCACTCCTGGATGTTTGTTTTTACCGTAAAAATATAGTCCCAGACTCGAAACACGAAAATATACTATAGCCGTTAAAAGTGGATGGATTTATTATTAATAGAACCTCGTTTATTTGCGAACGGGTATATCGCCAAATTTCCGACAAGGAGTTAAGTGCCACTATAATTAGATGGAGAGATAACAAATATAGGTTATCGCCTTTATTTACAAACTGTAGAGTTTAATTGAAAAGATGTGGTATATCTATCAAACACAATAAACAATGGTATTTCAACGGCTACAATTAATCGCGCTACTGTAACAATTAGAAAAATGGTGATATGAGGGCAGAAACTTTATCAGGAATTTAAATTTAAAGCAGTAGGAAATGACGAAATTACATATTAGGGAAGAATAAAAATAGAACTGAAGACTTTCTTGGCCAATTTGTATGCTACGTTCCATTTATATCAGTAGGGCAGATTGTCTTCAATCTTTGGAATCCTGCTTGGGTGCCAATACGTCGACGAAACATTGAAGAAGAATTTGATACCGATTCTACACCCGAAGGTAAAGCAAGAGTGGTTAACAAATTCTTATGAATATTAGATTCCTTAAAATTTGCAAGATACATTATAGAGTGATCAGATAAGTTGGCCATGCACGAATAACAAAGAGCTGTTTCTCACTAATTTGATATCATACTTATTGAAGTTCATTTCTCTGATAATAATTTGCTATTTCGTTAAATTGATATTGTAGTATTTTTTTTGTTTCGCTAGTTTGGGTCTCGGATGGTTAGCTTTTCCTTAATGTACCTAATTGGTACTTTGGATGATAGTTCATTAACTTGATATATGTACTCTATTTTTTGCTATTTTGTCGATTTGATATTTCGTGAATCTGAAATTTTGATAACTTATTAATTTGATATTTCGATATTTCGTTAATATCACATTTTGCCAACTTTACGTTTTGCTATTTGACAAATTTAATATTTCGTTGAACAGTTGACTTGATGTTTTGTTAATCTGTTATTTTGATATTGCTTCGTTTAGATGTTTCGTTAACCTGATATTTAGTAATCTTTTGATTTGATGATTCCTTCGTTTGCTCATTTGTTAATGTGATAAAATAATATTGTTTCCGTAATTTCATGTTTTGATATGCTAATTTGATATTTCGTTAATTTAATACATATTTAGCTATTATGTAAATTTGACATTTCCTTTATTTGATGTTGTTATTTGCTATTCCGTTAATTTATTATTTCGTTAAATAAAAAATTTCATTATTGTCATCTTCTTTTCTTTCGTCAATTGACATTCAGATAATTGGTATTTCGTTGACTTGATATTTTGTTAATCTGATATTCTGATATTGCATCAGTTTGATTTTTCGTTAACCTGATATTTAGTAATCTTTTGATTTGATGTTTCCTTCGTTTGCTCATTTGTTAATATGATAAAATAATAGGTTACTATTCCGTTAATCTAACATTGTCATTCCGTTCGTTTGATTTTTCGTTGTTCGTCAATTAAATGTTTTGCCATTCCCTGGATTTAATACGAATTTCATGAATATGACATTTTCATAATCGATTCATTCGATATCTCGCTAATCTGATATTTCTTTTAATAGAAATTTTCATATTGGATTAATTTGATAATATGACACGTTTGTAGCATTTCGTTAAATTTACAACTTCGTTAAATTGACATTTCCGTAAAATTTCATGTTTTGGTATTTCGTTAATTTGATGTTTTGCCATATTGCTAATATTGATGTTTCGGTATTGCGCTAATTTGATATTGCTTTGCACTGATTTTAAGATATTATACTTCGTTAATTTCATGTTTTCTTATTTCACTAATTTACTGTTTCGTTAATGTATTTGGATATTTTTCGTTTTTTGTTGATATTTCGAACTTTCGATAATTTGGTATTTTAATATGTATATATTTCGTTAAGTTATTGTTTCCGTAATTTCAGGTTTTGATATGCTAATTTGATATTTCGTTAATTTAATACATATTTAGCTATTTTGTGAATTGGTATTTCGTTGACTTGATATTTTGTTAATCTGATATTCTGATATTGCATCAGTTTGATTTTTCGTTAACCTGATATTTAGTAATCTTCTGATTTGATGTTTCCTTCGTTTGCTCATTTGTTAATATGATAAAATAATAGGTTACTATTCCGTTAATCTAACATTGTCATTCCGTTCGTTTGATTTTTCGTTGTTCGTCAATTAAATGTTTTGCCATTCCCTGGATTTAATACGAATTTCATGAATATGACATTTTCATAATCGATTCATTCGATATCTCGCTAATCTGATATTTCTTTTAATAGAAATTTTCATATTGGATTAATTTGATAATATGACACGTTTGTACCATTTGGTGAAATTTACAACTTCGTTAAATAGACATTTCCGTAAAATTTCATGTTTTGGTATTTCGTTAATTTGATGTTTTGCCATATTGCTAATATTCATTTTTCAGTATTGCGCTAATTTGATATTGCTTTGCACTGATTTTAAGATATTATATTTCGTTAATTTCATGTTTTCTTATTTCACTAATTTACTGTTTCGCTAATGTATTTGGATATTTTTCGTTTTTTGTTGATATTTCGAACTTTCGATAATTTGGTAGTTTAATATGTATATGTTTCGTTAAGTTATTGTTTCCGTAATTTCAGGTTTTGATATGCTAATTTGATATTTCGTTAATTTAATACATATTTAGCTATTTTGTGAATTTGACATTTCCTTTATTTGATATTGTTATTTGCTATTCCGTTAATTTATTATTTCGTTAAATTAAAAATTTCATTATTGTCATATTCTTTTCTTTCGTCAATTAATATTCAGATAATTGGTATTTCGTTGACTTGTTATTTTGTTAATCTGATATTCTGATATTGCATCAGTTTGATTTTTCGTTAACCTGATATTTAGTAATCTTTTGATTTGATGTTTCCTTCGTTTGCTCATTTGTTAATATGATAAAATAATAGGTTACTATTCCGTTAATCTAACATTGTCATTCCGTTCGTTTGATTTTTCGTTGTTCGTCAATTAAATGTTTTGCCATTCCCTGGATTTAATACGAATTTCATGAATATGACATTTTCATAATCGATTCATTCGATATCTCGCTAATCTGATATTTCTTTTAATAGAAATTTTCATATTGGATTAATTTGATAATATGACACGTTTGTACCATTTCGTTAAATTTACAACTTCGTTAAATTGACATTTCCGTAAAATTTCATGTTTTGGTATTTCGTTAATTTGATGTTTTGCCATATTGCTAATATTCATTTTTCGGTATTGCGCTAATTTGATATTGCTTTGCACTGATTTTAAGATATTATATTTCGTTAATTTCATGTTTTCTTATTTCACTAATTTACTGTTTCGCTAATGTATTTGGATATTTTTCGTTTTTTGTTGATATTTCGAACTTTCGATAATTTGGTAGTTTAATATGTATATGTTTCGTTAAGTTATTGTTTCCGTAATTTCAGGTTTTGATATGCTAATTTGATATTTCGTTAATTTAATACATATTTAGCTATTTTGTGAATTTGATATTTCCTTTATTTGATATTGTTATTTGCTATTCCGTTAATTTATTATTTCGTTAAATTAAAAATTTCATTATTCTCATATTCTTTTCTTTCGTCAATTGACATTCAGATAATTGGTATTTCGTTGACTTGATATTTTGTTAATCTGATATTCTGATATTGCACCAGTTTGATTTTTCGTTAACCTGATATTCAGTAATCTTTTGATTTGATGTTTCCTTCGTTTGCTCATTTGTTAATATGATAAAATAATAGGTTACTATTCCGTTAATCTAACATTGTCATTCCGTTCGTTTGATTTTTCGTTGTTCGTCAATTAAATGTTTTGCCATTCCCTGGATTTAATACGAATTTCATGAATATGACATTTTCATAATCGATTCATTCGATATCTCGCTAATCTGATATTTCTTTTAATAGAAATTTTCATATTGGATTAATTTGATAATATGACACGTTTGTACCATTTCGTTAAATTTACAACTTCGTTAAATTGACATTTCCGTAAAATTTCATGTTTTGGTATTTCGTTAATTTGATGTTTTGCCATATTGCTAATATTCATGTTTCGGTATTGCGCTAATTTGATATTGCTTTGCACTGATTTTAAGATATTATATTTCGTTAATTTCATGTTTTCTTATTTCACCAATTTACTGTTTCGTTAATATATTTGGATATTTTTCATGTATATTCTGCAATTTTGATTCTGATTTTTCATTAATTTAATATTTTGCTATATGTATCTTTAATTCCGCTAGTTATGTTTCGCTGATTTGAGATTTCATCAATTTGATATATTCTTTAATACATATTGCCATATTTCATCAATTTGATAATATGTAATGCAATGTTTTTAATTTCACGTCTTCTGGTTTCGCTAATTTAATATTTCCCTAATGTTATTTGTCGTTATTCTGATATGTATTTTGAAGTTTCGATAATTTGGTATTTTACTACATGTTTCGTTAAGTTATTGTTTCCGTAATTTCATGTTTTGATATGCTAATTTGATATTTCGTTAATTAAATATTTAGCTGTTTTGTGAATTTGATATTTTACATTTTTTGATATTCTAACATTTTGTTAATTTTTCGTTTGGTACTTTAGCTATTTCCTTTATTTGATATTGTTTTACGTTTTGTTATTTAACTAAATATTTTGTGAGATTACATAATAGGATCTAAGACATGGTGCTAAACAGGACAAAAGTAATGTCGAACAAGTGGGTACTTTTGTCGACCAGTGTCACACCATATAAATTATTAAATATGCTAATTTATTGCCGAACACCGTTTATCCACTTCACCGGACCTCTTTAAAAATACCATAAAACTTATTTTTCCGACACCACAACAATAATGCTGATTATTCGTATTCGTCGGTGCAGTCAATGGAAATGTCTTTCGCAATTTTGAATGAAGCATATTTATGTATCGTGTGTGTGTGAAAATGTATGTAGTACGACCTTGGAACCTCGTCCGAAATTATTACCGATGCCTCAGACAATACCACCGAAATGATATTTAGAAAAATTCCTGTACACAACACAAGGTTATTAAGTATCGCTTATAAAACAAAATTAAAAAATTCACCATTGAGCTCACACGCCGACCGCCGATACGTTTTAAAATTTACTCTCAAGGTTAACCCGAACACGTGATTTCGTCACCCTGGCCTACTTCGAAAAAATAATAATAACAGCAGGAGGAATTATTGGTATTTGTTGTTTTGGTAATTTTCGGATCCGAGTGTCGTCAGATCGTTTTGATATATCAAACCAATCGCTTTTGTTCTTTTAAGTTCTTCCCGCATCACTAAACCTCTCTTTCGGCATCTCCACGTCCCATCAATTTCTGTTTCCTTACCTTGAGAGTTTAAAATGCTTCATAGGGAACATGACGAACGGATCCAAATAAGCACATGTGGAGCAAGGTAAAGCGTTAAAAAATTCAATTAGAAGTTGAAAAAGTTTGATTTGTCTGGAAAGTTTGACGATCAAAAAGCTCCTTGAGTCCATTCCTGCAACATCAACCAAAGAGAGCGGAAATTCAGACGGTATTAAATTTTAATCGTGGCGAGCGAACTGCAGCTTTTTGAATCTAATGGCGAATTTTGTTGTCTTGTTTGTATCAATCATTTTTATTTGCGAAGAGCGTAATCCTCTTGTTAGGTCTAACGATCTCAAAGCTGGTCTAAATATCAAAGAATACACCAATTATTTTCGTTTTTGCTTAACATAGTTTCCAACAGGCAACTTTTTATCCGAGATACCCGTCTCCGGCACACAATATCTCCGTCTGAAACGAGTCTTATGGCCAATGCGGATATCAGAATCCGAATAAGACTTCTCCATTTATGGTCTTTTAGTGTTTTTAAAGTCGTTGATATGTACTATTTACATCACAGACAAAATTTTAAAATTTACAAACACTCAAAATTAGCAACCGTCGGGGCATCAAAATTGTATTTTGGGTTGCGTTTCTAACTCGGCAGACTCATCAAATGTGAGCCACAGTCCCCAAATTCCCCAGAAACGTGTGACTTTTTATTTCCCGTATGTCAAGTATGTTTCAAGCTGATTCAACTCTGTGTCAGCCTCATCATGAATCAGGTTGTATTTCGCAAGATGATCCTTCTGAGAAAAACATTGAGTCTATCTAATTGATACCGAAAGAAGATCGATCGTGTGTACACGTAGCAAAAACAACAAACATATTCGGTGTTTGTAAATGAGGGTTGTGCTAAACGTATTAGAATACTAAAACGAACTGACAGGACCTGCTCGGGTGAAACCGCTGTCTCGGTTGATTCCCGATGAGACCCAACCAACAGCTGCTTGATAACAAGATGAAAAAGTGAAGTGTAAAAGCCACTAACTTCAACAGCAATTCATTATTTATACACAAAAACTAAATTTATGTTAATTTTTTAAGCAAGAAAGTCGGAATTTTGTAATAATTACCCACTTAGGAATGACGTTTCCTGACAGCTGGGTGAAACGTGCAATTGTAAAGATAGAAAATTATCAAGTCACAGAAATAACGTAGACAAATAGATATTTTTAGAACCAATTATCCAATTATGGGACAAGAAAACACCATTATATAGGCTGTGATTAAATTATACCTGCATGTATTCTTATATTGAAAGTATTAATTTTTTCACGCCACCATTTACGTTTGGTGGATGTTTTTAAAAAGCACCCTGTACATTTAAGCCCCAATAAAAGCCATAGAAGTAGAACAATCAATAACAGTAATTGGGAACTTAATGATTACAAACTAAATTTCTATGGTTACTGGGTGCGTTAATTAATCCAGTTACTAATTCATAAAGGGGTTAATAAAATAAATCCATTCCGCGTTTTGCTCCAATTTTTGATCCTTAATTATTATTTGGACTAGTGTGCAAATCGAACACCTGCTTCGTAGTCTTCGTTCCTTTTATAATTTATCATAAAAGGGTATGGCAAAATTCCATAAATTTAATAAAAATCCCATAGACATATTGCTAATTACTAACGTTGACGTGAATTTGAACTGAAAGGCAGGTGAAGAGCCAACATTCGCAAAATAAGTATTAGCAGGTGTAAGATAAATATGTAAACCAGTTAATTATCAACATCTATTAAATAAAAAATGAGTATCTCAATTGTGTGATTAGATATTAAAATGAAATATTTTATTATTTGGTAACCTAAGCGTTGGCAACCAAATTGGGTACGAATGTAGGAGTAAACTGTTCATTGTGTAGAAAGTGAAAACGGATTTTCTGTTTTCTGTCCTGGGCAGTTCTGGACCACACCTGTGTAAATATCGTCTTTTGGTATTTTCTCTATAAACGCACGCCATTTAAGAAAATGTCAATCTATTAACTCATCCAGGAATAGTAATTAATGTTCACATTTACAAGTATTTATTAAAATCATCTGTCTATAAGCCAATAATGCCGGAAGTAGATCTAGGTCTAAATTACCGTTGTAAAATTTGCACGAGAGAGATCGAAAACTAATTAGTCAAAGTTGGCCTTGCACGAAAAGCCAAAAGTCGTTTGACAACCTGATATTCTTAAGAGCACTTGCAGGATCAATTGTTGCTCTTCTGGCCACACAACAATACCGACGCCTGATTAATTTTTATTCTTAGTTTCCGTATCCCTTTTAGCATCATAACAGTTTTTTCATCTTCGCTTTTAATCTTCGATATAATCTCTCTTTAAACTTTTACCACTTTATTCTGAATCTCTTTCCGTTTCGTTGATAATAATCTATTTTTATTCTTTTACATATTAAACTTTTTTGGCCTTTTCTCTGGCAGTTTATTGACGTTTTTGGTCAAAATGGATCAAATAATTAAAACTACAAAAGATTTCCTCGAAAAAAGTTATTTACTACATGTAAGCTCAAATAATGTACCATTATTTACGTGAGGCGCTTAGGGGAGGGAGGGGGTAGAGCTCAATCTCATGTGGGGGAGAGGGAGGGTCTGGGCAAAAATCATGTAATTTTTTTCCCGCAAGAAACAGTGTGAAATTGCGAGAAAGCGGTTAAATTATATAAGTGAAACATGTTTCACCATAAAATATGTCTAAATCCTACACAATATTTTTCTGCAAACGTCAGGAAAACGTGACATTGTATACGTCAATAGGCAATGACAAATGTCCATTTCTCTGCCTAGACAAACAAAGTGTTTTGTCTGCTGCCCAATTGACCATTCTTGCTGCCTAGGCAGGCAAAGTGTTAAAAAGAATTGAAGAAACTTGAATCGTCTTTGAAGACTTGGAATGTCTTGAAACGACTTCAAAGACTTGAGGCTTGAAGAGACTTGAAATGTCTTGAAAAATCTTAAAGCGACCTGGGAAGTCTTCAAATATTTTGAAGGGACTGGAAGGGACTTGAAAATACTTGGAGAGTCTTGAAGCGACCTGGGAAGATTTGAAATATCTTGGAAGGGATTGGAAGCGACTTGAAAAAACTTGAAGCAACCTGGGGAAACTGCAAATATCTTGAAGCGACTGGAAGCGACTTGAAGAAATACCGACTTGAAAGACTTGAAGCGAATCGAAAAGACTTGAAATGTCTTGAAGAATCTTAAAGCGACCTGGGAAGACTTCAAATATTTTGAAGACTTGAAAAAAATTGAAGAGGCTTGAAGCGACCTGGGAAGATTTGAAATGTTTTGGATAGAATTGAAGACACTTGAGAAGACTTGAAATGTCTTGAAGAGTCTTGAAGCGACCTGGGAAGATTTGAAATATCTTTAAGGGATTGGAAGCTTTGGAAGCGACTTGAAAAAACCTGGGGAGACTGCAAATATCTTGAAGCACTGGAAGCGACTTGAAAAGACTTGAAGAAATACCGACGACTTGAAAGACTTGAAGCGAATTGAAAAGAGTTGAGATGTTTTGAAAGGACTTGAAGAGACTTGAAAAACTTGAAAAGTCTTGAAGCGACCTGGGAAGATTTGAAATGTTTTGGATGGAATTGAAGCGACTTGAAATGTCTTAAAGCGACCTGGGAAGATTTGATATATCTTTAAGGGATTGGAAGCGACTTGAAAAGACTTGAAGCAACCTCGGGAGACTGCAAATATCTTGAAGCGACTGAAAGCGACTTGAAAAGGCTTGAAGAAATACCGACTTGAAAGACTTGAAGCGAATTGAAAAGACTTGAGATGTTTTGAAAGGACTTGAGGTGACTAGAAATGTTTTGAAGGAAATTGAAGCGACTTGAAAAGTCTTGAAATATCTTGAAGAGTCTTGAAACGACTTGAAGAGAGGTGAAGCGACTGGAATGGACTTGAAATGCTTTGAAACGACTTGAAAGACTTCAAGCGAATTGAAAAGACTTGAAATATTTTAAAGGGACTTGAAGCGATATGAAATATTTTGAAAGGT
Organism: Diaperis boleti; assembly: GCA_963583935.1. NCBI lineage: Eukaryota > Metazoa > Arthropoda > Insecta > Coleoptera > Tenebrionidae > Diaperis > Diaperis boleti. The sequence goes on from OY757244.1 coordinate 72,362,241, forward strand.
CTTGAAGCGACTTGAAGAAACTTGAAGCGATTTAAAAGGACTTGAAATGTCTTGAAGCGACGTGAAATTTGTTAAAAGGACTTGAAGCGACTTGAAAAAATTTAGAGCGAATTGAAACGACATGAAATGTTTTGAAGGGAATTGAAGAGACTTGAAATGTCTTGAAGAATCTTAAAGCGACCTGGAAAAACGTCAAATATTTTGAGAGACTTGAAAAAACTTGAAAAGTCTTGAAGCGACCTGGGAAGATTTTAAATGTTTTGGATGGAATTGAAGAGACTTGAAAAGGCTTGAAAAGTTTTGAAAAATCTTGAAGAGTCTTGAAACAACTTGAAAGACTTGAAGCGAATTGAAAAGACTTGAAATATTTTGAAGGGACTTGAAGCGATATGAAATATTTTGAAAGGTCTTGCAACGACTTGAAGAAACTTGAAGCGATTTAAAAGGACTTGAAATGTCTTGAAGCGACGTGAAATTTGTTAAAAGGGCTTGAAGCGACTTGCAAAAATTTAGAGCGAATTGAAACGACATGAAATGTTTTGAAGGGAATTGAAGAGACTTGAAACGTCTTGAAGAATCTTAAAGCGACCTGGGAAGACTTCAAATATTTTGGACGGACTTGAAAAAACTTGAAGAGTCTTGAAGCGACTTCGAAAGATTTGAAATGTTTTGGATGGAATTGAAGCGATTTGAAAAGACTTGAAATGTCTTAAAGCGACCTGGGAAGTTTTGATATATGTATCTTGAAGATATTGGAAACTTGAAATGTCTGGAAAATACTTAGAGTCTTGGATCACTTCAAATAATATCTTGAAAGGACTGGAAGCCACTTGAAAAGACTTGAAGAAATACCTTGAAGCGACTTGAAAGGATTTGAAATGTCTTGAAGAGTCTTGAAGCGTCCTGGGAAGATTTGATATATCTTGAAGGGATTGGAAGCGACTTGGAAGGACTTGACATTTCTGGAAAATACTTGAAGACCCTTGGGGCGATCTGGGAACAGTTCAAATAATATCTTGAAAGGACTGGAAGCCACTTCAAAAGACTTGAAATACCTTGAAGCGACTTGAAACGATTTAAAAAGTCTTGAAACGACTTGAAAGACTTAAAGCGAATTGAAAAGACTTGAAAATGCGCATTTTGAAAAATCTCACGTGAGATTAGAGGGGGAGGGACTAACTAACTAACTAACTAACTAACTAACTAGGGTAATTAATGGACGTTTCCTAACGAAATGAAGAAGAAAATGGCGAGGGCGTCATTTCGACTAAAAAATTAGTTAATTTGTTTATTATTTTATAATAAAGTAAAAAATTATTAAACAGAACTTACTATACATACTGTATGTTCCTTCATATAAAAATATGTGCATTTTTAAAAATATATATTTTACCACAATTTATATTAACCAACTAACTTTGAGCTCAATAAATTTTTCACTTGGACCTTTTTGTCTCTTAACTTTTTATGCTTCCACGTTTGTCCCAGGACATTTTTTTTCACTGTTTCTAGTTTCCCCTATTGTATTTTCTTCGTTCTACTTTATTTTGGAATCTTCAAACATTTGGAAAACTAAATTTTCGTATTCTTGTAATCTCAATTTGTATTCTTAAATTCTTGGAATCTGTAATTCTTAAATGTTGTTATTTTGCAAACTCGAAACATCCGTACCTGCGAGTCGGCGCACCACCACGCCATCGAAGTATCACCCGTTGCGCAAGTTTCCAAATCTAAAATTTTTGGGATCAGAATGTTTTTAAATTTTAGGGTACACACCAAACTTTAAAACTTACGACCTCAAAACCTAAAATGCAACAGAAACAGATACAAAACCAATAACAGAACTTGACAAGAGCAACAAAATTTCTATCTACCATTTTTTCCGAAAACTCAATTTTTTAGCATTTTTCCCCATACAAATTCACGAGCCGCATATACATAGATATTTATTTTAATTTATCATGTTTATCAAGTTTCTAAATTTTTTGCACACTTGGGTACAGTTACCTCATGAGAAATTCAATAAATAATCACAAAAGATGCCGCCTTTTTCTCGTGTGCCTAATTTCCATTAATTTTGTACATGACCGCCAGAACCCGAAGGTTGGCAAAATCGAAATTGGAGAATTTTGAAAGAGCAACAATTGTATCCTTACCACGTGCAAAAAGTCCAATTCTTACGGCCTGAGATTTACCTTTGTAAATTGTGAATGGGCCCCGGCCAAAATCAACCAGGAGCCAAATTTTCTATTTTTTCTTTTATCAACTGACGAGGCGAGTTTAAATCAACTTAAATAATACGCACGTATGGACACACGAAAATCCACATGCCATTATTTTTTCATGAATAATAAACAGCTTTGGATGTTGAAGTAAAGACGTTTAGTATATAATGTTTTCAAAAGTTTCTTGTTGTGATTATTATCATCAGCCCAGCCGTTCAGTGGCGGGTAACTAAATTAACATCAAAACTTCCACTAATTTTAACTTGATAACTACAAGGTTTAGGGCAAAAATAATGAGTTCTATTCTATTACCGACTAAAATTTTAATACCTATTCTATTACACCCTGTATATTGTAACCCCATAAACCACAATTAATACCAAGTAATTTTTTACGGTACTGGGTCTCTACCCCCATTTTGGCTACAAAGTTACTTACTTCAATAAAACCGAAGAGTTTATAATTACTTTGAGTGAAAAGTTATTCTGAAATCCGTCGACAGCTCGAGTACGGCAGACAAAGATATGATGTTGAGATTAATTAATTCCACAGGATGTTTTATGGAGTATGTACCATGTAAATATAGGTATGGCAATTAATAAATCTACGCAATTACTTAAGCAAACTCATTAGTTGGCATGTAAATTCTAAAGTATGTTAAAATAATTGAGATATTCAATGCTGTCCATAAATTACCATCATCTGACCATCTATATCTCTATCATCGCAAACATCTCTGCAGTATTATTGTAAACTCAACCACATTTTTGCCGTAAGTAAATGTACACTCCGGCTCAAAATTATGGTACAATGCGATTTCAAAAGTTTCCATCGTGCTGATTTTCAATATAAACAAAGACAGAACTATGGGAAGGCGTTTGGTGAATTCTGATTTCAATACCTTAAAATTAGAATATTAAGATACCCGTAAATCAGCGATCCTTTCTCAGATCCCCTCACAGGCTATATCCTCGGATTCAGATCATCACCGGGAATTATTTGCGGGGAGTCGTTTTATACTTCCAGTAATACATTTCCAGAACAAAAAAAACGTAACAAAACCGGGAGGCAAGTGAAGAGCTGTCAGCTGTCGACACTGTTGCCATCTCGCTTCAACAGTTCGCGAGCATTTTAAACTTGAAAAAAAAAATTACATACTATATTAGAATTTTCACTCCGCAATTATTTATTAAGCAAAATGAACATTACAGCTGTACATAATATCAATTAAAATGGCTACATATTTTTTGCTAAAAATATAAAGCAAGATATTTGTTGTGTTACAGGTTTTTAACAGCGTTTTTTCCGCGCGACTGAGAGTTCGGCCAGTCCCGGACATCATTTTTATGGAGCTTTCGTCTTCTTTCTGACAGCGCACCGCACCATCATTCTTCGAGTGTTGAATTTTTTGTGGCATCACGAACTATAAAAGCATCGCGTTCGTGATTCCAGACCCAGAAACCCCCGTCTAGAATTTCCGGGGCTGGCTTGGAACATTCGGAAGCGGCAGCTACCCCGGGCCGGTCGATGGGGGCGACCCACTGACCCACTTCGTCGGCACGACCCGCGATCCCGACGCTGTGACGTCTGCGTCGACCTGACCTGCACCCACGCAATTCCTCCAAGAAGAGAAATTTCGAAACTGCTGCCGCCCATCGAAGCCATATTTCGTGAATTAATTCCTCGCGGGACTTGAATTTACAGGCGACAAATTACAAAGCACCTCCTATCGAATCGGGAAAATTGACTTGAAAACTCGGTTAAACGGCAATTTATGGCGCTTGAACGAAAACTGTTGCGAGAGACAAGATGGGAATGGGGGTAGCTGCGACGTTAAGGGGGGCGAAATGGGGTCACTTTGCAGGAAGGTGACGGTTTTAGGGCGCTGAAGAATACAATAAAGACAGTTTTCTGTGATGGATTTTATTTTACACTAAACTTACTTAACAGATCAACAGCAGCTGATTTTCAAATCTCCGACCCATATATCAGTTTTAATTTTTTTAAGTGGTAAACTTCAACCAACCAAAAAAATACTAGATATTTATAAAGAATTTATATTTAAAAATTTCATAAAGACACCTATTTTATTGTATTGTGCACAATTTGAATTTTCTCTTGGGTTGGCGCATCCACCATTTTTGACACTCGGTTTGGTATTGTTTACTCGAGACCATTTTCACTTTTAATGCGCTGTATATACAGTGTGATCAACTAAAAATGTTAAAGAAATACAGTAGAGTCTCGATATAGTGAACATACTATATAGTGAACTATCCACTGCAGTGAACACAAAAATATTAACATTAACCTCTGAATAGTGAAAAATTGTGCCTCGCTGGAGTGAATTATTGCACAATACGTATGTAGGAACTTCCCCTAATCATATTACATATTACAATTGTTGAAAAATATTTGCAGCGGCTGTCGCGTCGGCCAGTTGGGAAACCCAAAGGGTCGTAAAACCCTTACTTGACTAGCGGCACTCACGCCCGCGCAGTCTAAATCCAAGTCTCAATCCGACAACAGTCTCTATACAACAACCGCAAAGGGCACAATTCAAAATCTAAAATCAGGACACAGTTCCTTTATTCAAAATCATTACTAAACTAAAACGAGAGAAGTTTTTTTTTTTTAGTTTATTTAATTAATAGTTGTACTTTATAGTCATAGCTTGAAATGTTAAGTTGTTAACGTAATAAACCCACTATAAGTACATCTGACTTTTGTGTATTCTCACAAATTATATGCCCTCTATATAGTGAACAACCTCGTTAGAGTAACATAGCCCTTCATCAATTAGTTCACTATATCGAGACTCTACTGTATGAATAAAAAGTGGTGGATGCGCCGCTCAAAAAAAATCTGAGCTGTTCATAAATTTAACTATTCATACGTCAAGTCGGCTTTGAACGTCTAAATACACAGAAATTTTGTAATCCACAGGCAATTTGATGTATGAATCATTTATGAGCACAGCCTAATATCGAGTGCGAACAGAATTGAACAGAAATTTTAAACAACAAAATGGTGGATGCGCCGGTCCAAGAAAATTTGTTGTCAAGACAATATTTTGGATTTTGAAAAATCTTGCGCACGCGTTTATAGAGCGAGATTTAAAAAAAAATTAGTCACAGCAATCGCTCGTCCTAGATTAATAAAATGAAATGTCAAGTTGGCAATAATAAATTTGACATTTCATAAATAATTCGATTTCATTGTTTTTGCAGTATTCTGTGACAAATTGTATTTTCAATGATGTTCGACAAGGTTATTTTTACTCGTGAAATTTGTCATAATTAGTTCTTATAATATCTACATCAATTGGGCTGTGGACCGTGCTAATTCAATTAGCAAGACGGTTTTTATCTTTGTTCTCTCAATAATTGTTGTTACCCAAATTTTTTTTAAAAACATACTTTTGCTGTAATATTGAAGAACATTACATTATTACTAAAATTATTGTGGAAATTATTATATTATGCATGTCTAAAATAAAAGACGGAAATCTTTATCACAGTTTGTCACTTTGTAGTTGGTAATAAACGGATGATAATAAGAATGATTTGTAGTTTTTTTTTCTATTAACGCAACGATTTTGAAGTGTACACTCACTCCGGCTCGGTGTGCCCACCACCACGACACCTAACATGTAAACATGTGATACACCGTTGGAAATAGGTTTTCCCAGAATTGCAAGATAGAAACATATGCAGAGTGTTATTTGAAGAAAGTTAATGACATTTCCTGACAGATTGAAAGTACAATTCTTAAACACACTCTTGAAATGCATTGTATGCCTGTTACTAATTCTGCTTCAAATTTATATTTAAAAAAATTATAATGATAGAACGATAGAAATAGCAAATATCAAAAATTAAACTGACTGACAATTCGAACAACAGTTCATTATGCAACAAGTGTAATAAAGTGACTTTATTGCACGCTACGTAAAAATTGTCCTACGCGGCCGAAACCGGAGTTGGACAACACGGGAAGTACCATACCACTTATTACTTTTTAATACTTGTAACAAGCCATACAATTTTATTTTCTTCAACTCTGTACATAATTCTATATGGAGATTTATATCATTTAGGCATTGAGGTGTTCTCTTTCGTTCCTTTTTTTGGCGTCGAGCAGATGATTTCACTATTGTCTCTCTGTAACGTATGTAAATAGTAAACACTCGAATCGCATTATTATTAATTAAACGTATGTAAACTGTAAATACTTAAGAATAAAAAATGAAATAAATTCACACATTAATTACTAAAATAATTATGTAAATATCACAGATTACGATATAACATGAACACGAATTTTTAAATAAAATAGAACACATATCATTCACTCAACAAATTTTATTAAATTTCCACTTTTTTACTTCTTTTTGTTGGTTTCTTTTTCGAGCTACAAAATCGATATAAAAGGGATATTTTTAACTGTACATCAGAAAACAAACGTATCACCCATCAATTTATAATTCATCAATACTTAAATAACTTTTACATCAAATAAATTATTTCACTAAAGGAACGACAAAATCTTATACAAACACGTTGCTGATGGTCGAATGGGGGGGGGGGGATTCGTTACGTGACGATTTCTCCCAAGTTAGTCGCACCGCCGAAACCGCATAAGCCGCGCTTATGTAAAAAATTAATTTACTAATTCAATTATTTTTTTACCACGGTGAATACATATGCATGAAAAATTCCCAAAGCTTCTCCACGGCCGATAAAGCAGCAACACGTCTCTGCCTTCGACAGCCCATTTACATCGAAATATTTAAATTATTTCCGTTTGAATTCTAACCGCACAGTAGGCGAACACTGTAAGCAGTTATATTAAATTACCGTCGTTTTATCGATGTTTTACCCGCAGCAAATTGATTTTATCTGTATAGTGGACTGTCTTGTTATTAATTTCCGCAAATGGTCCGTCAAGGTAATCCGGTAGTTTTAGGTGAACGTTCATTCAGACAAATCTTTTTGCTTGAGCCGATTTAATTTTCTCCCGAGCTCCATATTGAGTAATGATATTGGATTGATGACTGCACGCTTCCGAAAATGATGATTATTTTAGTGCCTAAAAAACGGACCGGTACTTTCCAAAACAGAAATCGCTGCCAAATTCCCCGGCCCTTAAAATAGATTTGCACATCTCTAGAAATAGCGCTCGTGGAACGCGGAGTTCTTTTATTCCGTGAAACTAAGATTTTCTTTGTGGATCCCTATTTATACGCGGCTGCTGCGGCTACCTCGGGTTCGGGACTTAATAATTTTATTGTAAAGAAGTATTTTCGGCGGAATTTATACTTGAGGATATCGATGAGTTTGGATAGTGGGAGTAAAACAACAGTTACGTGGTATGAATGAAATTTAACGCTCTATGCTAGTATGTTAGCAATTGCAAAGTGCATTTTAATATTGAAACTCATTCTAGAATGCTCTTAAAATGTGCAATTAAGTTCGTTCTAACTTGGCACTGTCCGTAATAAACAGAACTGTAAAATGTAACAACCTTGAAAAACTTAAAAGAAAATTAAAATTTATAATCCGTGAAGTATTTGGGTCATTCAATCAATTGTAACATTGACTTACATGTGTCTAAAATTAGTTTCTTAAAGTTGGGATTTCCCGCTTTCAAATCCTAATTATGAATCCTAAAAGTCTCAGCACAGACAAAATTATTTGTCAATATTGCAATATACCACTGACTTGAAACACCGAAAACCTGTCCGTACTTTAAAGAATTGCAATGAACCTGAATCAACCCAGAACCCAAAAACCTGGAATAAACCTGACTCAACCTTGAACACAACAACTTGAGAAAAACATGAGTCAACCTAAAACCCGAGAACTTGGAATAAACCTAAACTGACATAGAACAGGGAAACATGGGATACAACCTCAATCAATGAACGAAAACTTGGGATAAATCTGAATCAACCTATAACCCGAAAACTGGGGATAAACCTGAATCAACCTAAATCGAGAAAATCTGAAGATAAACCCGGAATAACTCTGAATCAATCGAGAACCGAAAACCTGGGCTAAACCTGAATCAACCTAGAAAACGAAAACCTGGGGCTAAACCTGAATCAATGAACGAAAACTTGGGATAACCCTGAATCAATAGAAAACCCGAAATCTTCGGATAAACATGAATCAACCTTGAACACGACAACTTGAGATAAACCTGAAACAACCTTGAACGAGAAAATCTAGGGGTAAACCTGGATCAAAGAACCAAAACTTGGGAAAAACCTGAATCAGCCTATAACCCGAAAACTGGGGAGAAATCTGAATCAACCTTGAACACGACAACTTGAGATAAACCTGAAAGAACCTTGAACGAGAAAATCTAGAGGTAAACCTGGACTAATGAACCAAAACTTGGGTTAAACCTGAAGCAGCCTATAACCCGAAAACTAGGGAGAAACCTGAATCAACCTTGAACACGATAACTTGAGATAAACCTGAAACAACGTTGAACGAGAAAGTCTAGGGGTAAACCTGAATCAATGAACAAAAACCTGGGAAAAGAAAAGAGACAGACCATATATCTATAGAAATAAGTATATTGGGGGGGAGACAAAAGGAAAGAGAAGAAAAAAGAACAGAGGAAACGCAGAAGAAGGTAATGATCAAAATATCTATGGGACAAACAAGAAGTGGAAGAATAGAAGAGAATACAAGAACAGACAATCTTCGAGGAACAAGAAGTAGCGAAGAAGGAGCAAGAACTGCAATAACCCTGAATCAACCCAGAACCCAAAAACCTGGAATAAACCTGAGTCAACCTTCAACACAACAACTTGAGAAAAACCTGAGTCAACCTAAAACCCGAAAACTTGGAATACACCTTAACTGACATCGAACAGGGAAACATGGGATAAACCTGAATCAATAAACGAAAACTTGTGATAAATCTGAATCAACCTATAATCCGAAAACTGAGGATAAACCTGAATCAACCTAGAACGAGAAAACCTGAGGGTAAACCCGGAATAACTCTGAATCAATCGAGAACCCGAAATCCTAGAATAAACCTGAATCAACCTGGAACTAGAAAACGAAAATCTGGGGGTAAACCTGAATCAATGAACGAAAACTCGGGATAACCCTAAATCAATAGAAAACGCGAAATCTTCGGATAAACATGAATTAACCTAGAACCCGAAAAATTGAAATAATCCTGAATTAACAGAACACAGGAAAACATGGGATAAGCTGGATCAATATACCAAAACTTGGGATAAACCTGAATCAGCCTATAACCCGAAAACTGGGGACAAACCTGAATCAACCTTGAACACGATAACTTGAGATAAACCTGAAACCACCTTGAACGAGAAAATCTAGGGGTAAATCTGAATCAATGAACGAAAACCTGGGATAAACATGAATCAACCTACAACCCGAAAAATTGAAATAAATCTGAATGGATGACTACGGAATAGTAAACGAAGAAGCAGAATTCAGAGCAGGAAAAAAAAAGATCATCTGTCTATAGAAATAAGTATAGGGGGGGAGAGACAAGAAGAAAGAACAAAGGAAACGCAGAAGAAGGTGATGATCAAAATATGTATGGGACAAACAAGAAATGGAAGAATAGAAGAGAAGACTAGAACAGACAATCTTCGAGGAAGAAGAAGTAGCGAAGAAGGAGCAAGAACTGCAATAAACCTGAATCGACCCAGAACCCAAAAACCTGGAATAAACCTGACTCAACCTTGAACACCACAACTTGAGAAAAACCTGGGTCAACCTAAAACCCGAAAACTTGGGATAAACCTCAATCGAGAACCCGAAAACCTGGGATAAACATGAATCAACCTAGAACTAGAAAACGAAAACCTGAATCAATGAACGAAAACTTGGGATAACCCTGAATCAACCAACAACCCGAAAAACTGAAATAAATCTGAATGGGTGGCTACGGAATAGTAAACGAAGAAGAATAATTCAGAGTAGGGAAAAGAAAAGAGACAGACCATCTGTCTATAGAAATAAATATAGGGGGGGGGGGGAGACAAGAAGAAAGACAAGGAAAAAAACGGAGGAAACGCAGAAAAAAGTGATCAAAATATGTATGAGACAAAAAAGAAGTGGAAGAATAGAATAGAAGACTAGAACAGACAATATTCGAGGAACAAGAAGTAGGGAAGAAAGTGCAAGAACTGCAATAAACCTGAATCAACCCAGAACCCAAAAACCTGGAATAAACCTGACTCAACCTTGAACACGATAACTTGAGAAAAACCTGGGCCAAGCTAAAACCCGAGAACTTGGAATAAACCTAAACTGACAGAAAACAGGGAAACATGGGATAAACATGAATCAATGAACAAAAACTTGGGATAAATCTGAATCAACCTATAACCCGAAAACTGAGGATAAACCTGAATCAACCTAGAACGAGAAAACCTGAGGGTAAGCCCGGAATAACTCTGAATCAATCGAGAACCCGAAAACCTGGGATAAATCTGAATCAACCTAGAACTAGAAAACGAAAACCTGGGGGTAAACCTGAATCAATGAACGAAAACTTGGGATAAATCTGAATCAACCTAGAACCCGAAAACTGGGAATAAACCTGATTCAACCTAGAACGAGAAAACCTTAGAGAAAACCCGGAATAACTCTGAATCAATCGACAACCCGAAAACCTGGGATAAACATGAATCAACCTAGAACTAGAAAACAAAAACCTGAATCAATGAACGAAAACTTGGGATAACCCTGAATCAATAAAGAACCCGAAATCTTCGGATAAACATGAGTCAACCTAGAACCCGAAAAATTGGAATAATCCTGAATTAACATGACACAGGAAAACATGGGACAACCTGGATCAATGAACCAAAACTTGGGACAAGCCCGAATTAACCTTAAACACGATAACTTGAGATAAACCTGAAACCACCTTGAACGAGAAAATCTAGTGGTAAACCTGAATCAATGAACGAAAACCTGGGATAAACATTAATCAACCTACAACTGGAAAAATTGAAATAAATCTGAATGGATGACTACGGCATAGTAAACGAAGAAGAAGAATTCAGAGTAGGGAAAAGAATAGAGACAAACTATCTGTCTATAGAAATAAGTATAAGGGGGGGTAGACAAGAGGAAAGAGAAGAAGAAAGAACAGAGGAAACGCAGAAGAAGGTGATGATCAAAATATGTATGGGACAAACACGAAATGGAAGAATAGAAGAGAAGACTAGAACCGACAATTTTCGAGGAACAAGAAGTAAGGAAGAAGGAGAAAGAACTGCAACAAAACTGAATCAACCCAGAACCCAAAAACCTGGAATAAACCCGACTCAACCTTGAATACGATAACTTGACAAAAACCTGGGTCAACCTAAAACCCTAAAACTTGGAATAAACCTAAACTGACATAGAACAGAGAAACATTGGATAAACCTGAATCAATGAACGAAAACTTGGGATAAATCTGAATCAACCTATAACCCGAAAACTGAGGATAAAGCTGAATCAACCTAGAACGAGAAAACCTGATGGTAAACCCGGAATAACTGAATAAACTGAATCAATCGAGGACCCGAAAACCTGGGATAAACCTGAATCAACCTAGAACTAGAAAACAAAACCTGGGGGTAAACCTGAATCAACCTAGAACCCGAAAAATTGGAATAAAGGTATTTATACCGGTGCATCCTCTACTTCTACTATAAGAGCAATATGTAGGTGAGCCCCATATTCAGAACACAGTAATTATGTGGTTGTTGGACCTACACCTCGAATACCAATGAAACATGTGATTTTCAATCAGGTATTAGGGCGTATTAATGTATTTCAATCGATTCATTCTGTAGTAAGGTGAACCCATTAGCATTACTAAGTACATTCTGATGCTCTTAATGTAAAATGTTTTCATACAGTTTGACTTAATAATGGACCCACCTGACATGTGTGTTCTTTCTAACACTCCAATTTATTCCGTGGTAAGGTGAACCAATTAGCATTATTAAGTGCCTAATTTGAAGTCTCACTAAAGTGATCACAGCACGAATTGCTATCCATTATTCTTAAAAATGCAATGCAGCAATTGTGATTTTATGATCACACTATATACGGAAAGCACACGGCTCTCGCTGAATCAGCTTTACTGACTTATAAACTTCCATAAAATTAATTGCAAAAATCCATCACTTGTAACTTATTTATGGTAGCAATCCGCACGTGTCTCGACAGATGTTCCCTCTGGCACATACACCGATGACAGTAACAATACAAAGACTGTGTCTTTGTCACTGGGATTAAGATTATCTAGGAAATGTATAACACTTCCTTGTAAATGTGCAAATTTCAAATCTTCAATTTTATGATTTATATTAAATAAATAAATAAATATTTGACCGGTGGTACGAATAGGTAAACCACGATGGGTAAACAATGGACCGATCCGGGTAGCATTCCAGACTTCTCATTGCGACTTAGTTATGGTCAAAATTTCATAGCGATCGGTTGACCGGTGTCAAACATTTATTTTTATAGTATGTGTACGATTTATGACTTAGTAATGATTTTAGTGATTTCATTATATCCTCTGCGATGCATCCCAACTTCCTGCTCGAACGGTGCCAGACGCAGGGTCATAAAGATATGAACGCATACACAAATAGATGCTCGATAAATATAAAGGCTCGTTGCACCTGCGCTTGAACCTGGTCTAAATAGAAGATGCTAGATAAACTAGAAATACGGACATATAAAATACACATAAAAAAAATCTTATTCTATGGTAACATGGATCTGACGTTCACCCGTCAAAATCGATTTGAGTCATACAGTACCAAAGTAATAAATCTTTTCAGTTTCGCAACTATAACAAGGGTGTAATTACTTGGCATATGTGCTGAATGACGGGGAAATGCATCAATGTGTACTTGGTGAATATAAAACTACATTTATCTAGCATACGGTGAGTCGTCAAACCCTCGACGTGGAGACTGACATTTGTAAACATCGGGGTAGGCTTTATTTGGGCATTTTGGCGAAGATTTATTCTTTTTTCTTCTCATCTAATTTTCTGTCTTTATTTTTATAAAATTTAGTCCCCAGCTTTCACTCGAATTTTGTTTTGCAGAAATATATTTTAAAATGTTACGTTCTATGCCATAATCACTTTATATTTTGATCTGTTATTAGTCCCTTTCCTTTTTTTGAGTCTCTATTTTTTCCTTGTGTTTGTCCTTGTATTACCTTTATTATGCCCAAAGTCTGGGTTCTTCCTCTCTTTTCTGGTTTCTTTGTTTTTTCTTGTTTGATTTTTCTATTATTTATTTCTCTAATTCGTCTGTATTTTTGTATTTGTTTCTTCATCCTTCTGTTTGTAGAGCGAGATCGGAAACGAAATTAGTCAATGTTGGCCATGCACGAAAAACCGATTGACGAGTTTTCGGACTTGGCCAACTTTGACCAATATCGTTTTCGATCTCTCTCTACAAACAGAAAAATCATTACATATTTAATATTTAATTTTATTAGTAGTTCCGATTGTTTTAATTCCATTTTCTTTTTCTATTGTTTATTTTATCCATTTAAGCTCTTCTTATCTTCTTCTTTTAATTTAAACAATTAAGCAACCAAAAGCAGTAAAACAGTAAAGTCTCGTTACTTCAGAACAAACGTCCAAACAAATAAACAGAGATAGACACAGTATTTTTTATAAAAACTTTATTAACTTTAAAGTAAATGTAGACTGCCATTATGTCATTTCCATATTCTGTAACATTGCTTCGTCTTTGGGGTTTCTTCATCTTATTAGCCCAGGAGCTTTACATAAAAAAGGTAGCCTAGAGAAAAAGTTGTAAATCGCACGGATTTCAAGAGAAACGCATTTTTGTATTAATGTGTGCTTAATAAATTCCATAGAAACGTAGTCGTATCACTATAAAAAGAAATATGTAAACAATATGTAAAAAATGTGACTAAAAACATAATAAGAATAAAATGGTGTATTTACTCATTTTTTCCAGTATTTATTTTGTAAAATCGTTGCCATTTCCGTATTTGTAAAAGCTGGACGTACACAGTCCCAATATTATCTTTTTGAGGAACTTACGAGACTTTTTTACTTCTTCATTTTACCTGTTTAGTATGATTCAAACATCCAGTAGGCTTTGAACGTGAAAATTCTGTTTTCCACAGACAACATGATGTGTGAATCATTTATGAAAACCCGATATATGTAGATTTTCCTAACGGGTCTTACAGACGGTAGTGATGACTAACTAACACACTGAACATCGTAAACTTATGTCAAGTAGGATTTTCCGATTTGTTGTTTTAATCTTGTGGTCAGTTTTTTATTAACGTTTAATTATCTTCTATGAAAGAGTTAATAAAAATAGAAAATTGCTGCTGAATTATTTCTACAAAAAGGCTACTGTACCTTCCCAAACAAAACACAAATTAAAAAATAGAATGTGTTTTTTTATTTAGTAGGCTTCTACGTCATGAATTCGTAACGTAGAAGCCTACTAAATAATTTGATGATTTCGATTATGAATCGGATTGAAAAGGCTAGATTTTTACGATCAGATTACCTTTTCCTGTACCAATATGCAAGCAATATTTCCTTCAATAAATTAATGCAATGCAATGCTTATCATGTTTGCTAAATATTCCATATTTTCTAAAGATAAATAAATTCATATGCTAGTTGGCAGCGTGCATAGTCATGGTGGGAAAACCGAAATCTATCGCAGCGTAACTCAGTCCGGCATGTTGAAAACCGTTGTTCTCGTTGAAAACAGGCACAACACCAAGTGTATAAAAACTTACATACTTTTATTATCCCAATCGGTGCGAAATTACGAGTAGATGCTAATAGTCGAAATGCTTGTTATGTATTATAGGTGTAAAATTGTAAAAATTGCGATTTACTTACATTAATGTCTAACAAGTCCATAGAGGGATCTAAAACGAAATTAGTCAAAGTTGGCCATACAAGAAAACCCTGTTATTTATTAAATATCAAGTTGACAGTATAAAATTTGACATAATTAATAATAAGAAAACAGGAGTTTTTGTGGAAGCTTTTTCTTCTCATCTGATACCGCACCGAATCACCATTATGCAAGTCTTCCAGAAATGTCGTATTTTTCGTTTGTTTCGTGAACAAACTTTTGACAATTTCGTTTAAAATTCGAATGTCAAAGTGACTTTTCAAAAAACGGCAACAGAATGGTGAATGGAGTTAACAGCTGAATTGAAGATGCGGGAGAACACTTTAAACATTTGCTGTAATTCTCAATTATTCTACATTATTTGTTAGTCTTTCATTTTCATGAGAAACATAAACGCCACAATGTTTACGATAACCTCAAATTTTACTGTCAGTCAGTTTGCAGGCTGGGCCATCGCATAATAAAAAAAATATATAATTTAAATGATCGAATTTTTGAAGCACCAAGCGACAGCCGAGTGTTGCAATGAGTCCGAACCCCTGAGAAGTGACGCACGAGTATTGAACGTTTTTTGTATTCGTTCATGCAAAATGAGAAAAAACACGAATTAACATCGAATTTAGAGGTTAGCTTTGACGGCTGTCGAATTAAATACATATGCGGGAATATTTATATATGTATTAGTTATATGGATACCACTTTCCCATTATCTATTTTCAAAACGAATACACAATAATATATTACGATACAAGTGTGCTGTGAACGCATTTTTCAGGGGCGAGGGCAAATTTTTGAAGCACGAAGCGACAGCCGAGTATTGAACAGCGTTTTTTGTATTCGTTCACGCAAAATGAGAATTAACATCAAATTGTGAGGTTAGGTTTCACAGCTGTCTTAAATACGTATGTGGGAATATTTATATACCGTGCGATCACTTAAATTATAAATTAGAGTAGGCTGTGAAATTTAAATTAGGTTGGCACTACTAACTTTTGACAATTTCGTTTAAAATTCGAATGTCAAAGTGACTTTTCAAAAAAACGGCAACAGAATGGTGAATGGAGTTAACAGCTGAATTGAAGGTTTGCTGTAATTCTCAATTATTCTACATTATTTGTTAGTCTTTCATTTTCATGAGAAACATAAACGTCACAATGTTTACGATAACCTCAAATTTTACTGTCAGTCAATTTGCAGGCTGGGCCATCGCATAATAAAAAAAAAATTATAATTTAAATAATCGAATTTTTGAAGCACCAAGCGACAGCCGAGTATTGCAATTAGTCCGAACCTCTGAGAAGTGACGCACGAGTATTGAACAACGTTTTTGGTATTCGTTCATGCAAAATGAGAAAAAACACGAATTAACATCGAATTTAGAGGTTAGCTTTGACGGCTGTCGAATTAAATACATGTGCGGGAATATTTATATATGTATTAGTTATATGGATACCACTTTCCCATTATCTATTTTCAAAACGAATACACAATAATATATTACGATACAAGTGTGCTGTGAACGCATTTTTCAAGGGCGAGGGCAAATTTTTGAAGCACGAAGCGACAGCCGAGTATTGAACAGCGTTTTTGTATTCGTTCACGCAAAATGAGAATTAACATCAAATTGTGAGGTTAGGTTTCACAGCTGTCTTAACTACGTATGTGGGAATATTTATATACTGTGCGATCATTTAAATTATAAATTAGAGTAGGCTGTGAAATTTAAATTACGTTGGCACTACTAACTTTTGATAATTTCGTTTAAAATTCGAATGTCAAAGTGACTTTTCAAAAAACAGCAACAGAATGGTGAATGGAGTTAACAGCTGAATTGAAGATGCGGGAGAACACTTTGAACATTTGCTGTAATTCTCAATTATTCTACATTATTTGTTAGTCTTTCATTTTCATGAGAAACATAAACGTCACAATGTTTACGATAACCTCAAATTTTACTGTCAGTCAATTTGCAGGCTGGGCCATCGCATAATAAAAAAAATATATAATTTAAATGATCGAATTTTTGAAGCACCAAGCGACAGCCGAGTATTGCAATGAGTCCGAACCTCTGAGAAGTGACGCACGAGTATTGAACGTTTTTTGTATTCGTTCATGCAAAATGAGAAAAAACACGAATTAACATCAAATTTAGAGGTTAGCTTTGACGGCTGTCGAATTAAATACATATGCGGGAATATTTATATATGTATTAGTTATATGGATACCACTTTCCCATTATCTATTTTCAAAACGAATACACAATAATATATTACGATACAAGTGTGCTGTGAACGCATTTATATATGTATTAGTTATATGGATACCACTTTCCCATGATCTATTTTCAAAACGAATACACAATAATATATTACGATACAAGTGTGCTGTGAACGCATTTTTCAGGGGCGAGGGCAAAATTTTTGAAGCACGAAGCGACAGCCGAGTATTGAACAGCGTTTTTGTATTCGTTCACGCAAAATGAGAATTAACATCAAATTGTGAGGTTAGGTTTCACAGCTGTCTTAAATACGTATGTGGGAATATTTATATACCGTGCGATCACTTAAATTATAAATTAGAGTAGGCTGTGAAATTTAAATTAGGTTGGCACTACTAACTTTTGACAATTTCGTTTAAAATTCGAATGTCAAAGTGACTTTTCAAAAAACGGCAACAGAATGGTGAATGGAGTTAACAGCTGAATTGAAGATGCGGGAGAACACTTTGAACAATTGCTGTAATTCTCAATTATTCTACATTATTTGTTAGTCTTTCATTTTCATGAGAAACATAAACGTCACAATGTTTACGATAACCTCAAATTTTACTGTCAGTCAATTTGCAGGCTGGGCCATCGCATAATAAAAAAAATATATCATTTAAATGATCGAATTTTTGAAGCACCAAGGGACAGCCGAGTATTGCAATGAGTCCGAACCTCTGAGAAGTGACGCACGAGTATTGAACAACGTTTTTTGTATTCGTTCATGCAAAATGAGAAAAAACACGAATTAACATCGAATTTAGAGGTTAGCTTTGACGGCTGTCGAATTAAATACATGTGCGGGAATATTTATATATGTATTAGTTATATGGATACCACTTTCCCATGATCTATTTTATACACAATAATATATTACGATACAAGTGTGCTGTGAACGCATTTTTCAGGGGCGAGGGCAAATTTTTGAAGCAGGAAGCGACAGCCGAGTATTGAACAGCGTTTTTGTATTCGTTCACGCAAAATGAGAATTAACATCAAATTCTGAGGTTAGGTTTCACAGCTGTCTTAACTACGTATGTGGGAATATTTATATACCGTGCGATCACTTAAATTATAAATTAGAGTAGGCTGTGAAATTTAAATTAGGTTGGCACTACTAACTTTTGACAATTTCGTTTAAAATTTTGAATGTCAAAGTGACTTTTCAAAAAACGGCAACAGAATGGTGAATGGAGTTAACAGCTGAATTGAAGATGCGGGAGAACACTTTGAACATTTGCTGTAATTCTCAATTATTCTACATTATTTGTTAGTCTTTCATTTTCATGAGAAACATAAACGTCACAATGTTTACGATAACCTCAAATTTTACTGTCAGTCAGTTCGCAGGCTGGGCCATCGCATAATAAAAAAAAATATATAATTTAAATGATCGAATTTTTGAAGCACCAAGCGACAGCCGAGTATTGCAATGAGTCCGAACCTCTGAGAAGTGACGCACGAGTATTGAACGTTTTTTGTATTCGTTCATGCAAAATGAGAAAAAACACGAATTCACATCGAATTTAGAGGTTAGCTTTGACGGCTGTCGAATTAAATACATGTGCGGGAATATTTATATATGTATTAGTTATATGGATACCACTTTCCCATTATCTATTTTCAAAACGAATACACAATAATATATTACGATACAAGTGTGCTGTGAACGCATTTATATATGTATTAGTTATATGGATACCACTTTCCCATGATCTATTTTCAAAATGAATACACAATAATATATTACGATACAAGTGTGCTGTGAACGCATTTTTCAGGGGCGAGGGCGAATTTTTGAAGCACGAAGCGACAGTCGAGTATTGAACAGCGTTTTTGTATTCGTTCACGCAAAATGAGAATTAACATCAAATTGTGAGATTGATTGATTGATGACTGTCTGTAGACCGGTAGACTAATATACACGGTCGAGTGGGCCGTGGACGTAAAAATTCTCCTTTAAACTACATGTAAATTTTATTTTCCAGATGTAACATGAAGTATGACTTTATAGTAACCCAATATAACGATGGACAATCCAACAACCTAACCTCATTAGAATGAGTCTGTAAAACAAGGAGGTTTCGATAACCGAACATAAATGCATCTAGTAGGCTTTGACCGTCAAAATTCTGCATCTGACTGCATGAAAATTTTGTTTTCCATAGGCAACGTGATAAGATATATGCAATAGAATCATTTTCCACAGCAAGAGGCGACCCTACTTAACATAGATGTCATTTTCTGATATGTACAATTTTTTTCTCGGCCATCGATACAACGCTTTTTAACGAAAGCACCCATTGACTCCCCATAATTGTTACACACTTTTTAATGACGTTGATTTTAATGGCTCGAAAAGTTCCGAAGCCGAACCTGTTTTGGTCGGTAGACAAAAAAATGCCAAACACAAGTTATACAACGTCGCTGACCACGGCGGGTTGGTGGCGGAGGGCGCATGCGCAGAACGCTCGGATAAATAAAGGCTCGTTGCACCTGCACTTGAACCTGACCTATAATAGACCATGCTGTCTAAGGGTAGCCTAGATAAACTAGAAATAGAAGTGCACTAGGTCAAGGGGGGGAGACACAGGTAGGCCGTTTTGCAAAAGAGGGAAAAATGCGGAGAGCGGACGAAAACAAACACAAAGCGCAAGGCGGCCGGGCCGCACTCGGTCGCAGGTTGGGTTAGGGCTCCCGGGAACGGGAACCGGGCGTAACCTACGACAAGAGTGGATCGGTGCCAGGTTGCCGCGTCCCACTAACATGGAAACACCCATCAAAGTCCGATACATTTGAGCGACGATTTCGCAAAGGCGGCCGTGGAACGGCGTACAGAAACAAAAGTGAATCTACTGATATGCAGCGTTGCCGCTGGCGAACAGGTTTCGTTTTTACGGCGGATTTCAGCGTGGAAGCGCCGGCGGTGGCATTACTGACCTCCAGAATTCGGGAAAGGCACTTGCAGCTCCACGTTGTCGTTGTCGGGGGTGACGTCCAGGTCCACCTCGTTGACGATGACGGCCGTCGGAGTCGTGCTGTTTTCCTGCTGACCCGTAGAAACGGCAACATTGCCAGGAACGCTCATACTTGTCGTTTCTTCGTGCATTGTTTATTCGAATACACACTTATGCCGCGATGATGACGGATTCCACCACGCTTCAGAGCCTCCCGGAGCTCTGACCTTCAAATACACGCCAAGGTTTCACAAATATCTATTTCTTTGAGCGATTTAAAAATCGAACGTTGTCGAAATGTAGGTCTGTAGGCCACTTCGCTTACACTTTGCATTCAGACAGACATGACTGACGACTCAAGACAACAACCGTGTTCATAAACTCTACAAACGCTGACATTCGCGCCGCCGACGCCTCTCCGCCACCCTCGTTGCGGGCACCCCTTCGAATAAATACCCCGATTTTTTTACCATGCAATCGAGGCTACGGAGCCCTCGCTCTTCGTCACTCGGTGCAACCGACTTTCACGTTTTAAGTAGGTCAAAGCTGATTATAAATTCTGTTACGTCTCTTCGCATTGCATAACATTAATTCGAATTCAGTCTCTGCTTCGTCTATCGATTTTACCGGACCGTTTTGTTCGAAGATAAAATTCACGTCGAAATTATCGGTGCACTGATACAAATTAAACTGCGTGGGGAGCACGCATGCGTTGGTTCCGTTCGAAATTTGGCGCCACGAGGAACGAAATCGAAAGTGTGCCGGCAAAGCGACCTCAAATGCTGCACGTGCGTCGACGATGAAGAAAATCTACACTTTTATAATTCAGAGCTTTCGTTACCGTTTCCATTAGTTTCGACACTTTCCAGGAAGGCCTTTTTTCGTCACCTTCGGGCCCATTTCGGACGGTAATGTTTCACCATCTACTTTTTTTCACTTTTATTTCGGATGTGAATTCCAAATGTCAATTATTATTCGGCGAATTCGAACGTTTTGATCGATAAATTCCTCGTCTGAAGTAATCGCTGCTTTCTATCATTGTTCCAGCTGGAGATAGTTAAAATACACATGTTAAACTCTTATATGTTTAACACCTGACTTTGACGAAGTAAAACCAACATAAATAACTAATCTCTTCATTAATGTGTTTAAAGCCTCAAGTGTAAATTATTGCCTTTCACTCTGCCTTCATCCAAAGTGAACATGAGAATGAATTATAATAAATGGATGAGTACACTGGATGAACATCCAAAGTGAAGCAGTGTAAACTACCAGGAGTACCTATAGAATGGAAGGATTAAGGCCCATCCAGAAAACAATCGTAATTTTTCTTACTTCATAATATTGTGTTGTAACGGATAAGAAAGGACTTCACAGTATAATTTCTTCACCAAGCACAGAGCAACAAATATGTAGAACCAAAATGAACTCTCAAATTAATCAAACTTCCCGGATATTTATGAGGTTTTCATAAATTATTTTCATACATCCAAAAGGCTGTGCACGTCAAAACTCCCCATCTAACTACCACAGGCAACATGATGAAGATTTATGAAAACCGATATCATATTCAGATAGCGTAACAAATACTAACTTTTTAATTTAAATTTAATTAATTTCTCTGATTTGGGGCGCTACTTGACCATTATCATAATCTACATAATACTGTATTGTACTTTGATCAAGGACTCTTGACACAATTGTATTTTGGGTTGCAGCACAAATTAATAATTCTAACTTGACAAATGTTTTCAATCTATTTGTAATTTGTGCACTTTCCAAAATCTGAAATCCCACTTACTCCTCTACTTTCCTTTATCCCCTCACCGAAAGTTTGGACTTCCCGGCCGCATTTCGCTCCAGTAACAGCGGCTTTCGCGGCCTACTGGGGGATGAAGAAAAATAGTACCACGACACGCGGCCAGAAAGTTGAATGCCCTGGCGCTTCGGTTTCCCTCGGCCTTATAGTACGTCAGGAAATCCTTTGCTCCCACTTCAGAACAGAAATTATAATAATAAAGACAATTTGACAATTGTCACTGCATTATTTTGAATTTTGAAAACATTAATTGGATGGGTGGCCGCCAAGCCCTTTAGAAGTGAAACTTCACGGATACAAAGATGAAAGCGAATTATCTCTGTATGTCTGGCACCACACCTTCTAAAACTTCTGTAAACAGGAACTGCGGAATAACCAATCCCACATAGATCTGAATGGATTATCGAATACTTTTTTTTCAAGAAATTTTTAAATGTATCTTTATTATTTATATTGGGCGAACGATCCATCACGCCTAATGGCATAAATGGAAAACCTACGTCTCCTAGACAGTAGCCGCATCTCAGTACAACCAAATGAGTGCATAGAAGAAATATTTGTGTCGCTCTAAACTTCACATCACACAAAACTAATTTGACAATTGTCATTGCAATATTTTGGTTTCTGAAGAATCTAGAGTATATAATTGATATAAAGTGCTATAGTCTAAAGTGTGCTTTTCTCTTATTGGTTGCTGTGTCTGAAGGGAGGACTCAAGTTAAGTTCTTAGAGTTCCAGGAGTAAAGCTGTTTTTATTAATAGTCTAGTTTGCAAATTCGGTTTGAAATTCCGTTTACATTACATATTATTCGATCTCATTAGACTTTTGTTTATTTGATATTGCATAAATCACAGTAAAGAGTCAATAAAAAAAAATTAAATTGTGTACTACAGGAGACTCTTCAACAATCCCTGTGCGTATTGGGACCTCCTCAGTCCAAATATGTCGCAATCTCAGAAATACGATGTTTATTTCAAAAGTGAAAATTTTGATTGCAAATGACAGCAACAAGAAATCACTTTAATACATTTTAAATCCCACAGCTCAAAAACTCGATAAAATATTCTAAATCGGGTTGGGGCTTCCGATCTAGGCATCCATACTTTACACGTGTTCCAAACTGTAGAAATTTGGGGGCCCCGATGATTTTTTTAGGAATTGTTTAGTACAGGACTGTTTCAAAAAGATAAAGCTCAAAAACGGTATTTTTTCCTAAAGCTCTAACCGGAGATTTTTTATAATCTTTGTGCGTTTTGGGACCTGCTCAGTCCAAATCTCAGACAATCGAGCTTGATTTTAAAACTGAGAATTTTGACTCTCTGATGGATAATAGCAGAAATCACTTTCCTTTATTTGACATTTCAGAAATCACAAACTCGATAAAATATTCGAAATTGGCTTAGGGCATCCGATTTAGCCATCCTTTGTTTAGACGTGTTCCACACTGTAGAAATTTGGGAGTGCCGATGATTTTTTTAGGAATTGTTTAGTACAGGAGTGTTTCAAAAAGAGAAAGCTCAAAAACTATAGTTTTCCTAAAGCTCTACCTGGAGAAGTTTTATAATCTTTGTGCGTTTTGGGACCTCCTCAGTCCAAATCTCAGACGTACGAGCTTGATTTTGAAACTGAGAATTTTGACTCTCTGATGGATAATAGCAGAAATCACTTTCCTTTATTTGAGATTTCTGAAACCACAAACTCGATAAAATATTCGAAATTGGCTTGGGGATCCGATTTAGCCATCCTTTGTTTAGACGTGTTCCAAACTGTAGAAATTTGTGAGTCCCGATGAATTTTTTAGGAATTGTTTAGTACAGTAGTGTTTCAAAAAGATAAAGCTCAAAAACTATATTTTTTCCTAAAGCTCTATCCGGAGATATTTTATAATCTTTGTCCGTTTTGGGACCTCCTCAGTCCAAATCTCAGACATACGAGTTTGATTTTGAAACTAAGAATTTTGACTCTCTGATGGATAATAGCA
Source organism: Diaperis boleti (assembly GCA_963583935.1). NCBI lineage: Eukaryota > Metazoa > Arthropoda > Insecta > Coleoptera > Tenebrionidae > Diaperis > Diaperis boleti. The sequence continues at coordinate 72,386,439 of OY757244.1, forward strand.
GAAATCACTTTCCTTTATTTGAGATTTCTGAAGCCACAAACTCGATAAAATATTCGAAATTGGCTTAAGGCATCCGATTTAGCCATCCTTTGTTTAGACGTGTTCCAAACTGTAGAAATTTGTGAGTCCCGATGATTTTTTTAGGAATTGTTTAGTACAGGAGTGTTTCAAAAAGATAAAGCTCAAAAACTAAATTTTTTCTTAAAGCTCTATCCGGAGATATTTTATAATCTCTGTGCGTTTTGGGACTTCCTCAGTCCATATCTCAGACAATCGAGCTTGATTTTAAAACTGAGAATTTTTACTCTGATGGATAATAATAGCAGAAATCACTTTCCTATGTTTGAGATTTCAAAGATCACAAACTCGATAAAATATTCGAAAATGGCTTAGGGCATCCGATTTAGCCATCCTTTGTTTAGACGTGTTCCAAACTGTAGAAATTTGTGAGTCCCGATGATTTTTTTAGGAATTGTTTAGTACAGTAGTGTTTCAAAAAGATAAAGCTCAAAAACTATATTTTTTCCTAAAGCTCTATCCGGAGATATTTTATAATCTTTGTCCGTTTTGGGACCTCCTCAGTCCAAATCTCAGACATACGAGTTTGGTTTTGAAACTGAGAATTTTGACTCTGATGGATAATAGCAGAAATCACTTTCCTTTATTTGAGATTTCTGAAACCACAAACTCGATAAAATATTCGAAATTGCCTTAGGGCATCCGATTTAGCCATCCTTTGTTTAGACGTGTTCCAAACTGTAGAAATTTGGGAGTCCCGATGAATTTTTTAGGAATTGTTTAGTACAGGAGTGTTTCAAAAGGATAAAGCTCAAAAACTATATTTTTTCCTAAAGCTCTATCCGGAGATATTTTATAATCTTTGTCCGTTTTGGGACCTCCTCAGTCCAAATCTCAGACATACGAGTTTGGTTTAGAAACTGAGAATTTTGACTCTGATGGATAATAGCAGAAATCACTTTCCTTTATTTGAGATTTCTGAAACCACAAACTCGATAAAATATTCGAAATTGCCTTAGGGCATCCGATTTAGCCATCCTTTGTTTAGACGTGTTCCAAACTGTAGAAATTTGGGAGTCCCGATGAATTTTTTAGGAATTGTTTAGTACAGGAGTGTTTCAAAAGGATAAAGCTCAAAAACTATATTTTTTTCTAAACGTGTATACGGAGATTTTTTATAATCTCTGTGCGCCTTGGGACCTCCTCAGTCCAAATCTCAGACATACGAGCTGCATTTTGAAACTGAGAATTTTGACTCTCTGATGGATAATAGCAGAAATCACTTTCCTTTATTTGACATTTCAGAAATCACAAACTCGATAAAATATTCGAAATTGGCTTAGGGCATCCGATTTAGCCATCCTTTGTTTAGACGTGTTCCAAACTGTAGAAATTTGGGAGTCTCGATTAATCTTTTAGGAATTGTTTAGTAGAGGAGTGTTTCAAAAAGATAAAGCTCAAAAACTGTATTTTTTCCTAAAGCTCTATCCGGAGATTTTTTATAATCTCTGTGCGCTTTGGGACCTCCTCAGTCCAAATCTCAGACATACGAGCTTGATTTTGAAACTGAGAATTTTGACTCTCTGATGGATAATAGCAGAAATCACTTTCCTTTATTTGACATTTCAGAAATCACAAACCCGATAAAATATTCGAAATTGGCTTAGGGCATCCGATTTAGCCATCCTTTGTTTAGACGTGTTCCAAACTGTAGAAATTTGGGAGTCCCGATGAATTTTTTAGGAATTGTTTTGTACAGGAGTGTTTCAAAAAGATAAAGCTCAAAAACTGTATTTTTTCCTAAAGCTCTATCCGGAGATTTTTTATAATCTCTGTGCGCTTTGGGACCTCCTCAGTCCAAATCTCAGACATACGAGCTTGATTTTGAAACTTAGAATTTTGACTCTGATGTATAATAGCAGAAATCACTTTCCTATATTTGAGATTTCAGAAATCACAAACTCGATAAAATATTCGAATTGGCTTAGGGCATCCGATTTAGCCATCCTTTGTTTAGACGTGTTCCAAACTGTAGAAATTTGGGAGTCTCGATTAATCTTTTAGGAATTGTTTAGTAGAGGAGAGTTTCAAAAAGATAAAGCTCAGGAACTATATTTTTACTAAAGCTCTACCTGTAGATTTTTTATAATCTTTGTGCGTTTTAGGACCTCCTCAGTCCAAATCTCAGACAATCGAGCTTGATTTTAAAACTGAGAAGTTTGACTCTGATGGATAATAGCACAAATCACTTTCCTTTATTTGACATTTCAGAAATCACAAACTCGATAAAATATTCGAAATTGGCTTAGGGCATCCGATTTAGCCATCCTTTGTTTAGACGTGTTCCAAACTGTAGAAATTTGGGAGTCTCGATTAATCTTTTAGGAATTGTTTAGTAGAGGAGTGTTTCAAAAAGATAAAGCTCAAAAACTGTATTTTTTCCTAAAGCTCTATCCGGAGATTTTTTATAATCTCTGTGCGCTTTGGGACCTCCTCAGTCCAAATCTCAGACATACGAGCTTGATTTTGAAACTTAGAATTTTGACTCTGATGTATAATAGCAGAAATCAATTTGCTATATTTGAGATTTCAGTAATCACAAACCCGATAAAATATTCGAAATTGGCTTAGGGCATCCAATTTAGCCATCCTTTGTTTAAACGTGTTCCAAACTGTAGAAATTTGAGAGTCCCGATGAATTTTTTAGGAATTGTTTAGTACAGGAGTGTTTCAAAAGGATAAAGCTCAAAAACTATATTTTTTTCTAAACCTCTATACGGAGGTTTTTTATAATCTCTGTGCGCTTTGGGACCTCCTCAGTCCAAATCTCAGACATACGAGCTTGATTTTGAAACTGAGAATTTTGACTCTCTGATGGATAATAGCAGAAATCACTTTCCTTTATTTGACATTTCAGAAATCACAAACTCGATAAAATATTTGAAATTGGCTTAGGGCATCCGATTTAGCCATCCTTTGTTTAAACGTTTTCCAAACTGTAGAAATTTGGGAGTCCCGATGAATTTTTTAGGAATTGTTTAGTACAAGAGTGTTGCAGAAAGATAAAATTCAAAAACGGTATTTTTTCCTAAAGCTCTAACCGGAGATTTTTTATAATCTCTGTGCATTTTGGGACTTCCTCAGTCCAAATCTCAGACATACGAGCTTGATTTTGAAACTGAGAATTTTGACTCTCTGATGGATAATAGCAGAAATCACTTTCCTATGTTTGAGATTTCAAAGATCACAAACTCGATAAAATATTCGAAATTGGCTTAGGGCATCCGATTTAGCCATCCTTTGTTTAGACGTGTTCCAAACTGTAGAAATTTGGGAGTCCCGAGGATTTTTTTTGGAATTGTTTAGTACAGGAGTGTTTCAAAAAGATAAAGCTCAAAAACTATATTTTTTCCTAAAGCTTTATCAGGATTTAGTCCTATACTGTTTTATTGAATACAATATTTTGACTATTAGTTGATATCAGACGTTTAAAAAGAAGTCTGTAATTTCACGTAAAATTCCGCGCCTAAATCCGCAACCAAACATACATATCTATCAGGTATATGCGTTTGTTGGGTTGTCATAAATTATGTGGTCTAGCGCTTCACTGTAGCTGAATCACCCTGTATATATCTATCTGTCAAACTGAAAGCAGAAAATATTGGGACAGCATGTTTCTGCAGACACCTTCGAAATTTACATTTATTCACTATTTCCGCTCTCGGGTCAGGTTTTTTAGGTTAGAATGACGACGAGAAAAGACAGGGTTGTTTCTTTTTTTAATAGTCTTTAACTTCCTTTTAATTTCCATTTTATTATTTTTCTATACACGCAAATTTAAGCTAAATTTATTTTACTATTTTGTCTGTGGTTTTATTTCATTTTCCTTATTTCTTCCTTCTTTATTTCTTTGTTATGCTTGTTCGATCCGCCGCTATTTCACCACTTTTATAATTTCTGATTGATTTTTATCCATCTGTCATACAAAATATGTTATTTAACTTATTATCTATCTTTGTTAATTTTGTTCCAATATTTACATTAAAATTTAAATAAATATTGAACTTTAATAAACATAAAATTACAATTGGAACATGTTTCCGGAGAAAACTACTCCCATCTTCAGCCCTAATTTTACAAGAGATTAATGATACAATTGATGAATTACAGAGGGGTAATCGATCGTAAAATTCGCGCCTTACATTTTCCAAATGCGGTACTGTTGTATTATTTCAGGCCTCAATAATTCGTTCCTGAAATTCTTCGGCGTTCACGGGATTCTGACCGATTTATCCCCACAAGGAAAAGTTCATAGGACTAGTGGCAGGCCATCTGTAGGGTCCATTCCTTCCTATCCAACTTTCCGGAAATGCATTATTTAAGAATTCAACAACTGTTCTTGCTGAATGTGGAGGAGCCCCATCGTGTTGAAAGATGATCTGCTCAGCTAATGCCGGACCAATCACCATAATCAGCATGTCTAAACATTTTTCAGCGGCGGTGTGATCTAAGTGTCTGTGAATCCAATTTCAAAATTTTTAAGTCAAAAAATGGTTGTCATTCCAATACGATTAGTCAATCAGTCAGCTGCATTCACATGTGGTGCCATGAACGAAATGGTTTTTGTCACAAAGAACAATTGTGAAATACAAGAAACGAAATTTGGATACAATATGTCAACCATTCAGTCAAAAATGTAAATTTGAGTATATAATATATAAATATTTTGGTATAAATCTCTTTTCGTGGATACAATATGAAAATGGTTCTCATTCCGAACCACTTTGTCAACCATTCAGTCAAAAATGTAAATTTGAGTATATATTTTGGTGTAAATCTCACTTTGCATTGATTTTCTTTGTTGGTATGGTTTGTTTGTGAATAAAAAGCGTATGGCTCTGGCACCGTTTGTGAGTGCGGTGGGCGGGTGGTCCCACTAGATATTTCACTAGAAATAACAACCATTTATTGAATATTTTTTTCCTTTAAAAACTAGAACTCTCTCGTGTTCAATCCGATTGCAAAAATTTTTAGTGAAAAAATGGTTGTCATTCCAATACGATTAGTCAATAAGTTGTTGAATGAGGATGGACGAAGAAGAGAATGGATGAATATCGTGATACGAAGAAGGAAAAGAAAAGAGCAGCAGTAGAGAAAAGGAGAGGGAATAGAAGAAAAAAGGTTGATTTAATTAACCATGGAATATAGATTTATATTTTTATTTTCCTATCTATGTATCGATTATTATATTCGACCTCGAAACAGTGAATAAAGTTGTATTATTTTTATATACGAGCCATAGTTTCAGAAGTTCGAGTGCAGCTCTACTGGCAGACTCTGGGGCAGTTGTAAAGAGACACGGTGGCTGGCGCTCAAATCGTGTTGTGGAAGGATACATAGAGGATTCTCTCAATAATAAAATTGAAATTTCCAGAAAAATCATTAACCAATCATCAACAATTATTCAGAATGAATCGGCCTTGGATTTCGCAGCATGCTCGTCTGGGTCAAATACAAAATCATTGTAACTTTTATATTAAAGACACCAAAGATAAAGAATAATTGAATGTAAATATTTGTACAAATAATAAAAATATGTTGTTTTCCATTGAAACTTTTTTAAATAATTTCAGTAGTGAATCATTGCCTGCTTGTGGGTTGTTATCGTCTTTAAACTGTCAAAATTGAATAAAAATATAAATTTAAAGAATTTCCTATTCAAATTTACTTTTATGAAATGCAAAAAACATGCGTGCGTATACTTTATGTTTTAGGTATTGTATTTGTTGTTATTCTGTAATATTGTCCACGCCTCTGGACTTTTTTCTGCTTGAAGTCTTCTTCATTATTTAATTCATGTTACAAACGAAAAAAATTGATTGATTATGATGGAACCAAAATTTCCATAACTAGTTTCAACACCATTGTGTTCCCCATATAGACTAATCAAAAAATGGAGCAATAACTAACCAATAAGCACACATTATTACAAATTACCTAACATCAATTACAATTCAGCCGTTGCTTCCACAACCAGTTTCGTTCGAAGATACGCATTTTCATTGATACGTCCAACTGCTTTCGTGTTTTGGCGCCGCGAAGAACGAAAATGAAAGTACCGCGCGGCCACAACAAACTGAAATGTCGCACGTGTAAGCGGTAGAGTAATATTCTACTTTTTATTAATGTCATGCTGAAAACTGTCTACCGATTTTGAGACTTTCACTAGCGCCTCCATTGTTTTCGAAACTTTCCAGTAGGGATTCTGTTGTAATTTTCACACCTACTTACCTTCACGACGTTTCGAAGAAAGACAATTTTTTCAAAGATCTGTTGCGAGAGGTGGCTTCGATTCGGTTCTGAGCTTCTTCGTTATTCAAGGTTTGGTTTTGATCGATCGGTTTCAATTAGTTGGTATTTTTGGGTGTTCAAATAATTCATTAGTGCCGCTGCAATACAGCAATAAATTTTGGTCCCGAATTAAGTGATTTCATTTGATTACTTTTTCGGGTATACAGAATTATTTATTTGCCGTAATAGGGTTCAGCGAATTAATTTTTCAGGAGTCCAGCAATTTCTCTTCTCTCCTCCAATTCCTTTACTTTACCATACATTTGATAGTTTTTTTCTTTGGTTAGATATGCAGAAATGGTTGAACGTAATTAGTTCTCGACATGTTAGTATAAATTGGTTTATAACACTTGGGATTGCCCAAGATTTTCTTTTGCTTGTACTTTTGCCTTACGACATGATTTACGTTAAAACTTTCTTTACATAACAATCCATTAGTGTTGAAACTAAAAATGTAATCATTGTAGTTCATGATGACACAGAAAGAATTGAAGTTTTTTTTTTCAAAATAAATCATGCCAATAGCTGGTGTAAAGAACAACCTGTAGTATTTCGAACGTAGGTATAGTAAATAATACAAATAATTTCAAATAGTTTGTAAATTTTGTTACAAACCACTGGTACATTTTCTAGATAAAACGTAGTCGTAGCGCAAATATATTAGACATAATAATTAGTGTTGGAGTATATAATATTATAGTGTATAATCTGATCATGTATTTCATAATTTTGTAATATATGGACGTGTTTGATTAGACAATAGATCTCTACGTGAGGATATACATGCGTGTCTTGACACACTTTCTTACGATTTTGCACCCCCTGTATATTCTCACTTTTTTTTCTGGTATTTATTTCCCAAAATGTCAGTTTACAGTTTATCAGATTTTAATATTGTACTTTTTAATCAGATCTACATGATTTTGTTTTTATTTCCTCAATATCGGAAAATTAAAGATATGGTCCATTTTTTTAACAATTTATTGTAAATAAATATTGTTTTTTTCTTCATCCCCTAGCCGAAAGTACGGTCTTCCCGGTCGCATTTCACTCCGGGAACAGCGGCTTTTGGGCCTGCCGGGGGATGAAGAAAAATAGTGTACGGCACTCTGCCAGAAAGTTGGATGCCCTGGTCTACGTGATATAATAATTCCTCAACTGATAACATGAAAAACAGTTTATGACTTTGAATTCTTATTATAATATGTAGTGGATTCTACATTTCAAATTCATTTTTTATTTCCTTTTTTGATTTATAAATGATAGCCAAAAGACAATAGAAAAATATATTCGTATAAGCAAAATAGAAAAAAATTAGAAATTATAAAAAGTGGAACCTGTTAATTAATAACTATAAAAAGAAAGGTAGAAGAAACAATTGTAGATATTGAAATCGAGATAGTGATGGGAATTACGGAAATAAAAAAGAAAAAAGGTATGATGAGAAAACACGGAAGAAGATGAAACAGGAAGGAGCAAAGGAATAAATATTAATGATTAGAAAACCAGATAGACTAAATAAGATGTCAATGAGAAAACACTAAAGATGGAAATAAAGTACTGCTGCGGCGTGCTCGAGATAGTGTGACATCATCTTCTAGAGTATTCCGTACACATCGAGAGTATGACGTCATCCATGATGTTCTGGAAATGGAAGTCTGAAATAATTGTCGAGAAGATTCCATATGTGTCAAGGGCTCGATGATGTCATCTATGGTGCCGCCTAGAAAGATGCAGCCAAGTGTCGCGCGATGTATAAATAAATAGAGGAGCCCTTTTACTTGATCTGTAGGTAAATAGTGTAGATAATGTAAATATTGTAACATAATAAATTATTTTTGTTTGTAAATTTTGAATCGTGCACATCCTCATTTTAGCAAATTGCAATCTGAATCTGCAATTTTCTAACCATCGCAATGTTGAATTCCTGAATTAACAAAAATTGACATCTAAATATTCATAACTTGAATTAGGGCAAAAATTCGGAATTTTTTAATCCCAAATTCTTGCATTTAGAGTTTTGCAAATTTGGATTCTATTCTATTCTATGAAATTGTTGAATTTGGAAATTTTAAATCTTTGAAAAGTTGAAAGTTAGAAATTAAAAACCTTGGTTTTCAAATTTATAGTTCGCAGTTCGGATTTTGAAAGTCGGAATTTTGCATTTTAAAAGTTTTTAAAAATTCGTAGTATGTAAGTTAGAAGTCTATAATTTGAATATTCGAAGTTTGAAAGTTCAGAGTTCGCAATTTAAAAGTTGGAAGTTTGCAATTTGAAAGTTCAGTTTCCAATTTAAAAGTCAGAATTTCGTATTTTGAAAGTTTAGACGTCTGGAAATTCGCAATTTGAAAGTTTTAAGTTCCATGTTGGCAGTTTGAAAGTTGGAAGTTTTCGATTTGACAGTTCGAAGTTCGCAGCCCAAAATGTTTGAAGTTTGAAAGTTCCAAAGTTCGAAATTTAAAAGATTGTAATTTGCAAGTTTGGACTTGAAAATTTTCAAGTTTTCAATATGAAAGTTCGCCATTTATAAATTCAAAATTTGAAAGCGAAATTAAAAAACTTGCAGTTGAAAACTTGCAAATTGAAACCACCGTTTAATGGTGCAAAATTTGAAAGTTCGAAGTTTCAAATTCGCATTGTAAATTTTGAGCTTTGGGCTTTTGAAAGTTCGGAGTTTGCAATTTAAAAGTTAGAAGTTCTTCATTTTAAACGTTCCAATTTCCCGATTTGAAAGTTGGAATTTCGCGTTTTGAAAGTTCGGAAGTTTGTAAGTTTGAAGTTCAAAGTTCGCAATTACAAAATTCTAAGTTCAGAATTAAAGTTCCCAATTTGAAAGTCGGGATTTCGTATTTTAAAAATCGCAATTGGAAAGTTCGAAGTTCCGAATTTGAAAGTGATATAGGTAATTTGAAAGTTCGAAATTAAAAAGCTTGCAGTTTGAAGTTGGCAATTTTAAAGTTCTAAGTTCGGAATTTGAAAGTTCGAAGATCTCAGTTGTGAAAGTTCCAAGTTCCGAATTTGAAAGTTGGAAGTTTGCAATTTGAAAGTTCGAAGTTTCAAATTCGCACTTTAAGAGTTTGAAAGTTCGCAGTTTGCAATTTAAAAGTTCGAAGTTCTCAGTTTTAAAAGTTGCAGTTACCAAATTTGAAAGTCAGAATTTTGCATTTTGAAAGTTTGAAAATTCGCAGTTTGATTCCAGAAAAAGTCTGGAATTAAAGTTTGAAAAATTGAGGTCTGAAGCTCGAAGTTTCAAATTTGCATTTTAAATTTTGAGCTATGAGAGTTTGAAAGTTCTGAGTTTGCAATTTAAAAATTCAAAGTTCCCAATTTTGAAAGTTCCAATTTGAAAGTAGTAATTTCGCATTTTGAAAGTATGAATAGTGGCACTTTGCAAGTTCGAAATTTGACAGATGTCAAATTTGAAAGTATGAAAATTTCAGTTTGAAAGTACGGAATTTGAAAGTTTGAAGTTAAAAAGCTTGGAGTGTGAAGTTCGCAATTTTAATTTCGAAGTTGGCAATTTTAAAGTTCAAAATTCCGAATTTGAAAGTTCGAAGATCTCAGTTTTGAAAGCTCCAAGTTCCGAATTTGAAAGTTCGAAGTTCGTAGTTTGAAAGTGCGAAGTTCACAATTTGAAAGTCCGAAGTTCTCAGTTTTAAAAGTTGCAAGTTCCAAATTTGAAAATCGGAATTTTGCATTTTGAAAATTCGCAGATTGAAAGTTTGAAGTTTTTAATTTAAAAGTTTGAATTTCGTTGTCTGAAAGCTTGAAGTATGACAGTTCAAAGCTCGTATCCTCAATGTTTGAAGTTTGAAAGTTCCAAAGTTCAAAATTTCAAAGTTTGATGTCTGAAGCTCAAAGTTTCAAATTTGCATTTTATATTTTGAGCTTTGAGGATTTGAAAGTTCTCAGTTTGCAATTGAAAAGTCGCACTTTGAAAGTTCGAAATTTGAGATATGTCACTTTTGAAAATTCGAAATTCCCATTTGAAAGTTTGCAATTTCGAGTTCGAAGTTCGCCATTTGAAAGTTGGAAGTTTGCAATTTGAAAGTTCGAAGTTCTCTGTTTCGAAAGTTCAAAGTCTTCAATTTGAAAGTCAGAATTTCCTATTTTGAAAGTTTAGAGTCTGAAAATTAGCAGTTTAAAGTTTGAAAGTTCCAAAGTTCGAAATTTGAATGTTTGGTCTTGAAAATTTGCAATTTGCAACTTCACCGTTTAATGGTGGAAAATTTGAAAGTTCACAGTTTGAGAGATCGAAGTTTCAAATTCGCATTTTAAATTTTGGGCTTTGGGGTTTTGAAAGTTCGGAGTTTGCAATTTAAAATTCGAAGTTCTTAATTTTAAAAGTTCCAATATCTACATTTGAAAGTTGGAATTTCGCATTTTGAAAGTTCGGAAGTTTGTAAGTTTGCAGTTCGAAATTCGCAGTTTGAAAGTTCCAAAGTTCAAAATTTGAAAATTTGGACTTCAAAATTTGCAAGTTTGCAATATGAAAGTTCGCCATTTAAAGATTCAAAATTTGTAGGCGAAATTAAAAAACTTGCAGTTGAAAATTTGCAATTTGAAACCACCGTTTAATGGTGCAAAATTTGAAAGTTCGAAGTTTCAAATTCGCATTGTAAATTTTGAGCTTTGGGCTTTTGAAAGTTCGGAGTTAGCAATTTAAAAGTTAGAAGTTCTTCATTTTAAACGTTCCAATTTCCCGATTTGAAAGTTGGAATTTCGCATTTTGAAAGTTCGGAAGTTTGTAAGTTTGAAGTTCGAAGTTCGCAATTACAAAATTCTAAGTTCAGAATTAAAGTTCCCAATTTGAAAGTCGGGATTTCGTATTTTGAAAATCGCAATTGGAAAGTTCGAAGTTCCGAATTTGAAAGTGATATAGGTAATTTGAAAGTTCGAAATTAAAAAGCTTGCAGTTTGAAGTTGGCAATTTTAAAGTTCTAAGTTCGGAATTTGAAAGTTCGAAGATCTCAGTTGTGAAAGTTCCAAGTTCCGAATTTGAAAGTCGGAATTTCGCATTTTAAAAGTTCGAAGTTCACAATTTGAAAGTTGGAAGTTTGCAATTTAAAAGTTCAAAGTTCGGAATTTGGAAGTTCGAAGATCTCAGTTTTGAAAGTTCCAAGTTCCGAATTTGAAAGTCAGAATTTCGCATTTTGAAAGTTCGAAGTTCACAATTTGAAAGTTGGAAGTTTGCAATTTGAAAGTTCGAAGTTTGAAATTCGCACTTTAAGAGTTTGAAAGTTCGCAGTTTGCAATTTAAAAGTTCGAAGTTCTCAGTTTTGAAAGTTGCAGTTACCAAATTTGAAAGTCAGAATTTTGCATTTTGAAAGTTTGAAAATTCAGTTTGATTCCAGAAAAGTCTGAAATTAAAGTTTGAAAAATTGAGGTCTGAAGCTCGAAGTTTCAAATTTACATTTTAAATTTTGAGCTATGAGAGTTGAATGTTCTGAGTTTGCAATTTAAAAGTTCAAAGTTCCCAATTTTGAAAGTTCCAATTTGAAAGTCGGAACTTCGAATTTTTAAAGTTCCCAATTCCCATTTGAAAGTTTGAAAGTATGAAAATTTCAGTTTGAAAGTTCGAAGTTCGGAATTTGAAAGTTTGAAGTTAAAAAGCTTGCAGTTTGAAGTTCGCAATTTTAATATCAAAGTTGGCAATTTTAAAGTTCAAAATTCCGAATTTGAAAGTTCGAAGATCTCAGTTTTGAAAGCTCCAAGTTCCGAATTTGAAAGTCGGAATTTCGCATTCTGAAAGTTCGAAGTTCCTAGTTTGAAAGTGCGAAGTTCACAATTTGAAAGTCTGCAATTTGAAACTCCGAAGTTCTCAGTTTTAAAAGTTGCAAGTTCCAAATTTGAAAATCGGAATTTTGCATTTTGAAAATTCGCAGATTGAAAGTTTAAAGTTTTTAATTTAAAAGTTTGAATTTCGTTGTCTGAAAGCTTGAAGTATGACAGTTCAAAGCTCGTATCCTCAATGTTTGAAGTTTGAAAGTTCCAAAGTTCAAAATTTGAAAGTTTGATGTCTGAAGCTCAAAGTTTCAAATTTGCATTTTATATTTTGAGCTTTGAGGATTTGAAAGTTCTCAGTTTGCAATTGAAAAGTTCAAAGTTCTCAATTTTTTAAAGTACCAATTTGAAAGTCGGAATTCCGAATTTTGAAAGTATGAAAAGTCGCACTTTGAAAGTTCGAAATTTGAGATATGTCACTTTTGAAAGTTCGAAATTCCCATTTGAAAGTTTGCAATTTCGAGTTCGAAGTTCGCAATTTGAAAGTTGGAAGTTTGCAATTTGAAAGTTCGAAGTTCTCTGTTTCGAAAGTTCTAAGTCTCCAATTTGAAAGTCAGAATTTCCTATTTTGAAAGTTTAGAGTCTGAAAATTCGCAGTTTAAAGTTTGAAAGTTCCAAAGTTCGAAATTTGAATGTTTGGTCTTGAAAATTTGCAAGTTTGAAATTTGAGATTAAAAAACTTGCAGTTGAAAATTTGCAATTTGCAACTTCACTGTTTAATGGTGGAAAATTTGAAAGTTCATAGTTTGAGAGATCGAAGTTTCAAATTCGCATTTTAAATTTTGGGCTTTGGGGTTTTGAAAGTTCGAAGTTTGTAATTTAAAAGTTCGAAGTTCTTAATTTTAAAAGTTCCAATTTCCCGATTTAAAAGTTGGAATTTCGTATTTTGCAGATCGTAATTGAAAAGTTCGAAGTTCGGAATTGGAAAGTTTGAGCTTAAAAAGCTCGCAGTTTGAAGTTCGCAATTTTAATTTCGAAGTTGGCAATTTTAAAGATCAAAATTCGGAATTTGAAAGTTCGAAGATCTCAGTTTTGAAAGCTCCCAAGTTCCGAATTTGAAAGTCGGAATTTCGCAGATTGAAAGTTTGAAGTTTGAGAGTTGGAAGTTTTCAATTTAAAAGTTTGAATTTCGTTGTCTGAAAGCTTGAAGTATGACAGTTCAAGTATTGAAAAGTTCAAAGTTCTCAATTTTTGAAAGGACCAATTTGAAAGTCGGAATTCCGCATTTTGAAAGTATGAAAAGTCGCACTTTGAAAGTTCGAAATTTGACAGATGTCAGTTTTGAAAGTTCGAAATTCCCATTTGAAAGTTTGCAATTTCTAGTTCGAAGTTCGCAATTTGAGAGTTCGGAGTTTGCAATTTGAAAGTTGGAAGTTTGCAATTTGAAAGTTCGAAGTTAGAATTCTGAATAAAACTCGCAGTTTAAAGGTATGAAGTTTCAAATTCGCACTTTAAGGGTTTGAAAGTTCTCGGTTTGCAATTTAAAAGTCCGAAGTTCTCAGTTCTAAAAGTTGCAAGTTCCAAATTTGAAAGTCGAAATTTTGCATTTTGAAAGTTTGAAAATTCGCAGTTTGAAAGTTTGAGAGTTGGAAGTTTTCAATTTGAAAGTTTGAAGTTCGTAGTCTGTAAGCTTGAAGTATGACCGTTCGAAGTTCGTAGCCTAAATGTTTGAAGTTTGAAAGTTCCAAAGTTTGCAATTTAAAAGTTCGAAGTTCGCAATTACAAAATTCTAGTTCGGAATTAAAGTTCACAATTTGAAAGTCAGAATTTTGTATTTTGAAAGTTTGAAGATTGCAATCGAAAAGTTCGAAGTTCGGAATTTGAAAATGATATGGGTAAATTTGAAAGTTCGAAATTAAAAAGCTTGCAGTTTAAAGTGCGAAGTTCGCAATTTTAAAGTTCAAAGTTCGGAATTAGAAAATTCTAAGATCTCAGTTTTGAAAGTTCCAAGTTCCAGATTTGAAAGTTCCAAGTTCCAGATTTGAAAGTTCGAAATTCGTAGTTTGAAAGTGTGAAGTTTGCAATTTGAAGGTTCGAAGTTTCAAATTCGCACTTCAAGAGTTTAAAAATTCGAAGTTCTCAGTTTTAAAAGATGCAAGTTCCAAATTTGAAAGTCGGAATTTTGCATTTTGAAAGTTGAAAATTCGCAGTTTGAAAGTTTGAAGTTCGTAGTCTGTAAGTAGTTCGTAGCCTAAATGTTTGAAGTTTGAATGTTCCAAAGTTCGCAATTACAAAATTCTAAGTTCGGAATTAAATTCCCAAGTCGGAATTTTGCATTTTGAAAGTTCGAAATTTGACAGATGTCAGTTTTGAGAGTTCGAAATTCCCATTTGAAAGTATGCAATTTCTAGTTCAAAGTTCCGAATTTGAAAGTACAGACTTCGCATTTTGAAAGTTCAAGTTTGAAGTTCCGAGTTTTCAGTGTCAAAATTCAGAGCTTGCAATATGAAAGTTTGAAATTTTGAAAATTCGCATAAAGAGAAGCTAAAATACTAAAATAAAAACTAAAATTAATTAAAAGGTAATGGAACTTTTCATTTATATCTTTACGATTGCGTGATAAGGGGATAGAGTAATTTAATATCTGATTGCAATTAAAATAGTCTTAAGCACAATCTTATCATTCAATCTAAAAAACTTTACAGCAGTTACAGTTAATTATTATGACTGAAACAATTATTTCTAAATTAGGTTTTTATGAACGAATTTATGTAAAAGTAAAGTGATGGGGAAAAACATTGATAACATTGATTAGAGAGTAGATACCGCGTCACTCCGACGAACGTATGGTACTTTAAGTTACTCAAAAAATACAAAGTTTAGTAATTTATTCCATTTATTATTATTTTGTAAAAATTGTAAAGCTTTTATATAAATATGTACAACAACTATGTATATCCTGTACCAGAAAATAGCAATATGTAAACGTTACACCTACTTCAGTATACATGATAAAAACGAGATTCTCAAAACATTATTGTCACTTGCTGCCCTTTCTAATCTCAACTCAACTGCTTAGCCCTCTCAATCACACTCCTCGAAACAATAATCCTCTGAATCTGAGCAGTACCTTCATAAATCTGATAAATCTTAGCATCCCTCATGAGCTTCTCCACGGGGTAGTCACTATTAAACCCGTTACCGCCGAACACCTGCACCGCATCTGTGGCGCACTTGTTCGCCACGTCGGCGGCGTAACATTTGGCGATGGCGGCGGCATAACTGTTACGTTCGCCGTTGTCCACTTGCCACGCCGACTTCATCCAGGCCAATCTCGCGGTCTCCACGCCGATGGCCATGTCGGCCAAGATAAAGGCGACGGCTTGGTGATACGAGATCGGAACGCCGAAAGCTTTTCTTTCGTTGGCGTATTTCGAGGCTTCGTCGAGACATCTCTGCGCTAAGCCCACGGCTCCTGCTGCCACGGGTGGTCTGGTTTTGTCGAACGTGCCCATGGCGATCTTGAAACCGGCGCCTTCGCCGACGAGGACGTTTTCTTTGGGGACTCGGACGTCTTCGAAGGTGATGCCGCGGGTGTCGGAGGCTTTTTGGCCCATGTTGAGTTCCTGTTGAATTAAATTTGTGTAATAAAGTGACATAATTATTATTATATTCATATCATATTATCATTATACAAACAGTCTATTTAAAATACTGGTAACATCACTAAAGCGCAAGGGTAATCTTTGCAAGTGTGCGGTTGGAATTTAGATCTGATCTTTGTTTATGCAGAAAACGGGAAACAAAAAATGTAGTCAATCCATTAGCTTTACAATATTTTTTCTTACTTTCTTTCCATTGAATAGCACAGCCACAACAACGCAAGGTATGGTACTTTCATCGTTCATTTTATATCAGACTGAGCCATAGCGAAGCGTGGCCGGGTTTAGCTAGTACATAATAAAATTAATAATCCTTCCTTTTCTAACTTACAATTGTAGCTACATACATACATCTTCTGTCCCACTTAATAGAAAATCACATTAATTTATAATGACCCAGTAATTTTTTCTACTTTTGCCTTTTTTATAAATCTTTTAATATCATCCTGTATATGCTCGTGTTTTCTTTTAGTAAAGTCCGTTATTATTTCAACCTTCGTCTTTCTCTTAGTTTCTTCTTTTTTTCTAATTTCTATTGTAGATATTCACTTCTTTCTCCCGTATTCTTAAAATATATTTCTGTTTTCTTTCTGATTTTTTATTGTTCCCTTAATTTGTTGTTCTATTTTTTCTTCCATATGTCCTCCTTAACCCCGATTCTTTCTTCATTTTATTAACCGTTTTGTACCATGCAATAATAGCATATTTCGATACGAGTACGCTATCATGACACTTTTCAGAGCGAGGGCGAATTTTTGCAGCATGAGGCGCTAGCCGAGTGCTGCAGTGAGCCCGAGCCCCTGAAAAATTACAGTGCACGAGCATCGAACAGCGTTTTTTGTATTCGATCACGCAAAATGAGAAAAAACACGAATTTACATCAAATTTCGAGGTTAGGTTGACAGCTGTCAAATTAAATACATAATGCTGTAATATTTATGCATGTGTTATGTATTTCATTATGCATTATGTGTTTCACGAAACAAATACAAACATTATTTTTATATATTTTAATATTTTGAGCCTGGAGAAAATATTTTTGAGATATGGAATGTGGACTCGATTTGTTTTTTTTTTCGAACCTGGAAAACTTATTCTAGATACCGTTTCTGGATTCCGAGATATAAGACGAAAGAAGAATGGAACATTTTTTTAAATATTTGACATTCGTCCAGAGGATTTAAATTGTAATATTCCTAATCGGGCATATATACAAGTTGTCTCAGAAATGACATTAATTTTAACCAGTAGCAGAACTCGCCGAGAGCAGCAACATTTTTATCTACCATTTTTTCAAAATCTCTTTTTTAGCAGAGTCTGTTATTATTTAAACCTTCGTCTTTCTCTTAGTTTCTTCTTTTTTCTAATTTCTATTGTAGATATTCGCTCCTTTTTCCCGTATTCTTAAAATATATTTCTGTTTTCTTTCTGATTTTTTATTGTTCCCTTAATTTGTTGTTCTATTTTTTCTTCCATATGTCCTCCTTAACCCCGATTCTTTCTTCATTTTATTAACCGTTTTGTACCATGCAATAATAGCATATTTCGATACGAGTGCGCTATCATGACACTTTTCAGAGCGAGGGCGAATTTTTGCAGCATGAGGCGCTAGCCGAGTGTTGCAATGAGCCCGAGCCCCTGAAAAATGACAGTGCACGAGCATCGAACAGCGTTTTTTGTATTCGATCACGCAAAATGAGAAAAAACACGAATTTACATCAAATTTCGAGGTTAGGTTGATAGCTGTCAAATTAAATACATAATGCTGTAATATTTATGCATGTGTTATGTATTTCATTATGCATTAAGTGTTTCACGAAACAAATACAAACATTATTTTTATATATTTTAAAATTTTGAGCCTAGAGAAAATATTTTTGAGATATGGAATCTGGACTCGATTTGTTTTTGTTTTCGAACCTGGAAAACTTATTCTAGATACCGTTTCTGGATTCCGAGATATAAGACGAAAGAAGATTCGAACATTTTTTTAGATATTTGACAGTCGTCCAGAGGATTTAAATTATAATGTTCCTAATCGGGCATATATACAAGGTGTCTCAGAAATGACATTAATTTTAACCAGTAGCAGAACTCGCCGAGAGCAGCAACATTTTTATTTACCATTTTTTCAAAATCTCTATTTTTTTTTAGCAGAATCCTTTATTATTTCAATCTTTGTCTTTCTCTTAGTTTCTTCTTTTTTCTAATTTCTATTGTAGATATTCGCTCCTTTTTCCCGTATTCTTAAAATGTATTTCTGTTTTCTTCCTGATTTTTTATTGTTCCCTTAATTTGTTGTTCTATTTTTTCTTCCATATGTCCTCCTTAACCCTGATTCTTTCTTCATTTATTAACCGTTTTGTACCATGCAATAATAGCATATTTCGATACGAGTGCGCTATCATGACACTTTTCAGAGCGAGGGCGAATCTTTGCAGCATGAGCGGCTAGCCGAGTGTTGCAATGAGCCCGAGCCCCTGAAAATTGACAGTGCACGAGCATGGAACAGCGTTTTTGTAATCGTTTACGCAAAATGAGAAAAAACACGAATTTACGTCAAATTTCGAGGTTAGGTTGATAGCTGTCAAATTAAATACACAATGCTGTAATATTTATGCATGTGTTATGTATTTCATTATGTATTATGTGTTTCACGAAACAAATACAAACATTATTTTTATATTTTTTAAACCTTCGTCTTTATCTTAGTTTCTTCTTTTTTTCTAATTTCTATTGTAGATATTCGCTCCTTTTTCCCGTATTCTTAAAATATATTTCTGTTTTTTTCTGATTTTTTATTGTTCCCTTAATTTGTTGTTGTATTTTTTCTTCCACATGTCCTCCTTAACCCTGATTCTTTCTTCATTTTATTAACCGTTTTGTACCATGCAATAATAGCATATTTCGATACGAGTGCGCTATCATGACACTTTTCAGAGCGAGGGCGAATTTTTGCAGCATGAGGCGCTAGCCGAGTGTTGCAATGAGCCCGAGCCCCTGAAAAATGACAGTGCACGAGCATCGAACAGCGTTTTTTGTATTCGATCACGCAAAATGAGAAAACACGAATTTACATCAAATTTCGAGGTTAGGTTGATAGCTGTAAAATTAAATACATAATGCTGTAATATTCATGCATGTGTTATGTATGTCATTATGCATTATGTGTTTCACGAAACAAATACAAACATTATTTTTATATATTTTAAAATTTTGAGCCTAGACAAAATATTTTTGAGATATGTAATGTGGACTCGATTTGTTTTTTTTTTCGAACCTGGAAAACTTATTCTAGATACCGTTTCTGGATTCCGAGATATAAGACGAAAGAAGAATCGAACATTGTTTTAGACATTTGACAGTCGTCCAAAGGATTTAAATTGTAATATTCCTAATCGGGCATAATTATATACAAGGTGTCTCAGAAATTACATTAATTTTAACCAGTAGCAGAACTTGCCAAGAGCAGCAACATTTTTATCTACCATTTTTTCAAAATCTCTATTTTTTTTTAGCAGAGTCCGTTATTATTTCAACCTTCGTCTTTCTCTTAGTTTCTTCTTTTTTCTAACTTCTGTTGTAGATTTTTTTAAATTTTGAGCCTAGAGAAAATATTTTTGAGATATGGAATGTGGACTCGATTTGTTTTTTATTTCGAACTTGGAAAACTTATTCTAGATACCGTTTCTAGATTCCGATATAAGACGAAAGAAGAATCCAACATTTTTTTAGATATTTGACAGTCGTCCAGAGGATTGTAATATTCCTAATCGGGCATATATACAAGGTGTCTCAGAAATGACATTAATTTTAACCAACATTTTTATTTACCAGTTTTTCAAAATATCTATTTTTTTACCATTCCGAGCGGCATATGGATATTTATTTTAACTTGACCTACTGAGAATCAATTATTCTTGTCCGGAAAAACTCGGCCTCCTATTACGCCCCACAATTTTCATTTTTCATCAATAATAGCAGTAAAAACGTTTAGTAGCTAAGTTTTTCTATTCTCAGTTTACTTACGTCGTTTATTTAGATTATTTCCCAAAGTAACAAATTTTTTTTATTCTGATCATTATCAATCAGCCGAGCGGTTCAGCGGAGGGTAACTTAGTTAACGTCAAAACTTCGACTAATTTTAACTCGATAACTGCGGGGTTTAGGGCAAAATTTTATTAAGAAAAATTGTTGACACTGATGAGTTTTATCGCTTGTTTTTAAGTCAGTTATCAACATTTTTATTTAGCCAATAATTCACGTAAATACTCTACAGCAGTTCGAAATTTTTAAAGCGACAAAAGTTCATTGAGACGAATTTAAAAATATATTTTTAACATCGAGTTTGGACTCGTTTCATGTTTTCAAAACTGGAGATTTTCGGAGTTAATATAACAAGAGCATAGAAAATAATCGATTATACTTCCGAGTCATGGAACGTATTCCGCGAAACACCACGCGAATGTGAGGTTAGTATAATCGGATTATTTTCGTTTGCTCGACTGGTATTCGTTACGATTATATAACCAAAGAGATCCAAAAAATGCGAAATTTTGACCTAACTTTTTTTCTGACGTTTATTTGTAAACATCAAAAAATTGTTACTAGGACAATTACAGTTACATACTATTAATATTGGCTCAATTTATTATGTGTTATATAATCGCTGTTAACTTTTGGATGTCGCTTGTGATTTCCCGGATATGGGGTGTTTATAAATTATTGTCACATCAAGGAAGGCTTGAACAATATTTTTCCCCAAATACATAGCAATTTTGTTTGTCCAGGCAACTTGATATATGAAACATCTAACCTCAACAAAAAGTCAAAACAAAGATTTTGCATATTATACAATCAAGCCGCCTTAAAATGGACAAACATACCTACATTGCATTTTTTTTTTATTACGTCGCAACCTCAAAATTTAAAATCTTGAGTTTGGAAAAAATCATTTTATACATCGAGTTTGAGCTCCATTTATATATTTTCTAATGCAGGAAGCTTATTTTCTGTGTTAATTTTTTGGATATCGCTTGTGGATTCCCAGATATAACCTCAACAAGAAATCAGAAACAAAGATTTGAAACTGTCTTTATAAATCATTCTTAGGTCAAGTAGGTTTTTAACGTCGAAAATCTTGTCCAAATACGAAGAAATTTTGTTATGCAAAGGCAATTTGCAATTTGTAAACAACATTTATAAAAATAATCTGAACAAAAAGTCTAAACAAAGAATAGATTTTTTATTATGCGTTATATAGTCAAGACGCCTTATAATAAAGGGTGACTGCCAAAAAACCTTTGACACTGTATCTTCTTTATTATTAACCCGATTTCAACAAGTAATATCGTTCTTTAAATTTCCATTCTAGGTAAGCCTTGGAATTTGAACATAAGTCCCCGGCGAATTGTTTCGTTTGCTTCTAGCTGTCAGTTTGAAACGTCAACCAGAAAATCTAACCATAACATGACATTTAATCAAAGACATGACTTTTTTTCCACCGCCTACTCAGAATGGAAATTTAAATAATCGCACGTTACCTCCAATAAAAGCATTTTAAATATGTTTAATATTTTTTCTTGCTGCCAATTTTTGACAGAAGACAGTTTTTTTTTTAATTATACTGTAAATATTTTAATAAGTTAAATCTATTTGATTAGCAAGTATTTAGTTTTTTTCATATTATGAAATCTAACCTTCCGCCCTGGCGTCAACCCAGGTGTTTCCCTCTCCACAATAAATCCAGTGAAAGCCTTTCCCGCGGGGCATTTTGGATCAGGATTGGTCCTGGCTAATACAAAGTACCAATTGGCGACTCCCCCATTGGTTATCCACATTTTCTGCCCGTTGATCACCCATTCGTCGCCCTTTTTCTCAGCTTTGGTTTTGATACCACTGACGTCAGACCCAGCTCCCGGTTCAGTCACGCAGTAAGCCTTGAATTGTAATTTTTACTGTAGTGTTCGGCTCGTTGAAGTTTACAATACTTACGGCCACTAGAGGTTCTTCAAGGAGACGGCCGAGATACTTCTTTTTCTGTTCTGGGTTTCCAGCTATTAGCACGGGTGTTTGCTGAAAATATGATTCTTTGTAAGTGTATACAGGGTCTTCATAAATGATTCATACATCCAGTAGGCTCTGAACCCAGCAACTAAATTTTGTTTTCCAAAAGCAACTTGATGCATGATTTATTTATTAGACCTGAGTTCTAGTGAATAAACAATGAATGGTAGTAATACTTATTGTTAAATACTATACAGGATGTTTCATAAGTAAACGGCAATCTCCGAGATTATGAATATCAACGATAAGAGAAATGTCTTGGGTAGTTTTTTTATTTTCTAAAACGTCTGGTTTAAAAATGCCGATGGTTTTAAATGGACCAACAGAAAGATAGAAAATGAATTTACACTAAATAATATATCAAGTTATCGATGGTGGATCATGGCGAGAAATTTGTCAAATGTGACGTTCACTCAGTGGCGTTCTATTATTATTACAAATTTGTCTTGTCGTGTTTTACGAAAAAAATTCAAATTTGAAAATTTTCAGAAAAAACTGCAGAATAACGTTTCTTTAGCTTCTACGAGTTAGTGTATTAAGTATTGCCGTTTACTTACGAAACACCCTGTATATGTTTTAACTGCAAACTTTTGTATGATAAATTAAATCATAATGGGTTCGACTGTTTTTAATGTATAAAAATGTTTAAAATAAAATAAATAAAATGTTTAATCGCAACCAACACTACACGTGTGCACAGACGATTGCATAATTAATGACGTTTATCGCAGTATTTAATAACAATAATTAAGTTTGTTTGTGTGCTGTTTGAATAAATACCTTTATTATCTACACCACAAACAATAACTTGTTGTTTTTTTATCGGAAAAAATCCTTATCTTACAATCTGTTAATTCAAGTGGATTACTTTTTACACACTTATCAGCAAAAAATACATTAAAAAAAACTGCACTGATTTAAACACAAACATATTTGTATATTAAATTTTCATAAATGATGAAACATGTCGCCTGTGGAAATTTTTGACATTCCCAGCCTACTGGATGTACAAATCCTTTATGAAACCCCTGTATTTTTGCATAACTATATGAAAGATTCACAAAATTATAATTTGATGTCTTAAATGCTTTAACAATTAACTGATATAGTTATGTAACAACTCACCCCTAAACCACTGGCTTCCAAGGCCGTCATGATCCCTGTACACCCATATGCCAGCTCTTCAGCTATGAGACAACCATCAAACACACTGTTACCCATACCCCCTACAAAGCCAAATAAAAAAATTGTAACCTAAACAGAATGAGACTTAACCAATATCCTCCGGTATGTGACCGTTCATGAGACCCAAAGCCCATGCCTTTTTAATAATGTCCCATGGATATTTCCCTGTTTTGTCATACTCTCCCGCCACAGGTATGATTTCCTCTCGAGCAAACTTCCTGGCCAGTTCTTGAAATTCTTTTTGTGTGTCATTTAGGGCTGGAATTAAAGTTGTTAAGTTTTTTTCACCAAACTGACTTTACCTACCAAAATTATACCCATTGGGTGAAGATGAAGCGTTACAGGACTGCAGTTTTGAGACAACTTTGTAAGTAGGTCGCAACAAGGCGTTGTGAATCTGCAATATTTAGGTTATATTGGGGGTTTAGAATGAGAGAAAAATACCTTTTGCAGACAAGCCATGTTAACGTTACTAATTGGAAACTGTAACACTACTTATGAATTCGAGAATAATAATCGAACCTTTGCTACCGCTACTTCAACCTTGTATTTTGAACCCTGTTCGAATTAAAATTAGAATCAGTTCCCGGATAAGTTGAAAGAGAAAATAAAATGAACAAAAAATGGTTTATCAATCACACACACTTATAAACAAATTCAACATAAATTCGATAACAACAAAAACTTGTTGTGGAATTTACCCACACCTCCCCGCCACTTTAACAGCTGAAGAAACTACAGTTCGTTCGCGGCACTAATTTAGTGGATTATTTTTGTTTGGTTGGTGTGCCCATTGATATTTACAAATTAATATGATAATATAGTTACCTACAATAACTTTACATAACAATTGGTAAGCGTATGATTCAGTTGTCAGTCTATTATTTGTTATCAAAATTCATAATTCCGTAAATTGACCTTTTTATGAAAAATCCTGGACAGCTCAACTTTAGTCCTTAAACTGACACTTTTTATTAATAATTAAAATTAAAGAACTTACAGAATTCATAAAATTAATGAAGACAAAAGAAAGCACCATATTATTATATACAGTGAGCGCCAAAAGTATGGAATAAATTCATTAAAAATTAAACATTTTTTTTTTTTAAGAAATCCTTTTCCTCTATCATTTTTAGCAATTCTTTCCCTCTTTTTTGACAATTCTATCTCTTGTTGTCCTCTTTTTTTTCTTCCTGCCACGTTTCCCTGACCCCCCCTTCTACCACTCTTGCGTTGAAGTCACCTCCCATTACCACATATTCATTTTCTTTACCTTCTACCTTCTTCTCTATATTTTCTCTGGTAGTTCGCATCTTTGTGCTGTGGGTCGTTAGTACTCTGTATTTTTCTTTGTCTGTCCCTATCAAACTTTCTTCTTCTATCCCTCTTGATCTTCTTCGTCTTTCTAACTCCTGTTAGGATTCCTCCTCTTGGTCTTCCGTTCTTGTGTTGCGAAACTCTTCTTCCAGACGTATTTTCCGTTTAACTTCTTTTGCCATTTTGCCCAATCTTTTTCTTGCAGTCATGTTTCTGTTAGACCTATTACATCGAATGTTTTGATATATTCCCAGAACTCTTCGTCCTTGTTTTTTACTCCTGCCACATTATTCCAGGATACCATTCTTTCTTTTTCCCGTTTGTTGTTTTTCTTTTCTGCTTTTCTCTATTTATCTGGCTTGTGTTTTTTCCGTTCTTCAGGGTTTTTTCTTTCTCTTCTACTCTACTTAGCCTATATTTTTCCAGCTTTCCTTGTACTTTATCCTCCAGTTTTTCTGTTCCTCTTTCTTTTCTGTTCATTTCTTCCATCTCTTTCTTTTCCCATCTTATTCTTTTTCCTTCTTGTCTTCTTTTTTTCTTGTTCTATGCTTCCCATCCGCGGTCTTTTCCCTTTCTTCTTTTTCTCTATCTTCTTTGTTTCCTTTTATTGCCCCTACCGTCGTTGTTCCATTTCGTCGCCTTTTTCCATTATCCTTGTCAGTATATTTGGTTCTCTCTTCTGCCTTAGCGAAACATTTTCTTTTCCAGTCTCTTACTGTTGTCGTTCCACTCCCAATCTTCTTTTCCTATTTTTGCCTTTCTGTAACCTACTTGTATTCGTTCCCCTTCTCTTTTCTTTTCTATTGCTTTTATCCAAATCTTTCCTTGTACCTCCTTTTCTGTTTTTGTTAAGTCATTCTCTATGAAGATTTTATTATTATCTTCTGTTTCCCTTAGTGCTTTCTTATTTTTTATTATTTTAATTTTGTCTTCCCAGTTCTTTAATTCTACCAGTGTAGTCGTTTTTCTTATAGTTTTATCACAACTACTTCTTCTTTTATTATTTCTTCAATAAATGCTTTTGTATAGCTTGTAATTTCCTCTCCTTCTCCTTTTCTCTTCTCTTTATTGTATTCCCTCCAAAGCCTTTATTCACCCTTCTACCTGTTTCTTCTCTTGCTTCCATTCCTCCTCCTTCCTTTTCGACTCTTCTTTCTACTTAATCGTTTTATCTCTTCCTTAAATCCCTTGTTTTCCTCTCTTATTGTTTTTATTTCGTCTTGTATCTCTTGTAATTTTTTTATTACTGTCGCCATCTCTTCTTCTTGCTGCTTTTCCTATGTTTCTTTTCTCTTCTTTTCCGGTGTTCTTTCGACTATTTTACTTCTCTTGAACGCTATTTCCTTCTTGTTCTTTCTCTTCTCTCTTCCTCTTTTTTTCTTGTAGGTATTCCTTTAGATTACCCTTACTGCGTTCTTTCTCTATTGTGGTGTTGTTTTCCACTCATACGTTTATTTGTATTTTCTGTTAGTGGATGAAACGTAAATTAAATGTAAATTAAATGAGAACAAAGATTACAGCGAATGACAGTAACCTCACTATTTCGAGCCAGCTGTTGGCAAGTCACTAGCACGTGCGTTTGTTTGGAAAAGTCCCCACTCTCAGTGACGTCAAGATTTAAACTTTAAATAACTTAAAAACATGGAAATGTTTATACAATATACAGGGTGAGTGATTAGTATGGGATCGGTCTCTTATGCCTTTGCTTTGTCAATGGAATAAAAATATACAGGAAAAACTGCATTTCGTAAATATATTAGTTAGTTACCTAACAGGGTCCAATTTCCCAGGACCGTATTCATTTTTATTAATGGAACCCCCTGTATATTTTTTATATTATTGTTTGCCGTAGTAAATACAGCTGTGTAATGTTTTTAATTTTTATTCAAGAACAATGCAGTTATGATTTATTTTTACAAAAAAAATTATAGGGGCTTTGCTATTAACCATAAAATTATAATATTTTATACGTAGGTACAAGAAGGCTAGAGGAATCGTGTGTGGGCCATACTTCTTGATTTCAATGTAGTACTTAAGAGAAAAAAAAATGTTTTGATATCTTTCCATCGCCAAAACTTCAAATTGAACATCCTGTATTTTTGGCGCTTTTATGTTACTTTTATTCACCTCTTCCTTTTTTATTAAGCATTACCTATACTCAAACCTGCAGGATTTGAGGTTATTAAAACCTTTCTTAAAATTACTTGTAAAATTATAATCATTTACCCATTGATAGTGGGCTGTCAATAAAAAAATTCTTGGCCAACAATCATTTTGTTCACCTTAAGTAGTCATATTTGCAGAATTTATCAGAAGGGTTTCGTAAAAATTGCTTTCATAAACTTCATGCACTAATGATGGGTTAATAATACAATAGATATTTGTATCACAAGTCTGGAAAATAATGTATTGGAAATGTGAAACCCGAGGGCGAGTACGAGGCGCCGTTTGTGCCATAATTATAAAAACACTGTATAAAAATAATATTGCTGTCTAAAAAATGAAATAAAAAAATATAAAAGTAATATGATTATTATTTATTAAATTTTTTATTTAATTTTAAAAGTAGTAGATTATTATACAAGTTCCTGTGTAAATTGGACGCTTTAAGCCACAAGTGGTTTATAAAAGCACGAGTGAAACGAGTGCTTTTGTGAACCACGAGTGGCGTAAAGCGTTAAATCTACACAGGAACGAGTGTAATACGACGTTTTATCGTTCGACACAACCCCGGAAAGCCTTTAAATTGCTTAAAATCCATAAAAATAGTTTGACGTTTATCTGTCATTTTCATTATTTCATGACAGAAAGTGTTTACACAAGCGAAAATTTGAAAATTCTGACGAACGATAAAATTAATTTTCATATATTTTTTTTTATTTGGCTTTTTTAAATAAATTTAATGTGCCATAATATATTGTTGATTGCATATGCAGCGGGCGCTTACTAATGAAGCGCCTCATAGGCGAGGGCTGCAATTTCCAATAATTTCCAAAGAATTTTTCAGACGTGTAAAACACAAAATTTTGTGGGGGGATGATTATTATTTCATGAAATTTGAGTTTTATTCTAAATTATGTATGTACCTAAAAATTCCGGAGGGATTACAATATTTCTAAATGAGGCTCTTCCTGAATTTAGTTTCAGTCAAATCACTTGACACAATTGGCATTTGTGCAGTCATGCCAATTAGCAACATAAAACTAACTGTGGCTAACAAAAGAAATTTGTACTGTTTCTTGCTCGTAACAACAAATGGTCTAACGTGAGAACTGGAGGAGCCTGAGAATTTGAAGGATACGAGGCCTCAAATCGCAAAAAACTTCAAACCATGAGAAAACTAACTCGAACACTGGAGGAACCTGAGATTGCAGAAAATCTGCGAACTTAGGAAACCTTAGACCTTAAGAACATAACCTGCGAAATGGAGGAACCTGACAACTTGATGAACTTGAAATCTTGGGAAGCTGGCAATTTGAGACACCTAAGAACTTGGGAAAACCTGATAGTTTGAAGCATCTGAGATCTTGGAAAACCTAAGATCGTGAGACCTTAAGTAACAGAAGAATTTCAGAACTTAAAAACTGGTAAATTCTACCATTGTAGTCGTTTTCCTTAGTTTTATCACATTTCTCACATCTACTTATTCTTTAATTATTTCTTTAAAAAATGCTTTTTCCTCGCTCGTAATTTCTTGTCATTCTGTCTTTTCACTTTGTCATCCCATGATTATTATATTGTTCCTCTTTCTCATTTTCTCTTCTCTCTCTTGTGCTCCCTCCAAAACCTCTATTCTCCCTTCTAGCTGTTTCTTCTCTTGCTTCCATTCCGCCTCCTTCCTTTTTGACTCTTCCTTAAATCCCTTGTTTTTCTCTCTTATTGTTTTTATTTCGTCTTGTATCTCTTGTAATTTTTTTATTACTGTCTCCATCTCTTCTTCTTGCTGCTCTTCCGATGTCTCTTCTCTCTTCTTTTCCGGTGTTTTTTCGACTTTTTTACTTCTATTGAACGCTATTTCCTTCTCTTTTCCTTCTTGTTCTTTCTCTTCTCTTTTCCTGTTTTTTTCTTGTAGGTATTCCTTTATATCCCTTACTGCGTTCTTTCTCTATTGTGGTGTTGTTTTCCACTCATACGTTTATTTGTATTTTATGTTAGTGGATGAAACGTAAATTAAATGAGAACAAAGATTACAGCGAATGACAGTAACCTCACTATTTCGAGCCAGCTGTTGACACGTCACTAGCACGTGCGTTTGTTTGGAAAAGTCCCCACTCTCAATGACGTCAAGATTTAAACTTTAAATAACTTAAAAACATGGAAATGTTTATACAATATACAGGGTGAGTGATTAGTATGGGATCGGTCTCTTATGCCTTTGTTTTGTCAATGAAATAAAATTATACAGGAAAAACTGCATTTCGTAAATATATTAGTTAGTTACCTAAGAGGGTCCAATTTCCTAGGACCGTATTCATTTTTTTTTAATGGAACCCCCCTGTATATTTTTTATATTATTGTTTGCCGTAGTAAATACAGCTGTGTAATGTTTTTAATTTTTATTCAAGAACAATGCAGTTATGATTTATCTTTACAAAAAAAAATATAGGGGCTTCGCTATTAACCATAAAATTATAATATTTTGTACGTAGGTACAAGAAGGCTAGAGGAATCGTGTGTGGGCCATACTTCTTGATTTCAATGTAGTACTTAAGAGAAAAAAAAAAATGTTTTGATATCTTTCCATCGCCAAAACTTCAAATTGAACATCCTGTATTTTTGGCGCCATTATGTTACTTTTATTCACCTCTTCTTTTATTATTAAGCTTTACCTATACTCAAACCTGCAGGATTTGAGGTTATTAAAACCTTTCTTAAAATTACTTGTAAAATTATAATCATTTACCCATTGATAGTGGGCTGTGAATAAAAAAAATCTTGGCCAACAATCATTTTTTCACTTTAAGTAGTCATATTTGCAGAATTTATCAGAAGGGTTTCGTAAAAATTGCTATCATAAACTTCATGCACTAATGATGGGTTAATAATACAATAGATATTTGTATCACGAGTCTGGAAAATAATGTATTGGAAATGTGAAACCAAAGGGCGAGTACGAGGCGCCGTTTGTGCCATAATTATAAAAACACTATAAAAATAATATTGCTGTCTAAAAAATGAAATAAAAAAATATAAAAGTAATATGATTATTATTTATTAAATTTTTTATTTAATTTTAAAAGTAGTAGATTAGTATACGAGTTCCTGTGTAAATTGGACGCTTTGAGCCACAAGTGGTTTATAAAAGCACGAGTGAAACGAGTGCTTTTGTAAACCACGAGTGGCGTAAAGCGTTAAATCTAGACAGGAACGAGTGTAATACGACGTTTTATCGTTCGACACAACCCCGGAAAGCCTATAAATTGCTTAAAATCCATAAAAATAGTTTGATGTTTATCTGTCATTTTCATTATTTCATGACAAAATGTGTTTACACAAGCGAAAATTTGAAAATTCTGACGAACGATAAAATTAATTTTCATATTTTTTTTATTTGGCTTTTTTAAATAAATTTCATGTGCCATAATATATTGTTGGTTGCATATGCAGCGGGCGCTTACTAATGAAGCGCCTCATAGGCGAGGGCTGCAATTTCCAATAATTTCCAAAGAATTTTTCAGACGTGTAAAACACAAAATTTTGTGAGGGAATGATTATTATTTCATGAAATTTGAGTTTTATTCTAAATTATGTATGTACCTAAAAAATCCGGAGAGATTAGAATATTTCTAAATGAGGCTCTTCCTGAATTTAGTTTCAGTCAAATCACTTGACACAATTGGCATTTGTGCAGTCATGCCAATTAGCAACATAAAACTAACTATGGCTAACAAAAGAAATTTGTACTGTTTCTTGCTCGTAACAACAATGGTCTAACGTGAGAACTGGAGGAACCTGAGAATTTGAAGGATACGAGGCCTCAAATCGCAAAAAACTTGAAACCATGAGAAAACTAACTTGAACACCGGAGGAACCTGAGATTGCAGACAATCTGCGAACTTAAGAAACCTTAGACCTTAAGGACATAACCTGCGAAATGGAGGAACCTGACAACTTGATGAACTTGAAATCTTGGGAAGCTCGCAATTTGAGACACCTAAGAACTTGGGAAAACCTGATAGTTTGAAGCATCTGAGATCTTCTTTGAAAACTTAAGAACTGGTAATGTTACTTTTCGCGTTTAGTAGTACAAGCATGCACATTGTTCACCCCAAATAAATAACAATATTTCAAAAATAATTATATAATTATAATAAAAACAACAAATAAATAGGTCATACAAAAATAAACACTGTGGAATAACATAAATATATGGAATATATTGCCTTCAAACCTAATTTGATCTTGGACGGTTTCCATGTCGCGCCAGTCATCATACGATCTTAAGGGCACAACTCCTGGGTCTGCACGGAGTCATACACGCAACTGCCGGCAGAGCTCTGCTCAAAATCGGACCCGATGGAGTAGCTCATGGAGGCCCCCGCCGCCATCTTGGCCGCGTACAAGTTGGCTTCCTCCTGCGCCTTGCCGGCGTTCTTCTTGTAGCGGATGCGCTTGTTGCCGAACCAATTCGAGATCTGCCCTACCGAGATACCGCATTTCCGAGCTAGTTCCTCCTTGGCCTCCTCGCTGGGGTAGGGGTTTGCAAGATTGGAGTAGAAGTACTCGTTGAGGATCTCCGACGTGTGCTTGCTGAAGTTGCGCCTCTTCCTGCGCGCGTCCAGGAATCTGGATCTCAGGATCATCACGCTCTCGCACGTGGACTGCTTGAGCAGCATCTGGATCGAGCTGAACTTCTTGTGGATGATCTGGACCACCCTTTCGATTTCTTGGGGGGTCACGGGGCGGGTCCGGGACTGCTCCCGGAGGAGGTTCGTCACGTGTGTGGTAAAATCGGTGCATGCCTTGTTAAAGTTTTCCAGCTCCCCTTGGTAGATCTGTCGGATTTGCGCCAACTTGACTCTGTACTCTACGTGTTCGTTGGCACTGTTGGGCTGGCCAGTCTCGTCACCCGCCACTCCCTCTGCGATGAGCATGTTGTCTAGTCGCACGAGCTGCTGGTCTGGGGGCTCCTCCTCCTGCGTGTTCCTGAGGCTCGGTGCGGTTTTTTCTTTGATTTCGCACAGAACGGAGAACAGGGCCTGCTTCATGCGGTGACAGTCGAGGGTGTGCTTCCTGGCTTGGGCCTCGTTGAGGGTCTGGCCAGTGATGTTCAAGATCTGCTGCAGGATCTCCCCAATGTCTCGTTTGCTGGGCGCGTTGTCGCCCCCAGATTGCGTGTTTTCGTTGATGTATGGGTGCGGAGGCATGAATCCGCCGCTCGTGTGGTCCATCATTGTGCCGTGGTCCTGGAGCCCCACTAAGACAGGTGTGGTGAGCCGACTGTTCTAAATACTGAGTGATCAAGAATAAAAATTTGAGTTGGCAACAATACAATTTACATCAAAATTGGTAAGCCTGTGATTTGATTGTCAGCCGATGACAGATGGTTGGCACCGATATTTAGTTTGGGCCAGACAAACATAACCTTGCAGTTACAAACAACACTCCGCCAACTTGAGGACAAAAATAAATCCAAAATCTTATAAAATAAATAAAAAACATTTTTTAAATTAAACGGTTTTATATTGTAAAGAAACATAATATACGATAATACCAGGTACCAGTCATCACACCACTCTCCTCATCAATCTAGAGTATTGATCAGACTAAAATAAAATCGTGGGGCGAGTCTAATTTTTATTATCTATAGTCAACCCCTCATATCATTATAGGTATGCTTTGGATGCATCTTCTCAATAGACAACTTATGCAAAATGTGTCTAAAAGTAAATCATCGTGCGACATCGCAGAACGATCATGTATATAATTATTTACTCAGGTTACGCTACGCCCCACAATTTTATTTTAGTCTGATCAATACTCTAAATTGATGAGGAGAGTGGGGTGATGACTGGTACCGACCTAATTATTTTTTAGCTTTTATTGCATTATCTGCATCATTATTATGTTTCTTTACAAAATAAAACCGCTTAACTTAAAGATGTTTGTTACTTATTGTATTTTCAAGTTTTTAGTTTTTCTAAAGTGTACTGTTCCACTTGCCAAGCCCTTTTATTTGATACCCATATTGAAGGGATTGAAAAAAAAAAATTAATCCGCAATGTTGTATTGGTTTTTGCATTTTTTGATGGTGTACTGTATTCTAGTAGTTAAGCCCTTTCATTTGATACCCATATTGAGGGGATTGAAAAAACAATATGTAATCCGCCATTTTGTGGCGGCGGCCATGTTGAATTTACAATGATACTGAATATACATAATTATTGTATTGCCATCAAAACTAAAGGCGTACACCAAATTTCAGATCAATCGGTCAATAGGAAGGGGTCAAAATTTCAATTACTAGATTTGAACCATACAAGACACAAACAAGGGAAGCTAAATAAAACCGTTTAAAAAATTTTAAACCTCAAGAGGGTAAATTTTGAAAATTCAAAAAAGAAATTTGTTGGCTCAAAAGGTTTTGACTATCGCTGTCAAAGAAGACATTTGAAAATTCAAATTGTTTTCTTAAAAAGCAAAACAAAGGATATTCAAATTAAAACAAAATGCGAGAAGCTTTCCCAAGTATTAGCCATTCCTTGTAGATTATATGTACTATGCTTTTTCTATGAAGATGTAATTAAATTTCTTTTGTAATAGGTATGTGTAACCAACAAATCAGAATTGTTTTTAATTTCATGTAAAATAATAATCAACAAATTATAGGTCAGATTTGATAATGTAATATTTAATGCAGTTTTAATATCACAAGAGCATAGAAAATAATCGATTATACGTTGAATGAGGAGGTTAGTATAATCGGATTACTTTCGTTTGCTCTAGCGGTATTCGTTGCGAGTATATTTTGAAATTTTGACGGACCTTTTTTTCTGACGTTTATTAAGAAACATCAAAAAATTGTCAAGGGTATAATCGCTTATCTATACGGTAAAATCTGTAATTGTTATTGGCTCAATTTATAATGTCTTATACAATCGAAGATCCAATTAGAATTAGTTTCTGTATTTGAAAATTTTTGTGAATTTTAGACGTATCTACAGTATGATTCTGTCACTGTGTTTTCTGCTCTCAATGGTACCACCGAGCAGAAAATACTTGGACAAGGAAATTTTTAGCTGATCAATTTGCTCTTTTGTATTGACAACTATTGTTTATGAATATCTCGAGGTCTTGACAAGCCAACTACAGTTAACAATGTTGACAGTCTACATATGTCAACATATCCAATTCACATGTAAAAGCATTTAACTGCTTCAATAAACACAAGTTATATTTAGCTGCAGTTCACCAGGTTGTTACTCAAAACGATTCACGCTCATTTAAATTGGTGACTGTAATGGACCGCTTTTCCACTAAAATGATTTGCAAATAATTAATGAACCTGTGAAATTTTTGAAAATGGAAAGCAATCTAGGCCTAGAACTTATCAATGTCTTTCATTTAAAAAAACACTTATAAAAATCGGTGCAGTACAGACTGTTTTATTTGGTTAGAATTGATTCATGTTCAACTATTAAATACATGTATAGATTTGGAAGTGTCTATGGGATCACGCTGTCCCAGTATTTTCTGCTCTCGATGGCCGGGAGTAAAAGATACATTTTGGTGCAGCCAAATTTTGCGCTGATTAATTTGATCTGTATGGAGAACATTTTAGCGTAGTTCT
Source organism: Diaperis boleti (assembly GCA_963583935.1). Taxonomy (NCBI): domain Eukaryota; kingdom Metazoa; phylum Arthropoda; class Insecta; order Coleoptera; family Tenebrionidae; genus Diaperis; species Diaperis boleti. Next base: position 72,420,552 of record OY757244.1, read on the forward strand.
TATAAATTAGGAATTAGTTTTTGAAATTATGACTGATTAATCCTAATGTGTCCTTGGTGGGCCAAGTAAAGGTTTATGGCCCTTGGGTTTTACCAGCAGGTAGCAGAGGAATGTCTAGACTCATTGGCGGCGTAAGTACAGTTGGTTTCAGATAAAACGGGACATTGACAGGCACCGATGTCATCCCTCTCACATTTTTCATAGTTTGTTACGGATTTTAAACAGAAAAGTTATAGCAATTTGACATTGTGTGACATACAAGTCATTTAAGCTGACAATTCGAAAATCCAAATTGACTCTGTCAGTCCTTGAAATCAGATTTACACCCATTATAATATAAATTAGTTTGACACGTTTTTTCTGCAACCAACTGTAATTGCTATTGTTGATTAACAACTCAATCTATCACAAGTCTGATTCACAATAGGGATTTTGAAAGTGTACAAAATTAAAAAACAAAGCTGTTTTCAGAAAATTTTTGACGGATGTAATTAATTTGTCTGTCACTGTTTCATAGCATGCTCCGTGCGTGGAAATTTATAAGAATTTTCGGATTGGCTGCTGAAGTGTGGCATAAAGAATATTCAGGTGTGTGATTGGTTGAGAAGTAACGCAGTGAAATGCAATACTTGTTGGTAAACTTTAGAATTACTTATTATAAATTTCCGTAGTAATAAGAAGTGGAAAATAGTCATTTATGCAACAAGGATAAAAAGTGTTCCCTTTGCGTCAACCAACATTTGCGCCTTCGTCCGATTCACACCAGCAAACTTGCAAATAATAAGTCCTATTGAGCTTAAAAGTAAAATTTGACATTGTCTAAAGAACATATAGTAGATTTATTCTTCACGAGCCATTTATAAATACGATCAGTACATTTGATAACTTTTGGAAACTCTCAATTTGTTTGTTTCGGCAGTGTAATGCGGACTTTAAGCACGTGTTCGTTGGCCATTAGGAACGTCAGCTGTTCAGCCCTCAAAACGATTACGCAGGTTTATTACTGCTTTGCTTGGTTGAGTTCACGATATTATCGCTTTTTACACGTGTTGCATACAACATTTTTTCTACGATCGCTCTGTTACTGTTACTTACGCTACATTCAATTTATAAGTGTTTATTGCACTAGTGCCAGAAACACGGAAAATTATCTGTTTCTGCAAGAGCGTAGAAAAAGGCACAAATCGAATTTGAATATCAATACGCCATAATAAATTTTACATACGTACCTAATACCAGAAAATGAAGCACACTACGCAATGATGACCAATAACAAAATGCTTTTGCACGATTGATAAAATTCCTTTTCTACTGTATTATTTGAACAAAATGGCACGATATTGTTTAAAAACTGTATATATACAACAGTTTAAAAGCACAAAGCGAGGATACGGGACAGTGGCGTCACGCGGCTTCGAGGGTTGCTCGAGACAGAATGGGGAGGACACGTGGTGAACACAGAGGGCGAGAGGGTTGGTTTCTCCCGGGCCGGTTTGAATGGGTCGGTGGTGCGCTAGTGCTGCCGCCACGTGTCGCTCACAACGTGTCTACTGTGCTCATGACGCATCATGAAACAACTATTAGGAATAAAAGCCTCATTCTTTATTTGATGCATAACGTTTATTTTAGCATTTCATTAAATTCTGACCAAAGAGTGTTTTCCCGCAAACCGCATTCCATTCTTTCAAATATTTTTAACGCAGTTCCTTTTCGAAAAATACATTGTATTTCCCTATTGAAATAATACGTTGTATTTCCCTATGTTGAAATTCGGTCGACAGACTCTTCAGGCCCAATAATTACACTGAGGGAACTTTACTCAAGTGTGCTTTTCACACATTTTCACGTTTTCATAAATCACTAAATTTGAAATTGAAAAAAACAAGCGGCAAATTTCTTAGGTTCAGGGAACGAATCCCTGTTTTTTAGACACTCGGTAGTTGTGCCAATGGTCACACTGTATTGCATTAATTAAGTGTTGATAATATAATTAAGTGACCCGATATAATAATTACTTAACAATGAAATGAACCTCGTATAACAAAGCAGCGTTTACACTGTGTCACTTCGGATGTACAACCAGTGGACTAGTACAAGTGAAATTTTAAAAATCCATTTATCACAGCACATGACTGCTGTGGGGTGAGAACCGTAAAAATCGTTTACTTTTCCTTATTTTTCTTCAACACATCAATTTGGATGATACCTCCAAAGTTCCAAATGTGAACGGGCCTTTAGATCAATACGCTTCATTCACCAAATAGGATAACGAATCTCTCCTATCTCTTTCCACCTTGTAAACGTCGTATTAATTGTTCCTCGTTTCACGGTGCACTTAAAAATTAGTGAACTCGCTGGTAGTTCTGTCAACCGTCAAAATCTTGTCATAAAGATGTCAAGTGGGGGTACAACGTGGAGTTCGTCTGGTTTATGAAAATATAGTCGGGTAACGAGGGCTGCCAGATCATGAATTAAAGAAAACTTTCTTTCCATAGATTTCAACAGTTCCATAAATTCTAACCTCAAAAATGGCTGTAAGTAGGAATTCCTTGTAAAGTTGTGTTTTAACTCGGTGAATTTATTGTAGCCCCCACACAAAGGCAAGCAGGGCACGAAAGGGGCCAAGCAGATCCTCGAGGAAAACGTGTCCACGTTAAATTTTTACCGGAACATGGCTATTGGTGCTAATGCCTTGTCCCTAATTATACTGGTATTTTACAATTCAGCCATAAGTATTGTAAGTTGTTTCTTTTGTAAGTGTAAATATGATTTTACCTATTCTAGGCGCTGTACTTCTTCTCGTGCATTATATACATTGGGGCATATCAATTCATGGTCTACATGGCCAAACCGAAGTATACTGAAACAGGGCAGCTGTTGGACAGCGGGGTTGATCTCAACATGGAAGGAGGAATAGCAGAGTACTGAGCAAAACACTGTTGAGATAACTGCATTAAATATATTTTTTATAGACATGTGAAGGATATAATAATCCTTACAGCCGGTTGTCAAATACTGTCTTCAGTCATATCTAATTACTTTTGGTTCTTGTGGCTTTTTGCACCTGCAAGGGGCGGTTGGATTTTGTGGAAGAATGTCTTGTCACCCTACTTTTTCCCAGATGTACCCCTAGATCAACCTGTTGATGAAAAGAAACAGAAGAAAATGGAAAGGAAAATGAAGAGAATGCAGCGTTAGATTAGCTAAGACTTAAAATATTATTAACAATTTGTAAATAAAGATGTTTTAATTTGTAGCTGTATAACTGTACAAACATAAGGGGTGTTAAGAGAAGTGAGTGTTTGTGGTGTGGTGCTGGCAGCCAATAAATGTGTTGATATGAGTATTTTTTTATTTTGGTATAATTAAAATATTTTGTTGTTTATTAAACAGAACTAATTTTGGTTCTCTTATATGTAAAACAAATTCCATTTCAAGATTTAACAGTCCATTTTATTTATAGTGAAACATTAAACTGAAAAATATTTATAATCCGTTTTTTTCCATGATAGTGCATTTTATCCTTCACTTGTTCATTTAATTGATCCACAGCAGAAAAAATTATACAAGTGCAAAGTTTATATTGTAAAACAAGAATTAATCAACTTTGTATAAAACATTCACTTTTTGAAGAAGCGGGAAGCCACTAATAAAAAAAAATGTGAAAGAACTCTTTCATATGCACGTTCAAGGTAAGCAAACATTAACTAACCAACTAATGTTTTACTTAAAAAAGGGCGCCGATTTAACAATTATTGTATTAAGCATTGATCGACTAACCGTACTTAATTGTGACTAATTAATTGAGGCATTAATGCATAAAAAATTAATGTATGTAAAACTGTAACTGTAAAAAAATTAAATCACAGCTTGTACGAAAACTATTGCCTGTGGTATTGAATTAACTGATTTGTTATCATTACTGTATGTTGGATTTCCTGGCTTGAAAAGAGATTTTTATAAAAAAAAAATATATATTCAAATGCAACCATCAATACACAATGTTTGATCTACAGAGTGATCAAGATTACAAATTTGAGTTGGCAACAGTAGGTACATTTGCAGCAAAATTGGCAAGCCTGTGATTCGGTTGTCGGTCGCTGACAGATGGTTGACATCTACGTTTAAATTTAACGCAAGCAAATATAACTTTACATTACCGCCACTTTTTGAATTTGAACATGAAATGAAATGTCAATGACGTCAACAAACGTCAAATTTGAAACAAACCGCGAACTTTAAAAGGTTGGCCAGTGATCGTCAGACAATGAAAGAAAAAGCGGAAAAAACCCAAACAAAAAAAGAACTCTAGGTTCTTTGGATACATGGCGAGAGCTAATCAGGAGTGGAGCGTAAATTTATAACACAAAAATATGGTTTTAAATGTTTATTAGTTTTTAGTCATTTTGTGGATTTGAGTTTTTGTGATTTCGTATTGCACAAACAGGAACTACAACATTTAGGTATGGCGCTTTGCCGCTTTTTTTTCCTTTTTGTTGTTGGTGGTTAATTCAAGTTAACAGAGACAAAATAGCTCTTAAATGTCCGCAAGCTGCTATCGACCTCATACAGAAAAACAGGTACTTATTTAACAATTTATCCGGGTTTGAATAGCAATAGTAGATATTATTTAAATAAAGGCTAGTGATTAAACAAGATCTGACAACAAGGACAAGTTTTCCACAATTACGGCCGTTTTATTAGTGACGCTGAGAAAGATGGCCGGACAACCGTAAAATTGAAAAGATTTTATCTAAAGATTTCTGGTATGCATGTGAAAAAAAAAAAGATAGAATAAAAATGTTACCTGTAAATACTTCAGGCGGCACGACACACTTCTGGTAACATGAATTTTCGACAATGCAATTTCAGCATAGAACATACTCAACTTTAAAACAGGAAAACCCATAGTGGATATAAAATCAGATAAAGAAAACCACCTTAAAATACAAGTGACAACTTTTTGCTTCGAACGTTCATGCCGCTACTTACCTCCCTCCAAAAGAGACGCCAACCCTTCTTAGGTAGGCAAGCCGAAGTTCTCCTGTGCATTACGGGTCTATTTTTGGGCTTTCCTTGTATTCAAAAATGCCATTTGGAAAAAGTAATATGTAGGTATATACTTTTATCTGAATTTTTTACCAATTGAAATCGTTGATTAGTCAATGTGAAATTGATTGTTAATGTGAAAACTATTTCTAATTTTTGGCAATATTCAGAACATTCTACAGGTGCAACTATAAATATTATAGTGACTGAAATTCGAACATTCTAGAGATGAGTTGAAGAACCTTTTTAAAAACATTTCAGAATTTCAAAAATAATTATTATCGGATATTTCGTTAGATCCGGTTTATCGACCGACACTAGAACACGTGACGAAAATAAAGTAAATAAAACGAACAAAAGTGAAGAAAACAGCGAAGAGGGGAAAATTTAAGAAGAAGATAAAGAGGAAACTAAAAGAAAAAGAGAGCTAGAAGAAAGCCCACAAACATCCCAAAAGGCAAGGAAACAGTAAAATCATCAGCAAAGAAGTCAAAAAGAAATGGAGCTTACAATGTGAAATGAAACATCACAAACGTCAATGAAATGTCAGACAAGGACAACCGCGAAATTTGAATTTGACCGGTGAGTCGTTATCACCTAGAAAACAAAGACAAAGACGGACCTACGTTGTTTTTTTTTGACAAACAGGGCGGGAAATTCAAACCAAACCTACCCAGACACAGAACAAGGTTAAATTATCCTTATAAATATTTGATATTTACAATATTTAAAAAATCTCAAGCTCGATGTCGTTTCTCACTGCGCTTGAGTAACCGCGACCTGTAACTGCGTGCGATCGCTAACCGAGTGGCTAGCGAACGGAACAGGAGCAGAGCGTGGGCGCTCGCTCGCCCGGCGGATATATAATGTCAAAATTTTAAAACACCATATCTCAGAAGCAATCAGAGATATCTGGGTGAGAGTTGTTGAGTAATGTTGGATTCAAGAGGTCGAGTTGTATCAGAAAATGGCCATTTCGAGGGAATTCTAGAGTTTTCAAAAAGCGTTTGGAAGCGTTCTGAGACAAAAGGTTTCTTTTTTGAATTTTCAAAATTTACCCCTTCGAAGTTCAAATTTTTTTTTTTATAATTTTCTCCTACTCCTAAACTATTGGTGCACCATCTAATAAAATTAATTTGGAATGAAGAAAGAATGCCCATGGAATGGGATATGGGGAAAGTGGTAACGATCCATAAAAAAGGACACCAGCAAATACGTCAAAACTATAGAGAGATAACAGTTCTCAGCAATAATACAGATAAGACTAGCCAAAATTCCAAAAAAAGTAGTAGGACAGTGCCAATGTGGATTCACCCAAAGAAAACCACCCGTGGATGCAAGCCATGCAGTAAAGCGTGTAATGGAGAAAGCCTACGAATACAAATTGGAACTAGAAATGTTTTTTATAGACTTCAACCAAGCTTTCGACTCTATAAAGAGACCACAGCTACGGCATTTGTAATTTGGGAGTAAAACAAGGAGGCTCGCTAGCACCCACACTGTTTAACCTTGATCTAGAGAGCATCAAGCGTTTGGAACGTTTCTTTGTGGCGACTTGTAATGAACTTGACACTGCAAGTGAATGCAAAACTGCGGTTTCAATTAAACATTCTAATTATATGTTTTTTTCCTAATTAGCAAAGTAGTGAATAATTGCTTGTGTTTTATATAATAAATAAAATTTTGTTCATAAATTTCGATACGTATTCTTCCAGATATTTTAAATCTTTTTTTTAACAATTATGCATCCCTGGTTTTTAATTGGATTAATGAAAAAAAGTTTCAAACATATAAAATTATTAGGAGTAAAAGTGGGACTTTTCGTGGCAAATACAGACGAGCCACGAAAAGCCACTTTTCTTCGAATAAAGCTATTTTTTCTTTAAACCCCGAAAATCGACCACGAAATACCAATCTGACCAATCTAACCTCAATGACATGCAAATTTTTCGAAGCACACGTTTTTTCTATTGCCGTGGCAGAGAAATGGCCATTTGTCATCGCCTATTGACGTACCATGAGATCATTCAAATTATAAATTAGAGTAGGCTGTGAACTAAATTAGGTTGGCACTGCTAACTTTTGACAATTTGATTTGTCTGGGCAAAAATCACGTAATTTTTTTCCCACAAGAAACAGTCTAAAATTGCGAGAAAGCGGTTAATACATGTTTCTCTGTAAAATATGGCTAAATCCTACACAATAATATCTTTCTTCAAGCGTCAAAAAAAACATTGTATACGTCAATAGGCAATGACAAAGTTTTTTGGCTGCCGCCCAATTGACTATACTTGCTGCCTAGGCAGCCAAAGTGTATTGAAGAGACTTGTGGCGACTTGAAATGTTTTGAAAGGAATTGAAGAGACTTGAAAAGACTTGAAATGTCTTGAAGAATCTTAAAGCGACCTGGGAAGACTTCAAATATTTTGAAGAGACTGGAAGCGAATTGAAAAGACTTGAAGCGACCTGGGAAGATTTGAAATGTTTTGGATGGAATTGAAGCTACTTGAAAACACTTGAAATGTCTTGAAGAGTCTTGAAGCGACCTGGGAAGATTTAATATATCTTGAAGGTATTGGAAGCCACTTGAAAGACTTGAAATGTCTGGAAAATACTTGAAGAGTCTTGGAGCGATATGGGAACACTTCAAATAATATCTTGAAAGGACTGGAAGCCACTTGAAAATACTTGAAATGCCTTGAAGCGACTTGAAAGAATTTAAAAAGACTTGAAACGAATTGAAGAATTGAAGAACCTTAAAGAGAATTGAAAAAACTTGAATCGGCTTTGAAAAGACTTGAAATGCCTTGAAACGACTTCAAAGACTTGAAGCGACTTGAAACGACATGAAAGGACTTTGAGGCGACTTGAAATGTCTTGAAAAGTCTTGAAGCGACCTGGAAAAATTTGTTATATCTTGAAGGAATGGAAGCATTGGAAGTGACTTGAAAAGACTTGATGCAACCTGGGAGGACTTTCAAATATCTTGAAGGGACTGGAAGGGACTTGAAAAAACTTAAAATGTCCTGAACCAACTTGATGAAACTTGAAACGAAATGATGGAACTTGGAATATTTTGAAAGTACTTGAAACGATATGAAAAGTTTCGAATGGACTTGAGGCGACTTGAAATGTTTGAAGAAATTCTTGAAGATTCTTGGAGCGATCTGAGAAGATTTCAGATAATATCTTGAAGGGACTGGAAGCCACTTAAAAAGACTTGAAATACCTTGAAGGGATTTGAAAGGATTGAACTGTCTTGAAACGACTTGAAAGACTTGAGATGTTTTGAAAGAACTTGAGGTGCCTTGAAATGTTTTGAAGGCAATTAAAGCGACTTGAAATGTCTTGAAGAGTCTTGAAACGACTTGAAACGACTGAAAAAGACTTGAAATGTTTTCAAACTACTTGAAACACTTGAAATGTTTTCAAACTACTTGAAACACTTGAAATGTTTTCAAACTACTTGAAAGACTTGAAGAAACTTGAAGCGATTTGAAAGGACTTGAAATGTCTTGAAGCGACCTGAAATATGCTAAAAGGACTGGAAGCGACTTGAAAAGATTTAGAGCGAATTGAAATGACATGAAACGTTTTGAAGAGACTTGGGGCGATTTGAAAAGTTTTGAAAGGAATTGAAGAGACTTGAAAAGACTTGAAATGTCTTGAAGAATCTTAAAGCGACCTGGGAAGCCTTCAAATATTTTGAAGGGACTGGAAGCGACTTGAAAAGACTTGAAGAGTCTTGAAGCGACCAGGGAAGATACTCCAAGAAGGTCATATTTCCCCGTACGTGGAACTCGAGGCACCAATGTCAGAGATCCACGGAAGTTGCCGTCTGTGAAAATTTGTCTTTCTGTTCATTATTCATAAAATCATAAAATATGAGATACTTTCCCATTTAGAGTTTCACATTGCCAGAAAAAAGTCAAAATTGCCAGAATACAGTCAGAATTGCCAGAAAGTCAGAATTGCCAAAAAAAAAAAAAAAAGAATTGAAAAGACTTGAGATTGTTTGAAAGGACTTGAAATGTTTTGAAACGACTTGAAAAGAATTGAAGAAACTTTTAGAATGTCCTGAAGCAATTTGAGGAAACTTGAAACGAAATTAAGGAACTTGGAATATTTTGAAACTACTTGAAAGACTTAAGGCGACTTGAAAGACTTGACGCAAATTGAAAAGACTTGGGATGTTTTGAAAACACTTGAGAAATGTTTTGAAGGAAATTGAAGCGACTTGAAAAGTCTTGAAGTTCCTTGACACGACTTGAAGAGAGATGAAGCGACTTTCAGAAACTCGAAACGACTGGAAAGGACTTGAAATGTTTTGAAACGACTTGAAAAGACTTGAAGAAACTTGAAATGATTTGAAAGGACTTGAAATGTATTGAAGCGACCTGAAATATGTTAAAAGGACTTGAAGTGACTTGAAAAGATTTAGAGCGAATTGAAACGACATGAATTATTTTGAAGAGACTTGGGGCGATTTGAAAAGTTTTGAAAGGAATTGAAGAGACTTGAAATGTCTTGAAGAATCTTAAAGCAACCTGGAAAGACTTCAAATATTTTGAAGGGACTGGAAGCGACTTGGAAAGACTTGAAGAGTCTTGAAGCGACCTGGGAAGATTTGAAATATCTTGAAGGATTGGAAGCGACTTGAAAAGACTTCAAGTAACCTGGGAGGACTTCAAATATCTTGAAGGGACTGGAAGCGACTTGAAAAAACTTAAAATGTCCTGAACCAACTTGAGGAAACTTGAAACAAAATGAAGGAATATTTTGAAACTACTTGAAAGACTTGAAGCGACTTGAAACAACATGAAAAGTTTCGAATGGACTTGAGGCGACTTGAAATATTTGAAGATATTCTTGAAGAGTCTTGGAGCGATCTGGGAAGATTTCAGATAATATCTTGAAGGGACTGGAAGCCACTTAAAAAAAACTTGAAACACCTTGAAGGGACTTGAAAAGACTCGATGCGAATTGAAAAGACTTGAGATTTTTTAAAAGGACTTGAAAAGTTTTGAAGGAAATTAAAGCGACTTGAAATGTCTTGCAATGTCTTGAAGAATCTTGAAACGACTTGAAAAGAGGTGAAGCGACTTTGAGAAACTCGAAACGACTGGAAAGGACTTGAAATGTATATTTTGAAGGGACTGGAAGCGACTTGAAGAGACTTGAAGAGTCTTGAAGCGACCAGGGAAGATACTCCAAGAAGGTCATATTTCCCCGTACGTGAAACTCGAGGCACCAATTTCAGAGATCCACGGAAGTTGCCGTCTGTGAAAATTTGTTTTTCCGTTCATCATTCATAAAATCATAAAATATGAGATACTCTCCCATTTCGAGTTTCACATTGCCAGAAAAAAGTCAGAATTGCCAGAAAAAGGTCAGAATTGCTGGAAAAAATTCGGAATTGCCAGCAGAAAGTCAAAATTGCCAGAATAAAGTCAGAATTGCCAGAAAAAAGTCAGAATTGCAAGAAAAAAATTATTAAAAAGACTGGAGATGGTCAGAATTGCCAGAAAAAAATCGGAATTGGCAGAAAAAAAGTCAAAATTGCCAAATTAAGTCAGAATTGCCAGAAAAAAGTCAGAATTGCCAGAAATAAATCGGAATTGCCAGAAAAAAGTCAGAATTGCCATAAAAAAAATGAAAAGACTTGAGATGTTTTGAAAGGACTTGAGGTGACTTGAAATGTTTTGAAGGAAATTAAAGCGACTTGAAAAGTCCTGAAATGTCTTGAAGAGTCTTGAAACGACTTGAAAAGAGATGAAGCGACTTTGAAAAACTTGAAACGACTGAAAGGACTTGGAATATTTGGAAACGACTTAAAAGACTTGAAGAAACTTGAAGCGATTTGAAAGGACTTGAAATGTTTTGAAGCGACCTGAAATATGTTAAAAGGACTGGAAGCGACTTGAAAAGACTTGAAGAGTCCTGAAGCCACTTGGGAAGATTTGAAATGTTTTGGATGGAATTGAAGCGACTTGAAAAGACCTGAAGTGTCTTGAAAAGTCTTGAAGCGACCTGAGAAGATTTGATATATCTTGAAGGGATTGGAAGCAACTTGAAAAAACTTGAAATGTATGGAAAATACTTGAATAGTCTTGGAGCAATCTGGGAACACTTGAAAGGACTGGAAGCCACTTGAAAAGACTTGAAATGCCTTGAAGCGACTTGAAGTGCCTTGAAGCGACTTGAAAGTATTTAAAAAGTCTTGAAACGAATTGAAGAATTGAAGAACCTTAAAGAGAATTGAAGAAACTTGAATCGGCTTTGAAACGACTTGGAATGCCTTGAAACGACTTCAAAGACTTGAAGCGACTTAGAAAAAAGTCAAAATTGCCAGAATAAAGTCAGAATTGCCAGAAAAAAAGTCAGAATTGCAAGAAAAAAATAATTTAAAAAACTGGAGATGGTTTGAAAGGACTTGAGATGACTTGAAATGTTTTGAAGGAAATTAAAGCGAGTTGAAAATCCTTGAAATGTCTTGAAGAGTCCTGAAACGACTTGAAAGGAGATGAACCGACTTTGAGAATTTTGAAACGATTGAAAAGGACTTGAAATGTTTTGAAACGACTTGAAAAGACTTCAAGAAACTTGAAGTGATTTGAAAGGACCTGAAATGTTTTGAAGCGACCTGAAATATGTTAAAGGGACTTGGAGAGACTTGAAAAGATTTGAAGCAACCTGGGAAAACTTAAAAAATCTTTAAGGTACTGGAAGCGACTTGAACAAACTTAGAATGTCCTGAAGCAACTTGAGGAAACTTGAAACGAAATGAAGGAACTTGGAATATTTTGAAACTACTTGAAAGACTTAAGGCGACTTGAAAGACTTGAAGCAAATTGAAAAGACTTGGGATGTTTTGAAAAGGCTTGAGGTGATTTGAGAAATGTTTTGAAGGGAATTGAAGCGATTTGAAAAGTCTTGAAATATCTTGAACAATCTTGAAACGACTTAATTTGAAATGTCTTGAAGGATCTTAAAGCGACCTGGAAAGACTTCAGATATTTTGAAGGGACTGGGAGCGACTTGAAAAGACTTGAACAGTCTTGAAGCGACCAGGGAAGATACTCCAAGAAGGTCATATTTCCCCGTACGTGGAACTCGAGGCAGCAATTTCAGAGATCCTCGGAAGTTGCAGTCTGTGAAAAAGGAAAATATGAGATACTCTCCCATTTTGAGTTTCACATTGGCAGAAAAAAGTCAGAATTGCCAAAAAAAGTCATAATTTTCAGAAAAAAATTCGGCATTGCCAGAAAAAAATCAGAATTGGCAGAAAAAAGTCTGAATTGCCAGAAAAAAAGTCAGAATTGTCAGAAAAAAAGAATTGAAAAGACTTGAGATGTTTTGAAAGGACTTGAGGTTACTTGAAATGTTTTGAAGGAAATTAAAGCGATTTGAAAAGTCTTGAAATGTCTTGAAGAGTATTGAAACGACTTCAAAGGAGATGAAGCGATTTTGAAAAAGTTGAAACGACTGGAAAGACTTGAAGAAGATTTAAGCAATTTGAAAAGACTTGAAATGTTTTGAAGCGACCTGAAATATGTTAAAAGGACTTGAAGCGACTTGAAAAGATTTCGAGCGAAATGTAACGGCATGAAATGTTTGGAAGAGACTTGGGGCGACTTGAAATGTTTTGAAAGGAATTGAAGAGACTTGAAATGTCTTGAAGAATCTTAAAGCGACCCGGGAAGATTTCAAATATTTTGAAAAGACTAGAAGCGACTTGGAAAGACTTGAAGAGTCTTGAAGCGACCTGGGAAGATTTGAAATGTTTTGGATTTAATTGAAGCGACTTGAAAACACTTGAAATGTCTTGAAGAGTCTTGAAGCGACCTGGGAAGATTTGATATATCTTGAAGGTATTGGAAACGACTTGAAAGACTTGAAATGAATGGAAAATACTTGAAGAGTCTTGGAGCGATCTGGGAACACTTCAAATAATATCTTGAAAGGATTGGAAGCCACTTGAAAAGACTTGAAATACCTTGAAGCGACTTGAAAGACTTGAAGCGAATTGAGAAGAGTTGAGATCTTTTGAAAGGACTTGAGGTGACTTGAAATGTTTTAAAGGAAATTGAAGCGAATTGAAAAGTCTTGAAATGCCTTGAAGCGACATGGAAAGACTTCAAATGTTTTGGGACGAGAAACGAGTTGAAAGACTTGAAGCGAATTGACATATTTTGAAGGGACTTGAGGCGACTTGAAATATCTTGAAAAGACCTGAAGCGACTTGAAGAATCTTGAAGCGATTTGAAATGGTCGATCCAAATCTCAGGACATCTCATTTAGGGGGCAGGGGGGTTCAAAAAATCGCCAAAATCGACTCAAGTAATTAATGGACGCTCCCAACTTTATAAAATTGTGGCAAAATTTCGTAATGTTAGTGACGTGTAGCGGGCGAGTGTGAGTTTTATGATGATCGCCTCGAAGTCCGGATCTGACAATTCTAGATTATTTCATTTTCCCGTATCTCGAAAACACCGTATTTAAAAAGAAGAACTGCAAGAGGCAATGTTTAATGCATGCAACGCTATAGTCTTAAAGATGTTGGAAATGCATTTGAAAATATGAAACGGAGAGTTAACAGCTGCATTGAAGCTGGGGAGAACACTTTGAACATGTGCTGTATAATTCTCAATAAAGCTACATTATTTGTTAGTGTTTTATTTTCTTTAAATTAAAACAATTTAACATGAGGAGGCTGGGGCATTGCATGAAAGAAAACCCGCCTACTCTAATTTAGAATTTAAATGATCTCATGGTTAATTTTTTTTGGGTAAAGCCACTACCTTATCCGATATCTTTCCACTTATAGGAGCAGAAAAAGATATACCCATATATTTTGTACAAGACGTTAATTTCAATTTTTAAAAATTTAAATTTCTACAGACCGTTCACAGAAACCTATTCTGGAATCCGGGAAGTGAATTGAAACGCCGATTTTATCTCACCGATTTGTTTATTATAATTACTAAAACCACCGATACAATGGACAATTGCAATAAAATAGGAAATACCGCCGGACCATATATTATGTGCCTTGCAATTATTACATAAAGTGAACTCTTGATTCAATTAGGTACAACTTTGATTCGAGTTATGGCATGGATAGACACGGAAGTGCGCAATACATAATGGAGAAAGATTACACCTTGTTACGTGAGTTTTTTGAAATATCAAATCATATTTTCTGCGATATTTAACCTAATTATCGTAATTGTGTGCGACAAAATGCACCGTAAAGGTCGCCGTTTACCCAACATTTAGAAGCTTCGTCGAAACGCGACACCTCTACGTGCACATCGGAGCAAAATAAAATATTACTTAAAACTGGGTCACCTGTTAAAAAGTGTATCAGCCGCACCGAGGAAGTCGGTTAGAATCATAATACAAGAAGTTATTGTACACATTGCACAATTACACAAACAGTTTTCTATTCACACGCTTCCTATGTGTCCCGACCTTCGTGGAACCACCTCCATGCGAAAAAGTAACCACCCCACCTAATCGACGTTTATTATTTTAGGTTTAGTTGCGGTTTTCTGCGATTAGTGGTTAAAAATTGTTTAGACGTGATTCTGGTCTCACCGATTTACTGAAAGCCTGTAAGTGTTTATTTTGTGATTTATTTGTGATTTCAACGGTAAATATTTTTTGTAATCGACTGATTTATTATTGGGATATTTAATTAATTTGAGCAGGTATTGTTCTGTGGATTCTTTGCATAGTCCAAATACATACATTACATATTAGAAATATTGCCAATATATGTTGCCATTATTACATATGTATGTAAAAAAATTGGTCATTCAAGAAAGATGTGATATTGAAATTTATAATCAAATTAAAAAAAAATCACCAGAAATTATTATTAATTATTTTTTAGCAAACGAAATGTTATTATGTTACATACATAGTTCTGATTTTAGATATCAAACGTTTTTTTATCAGATTTTTTGCTTTTTGAATTAATAACAATGCGTCACATAAAATAATTTCTTTATAGCATTAAATATTAATTTAAAAATTTGAATAAATTATGGTGTGTTCTTAACACTTGATGGAATGAGATCCCGTTGGAAAAATCGATTTAATTTAATTAACAAAATTTTGTAGGACCTCCGGTTCATTGAAGACGCCAATTTTTTTTTTAAATTGACCTATAAATTTTGCACTTCTTGGAGACTTTTTTTTATATATGTACTCAAGAAGTTGAAAAAAAAAATCCAAAAAATGTAAAAAAAATGTTTAAACATATTTTATGCTATAGCTGTTTAATTGACTAGTTTAATATTAAAAAAAAGTCCCGAGGAAATAATAATTTAAAAAAAATCTTGACTAGACTAATTATGTATTTAACAAACGAAATACAAATATAATTTTAATTAGCTGGACCATATTCTTCAAAAGTAACCCTTTCCATCTGGAGAGAAAAAGGTTCCCTTATTTTAGTTTTGGAATGGCTAGAGACAAATTTGGTCGAAGAAAAAAAAATCATGTATGTAATTACAGATACTGTGCTAAGACGGAAATCACGAATCTTTTTTGGCTAGTGTTTTGGAAAGCGAGTAATTTAATACTCCCTATATCTTTATATAACATCTTATATAACCATCAAATTTAGCATGTAATTACCAGCAGAACATTAGTTAAAATTAATGGGTTTTACTGATGCCCTTTAGTGGAACCTTATGAAATTCTTTAAATTCCTTGTACAAATTCACATGTGTGTAGGCAAATAAAAAAGTTGCATCGTAATATTTTTTAAAACAAGCGATTAATGAAGATAATAATAAAACGCTCGAGTGAACTGAACTTGACAGCTAACTAGGCAATTTACGTTATGTTTGATGACTTTCACTTCATCACTCTTGCATCAGAGCGTAAAGAAATGCGTAACAATGTTTGACTATGGGGGAAAGTACAAACCAAATGGACTTTTTTAAATTTGGTGAATGCGATAATTATTTACTACCATATTGTGGTAGTGACAATTGTATTATTTGTTTTAAAGTATTTCCACAATACGTGTGAACATACGAGGATGGGATGAATAGTATCAGCCCTAAGAAAGAATGAAACAAAACGTAGGGTCAAAAATGGTTTGGCCCATATTTTTTCCCAGCGTGAATTTTTTTTAAGTTTGGAAATAAACTCATGTCGGACGGGGCCAAATCTTACATTTGCGTATATTTATAAACAAAATAAATGTATAAATAAAAAGTGTCGTGCGTGGAACGCTTGTTAATAAAAATTAAAATAAAAAAAACATTTAAATCTAGATTATTTTATTTAACTGAAAAGAGCCTTAGAAGTGCCTGTAATGGCAGAGAAAGTCTCAGAAATGGTGAACATGCTTTATCTGTCTTCACTCCAACCCATCAAGTTTACGCCATCCTGACTTCCAGCCTTACTGGGTATCCCTCGTCACACTTGGTGGCTATGTCCATCTTCACCTTCATGTCGGCGATGCCCTTGTAGCTGGTCTCGGCTACTCTATAGTGGCGCAGCAACGTGCAGAGTACCACCTTCATGACCATATAAGCGTACTTGAAACCAATGCAATTCCTAGGGCCGTAACTAAAGGGCATGTAGGTACAAGGATGTATTTTCCCGATCTCCTCAGGCAGAAACCGATCAGGTTCGAATTTTAGAGGATCGGTCCAGAATTCCTCGCTTCGGTGGATGTAGAAGATGGGGATGCCTATGGAACTCCCCTTGGGAAGAAGGTGCTCCCCTGGGAGTAACAAGGTGGTACTGTTTGATTGATTAAGTCAGAAAGAGTACCGCAAACGACGTCTTCTGTTAACTCCCTGCCGATGTAGGAGCTGACCGGGAACACCCTCAAAGTCTCTTTGATGAAACGTTCCAAGTACTGCAGTTTGCCCAAGTCTTCGGCTTCGATGTCTCTGTCGCTGTTGCCGAAGATGGAGTGGATTTCCTCGTAGACGCGATCCTAAACATCTTAAGAGTTCACCAGTTTTCACGCCATCCGGTATACTCACCTGCACGTCCTGGAACATGGCCAACATCACCAGACAGTAAGACAAGGTGATGGCGGTCGCATCGCTGCCGGCCATGATGACGCTGCGAGTCTCATGGGTCACGTCCTCGATGTTCCATGCCTCGTCTTTCTCAACTAGGTCGAGCAGGTGATCCAAAAAAATCTTCTTACCGCCGTTTTCGACAGTTCTTAAATTCCGTTTGCTTTCAATCACCTGAATTAGAAGGAGTGAGAGTGTGGAGGCTGTGCTAAAACAGTACCGTGCTGACGTAGTTCTGGATCTTCCGGTCCAAGTCCTCTGACTCTCTAGCGATGGAGGTCATCTTCCAAAACATTTCTGGCCACAGGTAGACGTTGAACATCCTGATGATGGACAACTCTGCAACTCTGTGACGAATTACTATTAAAAGTAAAGAAGTGTGGACTCACTTGGTCATCCAGATGATGAACTGGCTCTCTTCCTTCATGGCGTTCATTTCTGTACTCATAACCGAGCCTAGACAACAGCTTTAAAATTTCTGGTAACTAAAAATAGAAGAAGACTTACTGCACATGATGTCGAGAGTGCACTGGGTGATTACCGGGAAGGCGTCCATGTACTCTCCCCTATCGACAGTCGGTCTCAACTTATGGATAAACTCATTTGAGTACTGGTTGAAGATGTCGATGAAACTGTTCAAGATGTGCTGGTTGAAGGTTGAAACTATTACCTTCCGGTGGCCCCTCCAGTCTTTAACTGCAACACGATTAAACACTATTCTTTTTAACACACTCCTTACCAGGTCTGGTAAAGAGGCCGTAGCCAAACACAGGCCGGATGAACCTATAACCTTCCTCCTTTTCCAACGACCTGTTCAAAATCACTTGCAGATACTCCGGCTTCGACACGACGAACATCAATTTGCTTCCCAACCAAAGCTTGCAGATCGACCTGTACTTCTCCATCAACCGCACAAACGTCTCTAAAATATCTACACACAGAGTGGCACCACAGTTTCAACCACTACATACTCTTGGTTCCTCCCCAAAACACGTAACTGCTCCCAATAATGGGGAACACGGGGGGTCCGTTAACTTTCCCAGCATGATGGTACAAGTATCGCCTCTTGCTGTTACGATACCTGGTCACCAACCAGAGCAGTGCCCCGACCAAAACGGAGAGAAAAACGTTAGGCGCGGTGAGGTAGGAAATGCACATGGTTTTGGGTGACAGTACGGGAGTTCTTGGGGAATTTTATAGACCGGTGGCTAAGGTCAAGTGACGCTAAAAATAACAATGTGCAATTTTTGTGTACATTGAAACTACATTACGGGCGACGTTTACCACCGGGAGTGAGTTATGGGGGGCCAGAGGGCAAGTTGGAACAATGGTCAGTGCTGCTGATCGATTCTGGGATTTTTACCCTTTGATATCAACTGCTAAAATTGGTATGAAAGTAACCACAAAAATGTTTCTGCATATCTATGCCTTTCAAATTTGTGGACCTCGTGAACCTTCTTTCCCTGTGGGCACCAGATTTTTTTCTTGGCTGTTTAGGTAGTAGCGACGGAGCAATCAGTTGACAAGTGTATAGAAGAATTTAAAGAAGTCGTTACACTTACAGGATGGACAGAATTGCAAATACTCCCCAAAAAGCTGACCAGTTGTCAAAATTGAAATCTTAAAAACCTCACCTATGAGGCCAAAAATCTCTAAAACCGTTTTGCCTCATCAAAAAGTTTCCTACAGTTTTGTTGCTGGGTGAGATGTGGTTTAATTTCGGTCAACTATTGTTTTTACTCTATTTCTTTTGCTGTTTTTCTTATTTTTAATTTCTATGGCTTTCTTCGTCTTTTTTTAAACAATCTGGCTTCCTTCCTCTTCTTTTAATCATCGATATTTTTAAACTGACAACTTAAGGATGGTGTCCTCGTTGAATAAACCTAAGAGGCGCCTGTAGATGGCGCTTAAATCGGACTTTTAGTCTATTTAAATTTGTCTCCTCCCATGGGTATCTGGTAACTACCAAAACTGTGGAAGCCATAAAATTCTCGAACCATGTTTCGATCATAAAATTGAAGGGTCAGTCCTGGACAGGTCCGACCAGGTTCCCTGACGGTTGATCAAATTTCAATCTTAAATATTTAATAATAATGCTGATACAGAATTTTAAGTGCTCACATGACTTTTCGAAAATTTTCACAAAAAAATAATAACTTGGCAACCTTGTATTCCAAATTTAGAAAAAAGATATGCAGTAGTAGCATTTAGAACAGGAAATCAGAAAATGAAGAAAAATATATAGGGTTCGATTTAAAAACATTAAGTTGAGTACGGCTGTGGAATAGTGAAACACAAAATATAGCCTATTGGCTCACCCTGTATAAAATAATAAAAAGAATGGTATAAAAAATTGGTTTCACCGTTTGAAGTCTTTTAAATTGAAAATTCAAAAATTGAAATTTTGTATGCCAAATTTCAATCTTAAATATTTAATAATAATGCTGATACAGAATTTTAAGTGCTCACATGACTTTTCGAAAATTTTCACAAAAAAATAATAACTTGGCAACCTTGTATTCCAAATTTAGAAAAAAGATATGCAGTAGTAGCATTTAGAACAGGAAATCAGAAAACGAAAAAAAATATATAGGGTTCCATTTAAAAACATTAAGTTGAATACGGCCCTGGAATAGTGAAACACAAAATATAGCCTATTGGCTCACCCTGTATAAAATAATAAAAAGAATGGTATAAAAAAAATTGGTTTTACCGTTTGAAGTCTTTTAAATTGAAAATTTAAAAATTGAAATTTTATGTGCCAAATTTGAATCTTAAATATTTAATAATAATGCTGATACAGAAATTTAAGTGATCACATGACTTTTCGAAAGTTTTTACAAAAAAATTAATAACTTGGCAAACTTGTATTCCAAAATTTGTAAAAAAGATATGCAGTAGTAGCATTTAGAACAGGAAATCAGAAAATGAAGAAAAATATATAGGGTTCCATTTAAAAATATTAAGTTGAGTACGGCCCTGGACTAGTGAAACACAAAATATAGCCTATTGGCTCACCCTGTATAAAATAATAAAAAGAATAGTATAAAAAAATTGGTTTCACCGTTTGAAGTCTTTTAAATTGAAAATTCAAAAATTGAAATTTTATATGCCAAATTTGAATCTTAAATATTTAATAATAATGCTGATACAGAATTTTAAGTGCTCACATGACTTTCCGAAAATTTTCACAAAAAAATTAATAACTTGGCAACCTTGTATTCCAAATTTAGAAAAAAGATATGCAGTAGTAGCATTTAGAACAGGAAATCAGAAAATGAAGAAAAATATATAGGGTTCCATTTAAAAACATTAAGTTGAGTACGGCCCTGGACTAGTGAAACACAAAATATAGCTTATTGGCTCACCCTGTATAAAATAATAAAAAAAATAGTATAAAAAAATTGGTTTCACCGTTTGAAGTCTTTTAAATTGAACATTCAAAAATTGAAATTTTATGTGTCAAATTTGAATCTTAAGTATTTAATAATAATGCTGATACAGAATTTTAAGTGATCACATGACTTTTCGAAAATTTTCACAAAAAAATAAATAACTTGGCAACCTTGTATTCCAAAATTTAGAAAAAAAGATATGCAGTAGTAGCATTTAGAACAGGAAATCAGAAAATTGAGAAAAATATATAGGGTTCCATTTAAAAACATTAAGTTGAGTACGGCCCTGGAATAGTGAAACACAACATATAGCCTATTGTCTCACCCTGTATAAAATATTAAAAAAATTGGTTTCACTTTTGAAGTCTTTTAAATTGAAAATTCAAAAATTGAAATTTTATATGCCAAATTTGAATCTTAAATATTAAATAATAATGCTGATACAGGATTTTAAGTGATCACATGACTTTTCGAAAATTTTCACAAAAAAATTAATAACTTGGCAACATTGTATTCCAAATTTAGAAAAAATATATGCAGTAGTAGCATTTAGAACAGGAAATCAGAAAATGAAGAAAAATATATAGGGTTCCATTTAAAAACATTAAGTTGAGTACGGCCCTGGAATAGTGAAACACAAAATATAGTCTATTGGCTTACCCTGTATAAAATAATAAAAAGAATGGTATAAAAAAAATTGGTTTCACCGTTTGAAGTCTTTTAAATTGAAAATTCAAAAATTGAAATTTTATGTGCCAAATTTGAATCTTAAATATTTAATAATAATGCTGATACAGAATTTTAAGTGCTCACATGACTTTCCGAAAATTTTCAAAAAAAATTAATAACTTGGCAACCTTGTATTCCAAATTTAGAAAAAATATATGCAGTAGTAGCATTTAGAACAGGAAATCAGAAAATGAAGAAAAATATATAGGGTTCCATTTAAAAACATTAAGTTGAGTACGGCCCTGGAATAGTGAAACACAAAATATAGTCTATTGGCTTACCCTGTATAAAAAAATAAAAAGAATGGTATAAAAAAAATTGGTTTCACCGTTTGAAGTCCTTTAAAATGAAAATTCAAAAATTGAAATTTTATATGCCAAATTTGAATCTTAAATATTTAATAATAATGCTGATACAGAACTTTAAGTGATCACAAGACTTTTCGAAAATTTTTACAAAAAAATTAATAACTTGGCAACCTTGTATTCCAAATTTAGAAAAAAGATATGCAGTAGTAGCATTTAGAACAGGAAATCAGAAAATGAAGAAAAATTTATAGGGTTCCATTTAAAAACATTAAGTTGAGTACTGCCCTGGAATAGTGAAACACAAAATATGTATAGCCTATTGGCTCACCCTGTATAAAATAATAAAAAGAATGGTATAAAAAAATTGGTTTCACCGTTTGAAGTCTTTTAAATTGAAAATTCAAAAATTGAAATTTTATGTGCCAAATTTGAATCTTAAATATTTAATAATAATGCTGATACAGAATTTTAAGTGCTCACATGACTTTCCGAAAATTTTCACAAAAAAATTAATAACTTGGCAACCTTGTATTCCAAATTTAGAAAAAAGATATGCAGTAGTAGCATTTAGAACAGGAAATCAGAAAATGAAGAAAAATTTATAGGGTTCCATTTAAAAACATTAAGTTGAGTACTGCCCTGGAATAGTGAAACACAAAATATGTATAGCCTATTGGCTCACCCTGTATAAAATAATAAAAAGAATGGTATAAAAAAATTGGTTTCACCGTTTGAAGTCTTTTAAATTGAAAATTCAAAAATTGAAATTTTATGTGCCAAATTTGAATCTTAAATATTTAATAATAATGCTGATACAGAATTTTAAGTGCTCACATGACTTTCCGAAAATTTTCACAAAAAAATTAATAACTTGGCAACCTTGTATTCCAAATTTAGAAAAAATATATGCAGTAGTAGCATTTAGAACAGGAAATCAGAAAATGAAGAAAAATATATAGGGTTCCATTTAAAAACATTAAGTTGAGTACGGCCCTGGAATAGTGAAACACAAAATATAGCCTATTGGCTCACCCTGTATAAAATAATAAAAAGAATGGTATAAAAAAATTGGTTTCACCGTTTGAAGTCTTTTAAATTGAAAATTCAAAAATTGAAATTTTATATGCCAAATTTGAATATTAAATATTTAATAATAATGCTGATACAGAATTTTAAGTGCCCACATGACTTTTCGAAAATTGTCACAAAAAAATTAATAACTTGGCAACCTTGTATTCCAAATTTAGAAAAAATATATGCAGTAGTAGCATTTAGAACAGGAAATCAGAAAATGAAGAAAAATATACAGGGTTCCATTTAAAAACATTAAGTTGAGTACGGCCCCGGAATAGTGAAACACAAAATATAGCCTATTGGCTCACCCTGTATAAAATAATAAAAAGAATGGTATAAAAAATTGGTTTCACCGTTTGAAGTCTTTTAAATTGAAAATTAAAAAATTGAAATTTTATATGCCAAATTTGAATCTTAAATATTTAATAACAATGCTGATACAGAATTTTAAGTGATCACATGACTTTTCGAAAATTTTCACAAAAAAATAAATAACTTGGCAACCTTGTATTCCAAAATTTAGAAAAAAAGATATGCAGTTAGCATTTAGAACAGGAAATCAGAAAATTGAGAAAAATATATAGGGTTCCATTTAAAAACATTAAGTTGAGTACGGCTGTGGAATAGTGAAACACAAAATATAGCCTATTGGCTCACCCTGTATAAAATAATAAAAAGAATGGTATAACAAAAATTTGTTTCACCGTTTGAAGTCTTTTAAATTGAAATTTCAAAAATTGAAATTTTATATGCCAAATTTGAATCTTAAATATTTAATAACAATGCTGATACAGAATTTTAAGTGATCACATGACTTTCCGAAAATTTTCACAAAAAAATTAATAACTTGGCAACCTTGTATTCCAAATTTAGAAAAAATATATGCAGTAGTAGCATTTAGAACAGGAAATCAGAAAATGAAGAAAAATATATAGGGTTCCATTTAAAAACATTAAGTGAGTACGGCTGTGGAATAGTGAAACACAAAATATAGCCTATTGGCTCACCCTGTATAAAATAATAAAAAGAATGGTATAAAAAAATTGGTTTCACCGTTTGAAGTCTTTTAAATTGAAAATTCAAAAATTGAAATTTTATATGCCAAATTTGAATATTAAATATTTAATAATAATGCTGATACAGAATTTTAAGTGCCCACATGACTTTTCGAAAATTTTCACAAAAAAATTAATAACTTGGCAACCTTGTATTCCAAATTTAGAAAAAATATATGCAGTAGTAGCATTTAGAACAGGAAATCAGAAAATGAAGAAAAATATATAGGGTTCCATTTAAAAACATTAAGTTGAGTACGGCCCTGGACTAGTGAAACACAAAATATAGCCTATTGGATCACCCTGTATAAAATAATAAAAAGAATAGTATAAAAAAATTGGTTTCACCGTTTGAAGTCTTGTAAATTGAAAATTCCAAAATTGGAATTTTATTTGCCAAATTTGAATCTTAAATATTTAATAATAATGCTGATACAGAATTTTAAGTGCTCACATGACTTTTCGAAAGTTTTTACGAAAAAGTTAATAAGTTGGCAACATTGTATTCCAAATTTAGAAAAAAGATATGCAGTAGTAGCATTTAGAACAGGAAATCAGAAAATGAAGAAAAATATATACGGTTCCATTTAAAAACATTAAGTTGAGTACGGCCCTGGAATAGTGAAACACAAAGTATAGCCTATTGGCTCACCCTGTATAAAATAATAAAAAGAATTGTATAAAAAATTGGTTTCACCGTTTGAAGTCTTTTAAATTGAAAATTCAAAAATTGAAATTTTATATGCCAAATTTGAATCTTAAATATTTAATAATAACGCTGATATAGAATTTTAAGTGATCACATAACTTTTAAAAAATTTGCACAAATAAATTAATAACTTGGCAACCTTGTATTCCAAAATTTAGAAAAAAAGATATGCAGTTAGCATTTAGAACAGGAAATCAGAAAATGAAGAGAAATATATAGGGTTCCATTTAAAAACATTAAGTTGAGTACGGCCCTGGAATAGTGAAACACAAAATATAGCCTATTGGCTCATCCTGTATAAAATAATAAAAAGAATGGTATAAAAAAAAATTGGTTTCACCGTTTGAAGTCTTTGAAAATTCAAAAATTGAAATTTTATATGCCAAATTTGAATCTTAAATATTTAATAATGATGCTGATACAGAATTTTAAGTGATCACATGACTTTTCGAAAATTTTCACAATTAAATTAATAACTTGGCAACCTTGTATTCCAAATTTAGAAAAAAGATATGCAGTAGTAGCATTTAGAACAGGAAATCAGAAAATTAAGAAAAATATATAGGGTTCCATTTAAAAACATTAAGTTGAGTACGGCCCTGGAATAGTAAAACACCAAATATAGCTGAAAATAATTTTACTTGGTGCAGCTTTGATAGTAATATTATTATGATGACATATTTTTTTTTAATTTTCATTATTAAAGCCCTCGCACTATTGACTCACCCTGTATAAAATAATTAAAAGAATGGTATAACAAAATGGTTTCACCGTTTAAAGTTCTTTAAATTGGAAATTAAAAAAACAAGAATAAACAATTTCTCCAAGATTAAATTTGATATTTTTCTGAGTAAATAAAAAAAAAATCTATTAACTTTTCAGCACGTTATGATTTTTTGAAGTTGTATATAACATCCTTTAAATTGTAACCGCCCTAAGGGGCCTATTCTGTAATTTTTAGAAGGGCGTTAAATTTTAGCGTCCTTTCTTGCGTATTCTGTAACTGCTCGACTAAATTTTAAAGGCCGTTAAATTAAGTTGTCATAGCAATTACCAATCAGGGCTTGAAATTTTAAATTTGCTACTAACAGATACTTGTGACACATTTACAAATCCACAAGATAGTAATATAATAGTTAGTCCAATGCAAACAACACATTGTATAATAATCATGAAAATGGTAACAATTAAAGGAAGTTGCCTGAATCTCAATAATTTGTGGCAAACCCTAATAAACAGTAGGTACCGATAGATGCAGTAAAGACGATTGGTTGACCCTGTGAAATAAGTTCACGCCCACGTCTCTATTGGAAACACCCTCTCGATATTATTTTTAGCTCCATTTTAAGTAACAATTTTTTCCAAACTTTACTGGTTTTTAATTGTTTTTTGAAAAACCACTAGCATTAGGATTTTCAAAATAACACAGAGTAAAAAGTGTGTCCTGTTCTTTGTTGTGTCAAAATTTCATTGGAATTGCTTTGGTCGTTTTCCTTACATTGGTTCTCATAGCTCTTATGGAAGAATAACACGGAAGGATTCGTTTTACTGATAGCGTCTCCGGGAGTTTGAAACAATCAAAGAAGTGATTTTTTTAATTTGAAAGCTTATATTATGTCAAAAATTGAGTGAAATATTCTTCTTGAGTTCTTCTTTGCTTTGGCGATCTTACAGTTTTCTTGCTTTTTTGGGATGATTCTGGGCTGTCTTGTAGCTCTCCTTTTCTTTTAATATTCTCTTTAACTTCTTCTTGAATTTCCCCTTTGTCTTCCCCTTGTCAGAATCCTGTTCCTAACGTAAATACACAATAACGATTTTTTTAACCAAATTTATGTGTAAAAACACCTGTTGGTGCTATCAACATTCCATGATTGATTGCTGCCTTTCAAAATTTCAGTACTATGTGTAATTAGTATTTCTACCAAATGTGTTTCTACTTAATTTAAGTTTTGCTTCGCATCTTCTGTATATTATAAAAAGGGTATTCTGCAAATTGTTATGAGGTAACGTAGCATTTGTTCTTCTTCTATAATAGTCTTAACACCATTCCAAAATTGTGTAAATGAATCCAAAACAACAAGTGCTAAAATCTGAGTAATGGATCCTTAAACAGAGCGATAACTAATGTTAGTGCAAAAATTGATTTATGTTCAGTTTATGTATTTACTAAACGCCAAATGTCTTACATAATATCAAAATGATGTCCGAAATTTCCTTTTGACCATTATTCAATTACCGGTGTTTGCAGTGCACACAAAATTAATTCTGTTCACTTACACAAGAGGTATGCACATGTCCACAAGCGTTATTACCATACTTTGTTACCTCATATTAATTAAACACTTCGATTCCATAGATACCGAAAACCACTTATAACACCACGACGAAAAAACATCCCACCATGTAATTTGGCACGTCATTACCGGTTCTAACATGCACGGTTTTGCAAGTTCAAGCGAATTAACTAAACAATTACCGCGAAGAAAGTGTCCTATTTGTGGAATTTTGTTTGTATTAAAATGGGAACGTAATTGTAAAATTATTACACTCTGCAGATCGCCTTCTCCTCCTTACATATATAACTTGTTTTAGTGTTCTTGCCGGCATTCCGCGATGTCCAGTGCCCACTTGCTGATCTCCAATCCGTGGAGGGATAACGGCGCCATTCTTTCGGCCAAGGATCTTCCGGCCCAGGACACGAAGGACATAATCGTGAAACTTCTGGAAATTGCGCTGAGCGAGCTTCGGGAGGACGAAAACACCAGGAAACAGTGTCTGCAGCATCTTAGGGAGTGGGTGCTGCAAAATCAGGATGTCGAAAATTGCTTTACTGGTGAGTGTTCTGAATTCGGGGTAAACGGTATTTTTGCGTTGCTCTTTAAAAACTATTTTTTTTATAAAAATCTATTACGTTGAATGTGTGGATGTATAATTGTGTTCCGTTTGTCCTTTCCGTTGCGGCTATATCCTGGTGAAAACTCTTATGGTATATTATATTACCTTTTCCAGCCAAATTAGGTAGAAAATGTTAATTGGGTTTCATTATCCATATAAGGGTTTAAATCTCGTAAGCCACGGAAGTGGGTGTGTGGAGCATCAC
The DNA here is from genome assembly GCA_963583935.1 of Diaperis boleti. NCBI lineage: Eukaryota > Metazoa > Arthropoda > Insecta > Coleoptera > Tenebrionidae > Diaperis > Diaperis boleti. The sequence continues at coordinate 72,448,027 of OY757244.1, forward strand.
TTACTTTAATACACACTGATTGAAAGTCATCTAAATGGATATTTCAAATGGAACAGCCTATATTTGATTATACCACCAAATAGCATTTTTAATAAGCTTTCTGTCAATATATGGTTTGCCTCGGCAAATGTTAGTGCTTAATTTTTCCAAAACTTTCCCAAATTGATGAAATCGCGTATACGTATACTAACTTTGGTATATTACTAATATTAGGACACTCTGTATATGATTTCTAATAATTTTCTAATACTTGTCTGGCTAACGTCCCCCGAAAACTGTGTTTCGATATCTTTCAAAATAAGGGCGTAAATGATGGTCCACACACCTCTGGGACACCGGTATATATTCTCTTGAAAAACAAAACTTATTTGTGTTAAGACCAGTAGGGTTTAATGTTTATTTTTAACAAATCACATGCAATAAACGCTTATTAGTACATTTTATTGAATGATTATTCATAAATATCTTTAAAACATCTCGTCGTAATAACAACAAGAAACTATTGATCACTGTAATTGTCATTTCCGTGGCAGTCGGAAAACAAACGAGAATTACGCAATATTGTAAGAGAGAAAATGTTATGGTATTGATTTATGAAAACAAAGATTAGAAAAGAAATTGCCTAAAAAACTTGGTCAGTTTACCTGAACTATTCCCACTTTTTAGTGGTGGGGGACCCTCAGAGCATTGCTTGTCATAATTTATTTCATAGCTCGTTTTTTTTTTAATTTAATGCTTAGATAGGTTTGTACGATCAAAAAATCTTTGTAACAATTGTTTTCGCGATAATCATTTATCGTCAAATTGTAAATCTGAACATCGATGCAAAATTTGTAAAGAACTGCGTAACAGTTTATTGCATGAAAATCACGACATTGTGCTGACAACAATGATAATTGACATTTTATACCCCCTAGTCCCCACATGTGGGCGGTATTTGGGAAACGCATCAAATTAATTTTAATTAAGTTTCATTTTAAAAGAATTCTAGGCCGGGTGAGATGTACATATCTTTCATATTAATTGAAACCTGCCTTAATGTGCTCAATCATTACCACTACCACATTACCAAAACAAATAATTAATTACGTGAGGCGTTTAGGGGAGGAGGGGATCGAGATTTGTATTTCGTGGGCGATTGTGACTTGAAGCAACTTGAAGAAACTTGAATCCGTTTCGAAAAAACTTGAAATGTATTGAAGCGATTTGAAGAACCTTAAAGAGCATTGAAGAAACTTGAATCGGCTTTGAAAAGACTTGGAATGCCTTGAAACGATTTCAGAAACCTGGGCAGACTTCAAATATCTTAAAGGGCTGTAAGCGACTTCAAAAAACTTGAAACGAAAGGAATATTTTGAAACTACTTGAAAAACTTGATGCGCTTGAAACAACATGAAAAGTTTCCAATGGACTTGAGGCGACTTGCAATGTTTGAAGAAATACTTGAAGAGTTGGAGCGATCTGGGGAGATTTCAAATAATATCTTGAAGGGATTGGAATCCACTTGAAAAGACTTAAAATACCTTGAAACGACTTGAAAGACTTGAAGTAAATTGAAAAGACTTGAAATATTTTGAAGAGACTGGAGGCGATATGAAATATTTTGAAAGGTCTTGAAGTGACTTGAAGAAACTTGAAGCGTTTTGAAAGGACTTGAAATGTCTTGAAGTGACCTGAGATATGTTAAAAGGACTTGAAGCGACTTGAAAAGTTTTAGAGCGAATTGAAACGACATGAAATGTTTTGAAGAGACTTGGGGCAACTTGAAAAGGAATTGAAGAGACTTGAAAAGACTTGAAATGTTTTGAAGAATCTTAAAGCGACCTGAAAATATTCTGAAGTGACTGGAATCGTCTTGAAAAGACTTGAAGAGTCTTGAAGCGACCTGGGAAGATTTGAAATGTTCTGGATAGAATTGAAGCGACTTGAAAAGACTTGAAATGTCTTGAATTGAAGAGTTTTGAAGCGACGTGGGAAGGTATGATATATCTTGAAGGGATTGGAAGCGACTTGAAAAGAATTGAAATGTCTGGAAAATATTTGAAGAGTCTTGGAACGATCTGGGAACACTTCAAATTATATCTTGAAAGAACTGGAAGCCACTTGACAAGAGTTAAAATACCTTGAAGCGACTTGAAAGGATTTAAAAAGTCTTGAAACGACTTGAAAGATTTGAAGCGGATTGAAAAGACTTGAGATGTTTTGAAAGGACTTGAGGTGTTTCAAGCGCTTCAAGTCTTTCAAGTAGTTTCAAAATTATCCTTTCGTTTCAAGTTTCCTCAAGTTGGTTCAGGACAAGTTTTTTCAAGTCGCCCAGGTTGCTTCAAGTCTTTGAAGTCGTTTCAAGGCATTCCAAGTCTTTTCAAAGCCGATTCAAGTTTCTTCAATTCTCTTTAAGGTTCTTCAAATCGCTTCAATACATTTCAAGTCTCTTCAAGTATTTCTTCAAACATTTCAAGTCGCCTTAAGTCCATTCGAAACTATTCATGTCGTTTCAAGTCGCTTCAAATTTTTCAAGTCGTTTCAAAACATTTCAAGTCCTTTCCAGTCGTTTCAAGTTTCTCAAAGTCGCTTTATCTCTTGTCAAGTCGTTTCAAGACTCCTTAAGACATTTCAAAACATTTCAAGTCACCTCAAGTCCTTTCAAACCATCTCAAGTCTTTTCAATTCGCTTCAAGTCTTTCAAGTAATTTCAAGACATTTCAATCCTTTCAAGTCGCTTCAAGGTATTTCAAGTCTTTTCAAGTGGATTCCAGTCCCTTCAAGATATTATTTGAAATCTTCCCAGATCGCTCCAACTCTTCAAGTATTTGTTCAAACATTTCAAGTCGCTTCAAGTCCATTCGAAACTTTTAATGTCGTTTTAAGCGCTTCAAGTCTTTCAAGTAGTTTCAAAATATTCCTTTCGTTTCAAGTTTCTACAAGTTGGCTCTTGGTTCAGGACAAGTTTTTTCAAGTCGCTTCCAGTCCTTCAAGATATTTGAAGTCTTCCCAGGTTGCTTCCAGTCTTTGAAGTCGTTTCAAGGCATTCCAAGTCTTTTCAAAGCCGATTCAGGTTTCTTCAATTCTCTTTAAAGTTCTTCAAATCGCTTCAATACATTTCAAGTCTCTTCAAGTATTTCTTCAAACATTTCAAGTCGCCTCAAGTCCATTCGAAACTATTCATGTCGTTTTAAGTCGCTTCAAGGTATTTCAAGTCTTTTCAAGTGGATTCCAGTCCCTTCAAGATATTATTTGAAATCTTCCCAGATCGCTCCAACTCTTCAAGTATTTGTTCAAACATTTCAAGTCGCTTCAAGTCCATTCGAAACTTTTCATGTCGTTTCAAGCGCTTCAAGTCTTTCAAGTAGTTTCAAAATATTCCTTTCGTTTCAAGTTTCTACAAGTTGGTTCAGGACAAGTTTTTTCAAGTCGCTTCCGGTCCTTCAAGATATTTAAAGTCTTCCCAGGTTGCTTCCAGTCTTTGAAGTCGTTTCAAGGCATTCCAAGTCTCTTCAAAGCCGATTCAAGTTTCTTCAATTCTCTTTAAGGTTCTTCAATTCGCTTCAATACATTTCAAGTCTCCTCAAGTATTTCTTCAAACATTTCAAGTCGCCTCAAGTCCATTCGAAACTATTCATGTCGTTTCAAGTCGCTTCCAGTTTTTCAAGTCGTTTCAAAACATTTCAAGTCCTCTCCAGTCGTTTCAAGTTTCTCAAAGTCGCTTCATCTCTTGTCAAGTCGTTTCAAGACTCCTTAAGACATTTCAAAACATTTCAAGTCACCTCAAGTCCTTTCAAACCATCTCAAGTCTTTTCAATTCGCTTCAAGTCTTTCAAGTCATTTCAAGACATTTCAATCCTTTCAAGTCGCTTCAAGGTATTTCAAGTCTTTTCAAGTGGATTCCAGTTCCTTCAAGACATTATTTGAAATCTTCCCAGATCGCTCCAACTCTTCAAGTATTTGTTCAAACATTTCAAGTCGCTTCAAGTCCATTCGAAACTTTTCATGTCGTTTCAAGCGCTTCAAGTCTTTCAAATAGTTTCAAAATATTCCTTTCGTTTCAAGTTTCTACAAGTTGGTTCAGGACAAGTTTTTTCAAGTCGCTTCCAGTCCTTCAAGATATTTAAAGTCTTCCCAGGTTGCTTCAAGTCTTTGAAGTCGTTTCAAGGCATTCCAAGTTTTTTCAAAGCCGATTCAGGTTTCTTCAATTCTCTTTAAGGTTCTTCAAATCGCTTCAATACATGTCTAGTCTCTTCAAGTATTTCTTCAAACATTTCAAGTCGCCTCAAGTCCATTCGAAACTATTCATGTCGTTTCAAGTCGCTTCCAGTTTTTCAAGTCGTTTCAAAACATTTCAAGTCCTTTCCAGTCGTTTCAAGTTTCTCAAAGTCGCCTCATCTCTTTTCCAGTCGTTTCAAGACTCTTTAAGACATTTCTAAACATTTCAAGTCACCTCAAGTCCTTTCAAATTGCTTCAAGTTTTTTCAAGTCACTTCAAAACCTTTCAAAATATTTCATATCGCCTCAAGTTCCTTCAAAATATTTCAAGTCTTTTCAATTCGCTTCAAGTCTTTCAAGTCGTTTCAAGACATTTCAATCCTCTCAAGTCGCTTCAAGGTATTTCAAGTCCTTTCAAGTGGATTCCAGTCTTCAAGACATTATTTGAAATCTTCCCAGGTCGCTCCAATTCTTCAAGTATTTCTTCAAACATTTCAAGTCGCCTCAAGTCCATTCGAAACTTTTCATGTCGAAAAGATTTGGAGGGAATTGAAACTACATGAAACGTTTTGAAGAGACTTGAGGTGACTTGAAATGTCTTGAAGAGTTTTGAAACGACTTGAAAAGAGGTGAAGCGACTTTGAGAAACTTGAAACGACTGTAAAAGACTTGAAATGTTTTAAAACGACTTGAAAGATTTGAAGCAAATTGAAAAGACTTGAAATATTTTGAAGGGACTTGAGGCGATATCAAATATTTTGAAAGGTCTTGAAGTGACTTGAAGAAACTTGAAGCAATTTGAAAAAACTTGAAATGTCTTTCAAGTTTTAGAGCGAATTGAAACAACATGAAATGTTTTGAAGAGACTTGGGGCAACTTGAAAAGGAATTGAAGAGACTTAAAAAGACTTGAAATGTTTTGAAGAATCTTGAAGCGACCTGGGAAGATTTGAAATGTTTTGGATGGAATTGAAGCGACTTGAAAAGACTTGAAATGTCTTGAAGGGTCTTGAAGCGACGTGGGAAGATTTGATATATCTTGAAGGGTTTGGAAGCGACTTGTAAAGAATTGAAGGGTTTGGAAGCGACTTGTAAAGAATTGAAATGTCTGGAAAATACTTGAAGAATCTTGGAACGATATGGAAACACTTCAAATAATATCTTGAAAAGACTGGAAGCCACTTGACAAAAGTTGAAATACCTTGAAGCGACTTGAAAGACTTGAAGCGAATTGAAAAGACTTGAGTTGTTTTGAAAGGACTTGAGGTGACTTGCAATGTTTTGAAACTACTTGAAGCGACTTGAAAAGTATTGAAATGTCGTGAAGCGACATGGAAAGACTTCAAATATGTTGAAGGGACAAGAAACTACTTGAAAATACTTGAAATGTCTTTTAGCGACTTAAAGAGAGATAAACTGGCTTTAAAAGACTTGAAGACTCTTTATGCGACCTGGGAAAATTTGAAATGTTTTGGATGGAATTGAAGCGGCTTGAAAAGACTTGAAATGTCTGGAAAATACTTAAAGAGTCTTGGAGAGATCTGGGAACACTTCAAATAATATCTTGAAAGGACTGGAAGAAACTTGAAATGTCTTGAAGAGTCTTGAAGCGACCTGGGAAGACTTCAGATCTTTTGAAGGGACGGGAAACTACTTGAAAACATTTGAAATTACTTGAAATGTCGTGAAGGGACGTGAAGTATGTTAAAAGGACTTGAAGCGACTTGAACAGATTTAGAGCGAATTGAATCGACATGAAATGTTTTGAAGAGACTTGAGGCGATTTGAAAAGTTTTGAAAGAAATTGGAGAGACTTGAAAAGAATTGAAATGTCTTGAAGAATCTTAAAGCGACCTGGGAAGATTTCAAATATTTTGAAGGGACGAGAAACTACTTGAAAATACTTGAAATGTCTTTTAGCGACTTGAAGAGAGATAAAGCGGCTTGAAAAGACTTGAAATGTCTGGAAAATACTTAAAGAGTCTTGGAGAGATCTGGGAACACTTCAAATAATATCTTGAAAGGACTGGAAGAAACTTGAAATGTCTTGAAGAGTCTTGAAGCGACCTGGGAAGAGTTCAGATTTTTTGAAGGGACGGGAAACTACTTGAAAAGATTTGAAATGTCCTTTAGCGACTTGAGGAGAGATGAAGTGGCTTGAAAAAAAAAAAACGACTGGAAAGAACTGGAAATGTTTTGAAACGGCTTGAAGCGAATTGAAATGACTTGAAATATCGGGCGGTTATGCGAACGTCACTAAGAATTTTAGTAGTTCCTACGTAAGTATTTTATTGTTCGATTTTCTCAATGTGATTTTAGACTACGTTCATAGTAGTCTGAAATAAAAACAATTAAGCAAATTATGTTTTTTTTTATATATAAATCCGACGCAATCAAGCACAGTTTAACGTATTTACACTAAAAATACGCATTTTGAAAAATCTTACGTTATATTAGGGGGGGATGGAGGGTGTCGATCCAAATCTCAGGACATCACCAGGGGGAAAGGGGGATTTATGTAATTAATGGACGCCCCCCAAAGAATAGTAACCGTAGTATAAAAAGAAAACAGTATTTTGTCAGTCACCCTTTATGCGCATTTCTTTTCTAAAAGCAAGTTTTTTTTTTTTGTAAATTCGGCCCAACCCTTTCAGACGACACGTTCCTCCTCCGCTTCCTCCGCATCAAGAAATTCAGCATTCCAATGGCCCAACAGACCCTCCTGAAATATCTCAACTTCCGAAAACGCTTCAAAGACTTCATGTACGGCATGGACTACCTCGAAAGCTCCCTCATCAATAACGGGTAAGTTCCCACCTCGCTCGTACCGTACACCCCTAACGATTTTTTTCCAGCTTCATCTTCGTAAGTCCCTTCAGAGACTCGAACGGCCGGAGAGTGATCCTGTACAACCTGAAAAAGATTAACCCCCAAGAAGTCACCGGCAGGGACGTCGGCCTGGCTCACGCTATCACGTACGAGACTCTCTTAGCCGACGAAGAAAATCAGATTCTCGGCATTAATCACATCGGTGATCTGGAGAGCGCGAGTCCCGCGTTCCTCACCTTATTTTCGGTCACGGATTGTGCGACGATCATTCGTTGGGGAGAAGTAGGTGAAGTGGGGAGTTGAATGGGGCGTGATTACGATTCGTATTTTTCAGCAATCGTTTCCCATGAGGCATAAGGAAATTCACCTTTTGAATCTTCCGACGGGGTTGAAGTACGTGTACGATTTTATGATTTCCAATGTGAAGAGTGAGAAGTTGAAGAACAGGGTCACGGTGAGTTACCAGAATTTTATTACAGCGAAAATACAGGGTGGAAACTTGTAACTTGCTGATACGTGATTGGATAATGATTGGAAATAAAGGCAATCTCGTAACTGTTTCTGCAAGCCTCGCCGCAACTCGTGAACAGTTGACACATACAAAATTACGATTACAAATTACTCTTGATAGTGTGATTTAATAATTTGTGTAATAGCACAAATTCCAAAAAATCCTTTGACATTTATCTGACAAATAATATCAATTGTTGCAGTGCTGAATAAGTGAGATTTGACTGAAATTAAACGCTGCAATAATAGTCATGTTAATGAGATTTAATTATTAAATTTCGAATACCTAATTGCGACTAAAATAGTATAGTACAAACTTCGGCAAAAGTACCATTCCTATGTCTCGAGAGCTAGTTCACTTACTATTGCGGGCTACATACTGGAACTAGTGTTTTTTTACATACCCTTAAATTTATTTTTAAATGGAAGGGTTTGTCATGCGACACATTCCCATAATGTACCTCCAATAACGAACACCGACTTAGTGCAGATAGATATTAGACGAATGAATGCAATTTAGCTCTGTGGTAATTTCAGTCCATTCACCGAGACATTTAGCTTGTTTGATTTCATAGATTGTGTCATGGATAATACAAATAACTTGTCGATTCGCTTTAACAATCATCAATCTAATCTATGCAGTAAATGCATGTGTTCTTGCACGCAATGACCCGGTGTTGCGAAAAACGTATTAGAATGTAGCAGTTTTGTAATCGTAACGAAACCGTACAGCAACATTAATTTTTTAATTTGTTATTATACTTAATTTAAATATATTCTCTTCTTTTTTTTTTAGCTTCGCGTTCGCGCTAACCTCTTGGTTTACTTTTTTCTTTTCTTCCGGGGATGCAGCTAAATTTGCCTGGCTAAACCAGCTCTAAAGTGTTAATTCCGGCTGTTGTCAAAAACACAAAAAAATATTTTTCGAAAACTGTCATCAAAACTTTCTACTTTGGTGTCACAAATTGTTCATTTATTGTGAAACTGTTTTTTTTTATTTGATACGTTGGTATTGAGCCGACGTCTGCCAACTTTCTGTCGAGTTTAAGTCAAGTGTCAACTCAGATAAAAAAGCATAACCACAAACACAACCAGTACTACCTAATCCTAAAAATCCCTAGAATATTTAAAAATCAGAATTTTAAAATTTTCAGAACGCTATTTTTTATTTAAACGTAAAATAAAATTTAAGTACATTGCAAATAGGTACTTAACTTACAGTTTACATGATCACTGATGTTTCTATAGCGACAATCCATCGTCGGCAGCGAAAGTTACTTTTGCTCCGCTCAATCACTTTTAGTGTCGTCGTCGTAGAAGTTAAACTTTGTTCGTTCTATTGGAGCACTCATGTCACAATAAACCCTCTTGTTTACTCGTATAATAATGTACTATTTTGTATTCGTTTCGTGAAACACATAATGCATAATGAAATACATACATAGCTACATTCATAAATTAATATTATAGCATTATGTATTTAAGTTGACAGCTGTCAACCTAACTTTAAAATTTGATGTAAATTTGTATGTTTTTCTCATTTCGCGTGAGCGAATACAATACTCGGGCTCATTTGCAACTCTCGGCTGCACCTCGCGCTTCAAAAATTTGCACTCACCACTGAAAAGTTTCATGACAGCGCACTCGTATCGAAATATACTATTTTATATTTGGGTCAGAAATAGCATTTTGTGTAACTGGAAACAGTTACATAAAGTTCAGTTTTGTGTCATCGTTCTAGTGATTTTGACTATAATTTATATATTCTTCCTTTATAAAAAATAAATTATTGAAACCGAAATAGAAAAAATAGCATCTTGCACTCGTTTCATAACACATGTCGAACTCATTTCCTCGCTAGACTGTTGTGCAACTCGTGTATATAATAATAATAAACTATTATCAACAGAACGATTGCAATTTATTTTGTACTACATACATGTAAATTGAAAGTGCTGATATTGCAATGAGTTAAATTTATGACAGATCCAGTGCTGTCAGTTATCGTAGCTTTTAGTTCTGGGTGTCCAATGACGATTGAAATTTTATTTTGTGTAGAATATTCTATATATCTCTCCACTACCGTAGTAGAACGCCGTTTGATGGTGGTAATATCGGCCCCTGAATCAGCTAGCAGGGCAAAAAAAAAACATTTTCGACACCGAATAAAAAAAAACACAAAACAGATTATTTCGATCAAGGGGTACTGCGCCGCACAGTAATAAACTATCAATTCATTCGACATACACACATGCAAAAAAAAGCACGATAGAAGTGAAATCTTATATGATTATCTAATTTTAAAATACATACATATAGGTATGTATACAGAGTGTTTCGTAAGTAAACGGCAACCTCCAAGATTGTGAACGATAAAAGAAATGCCTCGATAAGTTTTTTCTTTTATTTTGTATTAAGTTTATTATGTTAAATAATTAAATTGTGTTTTACTTTTTTCTTGGAATCCACATAACGACGCTGACTAAATCTGACAGATTTGTCAAACCTTCAATGTTTGATTAAAATCTTACTGGATACTTTACTTTTTATCATTTCTAAAATTTTTTATTACTGGTCAACTTTAAAACATTACCCATTTTATACTAATCATCCAAGAAGAGAAAAAATTGCGGAATAACGTTTCTTTAGCTTCTACGAATTAATGTCTTAAGGATTGCCGTTTACTTACTAAACAGCTTGTATATACAGAGTGATCATAAAGTTCCGCACAAAATTCATAGTTTAGTTGTGTAATGTTTTGGCGAAAAACGCTCGAACAAGTCGATTTTTGTTCTCAAATTGCCATCTTTTGACATAAAAATTTTGATGATGACGTCATCTGTTTTTGAACTATGACACCGTCATCAATTTTTTTAAATGGGAACCCTTAACTAGATAGTGTTGCGGAACCGTGTGGGAATAAAAGTGGGGGATGTTTACTGGAAAAAAGTTACTGGAAATTTTCTCTTTTTTTTTTTCACGAACGCCTCAGTTCCCGTCGGAGAAAGCGCAAGGTGCACCAAAAGAAGTCTTTTCTTCGCTTCAAAGAAAAGTGGAGCCAGCGTCAGTCTGACGGTTCAGTTTCGCTCACTGTTCAGAAAAAGCGCAAGGTGCACCAAAAGAAGTTTTTACTTCCCTTCAAAGAAAAGTGGAGCCAGCGTAAGTCTGAGGGTTCAGTTTCGCTCACTGTTCAGAAAAAGCGCAAGGTGCACCAAAAGAAGTTTTTACTTCACTTCAAAGAAAAGTGGAGTTAGCGTCAGTCTGACGGTTCAGTTTTGCTCACTGTTCAGAAAAAGCGCAAGGTGCACCAAAAGAAGTTTTTACTTCCCTTCAAAGAAAAGTGGAGCCAGCGTCAGTCTGACGGTTTAGTTTCGTTGACTGTTCAGAAAAAGGGCATGGTGCACCAAAAGAAGTTTTTACTTCACTTCAAAGAAAAGTGGAGCCAGCGTCAGTCTGACGGTTCAGTTTCGCTCACTGTTCAGAAAAAGCGCAAGGTGCACCAAAAGAAGTTTTTACTTCACTTCAAAGAAAAGTGGAGTTAGCGTCAGTCTGACGGTTCAGTTTTGCTCACTGTTCAGAAAAAGCGCAAGGTGCACCAAAAGAAGTTTCTTCACTTCAAAGAAAAGTGGAGCCAGCGTCAGTTTGACGGTTCAGTTTCGCTCACTGTTCAGAAAAAACGCAAGGTGCACCAAAAGAAATTTTTACTTCACTTCAAAGAAAAGTGGAGGCAGCGTCAGTCTGACGGTTTAGTTTCGCTCACTGTTCAGAAAAAAACTAAAAAAACCGGTTAATTTTCAAAAATTTTGCAGGTTCATTGATTATTTGCATTTTCGTTTCGGCGCACACCAGTCCATTACAGTCACCGACTTCAACTAGCGTGGGTCGTTTGAGTAAGAAACTGGCGACCGGGAGGCAAAAAGCACGTTGATGCACGAAATCGGTTCGGATTAGAATGCTGAATTTGCATCATTTTTTTAATATTTTGCACTGCACTGATTTTGATTTTTTTTTTCGATGAACATTACTTTTTATTGTTCGATTCGATGACCAATCCAATACATATCACTGGAATTTCGAGTGACGGACGCTCACTTTAGTATAAACTATCGTGTAATCCTTTTGTGTGCCCGAACGGATATTTTGCCTCGTTACAATAACTTCCATTCTTGAACGCAAAAGTACCATTTCGCGTTCTAGATACAAAAACAACTATATTAAACAGAAGTTCGCAAAAGTGTAGCTTCTAGGGGTGTTTTTTGTAGGTGTCTTCAAAATGTAATTTGCTTTTGACTTTTTTGGTCGTTATACTGTATACATTCTTCATATTGAAGAACTCTGTATAATCATAGCCCACTGCATTTAAAGCGTTAAAGCGACTGACGTCTCTCGTCAGTGGCTCATGGTATAATTCGATCTCTAGTTTCCTGTATTTACCTTATTTTACATTAATTTACAACAGTTCAATTTGTAGTGTTTTAGCCTCGGTTTTGGCATATTCAATTATTTAAATTGAATCTTTTAATTTCCGTTGTCATTTGTTGCTTAGAAATTAAATTATTTTTTGTCGTTTGTAAACACGCAAGACCGTTGTAAGCATTTACGTATAGTATGATTAAATACTTGTTATCTAAGCACGCGAGTTAACGAGAGATTGTCATAAAACTTTTATTCGTTATACAATAATGCCATAGTACTTTTTGCACGTGTTGCAAACATAATTGTATTTAATTCGGTATTTACAAATGGTGTATTTCTCTTCCAGATTCACAGCTCTCTTTCCGGCCTACACAGCAAGGTAAACAAGCGGTGTCTTCCTCTTGAGTTTGGCGGAATCATGCCGATGAAGGAAATGATCGAACTATGGAAGAAAGAACTGGCCGCGAAAAGAGACCTCCTGTTGTCGTACGACAAGATGAACTTGCTCAGCGACCAGGGCATTATTTGCAGGAGGAACAAGAACACCGGCGTTGACACCGAGGCGGGAGGTTTGGCTGGAAGTTTTCGGAAGCTGGAAGTAGATTAGAACTGTTAAGTTAGTCGAGTAGGTTTAGGTACCAACGTATTAGCACAAAGACTTAATGATTTAATAGTTGTTTTGTATTTTTAAGTTAATGATTAGACCGCTAGTTGACATCACAAGAAATTAGGAATTGCAATTGGTGGAGTAGTAAACGTTATCCGCTTTAGTTCTTCACTGTAGTTGTAATGCTAATTAGTTTATCGTTAAGACACGTTAAGAATCATTTTGTCACCACGTCGTTATCATTTTATCATTTTTTTTTAAGACAGGGTTTATAGAAACGATACGAATTTAATCGTACAAAGTGAATCGGTGATTGTTTAATTTTTAGTTTTTTTTGCTTCTATAAACCTTGGTGCGTTGTGATACGAGTTGTGCTCGAATTAAAATTATGTAACAAAAATTTTAGCGTTTAATAAAAATGACACTATTTTATGTATATTCGCCGCTTACTTTCATGGGTCCAAGCTAAGATTAAGTCTGGAGAACTGACCACTCAGTACCTACTCAGGAGGCCTGTATTACCGACTGATGCAGCAACACGTGGTGCAGATAAAAGTGCCTTGTCGGTACAAGAATACTTTGAAAATTTCGTCAAAACTGTTTGAGAACCGCTAGCAACGGCAAATATGTATTCTATTAACGTAGGGTGTTTTTTGTTGATAGTAAGGCCAACAACAAAACTTTTTGTCCAAGGTTGCACCGTTCGCTTTTTGAATTTTATTTCAAGACAATGGCAGCTTTTACGTTTAGCGAACAAACCGATATTACAAAAATTGTCAACAAAAAAATTAAATTTGCCAAAAAATTGTCCACAAAAAAATTTAATTTGCCACCAAAAATTGTCAGCAAAACAATTAAATTGAAATGCCACCAGCAAGGAATGAAATATACCACCAAAAATTGCACAAAAAACACAAGAAATTGCCAAGCAAAAAAAATTTCATTTTAAAGCGATATTTGTCAGCGAACCTTGAAATTTGTCACCCAAAAATTGACAAGAAAATATGAAATTGAAATGCCACTAAAAATTGTCAGCGAAGAATGAAATATGCCACCAAGAATTGTCAACAAAATTGAAATTTGACACCAATACATCAGCAAAATTTTACAAAAAATTGTCAGCAAAAAAAAAAAAGAAATTTGAAACCAAAAATTTACAACAGAAATTAGATCAGACAAAAGATTGTCAGCACAAAAAACACAAGAAATTTCCAAGCAAAAAAATTTCATTTGAAAGCGAAATTTGTCAGGGAACCTTGAAATTTGTCACCCAAAAATTGTCAAGAAAAAATGAAATTGAAATGCCACTAAAAATTGTCAGCGGAGAATGAAATATGCCATCAAAAATTGTAAACAGAATTGAAATTTGTCACCCAAAAATTGTCAAGAAAAAATGAAATTGAAATGCCACTAAAAATTGTCAACGAAGAATGAAATATGCCACCAAAAATTGTAAACAGAATTGAAATTTGTCACCCAAAAATTGTCAAGAAAAAAATGAAATTGAAATGCCACTAAAAATTGTCAGCGAAGAATGAAATATGCCACCAAAAATTGTCAACAGAATTGAAATTTGACACCAAGACATCGGCAAAATTTGACAAAAAACATAGATTAGACAAAAAATTGTCAGCACAAAAAACACAAGAAATTGACAAGCAAAAAAATTACATTTGAAAGCGAAATTTGTCAGCGAACCTTGAAATTTGTCACCCAAAAATTGTCAAGAAAAAAATGAAATTGAAATGCCACTAAAAATTGTCAGCAAAGAATGAAATATGCCACTAAAAATTGTCAACAGAATTGAAATTTGACACCAAGACATCGGCAAAATTTGACAAAAAATTGTCAGCAAAAAAAGAAATTTGAAACCAAAAATTTACAACAAAAATTAGATTAGACAAAAAATTGTCAGCACAAAAAACACAAGAAACTGACAAGCAAAAAAATTTAATTTGAAAGCGAAATTTGTCATCGAAGAATGAAATATGCCACCAAAAATTGTAAACAGAATTGAAATTTGTCACCCAAAAATTGTCAAGAAAAAAATGAAATTGAAATGCCAGTAAAAAGTGTCAGCGAAGAATGAAATATGCCACCAAAAATTGTCAACAAAACTGAAATTTGACACCAAGATCAGCAGAGAATGAAATTTGACACGAAAAATTATCACAAAAATTTGGCGAGCAAAAAAAAGAAATGTGATTAAAATTGTCAACAAAAAAAATGAAATTTACGACCAAAAATTGTCAACAAAAAAAATAAATTTGCCGAGCAAAAAAATTAAATGTGACGTGTAAAATTGTCAGCAAAGAATGAAATTTGCTACCAAAAATTGTCAACAAAACTAAAATTTGACACCAAACCTTATGAGCAGAGAATGAAATTTGCCACAAAAAAGTTTCATCAAAACTGGCCGAGCAAAAAAAAAATAAATGTGACCTAAAATTGTCAACAAAAATGAAATTAGACACCAAATATTGTCAGCAAAAAAATGAAATTTGGCACCTAAAATTGTCAGAAAAAAAAATAAACAAAATTTATTACAACCAAAAATTGTCAACAAAAATGAAATTTGACAAAAAAATGTCAGCAAAAAATGAAATTTACCACCAAAAATTGCCAACAAAAAAAATAAGTTTGACGCCAATATGTCAGCAAAACTTGAAACTTTCCACCAAAAATTTTCAGCAAAAATATGGAGTTTGCCACCAAAATTTGTAAGCAAAACATGAAATGTGATACCAAAAATTGTTAGCAAATTAAACGAAATATCCCACGAAAAATTGTTAACAAAAATTAATTAATTTGTCGAGCAGAAAAAATGTGACCAAAAATCTGCAAAAAAATTAAATTTGACATCAAAAATCGTTAGAAAAAATGGTTTTTGCCATCAAAAACTGTCAGCAAAATATTAAATGTAACACCAAAAATTGCCAGAAAAAAATGTAATTTGACAAAAAGTGTTAGTAAAACTTAAAAATTGCCTCCAAGAATTGTCAGTAAAAAAAATTAAATATGCCACCGAAAATTGTCAGCAAAAAATGAAATTTGACACTAACAAATGTCAGTAAAAAATGTAATTTAACACCAAAAAGTGTCAGTAAAACTCGAAATTTGCCTCCAAGAATTGTAAGCAAAAAAAATAAATAAATATGCCACCAAAAATTTACAGCAAAAAAAGAAATTTTACACCAAAAATTGTCAGAAAAACTTGAAATCTTCCACCAAAAATTGTCAGCAAAAAAAATAAATATGCGACCAAAAATTAAAAACATTAGATTAGACAAAAAATTGTCAACAAAAAATAAAATTTTAAGACCAAAAATTGTGAGCAAAAATTGCATTTGCCACCAAAAATTGTCAACAAAAAATAAAATTTGACACCAAAAATTGACAACAAAAAATTAAATTTAACATCAAAAATTGACAGAAAAAAATGAAATTTGACACCAAAGTTGCCAGGAAAAAAATTAAACAAATTTGAAACCATCAAAAATTGTCAACAAAAAATTAAATTTGACTCCAAAAATTGTCAACAAAACTGAAATTTGACAACAAAAATTGATAGCAAAATATTAAATTTAACACCAAAAATTGTCAGCAAAAAATTAAATTTTACTCCAAGAAATGTCAGTAAACATGAAATGCGACACCAAAAATTGTCAGCAAAAAAAGTTAAATATGCTATCAAAAGTTGTCAACGAAAAATGAGATTAGACAAAAAATTGTAATCAAAAAATTAAATTTGACAAAAAATTGCCAAGCAAAAAAATTTCCTTTGACACCAAAATTTGTCAGCCAAAAATTGTCAACAAATAAATGAGATTTGCCAGCGAAAAAAGGAATTTTCCACCAAAGGATGAAATTTGAACCAAAAAATTGTGAGCAAAAATACTTTGCTACCAAAAAATAAAATTTGACACCAAAAATTGTCAGCAAAAAAATGAAATTTGATACCAAAAATTGCCGAGGAAAAAAAATTAAGTTTCTCTCCTGTCAAAGATGTCAGAACCAGTTGAATCTCCAGAATATTTGAGCAAAATATTAATTAGGTTTTCATGGAAATCGCAATCTACTGGTTCAAATTGAAAAAGCGGGTAGGTAACTTGTGCGCACTTTTTTTTAGGACTGTTTGTTTGTTTAGAAAACTTAAGGTAAATAATAATAATGAACTCAACGCTTAATTATTTTAAATCGCCTAATGACGGAATCAACTTCTTTTTTTTATTATTTATAACGTAATTTTTTTTAATACTTTCGATAAAATTGGGTGATAGCGTCACTTTTCCATTTATTCTTTATTAGAATACGAAAGCGTTTCAAAATTGATGCATTATTTTCGAAGTTATGCGAAATTTCCCGAACGTAGCGCCAGACAGTACTCTTAAATGCTAATTATGCAAATAAATAGACGCAGTGGACCTCTGCCGTGGCCGCCTCGCTCCCCAAATTTAGATACGTACGATTTTTTGTGTGGCGCTATTTTACTCTTGTTGGCACAGTCCAAAAGTTACGGTTGCAAGTGGAAAATGCCGCCCAAACAATTCCAGTATAGAGAAAAAGAAGACTAAAGACTAAAAATGAAATGAGCAATTGAAAGAAATCTGTGAAAAAAAGAGAAAGGAGATTGTAAAGCTCTACAATATTTTAAGATATAGACTTCGGATTTCACAAATTTATTATAAAATATCACAGAAAATTGAAAATACAAACAGTCAGTAATAATAGACTTCCTCACAATGTGGAACAAACATCCCTATGTTCTTCATCAAACTATTAAAAAAAGTGTTATTCTGCCAAACGCTGATTGTCACGCAAGATCCCAATTTCTCCTCCACTATTGCGGCATTTAGAAAGAGTTCAATCGATTCGACTTCTTTTCCTGTCGGTTCACTTCTATAATGCCTCTCTGGAATTACAAACAACAATGACTAAAATCTATAAAACACTTGATGAACCCACCCAGAAAAGCCACTGTAACGGTGTTATTAAACATCCGATTAGAAACAGAACTTTGGAAGTTCCATCCTCTTCCTTCGAAAACGGTTCCGTCTTGACTGACAACAAAGTTGTACATAATATCCGGCTGTTTCAACTGGACCATGTGCGTCGATTGTAGCTCTTGAACGGCTTTGGCGCAATTGGATTCCCTGTCGCAACTGCTGCTGTTGTTTGTTTGAAGGAATAGAACTCTTTGAACTGGCAATTTCAATTTAGGGATTTCCGATGACGGTACGTGCGCATTCCAGAGTTCCCGGGTTGTGATATTGTATATTTCCGTTTTTCTCCACTCGTGCCCTGAAATCGAGGATGTTGTAATTTCGTTTCTAAGTTCAATTTAATATATAGGTCCACATGGTTGGTCCCTGCTTTAATGTTTGGTAAGCGGCTTCCGGAATCTTCGCTCCAGACCGAGTTGGTCACGGTGTTCTTCCAGGACGTAACGGTAATATCAAACTACAAAAATAATCCAGAAGAATGTTCTTAAATCCAGGTGGAGTAAATTTAAATTAAAAATTTAAATATATCTAAATCGAACTCCACAAACTTTAATAACTGTAAAATTACAAATGGAACATGTTTCGGCAGAACACTTCTGCCATTATCAGCCCTAATTTAACAAGAGACTAATGATACAATTGATGAATTACAAGAGGGGTTATTACTTTAAAGAATCTAAAAAATTATGACGTTGACGTAATTTTGAATTAAATTTGACGTTTTCAAAGGGTTACATGATTTTTAAAAGATTTCGTAAAAACAACATTTTATAAAATGTAAAAATTAAAAATAGATCAAAGAGAATCTGGTAAGTTTTTTCGAGTGGTGAAAAATTAAAATAGTGAATTAATAATTATTGGATTATTGAAGTTATTCAGTTTCAAGGCTTTCCTTATTTCCAAAGTCTCAAGAAAATCTAATTTCCGGCCTTTATTGCATTTATGAATCAATTTGGAATTTGATGGTGAAAAACTATGTTTCGTTATTAATATATGATTGGCGAAAGAAGAAGGTGTTGATGGTGGAGGATCAAGATCTGTGTTGTTATAGATGTGCCTGAAATGTTCTTTAATACGGTCTGATATTTTGCGACCTGTCTGACCTATGTAGAATGACTCACAAGAAGAGCAGTTTAATTTGTATACACCTGATGATGATTTGTAATCTAATGGATCTTTATTTTTAATAAAAGATCTGGATAAGTTGTTATCTGTTTTAAATGAAACTTTAAAACCGTTTTTCTTAAGTATTTTAGAACATTTCACTGAGACGACGCCAAAGTATGTTAATGAATTTGAAAAGGAAATTGTTTTTGAAGGATTTTTAACCAAGTAGTGTGTGTATTTGAATTTGTTATAGTATCTATAGTATAATTTATTTATAGTTTTTAAAGAATATCCATTATTTGAAGCAATTTGTTTAATGTTATTAAGTTCTGTTTGAAAAGATGAATCTGATAGTGGTATAGAAAATAATCGGTGGAAAAAGGAATGAAAAGCTGCAAATTTATCAAAAACTTTGTCGCTATTAAAAACACAATTCCTGTTCTTATGTATTTCTAGACTTTCGTAAATGTCTAGAAATTTACAATTATTTACAGCTTTAACTAATTTAACACAAGTTATGTCGATGTGGTGGTCATGTTCAAAAATATGTTGAGCTACACTTGATTTTTCGAATCTACCAAATCTCTGATGAGCAATGTGCTCTTTAAATCTAGTTGAAATTGATCGTCGTGTTTGCCCAATATATTTTTGATTACAATCTTTACATTTAATTTCATAAATTCCCGATTTCTCCAACTGATCAATTTTGTCTTTTGGGTTTCCCAAAAGACATTGAAGACTAGGCCCAGAAGTGTGTACCACTTTTAAGTCTAGTCCACTGACAAACCCTTGGTGATCGAGGGGGCATAAGGAATTGTCACAATTTGTGACTTTTTTTGATCAGTTTGAAAAGTCGAAGATTCAGTGACCAAAGGATTAATTTTAAGAAAATGACTTTTTTCTGGCAATGTTAAACTCGAAATGGGAAAGTATCTCATATTTTATGATTTTATGGATTCCTGTATTACCGAGCTAAAGGTAAACATGTGGTAGAGAGGTTAAGTAGCGAAAAATAGAGAAATAGAAGGTGATATAAAGAAAAAATTAGAGAAGATATTGAGAAAAGCGAGAAGAGGTATTAGAGAAAGGTAGGAAGAAAGAATTGGGCAGGGAAGAGGAGATATAGTCAGGAAAAAGAATAAATCGGCGAAGCCGGAAGATAACGACATCTAGGAGGCGCCACAGGAAGCGGATGAACAAAGACGATAGAAACCGCTCGCTCAGTCAGGGAAGCCTGGACTCTTACCTGGAGGAAAGGAAAAGAAAGAGAAAAGGGGAGGGTAGAACAGAAAAACAAAAAGAGGAGGAAGAGAAATTTTTTCAAAAAAGTAAAAAGACGGCGAGGTCTCCGGGAGTAAAGAAAACACAGAAGACATCAGAAAAAGAGAAGGAAACGGACACAGAGATGGAAAAAAAAAAGATTGGAGCTGTTGCAAGAGTTGAAGGAGGAGATGAAAGAAATAAGAGGAGAAAACAAGGAACTCAAGAGTGAGATAGAGAGGCAGAGAGAAGGAGAAGAGATGGGAAGGAGAGAGAGACTGGTGGAAGGAGAGA